>JBAMBO010004117.1:0-600312 GCA_037044535.1 Lordiphosa magnipectinata
AGCTGTCAAAAAACTCATATGAGTTGTTCATATTAAAAACAATGTTCTAATGATAGCCTGTCTGAGCTCTCATGTAAGTTTTTTGATAATCAATTTACAGCTGACTTAGGTACTTTTCAGCCAATTCATATGAAAACTCAGACATGTAAAATTGTGAATAAAATCGTTTATAATCAAGAGAGATGCCAAACTAATCCACAGGCTTTACATTTCCTGGTTCCTGCAATGCGTTTGCATTATCTAACATATGCTAATAGATTAGCCTGCCAGGTGGCTGGAATCCTATTTGCTATCTAAACATGGCCATCTAATAAACATTTCAATGTCGAATACCTGCAGTTTGTTCGTCAATGTTTAATCTACAGCATCCACTTCCACACACAGCTGACACCTTCGCACGGCGCCACAGCAAAAGGAACAACAACAACAGCAGCCAAACTGTCAACCAATGTCAAATGCAGGTGCCGCCATGGGTGGAGCGCGGAATAAGCTAAAACATGCACACCTAGACTTGGTCCTAGGACTTGCCTGGGCTTACTTACCCAGCACTTGTTTGTTGGCACTTTCTGTTGGAGACGGCTGGCATTGGGATTAGTTTGCGTTTAAGTGATATTACATGCTTCTTGAGCTGAGCGAAAGAGGAGAGGTTGCCACCTGCACTTGGCACTGCTGCGGGCAAATATGTTGAAAAATGACATTAAATTTAATGATACGCCCAACCAGCAACTTATGCAAACCGCTACAACAAATTTAGAAAAATGTTTACCTAAATTGTGCACATAAAAAAAAAACATGCAAATTTACAGTCATTGCGCTGCCCGTTTTGTAGCATACTTTTTTTGTGCACTAAGCAAATGCTAGATGAAAATATCTGCCAATTTGTTGCTTAATTGCGATTTGCCCCAAGGGCAGTCAGCCAGAGCGAATGCATTTGGCATGCAAAATGGTTGAGTGCTGTGATTTTTTTTCCAGTCTATTTATGAGCAACCACAAATTTTTTTGGTTGTTTTCTTCTCTCTCATGTATGTGTGTACTTTAGAACTGAACTTGAAATGCAAGAAAAGCTAGCATTGATAAAACTTAGCACTTTTTAAGATTATTATAAAGCAACACTGCGTATGAGCAATATAAAAATGCTCAGTGCTTCTTTACATAAACTAATCTATATTGTTTTGTGATCTTTTGAGAGATCATAAAATATGACTCAAAAATTTACATACTACTGAGGTCCACTCTAAACTTCTTGTGTACTTAAAATCCTCGCCAAGTGAATGGTTATGCCGAAAAACTGGCTACACAAAGTGAAATTTTTACACGCTGGCAAAGGATAATACAACTATATTTTAATGTAAAATCTCCGAAGTCAAAGTCCACCTACAGACACAGTTAACAGTTTCCGAATCACTTGAATTTTTGGAGTCTTGAAAGGGACTAAAAAATTTGTCGTATACACTAAATTTTAAGCTTTGAGAAAAATGTTGTAAGATATCTTAAAATATCAATTAAGAAATTTATATATTGTCTTTTGAATAATAGAACTAATTCTCTTTCTACAACAAATTGTTAAGACTGATCCTTCGTATGGCATCTAATTGATAACTGCATAAGTTGAGCAACAATTTTATTGATTTGTTCAAGCATAAATATGAGAGACGACTTCAAGCCACATGTAGCTTTAAATATCATATTTACTACACACAGCCTAGATCATAAACATATTATTCTTTGTAACATTAAATTTAATTAGGCTTGCTGACAAGGGTCAGACACATTCCTTTGACGAACGCTTTCTTATATTTATATACCCGGATGTGACCTACATACACTTACTAAGTTAAGATTAAAAATTATGGGTTGATAAATTCTAAATAAAAGCAAAATCTCTCTCAAGAGTGAGTCAGTACAAATACAAATCTACAACCGTGCTCATTCTTAGGTGTATAATTCTATACAGAATTTGTTGAGTAAAATTACACCATTTTAAATTCTTCAGCTCCCACTTCCTAAGAAATGTCAAGGTTCATGCAAGCATCCGGTTTTCTACGTTTGGGCACGTTTTGTACCCAAACCAGAAAAGAGTCTCCAAACTCTGCCTTCTCTTAAAAGCACGTTCGGTTAATTGCGTTTGGCATCCTTAATTCCATAATTGCCATATCTCAATGTTGAGCATCTATTTATATTTTTACAAATTTCACTTGAAGTGTATTTTAAAATCAACGTTCTGTACGTTCAGTTATTTTCAGTTATTGAGGCAATGCGCGACATTTATTGTTATGTGTTTTTTCCATTTGACTATTGTGTGTGTTGTCTTTTTTCATTTACTGTGAATTCTTTTTGTATATTTAGCATTTGTGTTCATATTTGTATACATACGAGGGTGGCTCAATAAGTATAAGTGTTAGTCTAGCAGACAAAAGTTTAAATAACACAAAAGACTTTTGAAAATGGCCGAAATATGCTTTTCTTGCGGCAATAACATCATCGTTTAAGTTGAAGCTGTAGCTGAAAAACAACTCAGTACTTGATACTCACAACTCAATACTCGGTGCGCAGAACGCACACAACCCACCTGTATCTACATATGGCAAATGGCAAAATTGGCTGACTTTGAAAAGACAAAAGCGTACCCAAAAGAATCTGTCGCTAGAAAACAAATTTTTCTAGTTTTAGTCTCCCAGAACGTACGTAAAAGAGCTGATCCATTGGATGATTTTGGTATCCATTTGGACTGCATACACAGTTCGACAAAATGTAACTATTTTTAAAAACCCGGCATAAGACATTTAAATTATGATAAAAGGGACCTCTGTAAGCATCACCCCATACCCAGTTTTTCAAATAAAGCCTCGGTTCGCGTTCAATGGATACTTTTGTACTTGCAAAACACAACGACAACAATTTTAACTAAGTTTTTAATGGCGTAAGATAAAAATCTGCAAAATGCGCTTAACTCCTATTTAACAAATTGTACGATTCAACTGCATTTAGTATATTGTATTCCCAAAGACCCTGTCCGCACTTGCTGAATTTTGTAGAATTTTTCTTTGGAACATTAAAAAATAAGTTAAAATTGCAGTCTCTGTTTGTTGCAAGTACAAAAGTACCCATAAAACGCGAACCGAGGCTTTATTTGAAAAAACTGGGTATGAGATGATGCTTACAGAAGTTCCTTGTATCCGAATTTTAGGGTCTGTACTAAGGGCTGTACTGTGATATTACTAATATCCTTTTCTGGATAGAGCGTAAGTTACAGTCGGCCCTGCCCGACTTTGATAAACCCGTTACTAAGGGGAAGATATATTTATTAGCCTTTCTGTGTTCCTGAGGGGGGAATGCCAAAAAGTATGCAAAAAACACGGCTATTTATTATCCGATCTTTATTTAAGGGATTGTAAATATTGAGAATATGAATTTAAGTCTTAAATTTGAGATCAATATTTTAAATATTTATGTGGGGTTTGGTGACCTGTTTTTGATTTTAGTCAATGTTACAACTGGCTAGCTCAAGGTCTTTTTTGGTTGATTATAAGCCTTTTTAAATATTGTGAAAATTACACAACATTTTTTAGTGCGGCGGCGGCAGTGGACTTGGTAAAAATTTACAACAAACATGATCTGTGTGCAAATCTGGTTGCTTTAGTCTTTGAAATCTAGGTGTTCATACAGACATGGCTATATCGACTCGGCTGTTGATGCTGATCAAGAATATATATACTTTAAAGGTCGGAAATGTTTCCGTCTGCCTGTGACATAAAAATGCAAATGCACGACTTAAGAATACCCTATTTACTCTATGAGTAACGGGTATAAGTATGTTATAATTGGATTGGATTGAATTGAAACACTATAATGTTAAATTGATCTTAGATTTGCACACAATGCAGCTGAGAATCATGAAAAGTATATGAAAAAGGATATTAAGATATTAAAAAAAAGGATATGATGATTGGACCCCGGATTTTATGCAAAATGATATTTTGAACGGGTGGATCAAAATAAGTTCTGATTGCACAGAAATTTTATTCATACAAAAATAACTAGATTGAACCTTATACCCTTGTTCCACTGGCGAACATTCAATCACATTCTCGAATACTGGATTTTCCTTGTTCCACTGACGAATGTTGTTCATTGCCACACTAACGTCAACAAAGAACAGCTGATTAAATTACAATGTCTGCAATTGTAAATCAAATTTCGCCATTCACATGTCAAGCAGCATGCCCTCCTGGTAGTCCCACCACGATAAAGGTAGTTTGCGGAATTCATACATACATTACTGAATTTTAACATTCTAAAACATAGAATGGAACAATTGCCGCTTGCATTTGGCCATGTACAACTCATGGGCATAGTCGGTTTGCAATAAAGGGGTTTCCCACCCATTAAGCTAAAATCCTTTCCGACCATGGCAACGCCATTGACAGAGCAGCTGTTCCTATCGGTGACTCTTGGGCAGTTCGATAGCATATCGATAGAAAATTTAGCCCTTTAGCGGAAAATAGCTATATGTCGTGACAGTAGCTAGATCATCCATGACAGTGACTTGATCATCCGTCCGAATGGACATTTATCTCTTTTGAGGAAATACACAAAACAAATGAGGTCATTTAGATCATCCAGTGGATAACCTCTAGAATGTGCCTGTGGAACAAGGGTATTAGTTAATCGAAAAAATCGGCTTCCATTTAGATTTTTTTCTTAGTGATTTTTCAAGACGAATGCTCGAATTCGATGTGAAGACGAATTTAAGACAAATGCTCAAATTCGAGGTGAAAGAGTTTAGTACTTTATGTTTCTGACAAATTTTAAATGTTTTTGACATGTTTAACATATTTTCGATATATTTTTGCTTAAAGAAAATGCATATTCCTGATGTGTAATATTTATTCGATCCCCAATTAAATTTATTTATTTATTTATTCGCCAATTGAACAAAGATCTTAACTGGCTACTCTATTTTTAAACTTAAATTATATAACTAAAATTAGTTTCTAAGAGAAGAAAAGTATTCAGCTAACATTTTAATGGCCGATTTATTGGAGTTGAATTCAAATCGCATGCCAACGGGTAAGGAGATAAAGTTTTCAAGAGCACTAGATATAGGTTCATTAAGGGAATAATTAGTTCGGAAAAATTGGTTGGAAAAGGGTTGGAAGGTTCTAAAATTTCTGACTGGTACATTTAAATGTATCTTCCCTAACAAGGTAGGACAATCAATGCAGCCAAAATCAAGGTCGTTCAAAAACAATAAAGACGCAATAGTTCTTCTATCTTCTCGGGTGGAAAGATGCACCAAGGCACATTTACTAAAATAAGGCGGCAAAGGATCAGAAAAAAAGAGCGCGAGTTTTAGAAATTTTTTCTGCACCCTTTCAAGCCTCTTTGTATGAACTGCACCAGAGGGATTCCAAAAAAATGATGCATACTCCAATTTGGAACACACAAATGCAGAGTAAAGGCTCAACCTAGTATAAGGATCCTTAAATTAGTTGGCTTGACAAAGCCAAACATGGAGTAGGCCTTTGGCAAAATATAATTTATGTTCTGATTAAAGGTTCATTTTTTGTCGAATTCCACTCCCAAATCAATGGCCTCAACCCGGCTCGATAAAGTTTGATTAGAAATCAAGTAAGTGGCCGTAATATTGTAGAAACATTTGCTATATCTAACAATAAAGCATTTATTGGCATTAAGAGGGAGTAAGTTGAGAGCACACCATGCACTGACCCTATCTAGATCAGACTGCATTTATTGCCTAAATCCAAAATTTTGAGGTTCTTCAGTGCAGAAATAAAGAAACACATTAAATCCTGGGTCTAATGACAATGTCCATTCCAAGTGGATCTAACTTTTTCGGTGTACTTTAGTTTGTCGATCTGTATTAAATCTTTAACTTCTCAACGACTTCCACAGAGAACACGACTTTTGGGCACCCTGGCGAATTAAGCCAATATCCCACTGTTGCTTTGGAAGAAGGGGGGTTCCCATAGACAGAAGCGCCGCTGGTATTTTGAAAATGTTGATTTGCTACCAAAAGTATAATCTGCCGGTCTGGAGGTTCAGTCCCAGAAATTCAGTTCAAGTACAAGATGCGATTTCCCGGTTGAAACCAAAATTTATCGATGTTTAATGTTCTAAAATTTAAGGTTTAGTTCGAACCTTCGTTTGGCCCCATAAAATACTCTATAAATATTTACAAACATAATAAAAAATGTGACTTTTACGCATAAACGTAAGATATAGAAGAGTGATATGATTAGGAGTGATTGACTGGCGTTTGTGATACTTTTTGACAACTAACGTAACCGTACTGCCACAAACTGTGCGCAAGATGTTTGGTTTTCCGATTCGTTTTTATTTGTTTTACTTTTGAGAATTTACGATGGGGTTGCAATAGGTCAGATTTCTAGTTGTCTCCACTTTTTGTTGAACCGAACCGTCCATTTTGGTTTGGATCATTTTCAGGTTCAGCTATTTTTCTCACGTGGTTCGGTTGGCAGTAAATCAAAAGTTGAAACTCCTTGATCTATTCTATTCAAAACCATTCACTCGAAACATTTTAAGCTCCTAAAAATTTCGGTAATAATTTGGTGCACTTACTCAAATGCTTTGAACATTTTATTATATCTAAATGGTTCGCTAATATTTAGCACGAACTGCCGCGCTAGTTGAGTTCGGCAACATATGTGTAAGTTCAAAAATTAATAGATATTAAGCACAATAACATTTTAAAATCTATTTGGAAATTTTTTGAAGAAAGAAAGTGCATTTCGTCTAGTCAGTTTATGGAATTGCAGGATTACACAATGGGGCATTCTTTAGTCAAAAATGTAATCCTCTAAGGGCCAACTTTTCTTCTTCCAGATAGCTGCTATGTATCGAATAAGCTCATAATTTACGCTGCGATTTGTAAGTTTATGTGAAGATGAGAAATCGGCCCTTAGACTACTTTTTAAGCTAATAGCTAAGAAATTTCGAGATAATCTGAATAAGTGTCTCAAGGCTCTCTTCGGCCTTTAAGAATAAAATATTGATTTACAGAGATTAAATTTGTCTTCCTGTCCTGAAAATTAAATCAAGTTTTTATTTGCCTGTGCAGCATGTAAGGTATGCGAAATAAGTCACCTTATAAATCTTATGATCTGCTGTCAGAGCTTTGCTAATCATTTTTTCAATTCCTTTTTTTTTGCTTAGTTTCCTCTAAGACAATTTCCATGCTTGCAATAACAATGTTAAGCACAAGACTCTATAAGGTGTCGTTAATTTTATTAAAAAGCTCATGCGCCTCGCATTACAGAACGAAATAATTGAGCTGACATTATCAGTTTTTGTCTTTGTACACTTTCATACAGGCGTAAATTTAACGGAAATTTTTCGCCATAAGTCTTAGCCAATAGAAAAGTGATGTTTAATTCATAATCTGTAGATTTGAATCTAAAATTTACTTCAATTTTGCAGGAATGTTTCTTCTAATGAAGAGCGAGCTAAAATATCGCCATATCACGAAATGGGGATGCCCCTACAGGAATTTGCTTCCGAAATGGCGAGAAGATATTTTAAAATTCAAAAGTATGTAACAGATTCCGAAAATCACAGAAAAAGACCTTGTTTTGGACGCCCGCCATTGCTGAATAAACGTGATAAAAGAAGGATAAAAAAAAGAATTAAAGAAAACCTAAGTGCAGGCCATATTTCCCACGAACTAGCTCTCCCAGTATCGAAGCGTCGTGTGCAGCAAATTTTACGTGACGATCAATTCGATTCATATGAAAAAAGGACCGTCAAATGTCAATTACTTCCTAGGCACAAAGTTGCCCGTATGCACTTTGCTGAGATGCATAAGTTTTAGGACTTAGAGTTTCAAAGTATTATCTTTAGTGATGAAAAAAGTTTAATTTAGATGGCCAAGATGGGTATCAATAATATTATCGGGTTATACGGACGCCAAAACAAGTAAGAGTGTCACGCAATTTTCAAGGAGGTTCGCTAATGGTGTGAGCTGCATTTGGCTGTGCTGGAAAGAGTTCAATATGATTTGTAACACATAAAAAGAACTCTGAAAGGTATGCCGAACTATTTGACGAAGTTTTTATAATTATGGACAAGAATATTTCAGAGATTCTTGGACATTCCAACAGGACAATGCTGCGTACCATGTTTCAAAACGCACTAAACTATTTTCTTAATAAAAACAAATAGCGGTTTTGATGTGGCGCGCAAAAAGTCCAGATCTTAATTGCAATGAAAAATTTTAGGAGATAATTTCCAACAATGTCGACATGCATGGGAGGCAAGTTAAAAAGGTAAAATAACTTAACAAGTCTATTATCGTAGATTGGGCTATATTGGATGCATCAATTCTTCGAAACCTGGTTAATTCAATGCTAGGACGTTTATGTAATGGAGGACATTTTTAGGTATATTAAAAAAATCACGGTGGCTAAACCTTATTAAAATCGTAATATTCTGAAATTATCAGTTCACTTATTTCGTTCTGAAAAATATAAATTTAATTTTTTAAAAAGTATTATGCTTTCATTAAATCTTTTAAGAATTGGAATTAAATTGTTACTTTGTTAAGTTGAAAGAAAAAACAAAAATATTTGAATATATTTCCAGCTTTAGTATATATCAAGGATTATATGATTGTAAGGTGACTTATTTCGCATACCTTATGCAGATTGCATTTTGTGTTAAATTTCCCGATAATTAACACATCGTCACAAAACTAAATTTCAAAGATGTTGTCACAAGCTAACTTATTGATGCCCCCTCGTATATATTTGTCACCGGAGCTTGCTCTGCAATTAGTTTGAATAGCAAATGGCATATTTACCTAATGGCCCTTTTTTTTGCCTACCACAAAATTGTTTGCTATTGCATACCAATGTTGACTGTGATTATTATTATTATTGCTCACTTGAAAATGGCAAAACATGGCATTATAGTTAAAATAGACTAAAAGCGCAAGTATTTCCCAAGTTGACTTTACTAGTTCCTTTGTGACAGCAACAAGAGACTGTCGTCTGGAGAATAACTTGGCATCGTAAATTCCATTCACTGACACTTTACATACCTAGCCAGAATGTGAAGCTCTTGCTGTGTTTCTGCAGGGATTGGGGGCACAAAATAGTTCGTCGCCTTGGCTGGGTAATGCCGACAACTTCCGGAACGGAAATTGTTTGGCGCTTTAATGAGCCAAGTGGCGCTGTGATTGCCAGCTTAAGGAGACACTTGCCGGAGCTTCGGGCAAATGAAATTGATTTGGCTGATAGTGATTTAATTAAAAACCATCTGCAAGTGCAATGACAACTTTTCTGGCGCTGGCTTGAGGGTTTTTTTTTATTGTGTAAATAAACCCGTCTTAGTACAGACATTGGCAATGACAATTGCTTGAGCTGGCACCAGTTAAATCAGTCGAGATGAAGAGAAGGAAATATTGAAGAAAATATTGATTGAATTTCACAAAATGAAATGGCAAAATTGTGGTTCAATTCTGCTTGCAAATCTAATTAAAATAAGTTAACTTTTCTTGTCAATAAACTTTTCTTGGCAAATTTATGGTTATAAATTCTAAGAAAAATCCATAAATATCAAGGGGGCGATTGAATTGATTTAATAACTGTCATATGCAAATGCTGCCAACAAAATTGGCAAGCTGTAGCAAACAATTTTTTTTTTCTGAAAAAGTGTTGAGCTTTTAATTAAAATAATATACTGAGATTTTGAATAACAAGGAAATTTATTGATTTGAAAATTATTTGTAAAAATTAGCTGAGACATTACAGCTTTAAAGTTTAAACAGCTTTGAAAATATGACGTGTAGTGTCTATTGGAATCGAAGTGATAAAAATTCAATATTTATATCGGTAAATTTTATCTCAATTATTACAACTGTAGTTTTGAAATTTACGAGAAATTTAATTGGATATTTTGCAGTTTAATTTCGGTATCAGCTAGTAAATTTTTATTGCTCTTTTCATGTTATTTAAATGGTCGAAAATCACGCAAAACAAAAAAGTTAAAGAAAAGTCATTACAAGTTCCACACACATCAAACAAAAATGTTGCAAAAATAAAGGCAACAACTGCCAAATGCAACTGCAACATGTGAATGCATGGTTGGTGGAACTGGGCTACGCCATCGTTCAGCCCCAGTCCTCAGCGTCCTCACTCCCCCCGTACCATGTTTGCGTAAATTGTGCTGAAGTAAGGGCATTAAGTGGTAATTGAGTGCTCTGGCAAGAATCATGTGAAATTTTTTGCTGCACCACCTCCAGGCTGTTCTCCCACAAGAGAAAAAAATTGGCGAGGAAACTCTCATGATAACCATGATTTATGTTGCACACTTTTTTGTTGAAACTAAAATTTAATGAAACTTTTGGCAGACAAAGCTGCTTATTCAACGGGACAGGCGTAAAATTGCAAATTGAACGCATTTTTGTGGTATTGATTTTGCTGTTCAGAATAACGTTTCTTTTTAACATTTTTTTTTTATTTATTTGACATGCTTGTTTTCATTTCCACAAATTTTCCTTAAATACCAAAAAAGCAATACGAAATTCTATTGTGTTTTATTCCAAGTTAATAATGCATACTTTCATAACGGCGCCAAGCCTGGCACCTAGAATTGCGGTAGAATATTGCCAAATACTCCTTTGGATTGGTCACACGGTGGTGCTAACGGTCGAGTGTCAATAGTCAAGGCACCCATCGCACGGCGATCTTTTTCATGTGCCAATACTGTGAAAGGGCTCTTAAACACAAAAAACAAATAACAAATCTGCTCAAACTTAACTGATGTCAATGGACAGCAGCAAACTGACTAAGTTCTCATGTTCTCCCAAATTTTGTTGAATAAAAGAAAAGTAAATAATAAATAAAAACAAAAAAAAACTTAAATTTGTCCTAATTGAATCTATTCCGTACACAGAGGGAAAAATCTTGATGAGTAAACAAGTTGCCTTCAACTAAAACAAATAGAGGAAAGCTAACTTCGGCTTGACCGAAGTTTTTAAACCCTTGTAGCTTGTGTGATTTATATAAATTAAGAGAGTATTCTTCATGTGCTTTCGATTTTTCCAATTTTTTTTTTTCATTGATTTATAGCTTGAATATTTGAGAATATCGCCCTAAAAGGGTTTTTGCAAATTCGAAATACTTTAGAAGATATAGCCTTTTTGTCGAACAATGCTAAAACGAGTCATTTTTGAGTTTTTCTTCAAACTATAAACGCATTTACCTCGAAATCTCGTTTTTTGAACTGGCGGCCATAATATCTCCAGTTACACTAAACCGATTTTGATGAAACTACGTGAAATCGACGCAGAATTGTCACCATTCTGGTCTGACCCTCAATCATAATGTTTATAAAAATTTGACTATTTTTTTTTACACTTAACTACAAAAAAAAGGCCCAAAATCGAATTTTCATTTTTCAATAGCCGCCATTTTGTCAAAAAAAAATCACAAAATTTTTTTCGAAAGTCAGACCAGAATGACATCTATACTGATTATAATCCCGTTTTTACTTTTCATTTCAGATAACCTAAAGACGAGAAATCGTGGCCGCCAGCACTATACTTTTTTTTTTTGGACCCCCACTTTGACGGCCGAGAACTTTTTGAACAGCCCTCGTATCGAAGCAGAAAAAAATTTTTGTTTTTTTTAATCTGTCTAAAGAGACTCTCTGACGATAATGTAATACTAAAGCAAATAACTCTAAATATTTAGAAAATGTAACCTTCTTTGATGTTATTTGACAGGTTCAATTTAATAAGAGTTTCTCTTTAGATAAGTTTGACAACCGACTCTTTAGAGAAATATGATAAGTGTACAGGCTGCTTATCACAATAAAAAAAACAGAATTCATCTGATTTTGACTAAACTCTCCAAAATTGTGTGGAAGCTGATAATATTCACAAGTGAAAAGTATAAAGACGCTATCATTGAGAACAAAAAAGTTTTTCTGACTAAAACTACTTTGACCGATAGTTCCTATGGCAGCTATAGTCCATAGGCATCCGATTTAGATCATATTGGCAAAATTGTGTGGTAGCATATAATAGTGATCAGTAACAAGTTTGGGAGCGATAGCATGAAAAACAAAAGTTTTTCATACTAAGACTTTTTTTTAGACATATCTTTTGTATGACAGCTATACTATATAGTTGACCGATTTTCATAAAACTAGGTGGAATTGAGTAAAAGCATAGAAATCTTATAAATACGAGGTTTAGGCACATTTGCGTTGAAGACAAAAATGTTTTTCTAGCTAAAACTACTTTTTCGACCGATCATACCTATGGCAGCTATATGCTATAGTCATCCGATCCAGCCGGTTCCGACAAATTTGCAGCGTATTTGTACCAAAAGGCTTCGTGCAAAGTTTGGTTAAGATAGCTTTAAAGCTGACGGAGGAGATAGCATAGAAACAGACGGACGAAACAGAATCAACTCAGCTCGTCATGCTGATCAAGAATACATATACTTTGTGTGGTCGAAGATGCTTCCTTCTATGCGTTACAATCATCTGGACAATTTTAATATACACTCTACAAGGGTATAATTATTTGTTCTTATCATTATGACTTTTGACAATCTGCTGTATCAGCGCTGTGAACGTCGGTAGTTACCTCTTCCGACATTTTCCTTAAAATTGTGTCCGGCACAATCAATGGCATTAAATATTGTTCGGTGTAGTACCGAGCAGCGGGACTTAACTGGAACACCTCGCACTTGGCTGCCACAGCAAAGATTTTGTTCAGCTCGATTGGAAAGTAATTGGCGCATTTCTCGCGGTTTGCCTCCCTAAAGTTGGCCAGCATGATGATCTTCTGAATGTACTACTGTAGCAATTGTGGCTGCACTACCGCTCTATCGGTCGAGCCGAAGTTAGCTTTCCTCTATTTTTCGTTATTAATTTTAGTTAGTAATAAAAATATATTGAAATAGCACATTAAATATGTTATATGCATAATCCTGTTGTTGTTTGTAAGTTCGCGGGCTCATTTAACAGCGCCAGGATACTTTGAAACGTTAATCGATAGAAAAAATGTGTTTTCGTGTTAATAGCAGCGGCTTAGCAGACTGTTAAGAATCTGCGGAATATCAACTTTTTCACGGAAAATTTTTCTTGACCCGTGGAAACCGCCCTTTAAGTGCAAAAGATCCAGAGTTCGACTCCTACTCAACCCGAAATTTTTTTTCTTTTTTACTGAAAGACTTAAATGAAACAAGTCGGGTGAAGCGGTAGTTGATCGTTGAAGTTTGTTCTACACCGATGTCTCTAATCCTATGGAATATGGCCGGGA
The DNA here is from genome assembly GCA_037044535.1 of Lordiphosa magnipectinata. Classification (NCBI taxonomy): domain Eukaryota; kingdom Metazoa; phylum Arthropoda; class Insecta; order Diptera; family Drosophilidae; genus Lordiphosa; species Lordiphosa magnipectinata. The sequence goes on from JBAMBO010004117.1 coordinate 13,316, forward strand.
GCAGCAGCGCATATTTAGCACATGTAAATAATAGTGCCCAATTCCCTTCCCTACTAATCGAAAGGGGTATGTCCCATTCTCTATTCCTCCGAAGCTCCAAAATGTGAGAATCCCTTTAAATCTTATGCAAAATTAATCAAATTAAAATGTTCTCGAAAACGGAACAGTATCAACTCAAATTTAGTTCTTAAAACGGAACAATATCAAATCAAGGTAAGTTTTTGCGATTTCAAAAAACTGCTCTTGAAGTGAGAACATTGTACTAGAAATGAGAAAACCCGATCATTCACTGTTTTTGGTAACGTTTGTGCTCATCTTGAGTCCAATGCTCTCGGTTTTTTTTCTGGCTGTGTACGTGCCAAGAACTCTATATACTGCGTTGCTTCGAATTTTATGTTTGGCTTATAACTCAACTATCTTTAATCTGATCGTTCCCAATCTTTGTGGATCAATAAATAAGACTAATTACTACACATCCCCACACAAAATCTTTATATTGATAGAAGTCAGTAACTACCAGGTAGATTTTGTGTTTTGTGTAAAGTGCTAAGAATATGGCAACACAATATGCAGGCCGCACTGGCACAAGTGGATAACATCGACACAGCTGCACAAAAATGTCACATGCCACAAGCGAGAAGCAACACATTTTCAACCATATCATGAAAACAAAAGTTCCACCTAAAACCATCGAAAATCAAGCTCGACAGCAGCTATTCTGTGTGACAAAGGATTTGCGACCACTTTCTACAACCGACAATATGTTTTTGGTTAAAATTAATTTTGTTATAGCTTTGTATAAAAAAACTGTCTTTGATTCCTGAAAAAATATTTAAGGTCTGAATCGGGACGGGATTGAATTGAAAATTGTTGGGCGGGATCGGAACGGGACGGGATAAAAGTGGTCGGGTTCGGGACGGGCTCTAAGTTCGAACAATCTACCTAGGATAATACTGAAATGCCTGCTGATATAAGGTGCGCTCATTTCAAGTTTGGGCTCCCTAGGCCTTTGTATTTCATGTTATTAAACTGTAGGATTTGGAATTTTTAAGTTATCAGCCAATTGAAATGTATTGATAAGTATTTTAGCGTTATGATCACACTGTATATAGATGATTCCTCCGAGTACCAGCAGGCGGAAGGAACGATGACTTTGTACATATTTCTGGACAGACTACCCGTAGTGATAATGTAAATAGTAACTCTTATGTGTAAATATATGGTAAGCCGGTTCACAAAAGTAAAATTTTTTTGGTCAAACACTGAATGCACATTTACACCAAACTCAAATCCTTATTTATTACCATCTTTTACACATAATTTGGGAATACATGTAACTAAGTAGAAGACAACCTCTTCTAAACGTGCAACTATTTATAACAATTGAAAGTTTTGCACAAACTTTCAGTTTTGTCAACTTCTCCACCGCTGGACGGCAAAAAAGACTTCCCACCCGCCTTCGTTATATTAAAGCGTACAGCAAACTGTAGTACGTCATAATGTTGTCGACTTTTTTGCCACCGGAAATTGTTTTGACGTTTGTTGTGGTTTATAGCCCAGCCGATTTGCCATGTCCAAAAAGCAGCTCAAAGGGAAAAAGGAAAGGTTGCTCATCCTTTCAACAGTGTATAACTTTTGTCCCTCTTTAGTGAAGCCATAGTTAGTTGTTGGTGACTTTCGTTTTATTTATTTTTTTTTGGGGTTCTCCCTTACCCTAAATGAGATTGCGGTTTTTCGTTTAGCTTTCTTGCTGTGTTCGTTAGCATAATTTTCTGTTGTCTGAACAACAAATTTGCCTCCGACTGTCGACGGTTAGGGACGGGAACCTAATTATCCTGAGACGCGCTAAAAGCAGAGGCTATGCAAATGAGCTTAAAATTGTGCACAAAAATAAATAAAATAAATTCTTAATGAATGCATTTGCGCAAATTACATTGTGCAGGCCACAAGATTGCGTGACGTTGACTTCTCAAAAGTGTTGACAGCTTATTTACACTCGTTTCGGGTCGAAGGTCACCAGCGAAAAGTTAACTTGACCTTGACCACCAAAACTACAATGTCTCAGCAATTGATTGTAGTGTAAATAATAAATGCGAAAATAATTATTTTGTGCATTTTGCCATTTGATTCAGATTAAGTATACGCCATGTCAGACAACGCAGCGGCACGCAATGAGGCAAATGAATTTAAGTGTAAGGATCAAGTGCAAAAGTAAGTCAATAAAAATAATGAAGAAAAAATTTATAAATCAACAAGCAATGTCAAGAAGCCAGAGAAAATTACACTTCTATCTATTTACGTGTAGGTACAGGGTGGCGCGAAAGTAATCGTTCGTCAATTCTGCTTTGACATTTGTGTTTTTCATTCGTAAAAAAACCTGGGTTGATTACCTTTGGCTTACCCTGTTTGCAAGCGGTAACAAATATTTATATGTCTCTATGCCAAGTACTTGTACAATAATGATAGGTCAACCCAGCTGAATGAAGGTTAATTGTGATTGACATGGGAAAGGCTACTATTACAAAATGTTGTCTGGGAAAAAGGCGTTTCAAATCGATTTAATTGATAGAACCATTGATCAAAAAGGTAGGAAGATACCTTTTAGAAGGTTAAATATCAGAATAAAAATAGTATTGATATTTTAAATAAATTTTATATTCTTAATATTTACAATGAAAAAATAATGAAAATTAGCATGACAGCTGACAGTCCTGGGAAATAATGCTCATTGTTTTGTAAACAAAGTTTCATAAATAAAGCAAAATGTGACAGCTACAGTTTTCCATTTTTCCACCAAATATGTATGATCAGAACTGTAAAGAAAATTAATACAAAAATCAAGAAGGCTGAAGTATTTGTGGCAACCAGTTCCAACATAACATAAATATCATAAATCAAATTCAAATAGACAACAAAAAAATGTGCAAATCTATGATGTGGACTGTTAAGCCTAGTAATACCAAATAAAACTTATAAATCCACCTTAAACAGTTGATCAAAAAAAAATAGTAAATAATAATTATTTACAGCTTTTTTCTTAAAAACTTTTAAAAAGTGCAAAAAACGGTTTTCAGATTCATCGTTTAAGTCCTAGCTTATTGTGCCAACTACCCAAAATGTTCTCTCATGGGAACTTGCATAGTCCGTAGACAACAAAGCAACACTATTTTTAACTGAAGCTTATCAGAAAACTGTATTGGATGTTTGAGTGGAAAGGAACTTTAGGAAGTTTAGCTTTAAAGTCAAGAACATAGCCGTTTTTTTACAGAACAATGACTTAAAGAAAGACAATATGACCGTGTCTACAAAAGGAGGCCTGCAAAAGTTAATTCCAATTTATCAAATTCTTTTAAGACAAAAAATCATAAAATACAACAACCCTGAATAAGAATGAGCAGAACTCAAACAATTGATTATAATCATTTTATAATCATAGTCACAATTGGCTTAATCCGGAGATTATGGTGAGTGCGGAACTCATTTGGCGCATTCGTAGCCCAATTCACAAAATTTTAATGTCATTATCGCGGGGCTGTTTGATATTAGGAAAATATGAATTTTGGGGTAATTTGTTTGAATCTAGTACTGCCTGAATGTTATTGTACATTTACTTGACTATTAATGTAAGGTGTATGTCTGACCACGTAGGCTTTTAGTATTTCCTATAAACATTTCGTGCATCAATCATCTAGTTGTCCTGCCATAAAATTTAATTCTTTTTTCCGGGATTAATCGGCTGTAACTTTGTCCATCCAGCTGATTCAAGTGCAACAAAATTTGTGAAAATAAAAGAGTCTTTAGGCTATATGCTAAAATTGTTGTAATAAAAATCCAACCACCACAATGGCTTGTACACGACGATTAACCTCCATAGTTTTGTAAGAGCCAAAAATACAGCAAAATGGATTTTCCGGAATATATTGAAAACAATCGATATATGTAACAATGATTTGTTGAATGTTGATGAATGGGCTAAACGTAACGGACTATCACTAAATCCAGAAAAATGTAAATGCATAGTAATTTATAAAAAGTCACTGAGTACCACAGATCTACCTCGACTAAATATTGCTGGCACCCCTTTAGAATATGTTGCTCAAGCCGTTAATCTAGGTATAACTTTTAATGACACTCTTAGCTGGAATGAGCAAGTGACTCCGCTGTACTAAGACAGCTTTCGTTGACTAAATTTTATTTGCCGACTAGTCTCAGCTCCTTATTGCAAAGACGTACTTGACACCCACTCTATGTTATGGAATTGAAATATTCGGAAACGCTGCTTCTCAGAGACGACTTAAAGTAGCGTTTAATAACATTGCTAGGTATGTATATAATAAGAAAATAAGTGACCACATTACATGCTTTGCCAGACAGATATATGACCCTGATTCTAAGACTTGGACTGATTATAGATCTCTGCTACTATTACATAAGATAATATACACTAGAAAACCATCGTATTTATATGACAAAATAAGTTTTGCCGTCTTAACGAGAACTTTGATCTCATCGCCATACACTAGCCAGCTCTGAACGCCAATTTTCTGTAAACACTGTTCGCTTGTGGAACCAACTCCCACCAAACTTGAAGAGTATTAGTAGTGTCACGCAATTTAGGGTCAAATTACACTCGTACCTACAAAATTAAAAACCAAGACCAGTTTTGGAATCAGTGCACAAAACTGGATCAGAATTTTGCATCGAGAAGGCTGGCCCAAAATGGCTGTAGGCCTGTGTTATATACCCTGTTTATACATACAGAAAACATCATGATAAATGCCCTTTAAAGTATGCAATCTTTATATTCTGTACAATTTAAATTTTTCAACGACATAATTGATAGTCACTAATTACAGCTTCATACATTATCCATACTGTACATTCAGTCGGATTGTTGGAGCAGCTTAGCGTACACAAAAAAAAATAAAATTAGGACAAATATAAAATAAATATTTTCCTGAATGAATAATATTTATTATTGTAGCATACCTTGAAGGGAATTCATCATGATATTTTATATGTGTATAAACAGGGTAATACACTCATAAACTCACTCGGCTATAAAATCCTTCCAAAGGCGATACACCCTTAATTTCAGAAAACAATTTCAAAACATTATGGAAAGCTTTTACTAAAAAATTTTCGTAACCAAAGCGCAAGAAACCTTGAATATAAGACAACAGTTTTGAAAATTTAGAAATTTGTTTTCTTAATCCTAGAAAAAAGTTGTTCTGTGACTTGGCGTTTGCTACTGTTTGTCAGAATTTTTGCTACAAGTCTGACTTGGGATTCCTAAGCGGTCTTAGCAATTCTGGCATGAGGAAGCCTCTGCCAACTCATTAAAGTTGGGCAAAAGATCGCTGATGACTGAACTATTGGAAGTTTATGAAATAGCTATAGGATCAACCGGCCTCCTTTGTGGTGTTGTGCGTGTCTAGTTTTAGAAACATTATGATGAAAATCATAACATATTGACCTAGAGCCTGCTAAAAAGTTCTAAGGTTGTACTTAAAAGTAAAAAACTAAATTTTTGATTTTGGTAAAGCATTTAGCGGGTTACCTATACAATCGTTATAGTTCATTTTGTGATTCACTGACTGATTTATTGGCAATCTACGGCCTAACGGTAAGAGATACAAGGCTGACATTTGCACGAGGAGTTTCCATTAGTGTTAAAAGTGAGCACTTAAACGGGGTTGCAGAAAATTCCATCCCCAATGGGTGGAAAAGCGCCGGAAAAGTTTGTATTTTTTTTAGTATGCGAAATAATTGGAGATGTATTTTCCGAAAAATGCAGCATCCAAAAAATGTTTTTTTTTCTTCCGATTAACTACATAGAAACTCGGTTTTTGGGAATAGAATACGAAATAATTTGATGTTTTTTTCCAATGCTGGAAAATTCGCCTCCAGGGTGTGAAAATTCGTGGATAATTCTGCATGCAAGAAAATATTATTCATCCGATTGACTTGAAGTTCGGTTTTTAAGGATAGAATTCAAGTTCATTTGAGATTTGATTATCTGATGTTGGAAAATCCGCCTATGGGGCGTTGAAATGCCCGGAAAATTCGTTAGGCAAAAACTCTTATTCATCCCTTTTGACCAAGTAAACGGAAAAACTACAGCCCGTTAAAGTTGGAAAACAGGGTACTAAAAGTCAAGTACTTCAGTAAAACGCCAATATACTCAAGTCTAATTGTTGCAAAAGAAAATTAAATTTTGTAATAAAATTTTTCTTTGGAATTGATGCATCTTTAAAAACCAAACAAACCAGAGTCCAATCGGAATATCCGTTTGGTTTTGTATACGTTCCCAAACGTGACATTTGAAACCAACAAAATAACAAAATTTATGAGTTTGAAAAATTGTATCAACTTTGAACCACTGTAAAAACCAAAATAATTGAACAAATTCAATAAACCAAAATTTTTTTGACTAGTTGGAGGTTCCCCTAATTAAATTAAATTTATTCGGTCAAAAAAAATCGAGACATCAATTTTTGATTTTCGCAACGCTAATATTCGGCCAAACCGGCCACTGTACGGCGGCTATACTGATGGCGGGGTCAGCAAGCGCGCCGCCGATATATAGAAATTTTTATTGTTCGCCTCGTCTGGGGATTGAACTCGCTTACTCTTTTGCACTGTCATTGAATTGAAACGCATCTTTTCGATTTACACTATACGCACACGCTTGTTGCCTAATTTCTTAGAAGCTACTTATATTTCTCTGTACGGTTGTTGAGTGAAGTTGAATTGCCCTCATTTTTCCGAAAGTGTCGTTTTAATTTTCTGTTTATTCTCTGAGGAGGTTTTTAGGCCCCCTTTTTATAGGCCCCTTTTTTATACAATGATGGTATATTCTATGTAATTTTTCTAAAGTCAATGGTTACCTTCTCTACATTTTTAAGAAAATTATTTTTGAAAATCTTTCCTTATTTTTCAGAAATTTCAATAGTAATATCAGGGCTTACCGTGTTTTTAAAAATAGCACGGCAATTTGCCTGTGACATATCAGAGATTTCTCTCAAACCCAAACTAGCAACACAAAACAAAAGTCATTGTATAATAAACTGTGTTACTTCAAGAACAGATTTTAAGGACTCAAATACTTAACTAAATGTTGTGTTCAGTTTCCGAAATCCGAATATTTTTTGGTAACGAGCCCACACCAAATTAGTGAAATCAAGTGAAATCAAACCAAAATTGTCTACTGATATCACCGCTTGTTGTTTATGCCGCCCACACAATAAGCACATACGCATACAAAATAGAAGACAGACTCCCTACCTGTTTATCTCAACCATTATAGACGAACCTCTTTAGCCTGGAAACACTTATATACACATACCCGTACATCTTAGCCTCAACAGACAAAAGCCCTTATTAATATGCAAGGGGCAAAAAACATGGCTCGACCCCAAGCATGTTTATTTGGGTCATTATGTAAACAGGGCAAGCAACAAGAAGAACGAACAGCTCTAACAAATATGATAAATTGACGGTCTTTGAACCATAAATGATGCGTATAATATAGTTTGGTTAGATGGTGCCTGTGTGTGTTTGTGTGTGTGCCAGGCCCGCTCAAAAGTCAGCCCGAAATGTGAGCTGATTTAATGAGGCGATAATGCCAGAGAAATTGAATTGGATTAAGGTGCACAGGTGGAGTTCAGGACTTAGAGCAAACAAAAGGGACTTGAACCCCAGCTAGGCAAACATATGCAAATCTCCACAATAGGTAAATGCACTGCCTATTTATAGCCAGCTCCGCTCTTTTGTTTGGTTATATGGGTTGTGTGTACTTATGTATGCACATTCCCCAAGCGTGTAATTTACTACTGAAATATGCAAACAGTCTCAAAGTTAATACAATACCAGCAATTGTTCATTTCAATGTTTTGGGCAAATACATACATATATATTTAATTGGGTTGCCCAAAAAGTATGCAGGCAACCAAACTGAAAACAACTTTATGCCCCAAAAAAGAAAAACAACAAAAAATGTCCCCAAAACTTAAAGTTACTGTTTGTAGTTTATGTCCCCAGCGAAAGTCGTAAAGCCAAAACTCATAACTGAGATGCGGAAGAAGTTGGTTATAAATTATAAGCCATGACCAACAAGTACAGCAAAGTAAAGCAGCAAGAAATAAAACAAACGAAGTAATGACTCATATTTCGGAAAAGTGATTACCATCAAGCGGTGTAGCTCAAGCAAAAGCAGTATGTACAGTAGTTCTTCGTCTATTTCCGCTAATCAAGTAGGGAATTTGAGTTAATAAATATTTTTTATTGGCTTAACTAAAACAATAAAATTCGTCATTATCAGCAGACTATTGTATTCCAGTGTAAAGTAAAGGGTATGAAAAAATGCACACTTTGAGAAGAATTTATATATAAGGTTGTCAAAAAAGTCTTGCGGTATTTTTATTGAATTTTCAATTGTTCATCAAATTGGTTATAATAATGCGATTTAAGTCAAATATGCGCCGTTTTGTTCGATGACGAGTTCCCAACGAGATGCTAACTTCATAATGCCCCTCTTATAGAAGCTCGCTTCCGTATTGGCAAAAAACTCGGAGAGCCAATTTTCACAGGACTCTCTTGTGGCCAACTTCCGACTACCAAGCTCGTTCGCCATGGACAGAAATAGGTGGTAATCAGTTGGTGCGAGATCCGGACTATACGGTGGATGCAAAAGAACCTCCCATCCGAGCTCCCGGAGCTTCTGGCGCGTCACCAAAGATGTGTGTGGCCTGGCGTTGTCCTGATGGAAGACAATGCGGCCTCTGTTGATCAAAGATGGCCTCTTCTGCATGAGTGCTGCATTCAAGCGGTCCAGTTGTTGGCAGTACAGGTCCGAATTGAGCGTTTGGCCATAGGGGAGCAGCTCATAGTGGATGATTCCCTGCCAACTCCACCAAACACACAGAAGAACCTTCCTGGCCGTCAATCCAGGCTTGGCCACCGTCTGGGCAGCTTCACCGCTTTTCGACCACGACCGTTTGCGCTTCACGTTGTCGTAAGTGACGCACTTTTCATCGCCAGTCACCATCCGCTTCAAAAACGGGTCGATTTTGTTGCGATTCAGAAGCGATTCGCATGCATCCATACGGGCAAAAATGTTTTTTTGCGTCAAGTCGTGTGGCACCCATACATCGAGCTTTTTTTTGAATCCAAGCTTCTTCAAATGGTTTATAACGGTTTGATGACTCATGCCCAGCTCTTGGCCGATGCTACGGCTGCTACTATGCCGGTCTCTTTCGATCAATTCAGCGATTTTATCGCAATTTTCGACGACAGGCCTTCCGGACCGTGGCGCATCTTCGATCACCTCTGCACCAGAACGAAAACGTTGAAACCATCGTTGTGCGGTGGAAATGGAAACTGTATCGGGTCCATAAACTGCACAAATTTTATTGGCAGCATGAGATGCATTTTTGCCTTTATCGTACTGTACTGTAAAATATGCCGTATTTTCTCTTTATTTTGCTCCATGTTTGCGACGCTATAACTCACGAACGACTAAAAACAAACAACAATAAATCAAACACGTGTTAGCGCGTGAAAAGAGCTTTCCAAAAAGCTCTAGCGTGAACCTATGCGACAAATACAACTAGAACTATGCGCTTGCAAAGACAAGCTTGCGGATATACCGCAAGACTTTTTTGACAACCTTATATTATATAGACGGACGGACATAATCAGTCATATCAACCCACAGCCAAGATCGTTTATCCTTAAGATCTAAGATTTTGCATAGACCTTCGTTTAGATATATAAACGCTCAATATGAACGAAAATTTTGCAAAATTTTAACCAGAAGTGGTGACAATGCCAAAAAAAAAAAAAGAATGTCGGTCAAGCCAGACTATAACATACTCTGTACCCTTAATGTCGCAGCTCGCATTTGCTCACGAGTTATACGCGCTCATGTCTAAGTTTCTCTCTCTCTCTCTCTCTCTCTTACTAAGATTTCCTCTGTTGAACGGAATGCTCTGGTTATGGGTGGGGGGTGAGGGGTGTTAGCTGGCCGATTTTTGCTCATAACTTGAGAATCGTTCATCCGATCCTTATCATTCCTTCAACAAATCGATAAATAATTTTGATTTTACTAGATATCTCTAGAAGGTACAAACAATCTATCATCAAAACTGTCGTTTTTTCCAAATTGCGGTGGCGGGAGGGCGCGTGGCAAAAATTGAAAATATACTTGATCTGCCTGCAAGTATAAGAAATATATGCCCCATACATGTCAAAGCTCTATCTCTTACCATCTCTGAGATCTGTGCGTTCATACAGACGGACTGACAGACGGACAGATTTAGACCAAATTTCGCAGATCAGTTTAAAAAACATATATTATTAATAATGACCGAGTTTAAGAGCGCTTACATTGAAAACGAACCAATTTTTTGTCACTAAAACCAATTTTCCGACCGTTCGTTCCTATGGCAACTGCAAGAAGTAGTCATCCGATCCGGGCGGTTCCGAACTATTAGCAGCATGCAGTCAAAAGAGGACTTTGTGCAAAATTTCACAAATTTCCTTAGCTTGGAAACTGAGGGACAAGTTCGCGTAAAAACAGACAGACGGACAGATGGACAGATAGACGGACGGAAATTTCAAGTGTATATAAAAGTTTATATGGGGAACGCTTTCTAAGACTTTGTTTAACTGACTTTAAGCTTATGACACATACAAAACACAACCAGAGCTGCAATTCAGCGTTTGTCGATTTTCAAATAATATTTATTTAAATTCATCGCCTTTGCTCTCATTGCAGCGGCGATACGACGTTATTTTTTCGTAATATTCTACCTGATCCAGAGAGAAGCAAGATAAAAGGGAAACTCACAAAGAGTTTCGCTAAAACTAAACAAAATACGAATGCTTCTTCTCAAAACTTTCGCTTAAATCGAACCTTCGCTTGTGTGTCGGGTGGGTTGCCAGTAGAGCTCTGCATAAATGGAGTCAAAATGCACTTTGATTCATGTTTAAAAAAAAGTCAGAAATTGAGTTTGTAGTCAAACTCAAATAGTTCAAGCTACAAACAGATCAAGCTCAAATAGATCAAGCTTCGAACAGATAAAGCTCATGTGCTTCATTAGATCAAGACAAGTCAGAAAATGAGTTAAACTTAAAAACCGGATCCGCAAGACTTTAAGAAAGACGGTATGCCAAAACATTGCTAAGTATGCTGTGAATAACTGAAGCCTTCTCGAGCAATACAGAAATGATTGGCAAGCACTTATAGCAACGGCCAAGATCGATAAGCGGTTTAGATATTAATATCTGGCAAAAGAAGAAGAAGAAGAATACTTCATATAGAAGAAGAAATGGGTCCTAATTGGTAACCATTTTGGCGCATCTTCACTGAATCCGCTCTTACAGTTCGTATATGCCACCATTTTACTATAATTAATCCGTTTTCGGACTAGTTTTGCTATATAACAAAATATAAGGTACCCGGCTTGCGTTGCTTAAGTGCTTAATTGCAGCTTACTTTACAATTGCCATCTATCAAATTTTCATGATAATTTTAAATAATGAATTAGTCATTATAAAATTTAGCAAATTTCGCGTTTTTCTGAACCTTTTGTTCTTCATTATCTAACTATTTACCCGTGTTCAGGACAAGCTAAACTCATCATATTTTAAAATTTTGCAAATTTGTGCAAACTTTTTGGACCGATTGGCCTTTACCCATCGACAATTGCCAACTATTAAATCTTCATGATAATCTAAACTCATTATGAGATTTGTACAAACTTTCGAGATTTTCTTTGGACTTATTGATAATTAATATTTATTCAATTTTCTAAATATTGTAAACATGTATGAAAAATTTGCAAATTTCGCGGTCTTTGGACCATTTTAATAAAAGTTATTAATAGTTTTTCTGCTATTCACATATTGTATGTTCGCAGAATTAATGTTACGCTTTACTGCAACATTTGTGGAATCTATGTAAATAGGCTATGGATCTAATTTTACGTTGAGCAGCTAACGCCACATTGTTGCCACTCAACGTGCTTAAGTTAATTTACAAACTTGAGGGCTAAGCTAACTTTGTTTGTGCTACGAACCACACAAGCTATTTGAGTTGAGCATGATTGATCTAGTTGCTATGTTGAGCTGAATCATTTCAAACAGATCATATTGATCAACCAGTCGTAATACATGACGATTGTCAATTTTCAAAATAAAGAAGTTGGAATTTTACAAATCTACCAGCCAAACAATTGATCATACACGTTTCTTATTTCTCTCTTCTTCCTTGATTTAGTTACAGATGGATACGTGATATCAACGATATATTATCGGAAAAGTGATGGGCAAGGCCGTGAGCCACCAGTTCTGGTCTCACACTCGCTGAATCAATCTCCTCTCTTATACTCTTCATTTGTGTTGTTTTGATCTTTAGTTCGTATTCATTGGTTCAATGAATTGGTTTCAAATTCCCTGCTATAATTTTACTTGTGATGTAATTCAGCATCCACTTGACTAGGAGGGATTAATACATAATTCTGCAATTTCCGAGCGCCTAGAAAATTTGGTTGGTTTGGTTATTTTTGTCAGTTGTGAATTCGAAACTGTCTAAATGATAAATTGAAATTGATCATATTAAAAAAACTACAACAATTGTGTTGTTCTTCAATATCTTAAAAGTCAGCTATGTCTTTGGTTTTAGTTCGATTAGCTTTCGCCACAGCTTACCAAATTTCTGCATTTTGTTAGTAAAAGGAAGCGATTAATAAGGCATGAACAGAGTTTTGAAATTTAATACAAAAAACTAAATCCCTAAGAACTATTGAACTGAAAAATAAACGAACGATTAGTTAAGCCATCAAAATATACCACTAATGTTTGACTAAAAAGTTTCAACTAAAAAAGAATTTTAGGGAAAAAATAATACAAGGCAACAAAATTAGACTTTTTCCACTATATTGGAGGTGATTCTAGATGATTTCCGTGTGCTGAACACGAATCTGTTTTTAAAATTTGTCCATCACGTCGAAATTTTAAAAAAATTTAAGCTTAAACATACAAAATATTCCTTATTGGTTCTGATTTTGTTTGATATTATCAGAAGGACAACTCCTTAACTTTGAAATAAACTATCCCAAACAATTCTAAGATTTTTTTCAATGAAGATATACCATTTTTAGTTAATGTATCCGAGTTCACAAAAACCCAATATTCTGAAATAGAAAAAAAAGAAATATTCTAATTCTGAAAAGCATACTTTTGTACAGTAGACAGTTTTGCTTTTGTATTATTATCGAGACTATGTACTCAAAATGGTATATCTTCGCTTAAAAAAATCTTACAATTCTTTGGGATAGCTTATTTTCAAGTTAAGAAATAGTAGCTTACGATTATTTCAAAAAAAGTCAAAACAAAAGTATAGGTTCCCCACAAAAAGGGTCAAAATAAGCATGCAACTATATGCTGAAATTACAAAAAACCTCAACGTGTTGGACCATTTCTGAAAACAGATTCGTGTTCAGCCCACGAAAATATTCTAGAATCACCACCAACCCTTTAATATACTGGACCTTGTTGCCTAGTGTAATATACAAAGGCAATTTTTCAACAGATCCAACGTAATTCCAAGTAATGACAAATAACCAAAAGTCATTGTGAATTCTGCTGATAAGAGAACCGGAATGTTCTTAATATAATAAAAAAAAATTCATGACTTACCCACAGACTTTTTGTTAAAAAGCCACAACTGTCAACCCCTCCTTCTGCTTCTTTTGCTTTTCCATAGCAGAGTGTATAATAGTATTAAAGCATACTTTTCGTAGCCAAAGCCTTTTTAGTTTCTTTCCCAAAAATATGCTAGAACACTAAATGTGAAAAAGGAAAGTGCATTGTTGTTATGGCTACCATATTGAATTGCCCTGAGCTGAGCTGCTTTTCTTTTATTACGTCTGCTCTCGAGTAAAATGAAACTATTTGTTAGTAAATTTATCTTATTACCCATTTGCTCTGCTTTTTGCAAAGGAATTTTATTTCAATGTGTGAGGGAGGTAAATTACTAAATTGCACAATTGCATCATTTCAAGGGAAAGAACGCAAATTATAGGGAGGAAATGTGCAATAATTTGTGAACTGAAGTGATTGCTTAAAACAGCAAAATAATTCAAAAGAAATTTAAACATTTAAAGAAAACTACGATTTATGAATCATTTTTTCTGCTGTCTGGAAATCAGCTTTCTAACTCTTACCGTTTAGCCAGTGCGTGAATGATTTATATAAAATAAGTCAGACAGAACGATTAATTATAGATAAAGTGATTAATTTTGTTCCATTTAATTGGTTTGAGGGACACATTTCATAATATAAACGATGTAAACAAAATTAAATTTTCCGGAAGTCTTCAAAATCTACACGAAACCTTTCAAATTTTTAACAATTAACTAAAACATCAGTTAAATTACATTTTTGTGCTCTCACTTAGGAAATTAGTAGAGAAAACTAAGACATTGGCGTTAATTTGATTTTGCTGTCAGCCCCAAAACCAAAATCTATAATAAGATGACTAGAATGGGACACACAAATTCATTAAGAGCAGCACTCTGCTCGGAAATTCAGCATATCCTGGCCTTGCCAGAGACCTCGCACCTAGACTAAGTTGACAATGTTTGTCATTTGCACTCCATTTATTTTTGCCCTTTGATTGAACATTCAAGCATGCCTCTCCATGATGTCTAAATCAGATGATGTTAGTTAAACTGTCAGAGACTTAATAGGAAGACACATGCGTACAGGAAATTGCCGGAAATGTGCGAGTTTGCGGTTACAGGAACCAACTTAACGTTTTGTTTCGATTTTTCTGCCTAGACGAACAAGTATAATGATTAATTATGTGTATAATGAACTTAACTGTGTGGAGAGTTTATGCAAAGTGACAGCTGTCATTTGCTAACCTTTTCTTAATCCGCAAGCAGAGACATTTTAATTAAAACAGAATTCCCATTTCCCATTGAAAGATTACAACAATTTAAGGCAAAACTTATTAGTAAAATACAAAATTGTCAAGAATTCCAAGCAAGCTTAAGCGATTACATGACAATCCTATTGAATAAAAGCCATGACTGACAGTTCGTTTGTGTGAATTTAGTTACTCAATATTTAATACCACATAGAGAAATGATTCTAGAAAATACCCAATAGTCCAGAAATTGCACACAAATTTTGGTGTAATAATATAAATTACGGCAAGTTCAGAGAGAGCTCTATATAATATGAAAAATTTTGTAAAAAGTTATGTTCTTGAATTTGCCGTCGGCAAAATAAACTTTATGTTTTTTTGCGAACTGCGCATTGAATATTATTGCAGCAGTAAAACAAACACACAATCATACATTCATATTTACTTTTTTGGTCAGCTGGATGCAGTAAATAATTGCTTAAAATTTGCTAGTGTTATTATACTATGTACCAAAGGTACACAGAGTATATTAAGTTTGAGCAAAAGTATGTAACAGCCAGAAGGAATCACTTCCGACCCTAAAAAGTATATATATTCTTGATCAGCATCAATCAGCCGAGTCGATATAGCCTTGTCCGTCTGTCCGTCTGTATGAACGCACAAATCTCAGAGATGGTTAGAGATATAGGTTTCACATGTATGGGACATATATTTCTTATACTTGCAGGCAGATCAAGTTTATTTTCAATTTTTGCCACGCCCCCTCCCGCCCCCGCAATTGGAAAAAAACATCATATCTCCCACAGTTTTGATGATAGATTATTGTTACCTTCTAAAAACATCTAGTAATCAAAATTATTTATCGATTTGCTGAAGGAGCAAAAGAAGTTAACCGGCAGCTTCCCTCGCCATTCACGCCAACCACCACTGTATTCAAACAAACACAATCTTTGGGAGAGAGAGAGAGAGAGAGAAACTTAGAGATGAGCGTATAACAAAAATATTGCACGATAACCCCGTGACTCCTTGGATGTATTATCGGGAGCAAATGAACTGGTACAGAGTATGTTATAGTCGGGCTTGACCGACTTTCTCACTTGTTTTATTATTAGTTTGTGAAAATTTAGTGAAAAAATAAAAAAAATTGTATATAGCTCAAATAAACGCACACTTACTTTAAAAGAGTCTCTTTCAGCTAAAATTACTTTAAAAGAGTCTCAGGTAAAATTGTGTTTTGTATCAGAGTTCCCCTACCAAATGCTAAACTAGCGCACAGTGGACTTAAATAAAAATTTTACATTTTAAATGTTACAAAAATATCCAGTTGTTATGAAAATAAACAAAAATCAGAGTGAAAATATCTTTTACAGCCATAAAATAGTCATTAAACAGGCCACATTACAACGCTGGCCAAATTCCATTTGACAACTTTCATCAGTCATAAAATTAAATTGATTAAAATTAAGCCGCAAGTGTCTTGTTTCCAAGAAGAGCTATTTTTTTCTTATTCTCAAATAGTTAAACTATAAAATATTCAATACCGGGTTTTAATACCTTTGCTGGAACATTTTAAATAATTTTTTTATAAACACCTAAAAACTAAGAAAATTGGAACAATTTCTGTTGCTTTTATAGACTCTAACTTGTAAGTTCTATTGAGTTCGGTCCACCACATGGAGGACTAGCGGATGGATTCCAGAACATATTTAAAAAAAACAAAACGTCTGCATATGCATGTAATTCACATGTTTTTTGCTATCTACTTCGTCAGTTTTAAAGCTATCTTTACCAAACTTTGCACGAAGTCTGTAAATACGTGTATTGGTCTGCTTTTTGAATTTGGAAATGCTTATGCACTTAAATTCTAAAAGTAAGTCAAAAATTGCTGTTTATTAGAGAAGGGAAGTTTACTAAAAATTGACGAACAATTTTTTTAAGCCCACACCTGAAAATATCCTGCGCACGCCACTGGCTGCCATAGGAACGATCAGTCGGAAAACTAGTTTTTGTGAGAAAAACTTTTTTGTTTTCAAAGGTAGCATTTCCTAACTTGGAATTTTTTAAAATGATTTGCTCTTACTCAATTCTACAAGTTTTATCAAAATCAGACGACTATATTGTATACCTGCCATAGGGACGATCGGGCCAAAAACTAGTTCTAGTGGGAAAAACTTTTTTGTTTTTAGTGATAGCGTCACGAAATTTGGCATTTTTTAATTCTAAATGCTTTCACACAACTCTACAAAATTTGACCAAAATCGGGTGACTATGTATATCGTATAGCTCCCATATAAAAATAGTGTTCTGGCTAAAGCTAATAAATGCGATGTTGTATGCGAGGGGGGAGTAGTTTTTGTCCGATGTCTTCCATTTCAAATTTCAAGTCGATATCTTGCACGAAGTTGTTTGGTACAAATTCGCTGCACATTTGTCGGAACCGGCCGGATCGGATGAATATATATAATATATCTGCCATAGGAACGAACGGTCGAAAAATTAGTTCTAGTGAGAAAAACATTTTTGTTTTCAATGGTAGCGTCTTTACGCTTTAAAGCTATGAATATTTTCTGCTTCAGCACAATTTTGACGAGTTTGATCAAATTATATATATCAAATATTTTAAATATATATTTTATTTAAATAATTATATAAATTTTGTAAAGTTACCCAAAAAAAATTAAAGCCCTTAGTTTTGTTTTGACAGCTGATTATGGTTGACTTGCTTGGCATCATGTTGAGCATGAAAAAAAAACGATTTTCTTTCTCTCATAAAACATTTAGGGTCTTCACGACTCCCAGTTGAGCTACGGAATTGTTGACGGTTTAACAAAAACAAAATACACTAGCCTGAACCTCCACAACTAAGCAGCCCTTTACTAAATGAGAACTTTTTCTCTGGTTGAAATGAGAACTTTTAGTGTTGGTTAACACTATAAAAATTGCTGCCCATTATGTGCCTGATTACATAAAGCACATTTAACGGCCGACACTAGCTTGCCAGCAATGGCGTAGAGGTTAAGGCCGATGACTGAAAGGCAACAAGAAAAACCTAGGTTCAAGTTCCAGTGTAATATTTTTATACCCTTGCAAAGGGTATTATAACCCAGAAGTTTGCAACGCATAGAAACATTCACTTCCGACCCCATAAACTATATATATTCTTGATCAGGGCGACGAGCTGAGTCAATTGAGCTTTGTCCGTCCGTCTGTCTGTCTGTCTGTCTGTCTGTCAGTCTCTCTGTCCGTCTGTTTCTACGCAAACTAGTCTCTCAGTTTTAAAGCTATCGAGCTGAAATTTTGCACAGAGTCTTCTTTTTACTGTACGCTGCTAATATATCGGAACCGACCGGATCGGATGACTATATCTTATAGCTGCCATAGGAACCATCGGTCAAAAAATGGGTCTTAGTGAGAAAAACTTTTTTGTTTTCAATGTTCGCGGCCTTAAACTCGGCTATTATTAATATTATATGCTTTCAAACAGATTTGCAAATTTTGGTCAAGATCGGATGACCATATCTTATAGCTGTCATAGGAACCATCGGTCGGAAAATGGGTCTTAGTAAGAAAAACTTTTTTGTTTTCAAGTAAATCGTTCTTAGAGTCGGTGATTCTTAATATTAAGCGCTTTCAAGCTAATTTGAAAAAGTTGATCTACATCGGGTGACTATATCTTATGGTTGCCATAGGACCGATCGGTCGGAAAATGAGTCTTAGAGAGAAAAAACTTTTATGTTTTAAATTTTATCTTTCTTAAACTCCGCGATTGTTAATTTGATACGATTTCAAATAGATTCGCGAAATTGGGTCGAAATCAGATGTTTATCTGTCGGAAAATGGGCTTTAGTTCAAAAATTTTTAGACTTTTATGTAAGCGTTCTTAAACTCTGACATTTCAAAAACAGCATTTGCAAGGGTATAAGAACTTCGGCACAGACGAAGTTAGCTTGGCCTTCTCGTTTTTTTTGTTTGTGTACCAGATTTTTGTTTGTTTAGAACAGAGATGGGCGCGTCGCGACGTTCTAATGCACACGAGGCAGCGCGCTGCCTGCGTGTGCATAGGACTCTGCCGCGGCCGACTGCACAAAATCACACGTACGCTATAAGCATTGAAAGCTATTTATAGAACACGAATGCGGCGCACGCAAATTGTGCTTGTGTGCGTGTGAAAAGTGTGACGATATGTGTGCATGCCCATCTCTGGTGTAGAACCATTGCAGTTACAGTATCAAAACCGTCAAATATTGGTTTTGAAAGTTTCATGGTGGACGAAACTCTAGTGCCGATGCGATATGAAGTCTGCAGCGGCAGACCCTCCGATGCGGTTACTCAGGACAATGTAAAAAAAAAATACATGAAATGGTGTTGGCTGACCGGAAAGAGAAAGTCCGCTCGCTAGCAGATGCCACAAGGATTAGTACTGAGCGCCCACGCCATATTTTGGGCGAGTTTCTGCATATGTAAAAGTTAAAAAAAATTACTTTTTGGACGGAAACAAAAAATTTAAAAATCGCTGGAATAAGTGTATCGACCTAAAAAAGGACAACATTGAATAAAGTTGGTATGTCATTTCCAATTTTCTTCATATTAAATAAAAAATATTTTAAGTCCTTAGTTCGATTTTTTCTTATCAACAATGATTCCAACCGTTGTTCCCAGTGAGTTTCACATTGGTGAAGCATTTTCTTTTTAATTCAACGAACCAATTACTAAATTAATTCAATGTTTTTTGTTATTTTTGTTTTGTATTATCAAATCAACATATTCATACAACTTCTAGGTCCGTGTTAACTTCCTAACAAAGGCAATGTCTTTGTCAAAAAAATAAACATAAATCAAAACACGTGCTGAACGAATTTTCAAAAGAGGTCCTAATGAACCAAGCATGTCTGACTACATACTGGAATACAAGTATCTGCAATTTGTTAATCGAAACACGCACACGCAAATCAAAATCAGAAACACAGAATCAAAATAAGGCACACCTGTCGTAGGCTCGCATCATTCATTGTTGGTTCCCATTCGAAAGGAGGCTTGTGGGTGGTAAAACGTGTGCACGAAATTGTCAAATCTCTTTTAATAATGATTATGAATAACAGAAGTGAAGTGAACCGTTTTTGGAGGTTGTATAAATAACTCATCATTAAATTGAATTGCACAAAATGAGTTGAGGAAATAATTTTAAAATTGATTTTAATATTTAAATTCTCTGTACTCACCCAAGTGAAGAGGAATGTTCAGGATGCTGCTGTTGCTGCTGCTGACAGTTTTTAACAATTTGCTTTTTCTTTTATTCCAAGTTCAGTTTCACTTGTCGACTCTAGGTTAGTTTTATTTGCCCTTAACAATTGTATTTCAAGTGGGGAAGTTGAGCAGCATTTTGGAGCACTAGTTTTTCACATGATTTCACACGCAAAGAACAATTACACAAGAGTTTTGAGAGTTTTGCTTCCTTCTTTTAGCTGGCTTTTGAAAGGTTGAATTTGAATATATATCTCAGGTCATTTTATAATTTAAAATGCACAATTTATGTTAAACTTTTGTTTATATATTTTTGCAAAATTTCACAGACGTCGTGTTGCATAAATTTCTAAAAATTAAATTGTACTCAGTATTTATTTTTATCTCTTGGGCAATTCGCTTGAATTTAAAAGTGACTAATGCGGCCAGTAAAGAGGCTAGAGCCTAACTTTTCACTGACCTGCAAAGTTATTAAATAAATGAACAATAATTTGTTTCTGCTGTTGCATAACTTTGCCATTCCTCCAAAGACTTATGATAAAATGCCACCTCAGTATGCAAAAGCTCCAAACAATTTAAAAGTAAAAGTTTTACCTAGCTTTACCCCATAGGAGAAGAGTGAACAATTTATAAATATAATAGTTAATACACAACAGCGAATTATTCAAAATATTTTTTACATGAGATTATCTTCCAAATTTTAGTTTTAGGTTCTGCTTTTGGGACAACTGAGAAAGTGAACAGCTCAGCAATTTGAATGAGTTGATTTACTTTAAAAAAGTGTATTTTCAGTTTAATAAACAACAATTACTCAACACTTTATTTTTTTGAAATTAAAAGTTCAACGAAGTGTAACCTTAACTTAGGTTAAAAATTAAGTAGCCATCCACAAACGCCAAATTTTCATAACGTTGCTGGGTTTGTGCCAAAGTCTGGCAAAAACCATAAACTAACTGCACATATAAAACCTCCCTGTCTAAGAATGCTCCCTGATACACACATAAGCCGCAAGGCTTGCCACAAGCCATCAAGATTTTGTATAAGATGTTACTCAGCTTACGAGGTTACAGTTCAAAGCCTAATGGCAATCTACTCGGTAATCAAATATCAGCAATAAACATCATCGCATGACTTTATTTCATTTCCAAATTGGGAATTCAAATATTATCAAAATATCATATTACCAGCACCAACTTATTTTACGTAATTTTGCATATTAGCTAAGCTTGTTTAGCTTTCGTCTCGGCAAAACAGCAATTAGTTGTTGAACTTTATATATTTTTAGTAATTATGAAACCAAACTTTTTAGCATGGTTTAAAGGTCACCAATGACGATATTTACATAAGCCAACTAAATGAGATCATTTCTAAGTGTCAGAAATATTTTAAACAAATTTCTACTTTTACATATGAGTTCACAAGTAAACGTTATTTTTAATCCAACTTAGAATGTGTCTATGATTAGTTGATTATATGAAGAAATTTGTATTCCGAAATATTTATAAAATGGGAACTCATTACTTTGACTCTGCTCTGTTACTAATTACACTAAATATTGAAAAAACAATTGGCAAGACAATAGGCTTGATTGGCTTATCAAGAAATATCGAAATGTTGGAAAAATATCAAATATTGCACGAAATAGCCATTAAGTACAAAATTAAAACAGTCAACTCAAGAAAAAAAAATTTATTTACCAGAAAATATTTTCAACGACTTAAGATAAATTGGCTAATCTGATTTTCCGTTTGAAACTTTAATTGAAAAAATAGAGGAAAGCTAATTTCGGCTCGACCAAAGTTTATATACCCTTACAGCTTATATAAATTAAGGTTTTAAATTATTTTTGTCGAACATTCTTAGCTGAGTTATTTCCCAAACTCAGCCACTACTTTGACCATTTGCTTGCCTGTTTGTTATATGCCAAATATACGATATATTCTTCAGAATTTGACCAAACTTCCCTCAATTGTGTGGAAACCGATAGTATTTATCACCGGAAAGATGTCTTTAAGCTACCATTGAAAACAAAAAAGTTTTTCTCACTAGAACAAATTTTTCGCCCTATCGCTCCTATGGCAGCTATATGCTTTAGTCTTCCGATTTGGATCAAGCTTGGCAGAATTGTGTGGTAGCGTATAATATTGATCAGTAACAAATTTGGGAGCGATAGAATTGAATACAAACAAGTTTTTCCTACTAAGACATTTTTTCAGAACTATATTTTGTATGGCAGCTATACCATATAGTTGACCGATTTTCATCAAACTTGGTAAAATTATGTAAAAGCATAGAAAACTTATAAATACGAGGTCTGGGGACGTTTGCGTTGAAGACAAAAAAGTTTTTATAACTAAAACTACTTTTTCGACCGATAGTTCCTATGGCAGCTATATGCTATAGTCATCCGATCCAGCTGGGTCCGACAAATGTACAGCGTATTTATACTAAAAGACTTCGTGCAAAGTTTGGTCACTTTATAGCTTTAGAACTGACGGAGGAGGTATAATAGAAACAGACGAACGGACAGACGGACATGGCTATATGAACTCAGCTCGTCATGCTGATCAAGAATATATATACTTTATGTGGTCGCAGATGCTTCCTTCTATGCGTTACAATCATCTGGACAATTTGAATATACCCTCTGCAAGGGTATAAATATGTAATAATAATGTGAAACTTTTTTTATCCAATCATGTATGTATGAAAAGGGCTAATCAATAAACAGTTGAGTATTAATTCGAATCAAAGTTTGAATGAATATAAGACAGGACCTCCAGATATACAAATTTAAAGGAAATACTGTCAGCCTCATGTATGGTGCATTTTGGTGTACACCGAAAAAAATTGATCTGAAATTGTCATTTCCACATGTTTTCATATCAATTTTACTCCGATAGTTCCTAGTTCCACTGACACATATATGTACACTTTCAAATTTGCTGATTCCACTGAAAATGTATCTTCTCAAAACCAAAAGCATAGTAAGTTTAGGAAAAAAGCTCATAGTGATCGGGGCAAATAACAAAATATTTTCAAATTGTAGAAAATTGGTGAAATAAAGTGTATATAGGAGGCCTTTTGAATCCGAACCGGCTTGAAACCCGTAATTCTGGCTTTTTTCACTGTGAACCAAACCCTGAACTGAACCACGAGGACGAAAATAGATGAACCCGATTTTTATATTTTATTATATTTTATGTATAACAGTTTAAGTACGTGAAGAATCAGAGCGTGCTATTGCATGTATTACTTCTTTGCCTACCTTTGTACATATGGATATATTCATACGTATGCGTAATTTATATTACTTACACATAGACCACAATACCTCCAGTCAGAGGTATTAATTTGTAAAATACTACAAATATCATGCAAACACCTATGTACACTACACAATGTATGGAACGTTTTATTTTTCATCTTATACATATACATATGCGCCAATCTAACCAATTCGGTGCATGCTACTGCAATAACATGTCAGCAAAATAGTCGAGCAACAAAAGTACATACATTCATACAAACAGAAGTGTGTGCCACAGGCAGCGTTGCCAATTTAGCTGTTTTTCTCACCAGATATAGCTATTTTGAAAGCTTGAAAGTCGGAAACTATTCAGTTTTGCCAGAGCCTGCAATTCAAGCTAATTATTTGACATTTAGCTATTTTAAATTAATCTCTGTTAAGTTTTAGCATTTTTAACAGTCGATATTTGGTGGAAAAAATAGCCAAATTGGCAACACTAGCCACGCGCCAAAAATTGGGCGCAAAAAAGAATCGTTACAGAAAGAAAACGAAAACACACAAGTCAGAACAAAAAAACTCGTATATCATTTCGTTTGAGAAGTTTTGACTGAAAAGGTGTGAAGCAATGACGACAAAGTTTAATATTTACGAAATTTACATACAATGTAAGCACTAATAAATCAGAATGTCACGAATGCAAACTAATTATGACCGGCGGGCATGCAGCAAATTTAATGCGGCACCTTCAAAGGAAGATGTACAGCCAGGCTCCCAATTTCGCTTTCGTAAAAATTTTGCGACTTAGAGTACAAATTTGGTACAAAAACCGGTTTTAAATCGTAAAAGTTTTGCGAAAGCGAAAATGGGAGCATGGCTGATAAAGTCATTTTTGATCAATTCATTGAGAAAAAAAAGTTCAAAGTGTGGAATGAAGACTTATACACTAGCAATGAAGGAAGTCCATATCCAGCACACGAGCGCCAATTATAATCGACGTCTTACAGTCTTACAATGTATTTATGCGTCGGGTGTATACCTATTGTATTGTAATTTTGTATATATTGGGTAAAACGTGCAAAGAACCAAGGTTCGAACCAAAAACAAAGCCCAAAATCCTTGAACCTCAAATTTCCGAACCTTAGCCTTTGGTAGTCAAGTGTTAACTCTCGCGAACAGGGCTCAAAAGTTATTCTGACTCACTCATAAGTACTCAAATGTATGTAAACTGCCAGAAGAAAGCATCTCCGATCCTTTAAAATGTATATAGTAACGTTTAATTGGTTTGATCCATTTTTTTTAAGTTTTGTGCAATTTGATCCGAAGAAAAAAAGTTTTGAAATCCATTTTCTGGAGTTTTTGACAATTTATTTTAGTCTGTGATTGAGGGAGGGCAAAGAATGCAAATAATATTCAATAATTACTGAAAGGGTATGATAGTAGTAAAAAACTTATGCTGGGTTTGGACAGGTTGGATTGAAATTTTCAGTTTCTGAAACTCCATATTTCGTAAACTATTTGGAGTCTTTAGCGTAAATGTAGCTCTTGATATGGCGTAAATCATTTATACATTGCAAGTCCAATAATTCTCATTTTGGAAAAAACATCAAGTTATTCGCTTATTTTTTAACTTTTTCTACAATATTTTGAAAGTAAAGGCCTATTCTCAGATGAGATAAAAATTTAGTTCGGCACTATATTTCATATAAATAGGACGGCAAAATTTTAGCTTAGACTTAAATATACAAAAACTAAGAACAAACCAACTTTTTTCGATTAAACCTTTATATAGATAATAGACCTGCAAGCAACTAAAACTTTCATTAGAAACTTAAAAAATTGTCAATTTATGGTCAAAAGTCAAAAATTTAAGTTTATTTGTAAAATGTAAAATTGGCTCAAACAGCACCTCCAAAGGAGGGCCAGGGCCAAGCTTCGCTCAATCTCTTGGCGTGTACACTTATAATTTTTCGCACAAGAAAAAGGGACCTACAGCTTAACGCCGAATCCGAACGGCAAAGTTGGAGAATTTTTTTGCTTTTTCATGGCTAGTTACTTCACAGCTGGCGCCAGAAGCTGGTGAAGGTGACCGGGTGTGTAAAAGCTTTTTTTCTAAAGAAAGAAAAACTTTTTCTATTAGATGGTCCGAGGCGGGATCGAACCCACAACCTCCAGCACACATACTACTGGTACGCTACACCCGGCGATTTATTTATTTTGTTTCAAATATGATTTTATTTATGATTTGATTGATTTTTAAGTGATTTAATCAAATGAAATTGAAGTTCAGAGACAATAACTACCAAAAATTTCCATATTTACGTAGTTTTGTAGAAAATTGTTTTTGCTTGTAGTCCTAAAACTATGTGATAAAGTAATGAAGTACATTTTTTTTAGCTACTTTTTTTATTTTAGTCTAAGCTACAGTCGTTACAGGTTTCAAGATAAAATTAAAAGACTGTTAAAAAGAGGGTAAAACTAGATTCTTATTGAACATTTTTGTAGTTTTAAGTATGAAGATGCAATGTTTTTGATTTGCAACGCTGTAATGTTTTGTGGGCCGAATTGAGAGTTTAAACTTCGTTTCAGACGTCAAAATAGAAATAGTTTCCGAGATACTGAATTCTTAAATTCTTTCAGAAGCTTGAAACTTGAAAGTGTAATTAAAAGAAGACGATAGCTAAACAGACCAAATCGAGTTAAGGTTTTTACTCCAATATTTTTTTTGTCTCGACTCGATCAAGATTTTTGTGTTGCTCAGTGTTATTAAAAGTGTTTTAATTTTTGTTATATTTAATGATTTTTGGTTGTTTTTATTCTGGTTTTTAATTAAACTTAAAATTATAATAAAATTTTTAATATTTTTGGTTTAAATTCAACTATTTTGAATATGATTAATAATTTTCCAATTTGTAGTTAAAATATTGTTGGAACTATACAAATTCTGCTCAAGAGGGTTTTTTTAAATTACTTACAGCACAAAATTGTTTAATTCAATTTAGCTTATTACGGTTTTTGTGCATATTTTTGTAACTTTTTCTGCACTTTGTTTATGTTTTGCTTCAAATTTTACATAATTTTTAATTTTGAAACTAAAATTGTATTTTATTTTTTTTATTGTTTTTATTTATAGTTTTGCATCATGTTGATTTTCCCGTCTGTTTATTTTCCACAAAAAGCTTGTTCAGTTTTATTGGATATTCTTTAATCATTCATGCATAAATTATGATTCATTTAGCACAAATTTGTGGTTTTCAAAAAACTTTTTCACAATTTTTGACATGCAAAAATGAGTTTTAAAAATATGCCAAAAATCACGCACACACAGCAAAAACGTTTTAAATAAACAATTGAATTTTATACCGCAATATATATGCAATTTGAAGTTTTGCCTGATTCGCGTCCGATTCGTTTGAGTTGTCGCGACATTCTAACGGGTCGCAAACGAAAACGACAAAAATCGTAGCCATATTCCGAAACTCGCTGTTCGGCAAGCTGTGCTACCTAACAGTCTGATGTTAAGTTAACAGAGACTGGTGTATTATTGTGGTAGGTTTTACATTTGCGTCACGTGCAGGCAGCTGTAGTTGTTGCTGTTGTTGTTGCATTGAACTTGAACTAGTAACAAAGTTGTTGTTGTTTTGGTTTTTTTTGTTATTTTGAGGTTGGCGCGAATTTTTGCCGGCTGTGTTTGATTGGACTCTCTCACAGCGCAGGCGTAGTCAATCCTTGATTTGAAATTCATTCTTGAAAGTTACCAGCAGACATAGTCATATTGGCATAATAATTTATAGAGGGTAAGGGATAAGGTAAAGTTTGAACCGCGCATCTTCAAAATTAATTTCACATGCTAATTGAATTAAGCTCTAGGTAGTACACCGTGCGTATACGTAATAAGGTAAGTATAATACGTAGTATATTACGTATACGCAAAGAGAGTTGTCAGGTATGCGCTATAGCGAAAGCACATTTAGTTAAGTAGCTCGAAAATAGACAAGTAACAAATCTCACATAAGTGCAACCGGGTAGTTATCAATCAGCTTAAGTCAAACCGATGACATGTTTCTTGCATCATAATAAATCACGATTATACCAAAGGTACACAGAGTATATTAAGTTTGTGCAAAAGTATGTAACAACCAGAAGTAATCATTCCCGACCCTATAAAGTATATATATTCTGGATCACCATCAACAGCCGAGTCGATATAGCCATCTCCTTCTATATGAACTAAGAGATCTCAGAGATGGTAAGCGATAAAGGTTTGACATGTATGGGACATATATTTCTTATACTTGCAGGCAGATCAGGTTTATTTTCAATTTTTGCCACGCCCCCTCCCGCCCCCGCATTTTGGAAAAAACTGCATATGTCCCATAGTATTGCAGATGAATGGTTCGTAGCTTCTGGAGATATTAAGTAATCAAGATTATGTATCGCTTTGATGAAAGAATGATGAAGATCGGATGAGCCATCGTCGAGTTATAAGGAAATTATGAGAAATCACTTATTCTTTTTTTCAAAGTAGGTCAACTCACTCAGATTGCTCAGTTGTTTAGTTGTTCAAGGCATTGTGAGGATTAGCGATTATTCGAAAGCTTGTAATCCTTTGTTGGCTTATAAGTCCACTCAAGGGCAGAGTTCTCGTTGTTATTGGTACTGGTTCCACTACAGCCGGGTGCTTACTTTTGAGGGGAAGGCTAAGATTCCTTTGTGAGTTGCAACTTATAGTAACGATGCAATACAACATGTAACATGTATTATTACCTATTAACAGCTATAAATACATAGGAGTACTAGTGACTCATAATATGTCATTTAAAGCTCACCTCTGCGAGAAACTGAAAGATGCAAAAGTGGCCCTAAACGCGTCATGAAAAACTCTGCTTAGTAGGAAAAAGTCAAGCCAAGCACAAAATACGCAGTCTTCCAAGCGGCTGTACGTTCAATCCTGTGCTATGGATCGCAAGTATGGGGCCCCTCATCCTATGAATATGTCGAGCGATTCCTCACCTTCTTCAACAAAAAAGTATTTAGGCTCTCCTCAACTTCCCCAAATTACGCAATATTTATAGAAACTGGTCTGCCCTCGCTGTTCATGTACACTCTGCTTACCCATTTGAACTACGTAAACAAAATAATGCTGATCGATAGCTCAAGATTGCCGAGGATCATAGCTAGGCAACTTCAGAACGAAAGATCCCAATTCTTTGAAATATGATCTAACATGGCTAACGAGTGCTGCGTCAGTATCGACCTTGAAAACCATCTACGGTGGCAACAAGCCCACGCAGAAATCATTGCCAAAATCTGCGAAGTAGAAAGGAAAAAGGAGCACAGAGAGGACTCTGTATAAATCCCTGGATCTCAACCTTGGAGCAAAAAATTTCTTCAATGTCAGTCTAGGTGTGGGGAGTATAAACGCTATTTTCCGGGCGAGATGTGAAACTCTAAGCCTCAATTTTCAAACTCACAGGAGTAACACTCGGCAAGATTGTACCCTCTGCAATATGTGTGACAAGGAAGATGTGGCTTACTTTGTCGGAATCTGCCCCATCTTGCACTGTCAGCGTCTATATCTATCGGAAAACGAACTTCACGATCTGCTCAACGGAGTAAATTGGATAGCCCTTGCAGCGTTCATCAAAGATGCTTTGCAATACCGCAACAGCATCATAAGCGAATTGTTCTAGGCCCTACCTATAACAGGCATCATTCAGCAGCTACATTATGCTAATTTCAAAGGACGCTTTTGATATAACCATGTTGAAAACAATAAAGAATAAATTAGACTGAAAAACTTTTTATATACTTTAATTACTTTTTACAATTGTAATCAGTTTAGCCAGCTATAGTTTAAGATTTACTTGTACAGTATTATAAATAAAAACCACACCGTTTTATAGTCCATTTTGGTGAAATAGTTCCAATAGTTGCTTTCTGATCAAAGACATTTGACGTGATTGTCACACCAGAAGGTTGCTTAATACAAAGTTGCCAAGCCAATAACAGCGGAACTGTCACCGAACCAAAGACTCTAGAACTCGCAAAGATGCGTAACGCAGTATATCAAAATGTCACAAGGTGGAGATTTTGTTGTCGCGTCGCGTCAAATACACTTGTATTTGTATGGGTGCTGCAGATGTTCGTTAACGAACAGGAAAGCGAAGAGACAATTCCTTATACAATTTCCTCTACGTCGCTTGTATGCCCTTTTCAATATATTCCAAAGACAGAAGCAAGTTTAAAGATATATTAGTGTATAAGCACATGAAACAGTTCATAAATAAGTGTAAACCTCGCGTTGTCAAAGCAGAACTTAAAAGAAACGATGTCGGCCGACTTTACTAATGTAAAATCGAAAATCCACATCGAAAATCCACGCTTAAAATTTTGCCTGTCAGTCACTGATTAGGTCACAATGAACAAGTTACTGAACTATATACTGAACAGCTCACAAACCAACTTAG
Organism: Lordiphosa magnipectinata; assembly: GCA_037044535.1. NCBI lineage: Eukaryota > Metazoa > Arthropoda > Insecta > Diptera > Drosophilidae > Lordiphosa > Lordiphosa magnipectinata. The sequence continues at coordinate 43,212 of JBAMBO010004117.1, forward strand.
AAAGCATGAGAAGCATTATTTTTTTTATTATTTATTTTGTCTCTACATTTTCTGTCACCTTATGTAAATTTGGCAACTTAATTTAGATTGTGTTGACTGAGCGAGAGAGACTGAACAGCTCACAGAACAACTCAGAGATCCAGAGAGACCGAACAACTGACTGAGCAAGATAGATCGAACAGCTCTTACTTAACAAAAATGTACAACTAAAGAAGAACATGTTCACTTTTTCAGTCTCATGAACAACCCAACATTAATGGGTAGTACCGACTGCAACGACAATGGGCAGCACTTTACACACTTCATGGCTTCTTTTCCATTTTGTGTGGCTTCTAACTTAATTTGATCAGATACATGCAAACTTTGGGGTGTACTGAGTATATTATAGTCGGGCTTGACCGACTTTCTTACATGTTGTTTTTTCTTTGACAAAAATATATATATGTTTCTAACTTCAAAAACTTCTAAGACCTTGCACTTTTTATTTTTCGCTTTTAAACTTTTGTTTTCCCTTACTATTTTCTTCGTTTCATAACGGGCCAGAAAACTCAAAATGCAAAATTTATAGTTTACTTTTAGGCAACGGGCAGCACTTAACTGCCGGAACTTCCGTTGCAAGGCCAACTTCCGTAACACAAAAGTTGCACATTTTCGGTCACCATCATTAAAGCTCTTCACCCACTCCCATTAGCAACCACCAACCACCTGCCCCATTTTTCAAATTACAATCGGTTTCTCCCTAATTACTATTTGATCAGGCGACAGGTAAACATTGCTGCTATAATTTTTTTCTTATAGTTTTTTTTTTTGTTTGGGTTGGTTCTCAGCACGTTTTGAATTTAATGAGCACGCGCCTGGCGCACAGACGGTTTTAGAGCCACCCCACTGATTTGCACTTAATTGCAATGGCCATAAAAATTTTGCGCATCCTTTGGCTAGTGGAAGAACGTATTTTTTCCGTTATATTTTTTTTTTCTCTGTCGTGTGCACATGCAACTGCATTAATTACGCCTCCGGTGGCCACGCCCAGTTTCACAGGCAGCTGTTGGCTAGTCATTGACGTTGCTGTTGTTCTTGTTGATCTGTTTTGCACATTTTTTTTTTTTTTTTGGTTGCTAGTTTTGAGCTCTTAAACCGAGCTCTCACCGCAAGGTTCGACTAGGCCTGTAACCTGCTAAAACAATGCAACACAAAAATAGCAAAAGTGTCCTGTGTTTTTAGTCACAAAATGTCCCATGTATGCAGGTCAATGTTGAGCCCAAAATCAATATACAAATTTGAACAGAGAGGAAAAAGAAAAATGATTCTGAATCCTGTGAATTTGTAAAATGATTTTAATTCTGCGAATTTGCAAATAACAATCTAAGCGGAAAAGGTAATAACAAAGCAAAACAGCAAAATGAATTCTTTGAACTTGCAGATAATAATTTTAAGCGGAAAAGCTAATTGCAAAAACGAAGCAGCAAAAAGTGGGATATAAATTGGTATAATATTTATTCAAAATCAAATTTGATCCTTTTTAAAATCACAAAATGACCAGCTGTTTGGCAGAACAAACACAATGTTAAATAGGCTGCGCCTCAGTATTTCATGAATTGATGTGTTTATGTTTATGCACGCACTTTCCATGATACAATAAGTACAAGGTAGCGCAACCAAAAGTGCCTTTTCGCATGCGCGAAAATTTATCAAACCACAGGGCTAAAACAGACACAAAATCCAAGACCACTCAGTTGTTACTTACAGACTTTGTTAGCTTTCAATTGAAGGTTCGCACTTCTTCAGGAAATCGAAGGCGACCATGTCGGTTCGATACTGAAAATTACAACTTTACGTCATCAAACTAAGGCCAACTGAGAAAATCGAAGCTGCGCAGTGCGCTACCATGTAGTTATTGTATCATGCGCACTTTTAGACCCATGTCATGAAATGATTTTGCAAATTGAGCATAGCATAAACGTAGAAAATACAGAGGTTTCACGGGCCAAACACAAAGTCTTCAATTAAACAATTATATTGTACAAATATGTGAAGTAAAGCTTTCATATCCAAATCAACTTAAGAAAGTTGGTCGCTTGGGTATAAAATTCAATTTGACATCTTAAGATGGCCTCTAGAAGGCCAATAATATTTTCAATGGCAGAAAGGAGCCGCAGCAGCGGCAAAGATAACACAGCTTCTTTTGCAGGTTGCTGCACAAAACAAGTAAGTATGATTTTGGTACGGAGGTTCGAACCCTTTGTAAAGTCTAAAGTTCGATTCACGGACTTAAGGTTGTGGTTCGAACATTGGTTTATAGCTCTTAGACTATTGAAATATTTCTGACTCAATCATGGGTATACAATGCATCTACACTGAGAATAAAAAATCAATCTAAAATCTAGTTTGAAAATGTCGTTTTCAAGAACCTTGCAATCTTATAAAAACACGATTGAAAAACCTTGAAATAAGCTTAGAAATCGTAAAAACAAGATTTATCATCTCACATCCTACAGTTTTCTGTAAAGCTTCAATTGAAAATTGTTTTGATATATATATAGGGTATTCACTTTGTGCTTCACATAGGCACTTGGGCAAGTTTGCCTGTCTAGTATTGTGAGCAGCCCTCTGTGCACGTTTGAGCAGGAGGGACTGCTATGTTTTTGAGATTTGTTGAGAAAAAAATGTACTAAAATAAAAATGCCGTCTAAAACCGCTAGGGATATTCTTCTAGAATGGAAAGCAAGCGAATTGAATAGTAAAGCTGCAATGATTGAAGGTGCGTGCGTATTCTGCTATTATTAATCTGCACGTTTCATTGTTGTCGACTTTTGCATATGTATGTATGTCCGCCAGATTAGATTGATTTAGCAATGGACGAATTGGTGGATGACTTTATGGACGATGTCGACTGCATACATTCTTGCAGTCGAGGACACATCTGCAACATGCCCAAACCAAAACTAATAGCGGAATAACCTCCTTTGTTGATTGAAAGAGAAACGTTTTAACTTAATGTTACGAGTATCTGAGAAGTAATTTGAAATATTGCTTAAATTGGTTAAGGAAGTCAAGGATTCGCAACGTCTGCTGGTTTTGTCCCTACTTTATTTTTGTTATTGTTTTATTTAATTGTTGTCGCTGTTGTCTTTGGCGGAGTTTTTTTGTCGGTGGTGGGTACCCAGCCCGAGTCTTCACAATATCCAGCAGATTTGTGGATGCATCACTTAGTGACCGGGGGTAACCAACGAGGAGAAGAGAGTCGACTTGCAGAGATCCCGCTAGTTTCGCCACGTTGAACCGGTCAGCAACTTTACCTAACTACTTTCGCCCCATTAGGTCCTCTAGGTCCCTGTCTAGAATTTTTTGCGTTTTGGAATGGTATATTTCAAAAGAAAAATATATTCCTCGAAGGGCCGCGAATGAACCTTTGGCTGAGATATTATTCGAATGTCAAAAGATATAAAAAAAAAAAGATTCCTTGATGGACCGCGATTTATATGGATTTTTCGTGAAGATATGATTTGGGAGTCATCCATGGTTTTTTTGAAGTGCAGTAAAGAGGAATGCTCTGTGCTAAATTTCAGCTCGATAGCTTCAAAACTCAGGGACTAGTTCGCATAGAAACAGACAGACGGACAGACGGACGGACGGATAGACGGACGGACAAAGCTCAATCGACTCAGCTCGTCATGCTGATCAAGAATATATGTATATACTTTATGTGGTCGGAGATGATTCCTTCTATGCGCTGCAAACTCCTGGGCAAAATTAGAATACACTTTTCAAGTGTATAAGAACAACTTTCGATTGCAAAAAGCGTTCGCCAAATTAGTCTTAAGTCAGACTTGCTTCCGAGAACACGATAGGTTCTTAAAGAAGGCGCCAACAAACATTATACATTATAGTTTTGTATACCTTTGTATGCAATGAAACCAGCTCAAAGTTAAAAAAAACTAAATTCGTGTGCTTTTCTGCATTCAAACCATCCGAATGCACCATTTACGGCGTAGTCGCGGTCAACTTTTGAATGAAAATATCTTTATAAAGTAAATGTCAGAGATAGTTCTTTCAGCCCATAATAATTTTTGCACCTGCCAATTCCTTTTTTTGTGTTTTATTTGCAATTTAAATAAAAAAAACCTGTTAATGAATCACCCTTTACGTATTCATGCTCCGGAAGTAATAAAACGTAATAAACTTACCAGAACGTATAACGTAATAAATTGTGCACTATAACTTGTTTCTAATAAATTTCAATTATGTTCATCACAGTTCTCTATTAAGTTTAATTTTGTCCCGCTACTGATCTGCGTACAGTCGTACACTGTGCGTCGGGCTGAACTGGTACAGAGTTTATTCGCTGGCTTCGGGTCGAATAACACAGTGTTACAAGCCCCTGCGGACCAAGCATCGCCATAGCTGGTCTATTGCATAGATGTTATCTTGTTGGCACTTATGTTAAGGCTGAAACAAATATGTAAACACACTAAAAACAAATACTAGATTATCTATGTGTACTCAGAAATACGCGAATAACTTCGTCAAACGTTATCCAAATTCATTGGGACAACATTTGTTTAACGGGGAATGAAATGGGCCCTCATAATAAACTTTAAGGAAAGATCGCATAGAATAAAATAGTTAAACCAGTTGTGGCCAAAGTAGAAATTTTGAAAAAATAAGTTGAAAATGCCACATCTGTAAGCCGCTTTTCTCAGTCATCGCGTTAAATCAGTCAAACCCTTGATAAAAATATATATGATTGCTCTCGTCGCTATCGGAATTGATAAGGTTATAAACAATCAGACGGTCCATGCGCGAGATATATAAATTTAATTCAGGTAAAATAGCAATATGCGGTTTTTGGGTCATAACTTAAGATTTTGGGGGTGTTAGGAAAAAACCAAGCTCTACAGCGTATGATAGGTCATTTCGAAAGTATATTTGCGCTGTAACACTGTGTAATTGTTCTTCTTTGACCCGAAAATTTTTCCAATCCGAGAGGTCGATATTTGGTTCGAAAGATCCTAAATCTAAAAGGTTCGGTTCATGGTCTGATTCGAGAAACCCAACAATTTTTACCTTAAATGCGGGATTCGGTTCTGGACGGGGTTCCAGCTTAGCTTAAATCAAATTGTTGGTAATGCTTTGCCCAGTTTTTTATTTAATGTTTCAATAGATTCTGTTCCGGTATAAAAATAATTCAACACAAGAAATAGCTAAAAATTGAATTATCATTCCAACTTTGGTTTTATCATTTTTTTTACCTGCCTTTTTATTTTCTTATATTTGTTATATTGTAACTTTAAATTTTCCATTGATTTCAATACAGAGCAATGCCTATGCCATACTGCAATACTCATTCTTATATTGTAGACAAATCCTTGACTCAAGTGGCCAACAGGAACATGAACTTGATACTGAAAAATTGAACAAAGCGCTAAACTTGGCAGTAAGTGTGTACGCGTGTGTGTGCAAAAGTTCAAAGATTGAAGGATAGAAAAGATTTGCTTGCATAAAAGTTAACAAACAAAAATCAATTGCCAACTGGATATCTCTGGCATACAGGCAACCACTATACTTTGCTGATCAATGTCGTCCTGCCTTGACTAAGCATATTAGGCCAAAGCTGTGTTGAAAATTTAAATTAGAATGGGCAATGCTTGTTAGCCATAAACCGCAAACTAACCATAGAAAGGATGAGTTTGTAACCTTAGGGTGGGGGGAAAATGAGCAAACTGATTCCGAGGGTGGTGAGAGAAGTTGGAGCGTTAATATTGTGCAATAATTTTGATTGGTCCTCAAGAGATTTCTGATGCTTCGTGCTTTCAGTTGGACGCTATGTATATTTGAAATCAAAATTCTTGAAGTCAGCAAAGTCGTATTTTTCACTACTTTTAGAACATATTGTGAATTCTGTTAAGAAATCGCAAAAGACGATGGAATAGACCAGCGGTGGGCACGCCCTGGCTCCCATTGCTCCGAGATTTGTTTCTTGGCTACTGGCGTTACTCAGACGCTTAAGAAATTGCTTTACATTTGCCTCGCTTCGAAGTGTGTTACAATTACAAAGTCCATGCAAACCGGCTTACACGCAGACGGCGTAACAAGTGCAGTGTGCGCGATGGAGATTCGCTGATAAGGGTTGTTTTTTCTTCTTTAGTTGTTGATCTGCTCCCAAACTTAAATTTTACGCCCATGCTTAGACTGCTTCATCATTAAACTTGTTATTGGTAAGCACAAGCTGCACAACTATTTTTGCAATGCATGCAGGCATTCGAATAGAAACACAGCATTTACCTGCACTAACCGTTTTTTTGTATTCTCTTTTATGTGGTTTTTGTTACTTGACAAATGAGTTTCTTCATATGCACTGCCATAAGCAAACATTTGGGTACCCCTAATATAGATTTAGATCCAAAAAAATCTCAAAATTTGAAAAGTTTTGTAATGAATTTGGAAAAATGCTTATATACCGCTAAATATGAGGTGTAGTTTAGATTATCATGAATATTTCATAGTTTTCGCTTGTAGAAGAAATGGAAGTTCTAAAGGGGGCGCTCTCGGGCGTCGCAGCTCATGACGCGGTTCTTCTAGTTCTACATAATTACAAAAAGTTTTTAAAACTTTTAAAGAACCCAATCTAAAATCTATATCATAAAGAAGATACATATTTAGTTGTCTCTGCCTTACTTTCTACTAACTGTTGATTCTGCCATCGCTTTATACAAAATTAAATTGCAACTTAAATCTCTTGCTCCATGGCCAAGTTCAAGTAGAAAAGTACTAAAGAATCGGTGGGTATTAAAATGTGGCTGCCAAGGAATGGGTAAATAATTTAAGTATGTGTACATTGAGCTTTGAAGGAGAACAAAAGTAGGAAAAGTTTCTACTGGCATTGTGGCTTGTGGCGACTTGAATGAAAATTTAATTTGTGTCGCAGCATGGCATCCAGAATAATAAATTTGAATAAATTTTAATTTTTACTAGAGATGGAGAGAGAGAGAGAGAGATGGGACTCCACATCCAGCTACAATTCAATTGAAAAGTTAATTGATTTTGCGTCACCAATTGGCAAACACAAAACGTTAATGAGGAGGAAGAAGTCAGAACAAATGTCATGGCTTCAGCGAAGACCCTCAACAGCAGGAACTGAAAGAAACAGCAGCTGATGAATCAATTAATTTGGTACTGGAATATTGTTAAGTGTAAGCCACACAAGCAAACATCATGGCAAGCAAGTGAAGAAGAAAGAAATTGAAACGAATTTCACAGGAAAATATTCAGTCAAACTTATCAAGTTAATCATTGTGATTTAGTTTGGGGGTAAATGGCAATCTGATTTATTCGCCCCAAATGACTGATTGATGGCTGCTCAATGTTAAATAACATAAATTGGTTGCCTACTCAATTTTAAATCTACTCGGTCATAAATTTGTGGCTTTCGCTGACATCATAAACTTTTAAAGCATTTTGTTTGTCAAAGAAAATATATTCGGTTAGACCTTTTGTTAGAACATAATGGGAGGAAATAACTCATTTTATGACTGAAGAAATAAGCGAAAACATTTTTTAATCAAATAATTTAACAATAAAGTTAGCGCTGGGAGAAATTTATGACAAAATTGAAGTGGCTAAGGAGCTGAAGCTTTACAGATTGAGGGCTTTATTTCATAATTCTATCATAAAAAAAAAACTTTGAAATGTTTCACTAATATGTATCAAGTACTCACACTATAGTACACAGCGTATAAACAGCGCTGGGCATTGAAATATAATGGAAGGGATAAACATGGCCCTCACGTTCTGCCAGTCAGTACTTAAACGGTTTAATAGTAAACTGGATAATAACAGCTTCCCTAAATGACTTTTCAGTATAAGCCCGAAAGTCTAGGGTTGTAAATCTAAGTTTAAGTTTTATTTTCCCAAAACTTCTCTGGAGCATAAGTATCAGGAACAGTGATAAAGGGCGATTTTTTAGCAGCTTTCGGATTTGATTAAAAAAAAATACATAAAATTCAGAAAAGTGTGAAATGAATTTTGATAATAAAATTCAATAATCTGCAATCGTTGTTCGTTTGTAAGTCGATTCAAGGTTAAATTTGTCTTCTTTTAGATATATATATATGGATAGATATGTAAATATCACTAGGCAACAAGGTCCAGGATATTGAAGGGTTGGTGGTGATTCTTGATGATTTTCGCGTGCTGAACACGAATCTGATTTCAGAAAAGGTCCATCACTTGGAGATCTTTAGTAATTTGTGCTTAAACTTGCAAAAAGTGCCTATTTTGACCCTTTTCAGGCGCGTTTTGTGGGGAACCTATGCTTTTATTTTGACTTTTTTTAATATTATCGTAAAATAACTATTTCTTAACTATAAAATAAACTATCCCAAAGAACTGTACGATTTTTTTTAAGCGAAGTATATACAATTTTGAATACTTAGTCTTGATAATAATAAAATAACAAAACTGTCTACTGCACAAAAGTATGCCTTGCAGAAACAGTACAACCGGCTAGAAATTTGTATAGAATTTCAATGATAATTTTCAACAAAACCCATTGCATACATTGGGGCAGCAATATATTCGTTTTTTGTGAACTCGGATACAAATACTAATTCATTGGAAAAAATCGTAGAATTGTTTGGGATAGTTTATTTCAAAGTTAAGGAATAGTTCTTTCCGATAATATTAAAGAAAGTCAAAACAAAAGAATAGGTTATCCACAAATCGCGCATTAAAAGAGTCAAAAAAGTCATTTTTTTTATCTTTTAGCTCAAATTACAAAAAATTTCGACGTGATGGACCATTTCTGACAGATTCGTGTTCAGCACACCATTCCAATATACTGGAAAAAGTCTAATTTTGGTGCCTTGTGTATTTAATAAGCAACTTGAATTCGGTATAATGAAAACTCTTACAGCCATGCTTCCACTTTCACTTTCGCAAAACTTTTGCGATTTGAAACCCGTTTTTCCAACAAATTTGCTCTCCAAATCGCAAAACTTCTACGAAAGTGAAAATGGGAGCATGGCTATTAATAATTGATGGAGTTGCCATAGGTTGTTAAAGATTATACAGTCTACGAGACATGGATCCAAGTTTTGAAGCGTTCATAACTCAATCTTGGCCCATTCTGCGACGATGGCTTCCTTTAAGTACTTTTAGATATCGCACTGCATTGGACAGGCATAACCATTTGCCACAAGGATGCCCAATAGAAGTTCGGACTCAAAGCCGGCCACTTCAGCAACGGTTTACTGTGGGTCTTAAAGTAACGAATTGTACACCAGGCAACATGAAATGGCGCATTGTCCTGCTGAAAGGACCATCCATCCACCAACCTTAAAAATACTCAGCTCACACAATTTTTGTAAATTAGGCATAAAACTAGATTTTTTTCTAAAACTTAAAGAATATATTTCTTTTTCTAAATTTAAGGGTGAATTTGCTTAGTTGCCTTTTCCAATTTTTGCCTTTGCTACTAGAAAATATTAAGAATTTAGGGTATTTTGCCTTGAAATTTAGAAAAAAAAAACCGAATTTGCTTTGTGTTATGCTGTAGTTCGGTTTTAACGACGAAGGCGTCTATTACCCTATTTATACACAAAATAAATATCATGATAAATGCCCTTCAAAGTATGCTATGCAAATTAAAATAAAAATTGAGAACAAACCTAATTAGTTTTGAATTCCTTAAACTGCACCTACAATCTAAGTGAATGGACATCTGATAAAGATTGCAGATGTATTGAGCAAGTTTTGGTTTTGTCTTCACAATCGATTAAAGGATTGTGTAAGATAAAGACAATGTTAAAAACACCTCAAAAAAAGAAAAAAAAAACATTAAAAAAAAATTAAATAAGAAGAAAAACTATGCTCCGACTGGGACTTGATCCGGCGTCTCTCCCCACGAAACGGGCAAAATAGGCATTTTAAGCCACTTTAAGCACAAATTACTAAAACTATCGACGTGATGGGCCATTTCCGAAAACAGATTCGTGTTCAGCACATGAAAATAATCCAGAATCACCATCAACCGATTATTATACTGAAAAATGTCTTATTTTGTTGCCATGTGTAATCCTGATTGGATCTGTAAAAGTTTTTCTTGTCTACTTTTCAATAATATTTTTGTTGTCGGGGTCGAATTCATGCCTCTCGTATAAATCGCTAACACTACTCACAGCTCCTTCATTTTATTAAATAATTGAATTAGAGCTAGAAAATGTATGAAGAGATGTACATTTCAGTTTGATTAAAGAATTAGCTTAAGAAGAATCTTTAAACCGGGCTGGTTTGCTTAACATCATGGACGAGGATGTAGACTCTACAACTTAAATGCATTGACTAGTTGTTTTCATGATGATGTTCATTCAAAATCCCTTTCCGAAAACTACCACTCAGAGCTCGTAAACGGATAACAGTATGCGGAATCCACCAAATTAGCAATGCTCCTGAAAGTAGGCAACACAAACTTTTGGTGCGTGCAAAATGTTATGGCTTAATGAATAATGACAGCCAAGAGCGGCATAAAAGTGTTGGCCATTGCAAAAACAAAACCTTTTCAGTATTGACGTGAACGTGTGGACGTGCACAATATTACCTTGAGAGCAGCCATAAGTAAGAAAATGCCAAATATCCTTAGGCCTCGGCAATTATACAAATGATTTGCCGTCAGTTTTTTCTTCAACTTTTCTTTGCTTTAATGCTTTCGCCGGTCCATGTCCAGTTGGATCGCCTGATGCCTTTTCTAATGTGGTTAACCAGCCAAAGCCCAGCCCGGCCTGGCCTGCCTACTTTGTGGCGCAATGTCATGTGTCACGTTTGCTTTCATTTTGCTTTGGCTTTGGCATTTTGCCTTTTTGCTCGGTCTTGTACCATTTTTGTCGCAATTGCAGTTGCTTTGCATGTTTGGTACCTTCTCTATGTACACTTGCATTTTATACGTTCATTGGCTTTGACGTTTTGCTGTGCTGGGGAAAGTCTAATGAACCCTTTGGGCAAATGGCGATGCCACAGAAAGCACAAACAAAAAAACCAAAAGATACTGAGATTGTAAATGTGTGTGTGTGTGTGGGTCTCAGCCGTGCACTCATTTGTTCAAACATCTTTGTGTTCTTTGCGCACACAAAGATTTATGCTTAAGGATTAAAGGAAGCCGTTTTCTATGGAATGAGGTGCCTCCAATTTTCTTTCACACACTTTGACAAGGCTTTAGTTTTCTTATTTACTTAAATACTTATTTTATGTAGTCTTCACTCAAAGTTTAGTTTATAAAAACTGTTATGAACCGAACCTTAACAGGTAAGCCTACTTATGATGGGGAGCATTTAGAAATTTTTGGTTAAACTTTTAACACTTAGAATCTAAGCTGTGTTAATATTATGAATTTGCCAATCAGCATTTTCAATTGTCCACTCATCATATTAAATGACCATATAACAGCTCATAAAGGCAAATTTAATTAATTATAGAAGCTCTCCCAGCCATGCGTGTAGAATTTCAAAATAAAAGAGAACAAGTTGTTAAAGTATCCAATCAATCGTCAGGCTAATAGCACTACATTAAAAGGCCTAGGATTCTGCAGCAGGCATAAACGTTTAGCCAAATGTGGCCAATTTTTCACATTAATGCGTTGAAAAGATGCTTACACAAAGAGACAGTTTGGAACACAGACAGAGCTTGTTGGAGGAGAAGTTGAGGGACAGCACCGACATGGTAACAGTCTGGCAAGCAGGCAATGAAGTAAAAATGACTCGAATCAGGGTTGGCATGGAACGTGGCTAAATTAATTCAACAAGAATAGTAGATTAAGCTACAAAGTAATTTTGAGAAATGATTTAAGTAATAGTGCTGGTTCTACCAATGGACAATTGTTTTGTTTTGTTATTTATCAAAATCAATTCAATTTCGACTGAATTTTTTCATTAAATTATGAACAATAAAGATTTAAGCCCAGTACTGAGGGCGTTCGAATTTTCCGTTCGTCACAGTATTTCATATTATTAGAAACACCTTGGCTTTGCTTTGATGCTCATGTGCTTTTAGAAAGTGTTTCTATTTATGTAAAATACTGTGACGATAGGAAAATTCGAACGCCGTCAGTACTGGGCTTTAACAACAAACATGATCTGCGGTTTCAATGTAAAATTGGCCGTCGGAAATTTTCCACACTGTCTATAAAAAATCTATTTCAATACATTTAATTTTCGGGGTGGAACGAAACTATTGCGGAAACCACAATTAAGTGCGGATTCGGAACGAACTTGATTTTGAAATTTAGAAATTTGTGACTTTAATCAAAATAAGGAGTCGGGAAGTTACGGTGTAGACGTGCATTCAGGAAAAGCTTTTCTCTAATTATCAGTTTCAAAAGTTCGAAAACACAAGAAATTCTTGACTTAAGCCTATCTCAGACTAAATGAAGTCTTTTAAATGCTTAGTTTAAGAACAAAGAAAGCTTGGTTAAAGAACTCTGATTCTAAATAAGAATCAATTCTAGTTAATTTATATAAATAATAATAGCCGATAAAATTCCAAATATAATTTTCTTTGATCTAAACACAATACCAACTTATTCAGAAACCAATTCCTGATTGCGCCTAATTTTATTCTGTACACTCAGAAAAAAATGGCGTTTTAAAAGGTAGCACAAATTTCTTACTTCTATACCCATTCCGTTCTCAATTTTTCTGTTCGTAAAACAAAACCACGTTCTAAATCGACGAACAAATTGAAAAAATTGTGTCTTAAAATATGGACGACGAGTCCGTCATGATTATAAATGCTGAAAAATAATATATTCAAAGTTAAGCATCAATTAAGGGTTGATATAATTATATTTAAATTATAATTTAAGTATCTATATTAAAAAAACAACTACTGACTGGGAATTGAGCCCACGACTTCAATGTTGAGAGGCCACCTCTCATCCGCTATACCACGGCGCTTGTTGCTGGTGCAGTGGCTAAGCTACTTAGGTCCAATTTCTCAATGACCGGTTAGTCAAACTTACCGGCAGGTTAGCCGAATTTGCGTGTCTCATGCTGTCTTTAGCGAGTACCGAGCGGCAAAGTTAACCGCTGCCTCATGATGGGGTCAAATTTTTTTCGATTCTTTTATCGATCGACAAAAAGCTGTGTCCAAAATTTGTATTGTTTACGTTGTCAATTGCCAAACCAAAATGTTTATAAATAAACAAATTTCTTATATCCACGCAATGGAAATGGAAGATTCAGGCGGTAAGACATGTAGACACAGGCGCGGCGATGTGGAACTTTCTGCAAAATGTTTTGACGGCCACGGCAAAAGTTTTGACCGCCACGCCGGCATATCCAAAATGGCACCAATGGCAAAGCAGGCAAACTTACTGCCCGCTGTCTGCAAAATCGAAGGACCCACTTAGCCAATGGCACCACCTATTGCCTCATGCGATGTGGTATACCGATGGTGATCCAACCGCTGATACGTGTGTACCATAATGAAAATATTATCCACACGGACGGCCAGCATCAGGAACGGTATTACCACAATGGCTCAACATGGTGGTGGTTATAACCACATAACCCAAGAAGGAGCAACGAATAAATAATGCGAGAGAGTACAGGGAGAGTATTCATTATTTTACCGATCTGGATGATGCCAAAATTGTTCAATGATTCAAGTTAACAAACTCAGCATGTCAAATAATTCTTTCTAGGATTAGAGATCAAATATCTTCGCTAAGTAACAGGTAAAACATTAACTTCAGTTGCGATTCATTTTATAATGATTTGGATTGTTAACAGGAGTCATGGATTATTGTCAGAGAAAAGTCTGTTGTCTTATGCAAGTGGCTTCTTCCTTATCATTGCGGGCGACTTCTGTTGAGTCAGACTTCCTTCGGCAAACCGTGCAAGTTAATCGAGATTTCCACGCTATTGCATGACTGATTGATTTGTGCTAAAATTTTAGAAGTCAATTAAATATTTTTAAAGCTTACATATCATAAATAAAAAAGTAACATCATTATCAACCACAGTTTCCAATTCTGTGGCTGATCTTGGGATCGTGCCACGAATTTTTGGGAAATAGACAAGACTCCAGCGGTGCTTCTTAGTTACGAATTATTTTCGCGATCGTTTTTCTAAACTCTCGTACTTATCCCGTAAGATTTTCCAAAGGCGTTGAACTCCGGCATGGCGGCAAACTGATCTCCAAGCCCAGGCCTACTGCTTCCAGGTCTCCGCATTCCTCTTTTCGATCTCCAAAATGTTCCTCAGCCGCAGAAATGTTCTTCGCTCTTGGTCTTTTGGGTGCTTCACCTTGATTCATTGTCGCTAGCAATTTAAATAAATGTTTACAAGCAACAACAACAGCATTAAAAAAAAACAAAACAAAAAGCTGTTTCGTAGACAGTGTCAGGTTACACTTTTGCAGCGATAGCAATTAATCGTTATCGGGTGAACCTGCCGGTAAATCTCGTTGAGAAAACCAAAGGACATAACCTCTGGTAATTCCGACCGGCAATTTTGACCGGCCGGTACCCAACCGCAACTTTTAAGAAATTGGTCCTTAAAAGTGCTAAATGCTTTTGCCTGCTGTGCTATAACTATGATTTAAGCGCCACCGTTTGCGTATGATTTACCAGAACGGTCTTCATCAGTTCCAAAAAGAAGAACAGAGTTCTGCAATCTAGGAGTTATTTTCACTGAGAAGGTATGTAATTGGTACTTATAGAAAAAGCTTATTTAATTTTTAAAAACAAAATGGTCTTCATTTAATATATTTTTACTCGAATCTAGAATTTCATTTCTATTTTTGAATTTAAAATTTCATTTTTGCATTTAAAAAAGATTCGTTTTGAATGTTAGAATACCCAGCAAAAGTTCAAGAGCGATTTTTATTGGAGTTTTATTTACGGACGTTCGACTGGGGGGCTAAAACTAAAAAAAAAATTTTCTTTGCCACAAGTTCTTTTGGGTACGTCTTCGTCTTTGCAAAGTCAGGCGCTTTTGACATTTGCCGTAGCAGCAGTTGTATTACTGAGCATCGATTACTGTGTATAGAGTACTGAGTATCAAGTTCTGAGTATCGAGTAGTAAGTACCGAGTATCTAATACTGAGTATAAAGAGCTGAGTATCGAGAAATAAGTATCGACTACCAAGAATGGTATTAGATACTCGGTACTTACTACTCGATACTCAGAACTTAATTCTTTAAGTATTGAATACTGGGTTTCGAATACTGAATATCCAGAGCTGAGTATTGAGAACTGTGTATCGAGGACTGAGTATAGAGTACTGAGTATCGAGTTATGAGTATAGAGTACTGGGAATCGAGTACTGAATATCGAGTACTGAGTATAGAGTACTATGTGTATTATGTTTTTTAATCAGATTTCCATTCGTAAGGTACTTCGGCGTCGCTCTGCTTTATTTAGATTGTGCTAAGGCAAACTACACTTCTGTCTGCTTGCTTCATCTTTTCATACAATTTTTTGTAAAACTGAGTAATTATAATTAACGAAAGTTGACCCACTAAAACACTATTTTTTGCATAAATATCCCCCTCCATTTTCTGTTTAATTTTCAATAAAATTTTGTTTTGATGCACCCCTGAAAAAGCCTTCAAATTCTTGTCACTTTCAGCTTCATTGGGCAGACACAATTTCTTAGACAGACAAGAACATTGCCACTCTTGTTCTTATGCGCAAAACAAATTTGTGGCTTATTTAAAGCATTCAGTTGACAAGTCAAATTTTAAAGCCGAATTTCCCCACAAAATTGTTCAGCCAATAGCAGCCCACTCTTTGGCTTTCATCTCGCATATAAAAAACGATAAAAAAAAGTCAGAAAATTGAAACTCAAGCCAAGTCACGGAGATTGGCATATGCACGTTGTCCTGGCTACGCGACATGGATAGTCTCTCCACTTTATAGATATACCAAATACAGAACCGGAAATTGCTCAGTTCTGTTTGGCCTGTAACAAAGGTTTTTTTTAGCTTTAGCTCCGGCCCAGTTTCAAGCGGGCGTTGCATGCAAAATGAAATTTCCAGCTTTATGGCCACAGGCAACTGCAGTAGCAACAACCAGTTCTGCGGGCCGATTGGCCATTTGGTGAAGGTGGCACACACTAATCATGGTGCGCGTGCATTTTCCATTCAAAGGAAGCGAGAGCATTAAAAAAAACAAAATGGAAATATTTTGGACAATGCCTTTGGAATAAAGTTACGACTTCACTAAAGTTCTGTCATTAATTGTGTGTAAGTCGCAAAATGGATTTACAATGAAGATTGAGACAAGTTTGACTTAAAATCGAGTGTCATAAAAAGAATAATTTCAATGAACTCAGTGACAGGTCAAGCTATTTCTGGCCTTTTGTGTAGTTGAATATAAATGTTTAATTCATTTAAGTCAATGGTTTTCTTTTGAAGTCACACGGTATCCCCAAAATATCTAGTCTATTAATATTCCGTACAAGAAACCAATTTACAGATGTCCAATTAACTGTGAATTGTTTATCTTTAGTTTGCTCATCTTTTATTTCAAACAAAATGTGAACAATGAGCCTTGAATTTCAAGTAGCTGCCAAATTTGTCAAATTTTATCTAAAAACCTTTCCAACCCTCGGGCCAAAATGTAATATGTATTTAACTAGAGAATATACACCAATTCATAATTCAATTATGTTGATGTAAGGAAGAAACGTTGACTACATTTTGGCAACCGCAATTAAATAGATCCTCCCCTCCAGCAGCTTGTCCGCATAGCCAGCGGAAGTTTATAATTGCTGTAACATGCCAGCGTCTAGTGCCTGCAGGTGGGCGGTAAATGTAGACAAAACCCATCAACATCAGCGCAGGGCACGTTTCGTGTCAATAACTCACAATTAGCCAAGAAGGAGAAAGGAGGTGCGGGACTAGCAAAAGATGGAATGGAGGGCGTGTTTGGGTACCTTGCACTCTTGACTCGCGTGGTAATAACTAATAGATAATAATGACAAGACGATGTCAAGCGTTGATGGCATTGCGGTTCAACGGTCGGGTGCAGCCACGAAGATGACAAGTTCAGTCAACTGACGGAAGCCGTGTGCACACTTCTATTTCTGTATCTTTGCAGTGACAAAAAAGTGAGCAATATATATTCATTAAGCTTTAGCTGGCAACAGTCGGTGTGTAAAATATTTATCAAATAAAATGCAAACCAATTTTTTTTAGATGTAATCTTGGTACTGTTGTTTCGCTTGCTAACAATTCTAGCTAAAAATGTTATAAATTTAGAACCGATGTTTCTACCTAAATGTGTTGAAGATGCATTCCCATTACACATAACAACAAACAAAAAGAAAATTATAAGCCTTATTAAATGGCTTTATAAAAAGTCATTGACTTAGCTGGCTCGAGGGGCAAAGTTTGTTCATATTTTTCATATCTTTCGTTCTTTAACTTAAAAAAAGGCATTTCCTTATAAGTGAATTTGGTTTAAGTATTAAGTTAACCCTCATAGAAGCAAACGGGTACCCGGATATAAATTTCATAATTTAAGATACGAGGGTTGTTAAATAAGTCCTTACAAGACCTATCTTTACATAGTAATTTTGAAAATCGATTACACAAGGCAACAAAATAAAACTTTTTTCAGTTTATACACCCAAAAATATAAATTGCCTAAAACTACCGAAAATATTCCTCAGAAATATACATTTTCCAACAAAAAAAATTTTGATTCCAACAAGACCAAAAAATTTGAAAGGTATTTATGTTAGTTAAAAACCCTGGCTGGGTTTGGTCTGATTGGCTAAGGTTTTCTTGTAATGAACTTTTGAAGTTTTCAGGTTTTTTGAAAAAATGTGTTTGTGTTCAAGTCAATATATCATAAACTATTTGAAATTTTACTTTTCTGTCTTCAGCGATTTTCTAGCTCTTAGCCACGCCTACAAAACACTTCTTTTGACCAGCTTAAAAAGAAACCATCTTTATGCTCAAAATCACGAAAATGTAAAAAACAAGAAAGAAAGTCGGTCAAGCCCGACTATAACATACTCTGTACCCTTAACGTCGCAGCTCGCATTTGCTCACGAGTTATACTCGCTCATCTCTAAGTTTCACTCTCTCTCTCTCTTTCTCTCACTAAGATTGCCATTCAATAGAATGCTGCGGTGGTGGGTGGGGTGGTGTTGGGTGTTTACTGGCCGTTTTTTGCTCATAACTTGAGTATCGTTCATCCGATCTTTATCATTCCTTCAGCAAATCGATAAATAATTTTGTTTACAAGGTATCTCTAGAAGGTACGAACGATGTATCTTCAAAACTGTAGGAGATATGACGTTTTTTCCAAATTGCGGGGGCGGGAGGGGGCGTGGCAAAAATTGAAAATAAACTTGATCTGCCTGCAAGTATAAGAAATATATGTCCCATACATGTCAAACCTCTATCTCTTACCATCTCTGAGATCTCTTCGTTCATACGGACAGACAGACGGACGGACGGACGGACGGACAGACGGACAGACGGACAGACGGACAGACGGACATGGCTATATCGAATCGGCTGTTGATGCTGATCAAGAATATATATACTTTATAGGGTCGGAAACGATTCCTTCTCCCTGTTACATACTTTTGCACAAACTTAATATACTCTATGTACCTTCGGTACAGAGTATAAAAATTCAACCTTTTCCATTGTTTTTTTTTTTTGCTTTTATCTTAAAAACCGCCACCAGTAGCAATGATTGTAAGGAGAGGCAGTTGGCAATCATAACTATTTTTGAGGAAGACTCACCGAAGATAGAATCGAGAGATTCTTGAAAATGAAAAGTGTTGGAAGCTGCATTTATTTTGGTTTGTTTGTGGCTTTTATGTTCCCAAACGTGCATGTAACCTCAAAAACTTATAAAATTTAACGCAAAATTTAAACGGCCGTAACTTCTGTATTATTCTGATCAAGCAGATTTGTTGGATCGTTCGTGGAAGCCATATACAGTATGTAGACGTTGCGACTGTTATATTTGAAGCTGGTTGAATAAAAAATAAGAACAATTGCTATTTTGTACGCCGGTCATACGGACAGATCCAAGTGTACAGATCCAGATTGACATGCTAAAGAGAGGTAAATGTAGTACATGGTGTGGGATAAGCTAAAAAAAAAGTCAAAGACAATTTTCGTTCGTGGTCCCTAGGCTTTACTTCTACAGCAACATTCGGATGCAGATCCACCAAACACACATTCCACAGCCGCATTCGGATCAAAAGAAGCACCGAATCCGGATACAATAACGGTAATGACAGAGCAGACAGATCCCAACGATCCAATGTTTGGGCCAGATGAAGAAGACGATGGACCACAGCTCGTAACACAAGCTGAAATGGATTACGTTTTCGCCAAGCTGGTGTTGTCTCTGTATCTAGGTCACAATAATATAACAAAAATAGTTTAATGAAATTGTTATATTCATAAAAAATTTCGGATTAAATACTATATTGATTTGATAGCAGTTTTCAGGATAAAAGTAAAACCCTTAACAAAAGCAGCGAAAAAAATGATATTTTTGCATTTTCGTGATTTTGAGGATGAAGACGGATTTTTTTTGAGCTGGTCGGAAGAAGTATTTTGTAGGCGTGGCTAAGAGCTGAAAACTGTAAAGTAAAATTTCAAATAGTTTATGAGATATAGACTTGAACAACAAAAAATTTTTTCAAAAAGCCTGAAAACTTCAAGAGTTCATTGCATACATACCATACCATAGACTAACTACCATAAGTACCTTTCAAATTTTATTGGTCTCTTTGGTATCAAAATTTTGTGGTACACTGTGATAGTAATTGAATAGTGGCCATAAGGTCAAGTTGCGAATTCATGACACCCACTCTTTATTTGTCTTGTTCTTTAATACGTATTCATTGGTTCAACGAGTCGGGATTTATTTGTAATTCCCAAAATTTTTTGGACCCCTATTTTTTTATGGATGTCGAAGTTTTATAAGTCTTTGCCTTCAGTCTTGACTCACTCTCGTGTGCTTATGTACGCCGATGATGTGAAACTATGTTTAACACATAATGACTTGGTTTCCCGCTATCATTTGCAAGCTGTCTTGGATGCATTTCAGTCTTGGTGTCAAGATAATCTCTTAAGCCTTAACAGTTCCAAGTGTAAGTTTATGACATTGTACAGAAGCTTACCACAATTCGTCACTTATGTACTTGATAATGTGGCATGACAGTGCTTAAATGATACCGACAATGAAGTAAACGATCTAGGGATAATTCTTGATCATCGACTTGTTGTTTACAGTGAGTTGAAAAAATAAATTTTTCCACACCATTTTTGAGCGATTGTCAAATTATGCGGAATCCAACGCGAACAAACCTTTTTTACGGCAAGGTGTTGATGCAAAATCTTACAGATGCTGGTGGAACTAATGTTTAGGGATGCCTCAATCTCACGGTATGTCACATGACGATCTTGCATTATCAGTTCACTCACAGCATCGATGTTTTCTAGAACAACAACCGATTTTGGTCGACTTTTGACGGAATTTTTTCGCTGAGCGAGCTACGACCACGATTGAATCCACTTTTCCAGTGATATACACCGTGGGTTTTGATTACAAAGAACTGAGTTCATTGCCACACTCTCTTTGAGATAGTCCACGTCGAAAGTTGTGAACAATATTCCAACGAAAACCTTCTCTTGAAATTTCCATTTTTAGGGTATACCTTCAGGTGTCATTTTGTCAAAAAAATTAAATTACACAAAAACCGTAAATAATAGCGGATATTTTTATTCGATAGGTAATCTATTAAATTTAGTTTAGAAAATTTTATTGAAGATGTTTTTACTGCGTTTATTCTTGTATTCCGGTTCAAAGTTGGCCAAAAATTTAAAACATAGGCCCATAGGTTGCAAAAGTTTTTTGAGAACGGATTATCTGAATGTGAAAATGAAAACGAGGTTCTGTTAAGATATGATGTAATTCTGGTGTGAACTAGGATATTTTGGATATGTCGATATATAGCGGAGTTATGGGGTTTTAAAGTCAAAATTTCGAAAATCGACTTTTTTTTCCGTCCTAATTCCGATATTTGTTGACTGATCACAAATATCCTAGTTCCGACCAGAATGGTGGGTATGGGGTATGAATGGTGGGGAGAATATTGTAGAAAATTTTCATTAGAATTCAATACAAATGAATAGCCTTCTGTACTGCATACCTCAGGGCAGTAGACAATTTAGTAATTTCCAACACATGTATAAAAAATTGGTATATCTTTGCTTAAGAAAATCCTAGAAATGTTTAGAATACGTTTTTTTTAAACTAAGTAAGTAAGCCAAATAAGATTCGTGTGTAGCACACGAAAATCATTTCGAATCGCAATTACCCTCTGATTTGAAATTTGTTGTCTAGTGTTATTTAATTTCTTTTTCTTTT
Source organism: Lordiphosa magnipectinata (assembly GCA_037044535.1). Taxonomy (NCBI): domain Eukaryota; kingdom Metazoa; phylum Arthropoda; class Insecta; order Diptera; family Drosophilidae; genus Lordiphosa; species Lordiphosa magnipectinata. The sequence continues at coordinate 64,616 of JBAMBO010004117.1, forward strand.
CTTGCAATTTCAAGTGCCCTAACACAATTTATTAAACTTTCAGTCGCTCTTATCCACCAACGAAGATATCAACACCATTAAAGCTTGTGAAAACTCAATAAAATAAATTTAAGTGAAGCAAAAAGTTTTCCTACGAAAATCGAAATGTTTACTTAACGCAACGCGTGTGTTTGTGTGTGTGAGTGCGTGAGCGTGTGGGAGTGTGTGCGAAAATAAGCATTAAAAGTTCAAAATTCTACTGAAATTTCATTAGATTTGCTTTGCAAACACTTGAAAGTTTCTCAACATGCGATAGGCGATACCAAAAAGAGATATATGTATGGAAAACGCCCCCAAAAGTATGTAATGCTGTTTGTCAATGCATGGCCGCTGGCCAAATGGATGGCATTCAATACTCTTATATTTATAATCGCTTTCAACGCCATCGGGCGCATAACATATTGAAATTGTCTCTGCTCTTTGAGGTTCAATGCACTTCAATTGATAGGAATAAAAAAAACAAATAAGTATGCAACGTAATTTTTAAATCTGAGCGTCCGGTCAAAGTTGAATGGTCAGTCAGCGACCAAAATATTTGCCAAGTGGTTTTGTTAGTAATTTAACTGCGAAATCCCCTGCGAAAAGTTTTGCTCTGGAACATCATAAAATACACACCAACAAGAACAACAACAATAAACAACAAATTTATGGACATTTTGGTTACCTGCAATTAGGCGCTGCAGGTGTTTCCACACAAAACACAGACAGTTGAAAAATATTTAGCCAGGTGGCATATTTTACAAGGGACGAATACTTTAAGTTGCTAAAATGGCGTCGCTATTTCAACAAATTCGAAGAAGGTTTTGACATGCAAATGCCCAGAGGACAACAGAGGGCCAGAGGGTTCGCAAAAAAAAAATCTGTCAAGTGAGGAATGTGAAATGGGCGTAAGTGCCAATCAAAAGATGCCATAAAAGGGTTCGCAGAAATGTGTGAATGAAACGTTTTCAATTTTAGCCCGAGGTATGTGAGACATTTTACTTTTATTTTGCTTTGGCTTGAGAAAAAAAAAGAAAAATAAAACAGGATGTGGGAAGCAAATATCAATGTCGAATTGTAAAAGTGTTGAAATATAGAATTCCTTATTGAATCAAACGGTTTGAAATTCGCTTGAAACAAAAAGCTGATAAACACTTAACAAGAATTGAAAAAAACGATTATTTTATTATACTCATGACAAAGGTAACTCAACTTTCATTATCTAGTATTGATATTTAGTTATCATTATTGCAATTCACACAAGCACTTCATTTTGATATCTGCATACATGTTTAATGAAACATTCATACACACTTGACCATATATATTTTCAATCCATGGCAAGCCTTACACTTCATATCAAATCCAACAACATTTCGCGCTTCCTACACTTGCCACACCACCTGAAGACAATTTGTGTGCCTCAACTGATGTAATTTTGGAGACAGCAGATGGTGCTTATGTTGTTTTGCTGCAGTCAATTATTGATTCTGCATAATTAGCCACTTGGCAAGCGTTGAAGTTACTATTACTAGTATTAAATTCAACTCAGCTTCGGTATCACAATGGAAGTTGATTGATTTTTTGCTCTCTTACACTTGGCTGCACAATTCAAGCAAATCAACTACACGAAATCAACTTGACAACAAAGCTCTAGCAAAACTAAAATACAAAACCCTGTAGCGTAAAAAATCAACACCCCCCAAGGCTAAGGGGTTGAGCACATGTCCAGTTGGCTATAAAAAAAAAAAAAAGTGAAAACATTTTTACGATGTTGGTTGGAACTCACTAAATATTTGCACAAGAACAAACAGTTCTCATGGAAGGCAATGAATTTTGCCAAAGCATACTTTTGGCAACACATTAATCAGGCTTTCCAAATGCTTATAAATGAAAGCCAGAACTATTTTGATGAATGCGAAGCCCAAGATAATGAAATTAATGAAATGACAAGCAACTAACCACAGACAGATTTCTTCAGCAGCGCCTTTGATGGAAGGACTACAATTTCGAGAAAATTCCAATAAATTGCCTGGCAGACGAGGCCTGCTTAAAAAGCGCTTAGCATCAACATCTTGCCCTACCGACGCCAATAATGAAAACCAAACAAGGTACTAAAAATGTTTGAAAGCTGTCTGGACATGGTCCATGTTCAGAGCCAGAAATTGGGTGTGAGGGTGCCATGTGGCGTAAGACACAAAGATTGCACGTGCCATATGCCAAACCTATAAAATTAATTCATTTCTTCACGCTTAATTGAATTTTCTTGTATTAGCGCAGTAAATAAAAATGGGGGGAAGGACATCAATGGTTGCAAATATGAGGAAAAAAAAGAAAAAGAGACAGAAAATATGGAAAATGGTTTGAAACTATTGATAGGATTCAGTGTTAAGACAAATCAAATACACTAAGAAAAAAGTATAACAAATAATTTCAGAACAAACGCTTTAAAAAAAAAAATCTATTCGTTCTTGAACTTTCAAGAATTTTTTGATTTTTATAGGCAAGAGGAGTGTGGAAAAGTATCGAAGCGAAGAGGCAAGCAAAGTCTGAGAGAATTGCGTAGATCACGCTCTCACAGGTTCGTTTTTCATGGGAGAGAGGTGTGTGCAGAAACTACTGAGCGCAATCGGTAATTAATAGCAGAACACTCTCGTTGTCAGATGTCAGCGGTCGGACTTAAATCGTTAGTTATCGATTAAAGGATTGTATAAAATAAAGACATCGGATTTGTTCAGCAGCATAAAGTATTTTGCCCATTTACCAGGCGAACATTTCTCACGAACATCATTTGCGTGAAAATCTCAACGAGTAAACATGAAAATATGGCAGCGAAAACTATCACAATCATGGCCTAGATGGCGATACAAATTAGCTTAAAGCATTATTTCATCATTTTGGGGGCATTCAATAAATTCCAGCCACAATTCGTTGCTCATTTGGGCATGTGTTCACTCTACAAATATTTTTGACAAATGAAGTTCGTGCACTTGTTCCCATCGCACGAACACACGCAAGATAGAAACGTTTCTATTCTCTGCGAACAAAAAGTCGAACACAAAAATCTGTCACAAACACCTCCACTAACGACGAACATTTCGTCGAGCACAACAAATTCGTCGAACAAATTCGTGTGTGGATGCCCTGCTTAATTAAAACATCAAAAATCATACATCAAACAGCATCCATAAATAAAAAAGTTCATTGGCTTATGCTGAACACTTGGATGGAATTTTTGGGTATAGATGGTGTGCGTGAAAGTTATCGATTTTATTTTAAATGATAGCTTAAATTTTCAATTCATCAAAATCACAAAAATTAGCAATCATGATTGCACATCACATTCGTTCACCGCAACAATCGAACTAGTTCCATCGATTTTTTGTCATCGATTTGTGACCTGGTGAACACGGAAAATTTTAACATGTAAGAGTACTGCAGTCGAGTAGCCCGACTGCAAAATACCAACTGTACCAAGTAATGTGGTTTTTGCTCGGATCTTATTGTGGTTTTCAGAATTCAAACTCAGAGTTCAATCTTAAAAATTGGTTCTCTGACAGTTTTTCGCGGTTTAAAAGAGGAGGAAGAATGCAATACAATATACAATATAGTACATGCAAAAATTTGTGGCTCCATCTCTTTTATTCTCTGAGAACGACGCTTTCATAATAACAGACAGACAGTCTTTCGCTTTTAAAAGGTAGTCTCTGAGATCGACGCGTTCATACAGACAGACAGACAGACATGGCTAAATCGACTCGGCTGTTGATGCTGAACAAGAATATATATATTTTAAAGGGTCGGAGTCGCTTCCTTCTGGCTGTTACATACATACATTTGCACAACTTCATAATCCCATTTTTAATGGGAACAGGGTATAAAAAATCATTAAATAAGAACAAAAACAACGCTTCTATGGGGGATTATTTATTTGTTTAGTGTAATAAACTAAACTGTCTACTACAATAAAACTTAAAATTAACAGTAACAATTTAACTACAAGAAAAAGTCCCTAAGTAATTGCTGTACAGTAACATTGTTGTTGCTAAAGTCGAACCGCATGCTAACTGTAAGCCGATTGTATGTACGAAGTGCTCTGGAAATAGGATTAATAAGGCCATAATGGAACCATGGCACTTAGAGATCTGGGCAGAACATTGAAGGGAATTTCGCCAAGTAATTTAAAAATATTAAGGACGCAATTGTTCTCCTATTCTGAAGGGTAGAATATCCATGAGGCGACATCTAGTCAAAATTCTCTTAATTCTTCCAAGCAGCACTCCAATATTTTTTAGCGAAAATCTACTATTTTGAATACATGCGTCGAAACGACAACATTTCTTATTGCCCATAAGTATGCAATGGGTGTTTAAAATTTTCATTAGAAAGCATTGTATACTTTTGGGCTGTCAAAAATAATGTCATTTCGAACACATGAATTCAAAATAGAATGTCTTCGCTTTAAAAAATCGTAGAACTATTTGGGAGAATTTATTGAATAGCTAAAAAAAAATAATACTCTGTGTATGCAATGATATAAGCAGAATAAAGTGGAGCTGAATAGGGCATACATTGCGGAAGAACGATAACAACTTCGCAAGAAAGGCAATGGAATGTAAACAGCTGGAAGGATTTGGTCGGGGATCAGGCAGATCCAAAGCAACTTGAAGATGTAGAGAGGCAAAAACCCATGGAAAAGCTGGGGAGATCTCAAAGCGACGGCTGAAATCAGAGTTCGTTGAAAAAGAGCTGGGGCTGACGCCCTTTGTCCCATAAGGGTATTGAGAAAAATATCATAAAGAAGAATACGACAATTTCATTGAATGATTGAAGATAAAATACGTTGGTATCTCATTAAGACAATTCGAAAAATGGTCAAGATAATAGCCTATTCACACTGGGCGCAGAGCATTGTCGAAGCTGCGAAAACCTGCAGCAAGCGTTCACACCAAACACGCAGATTCAAAAACAGAGGGCAGCTGCTACTACCTAGTATGGTTGCAAAGTATCTCCCCTCCCCCCTTGGCTACGCCCATGCCATCCAGCCTACGTCTTTCCTATGAAAACAAAATCTCGCAACTACAATAAAACTCAAATCGGTTTCCTAACAATAAGACTCAAATCGGATTCCTAACCAGTTTAACCTGGCTCATATGTGGTTCAGTGTTAATTCGCGAAATTTTTGTTTGTTTCTATTCACCCGACCTCAAGCCAACCTACTTCAATCGAAAATTAATCAAGCTATGAACTTCTAGGTGGTTGATATGTAAAATTGGCTCAAACATCAAACCCATAGAGGGGCCAAGGCCAAGCTTCTCTCAAGCTTATTTTGGTTGATATGGAGTTCAATAAATTTCAGGTTCCGACTAGAATTCCGAAATGTTTTAAAAATCATCTGAAAAAGGATTTAAGCTTTATACTTGAATTGATTTGGAGGGTAGTTTTCATGACCAGATTCGAACCGGTTCTTAGCCAAATCTTTTCCCGTGTTTATACTTCAGTCTACGAAACCGGAATTCAAAGCTCGTTCGAGTAATACAGAGAGAGTCTAAACAATATGGTTTCAAAATAGGATTGGAACCAGCTTAAGCCAATTTAAAAGGTAACACCAAATCTGATAAGAATCAGGTTTAAAATCTTATTATAAACTCCCTCAAAGCATGGTCGAGATCGTCACTTATTATTAATGAAGGAAAATTAAAGGAACAGGCCGTGTATTAAGCTACTATTTTATGTAACAATCAAAATTGCGATATTATTAAATTTCTTTAACTTTACCAAACCGAAAGAATGCCACACGCCTCACTCAAACTGAAATGCAAATTTGCAACGCATTCTTCCATCAAATTTCTAAAGCCTATCGAAGGGTAAAAAGGTCATCGTTCAACAAGCCTGCCTAATAAATACCACCACACAGTCCACTGAGCTTAACAAAAATAAATGTTCCTGGAAAAAAATGAAAATAAAAAAACACCAAAGAAAAGGAGCCGAGAGTTGGCAAATGGCAAACAACGCTTACAATGCTTAACATGGCCATTTGTCTAAGACCTGTGCCAGGGCAATAAAAATAATGTAGCCTTGCAACCTTTAAAAAAAAAAACATGGCATACTCTTAGGCAGCGGAACGTGTTGGACAACATTTCTGTTTACGTGGGTGGCAACATGCAAAATAGCCACGGCGACTCGGTGTGCTGTGGCCAAGATGGAAATTTTTGTGTTGAGGTGGCTGAGTAGACAGACAAATTTTGCAAAGCACTCAATTTTATTTTTGCTTCTGGTTGCAGTTACAACTGGAAATGGAAAGAAAACTTTGTATGGAGTTTTGTGTACAAAAAAAAAAAAACAAATTCAATCGTGTAGCTGTAGATTGTTTTGTTTGATTAAATCGATACCGACCTTTCTTGACTTGCTTTATTATTTCAAAAAATTCTTTGAACTGGAATAATGAATTTGAATTCGCTAAAATTAAGACAGATTTAACTAGAAATACTCTTCAAAAAATTAAACTTAAACTTGATTAGAGTATTTAGTATTCGGTCTGACACAGATTTTTACCCTTTAGCATTTGTTATGGTTGCTGCATTTGTGGTGTCCATATATCCCAAGCACGTTTTGTTGGCCAGAGAGTGCACCATACTTTTCGTCTAGTTTGATATTTGTTTAAAGCCTGCTTTTAGAGCAGCTTAAAGTCAAGTACTCAAGCAGCTAAGCAGCTTAAGTTTAAATAAGCAAGTAAATTTTTGTTAGTTTCAAGTCAAGCATAGAAATACTTTTTATGGTCTTAGGGATAATGAGAAGCCTGTTTTGCCCTTGGTCAGTGTTTAACCATCAGGCGAGATGTCAAGGCGACTGGTAATAAATTTCATATTTTCACTGAAACTGCAATTCTCCTTTGTGTCACTTTATTGAAATTTTATGCATTTCTGGCACATTTTTGTTTTGTATATAAAATTGCTGCGGCATTGTTTTTGTGGGCGTGGCTGCATATGAGATGCCTTCCGAAAAAGTTTTTTGTCTTCGATTCTGTTTGCAAGCTTGTCGGTGTTGTCTCCCTGATGGGTGTACCGCCTTCAACTCGTTTCGCTTGTGGGCAGATTTGCCAAAAAACTTTTCTTCAACATGTTGGCAACAATTTTCAGAGGTTTTTGCACTAAGTTTTTGTTAAAAGTTTTTTATTTTTGATTGTTTAGAACGCGCTAAGGCGGCAAGATTTAAGTGTGCATAAATGGCTAAAAAGTTTTTCATGTAGGCTTACTCGATAATAAAGGGTGTGTGGGAGTGGTAGAGCTGGCATATTTATTAAGTGTTGAGGGGCTTAGAAGTTTTATGCTGACTCTTATTTATTTATTCGCTCTAGCTCAGTGCTAGAAGTTATTACTTAAATTTTATGACACATCAAAATCGATTTAAATAAACATGCAAAGGACAAACTGTTAATATACTGAAAACAAAAGTCCGAGATATCCGGAGTGATCTCAATCACAAATGATGTCAGAAGTTGGTCGATCCCAGATTTTCCCATAAGTAAGGATTGACTTGAATACGGAATCCTTAGCTCGGATGAGCACGATTTAAGCTAGAAATTGACATATTTCGGAAACATTTAGAATTGCATTTTTCTAGTTATTTAAACTCGACTTGATCCCACACTCGGTTCCAATCAATAAAGTCCGATTTTTATTTAAGATTGTTATTCGTACTTGATTTGATCTCGAAATCATCTTGGTGCAAGAATACCCGAGATTATATTGAGCCTGATATTTGATCCTGTTATCCGCAAAAGGATTGCTGCAAAAATGCCCGAGATTGACTTCAAAACGATATTTAAACACATTTTGATACCAAAAGAAAGTTTCTACAAGAACACCATTGCACAGTGGTTCCGTCAGAGGCCAAATATAAGAAATATGATATATAAAATATAGTACCCAAATTGATCAGTTAAATTTTTCGAAAGAACTAACGATTCGGCAGAGTAGTTAATTTCTTTCCGTTCCAATCGTTCCAGTTCCAATAAGCACCAAAAAGCGTAGAATGAATCAGTTAGATTTTTTTGTATAAAAAACTTCATTGCACGTGTTGCAAAGAAAGTTCAAAAAGTAAAAAAATGTCTAGATAATTGATTTAATCAGTATGTGTATATGGGGTCAAGTGACCTGTTTTTAATTTTAGTTAAAGTTTCATCTGGCTAGCTCAAGGTCTATGGTTGAGTATAATTCTGTATAAACAACACAAATCAACAGATATTAATTACAACATTTTGGAATAGAATAGACCTAGACCAAAGACCTTGAGCTAGCCAGATGTAACTTTGTTTAATCAGTATGAATATTGAAAACAAATGTAAAATCTTAATTTATTTGTAACTTAAATAATTTTTGTTTTGTAAAATATTTGTTTTGTCTGCGCCTTCATTTGTGTTTTCTCATTCATAACACTGCTTTTAGTTGCGATACCTCCTGTTTCCTCCAGTGATACTTTTTGTGTAATATTAGTTAATCGTTTTAGATTCTTAAATCGTGCTTTGTTCTAGAAGCTTCGGGACAAGCGTGGCTCTTACTCATAGATACATTTCTCCGTTTTGTTCGTTGAAACTATTACAGACAGATTAACTTTAGTTGGAAAACGGGGTTTCGATAGATGTAAGGGGACATTACGAATATAACCAAAAGTTTAACAAGAATCATTAAGAGGACAGAAGTTTATTTGTTACGTTCTACGTACCGCTCCACCTTATTTTTTAAGCAAACAGGAAAATAATTTGAAAAAATATCCGGCCATCGTCAACACTTTACTGCAGACCGGTTAGATTTCAATTTAAACAAGAGACGGCCGAAGTATCAATTGAAGAAGAAAAGTATTTCAAAGAAATATATAAAAAAAATTATGTCTCTTTACGAAAAAATGTTCGTTAAGCATAGTTTGCATTTGACTATGTTGGATGGGAAAGTGTGCAACGCTTTAAGCGAATCATCTGCGCCTAATTGTTTTTTATGTGGAGCAAAACCAACAGAGATGAACAATTTTGGAAAATGCTTAGACAAAGAAGTAAACGAAAAATATTCTGCATTTTAGAAATAGTTTTAAGCCGGCTCAAGGTCGTGTGTTTTTTAAAATTAAAAACACAATTATTTGGTTTCCTTCAATATATTTCGATATGCCGTCGGCATTCGTCATCAGGGTTGTGGATGCTGTGCAATCAGTCAGCTGTGGAGTTAGAAACTAAGTCTGATTTCTTATTCCTATGGTCAAGTAGGTGTCTGTATATATGGGCACAATATTCTGTGTCCGTTTTGTAGTTCAGTCTTATGTGTGTCGGTGTGTTTATTATATGTAACATTTCTAACGTGAACCGTTTATTATATTGTTGTTCCTGTGGCAGTATGCTCATTGCTGAGAAGTCAGGTGAGTGTCTGCTTTCTGCACAGTGGGCCGCAAGTACTGTTTTTTGATGTGGTGTCTCGTCAAGTCGTTTTATATCAGACTTATGTCCCGATAGTCTAGTTTTTAATTTTGATTTCGTCGTGCCAATATATACCTTATCGCAAATAGGGGTGCCGTCTCCAGCACATGGGATTTTATAAATCAAATTACTTTTTTCCAGCGTTGTTATTTTGCCCTTGGTATTGCTGAAAAACATTTTGTTTGTGTTTATCGGTTTATGGGCTATTGAAACTATCTCTTTGTTGTAGCAATCCGAATGTATCAGCCGATCGGAGAAAGTTGATATATATACTACAGATTTGTAGATCTTTGGTATTGTTTCTTTTGGTGCGCTATTTTGGTGTTTTATGTTCTTTAACAGGCCATATATTGCATGTGTTGGAAAATCATTTGATTTGAGAATTTTTGTTATACGTTTTCTGTTATTTTCGTGAAAAACTGGATCGCTTATTTTCAGAACTTTTCTGATGAAATTTCTTGCTGTATTAACTATTTTGTTTTTGGGATGTTTGGAGTGATAATTAATTATTCGTCCGGAGGCCATTGGATTCTGATACCAATCCAGATTTATTGTGTTTTCCCTTCTGTGTATTATGGAGTCCAGAAATGGTAGTTTCTGTTCAACTTCCATCTCAAATGTTAAACGTTAATGTCCTTTAGATAATCATTAAGATTCTTCAGTGTCTTCTCAATGTCCTCTTTCTTGACTATTGCAAATAAGTCATCAACACACTTGGTGAGAAGTCTTACGTTTGACACCTGGTTTTAATTTTCTTATATGTTTTCTTATATATGTTTTTTTTTAATACTCTTCGCACATGTCATACACAGTACAATGTCAAATAAGTGATTTGAAAAAAATACAACTTTTTCACTCATTTTGCAAAAAAAAACGAGAGCGTAAGTTAAAGTCGGCTCTAACCGACTTCGATATACCCGTTACTCATGGAAACAAATGTTTAATAGCCTTACTGTATGCCTGAGGTGGGTCAGCCGAAAAGTATGCAACATTTTTTAACTCGTCTCTCTCTCTCTCTCTCTCTCTCTCTCTCTCTCACTAAGATTGCTGCTGAACGCAATGCTTAGGTTATGAGTGGGGTGGGTGGTGGGTGTTAACTGATCGTTTTTTGCTCATAACTTGAGTATCGTTCATCCGATCTTTATCATTCCTTCAGCAAATCGATAAATAAGTTTAAGAACTAGATATCTCTAGAAAGTACGAACCATCTATCATCAAAACTGTAGGAGATATGACGTTTTTTCCAAATTGCGGGGGCGTGAGGGGGCGTGGCAAAAATTGAAAATAAACTTGATCTGCGTGCAGACAATAGGAGTCTACATTTCAAATTTGGTTGCTCTAGCTCTTCTAGTCTCTGAGATCTAGGTGTTCATACAGACAGACGGACGGACGGACGGACGGACGGACGGACAGACGGACAGACGGACATGGCTATATCGACTCGGCTGTTGATGCTGATCAAGAATATATATACTTTATATGGTCGGAAATGATTCCTTCTGCCTGTTACATACATTTGCACGACTTTAGTAGACCCTTTTACTCTACGAGTAACGGGTATAAATATGCAAAATCTACACGAAAATTTAGGATTTCTACACCGGGATTTTCAAACAATTACTTTGGATAGCTTTTCTGCATTTACTTTTCTCATTTCAACACGTGGCATGAGGCTTTTCAGCATGTCGCATGTAGAAATGAGAAATGTAGAGCAGAAGAGGAAACACTCCCATTCTAGACATTCTCCCTCTTCTTGATTCTAAGCAAGTTTGTCCATGTCTCTAATGGATTAGATGTCAATTTTAAATTAAAATGTAGAAAATTGCTAATTTTACCACTTTTTGGTACATTAGAATATTATTATTTGCCTTATTTTTGATAATTTTTTGATTGGTTATGCTTGTATGTAGTGTGGGTGGATTTAGGAAAGAGTGGTGAATGTCCAATCTTATTTATCTCCATTCCACATTTTTTTAAATATCTTTTAAGAGCCTTGGTGATCATTTTTACCCTCTGAGTAGAGGGTTAGAAGTATTTTTGGCCACACTTCCAAACAAGAGGATCCAGTGTGCATTAGTCTTTTTTAACGACTTTTATGATTTTCAAACTAGCGCAAGATCATTAATTGTTTGCACACATCTTTAAAAACCGCACACACACATGATGATGTTTTTAAAGAACCCTCCGGTTCTATCCTCAGTAATCTTTGCACATCGACTGCAAGTCTACAGCTGACTTCTCAAGTCAGAATTGTTATACATTGTAGGGAATTCCAAGGCAGCATACATAAGTGCAAAAACCGACACCAAAGAAACAAGCGCTAAGTTAACAAAGGAAGTTATGTATGTGTGTGTATTACACACACTGTGTAGTCATTTAGCATTACTGTATTAGCGAAATTTTCTTAGTTTCAAACTTGCTTTCGGTTTCTATTTGCTCTTTCGCTTTTGATTGGAATTCCGTACTTGCTTTAATCTCGATGCAGGATTGTTTGATTTTCAAGTAGGATCCGTTATTGAAATAAGATTTTTCGGAATGAAACACGAATTGAAGTATTATTCCAGTTCTTTGGTACTTGTTTTCAGTAAAATCAAGTACGATTTTGATATTAATTTTAATTCGCCATTGTTTTTTTTTGGTGTAACTATTTCAAATGCTATAAACCGTCATATCGCACAAAGCTTGGGTGACCGGAAATTTTTAAAATTTGTATTTATTTTCCAATATTTATAAAATAAAAATCAGATTTATAAAACCGAACTTTTGACCAAACTATTAACCTCTCAAACCTAAAACCGAAATGAATCTTAATTTTTGTGAAGTTTCGAATGAAAAGCCCCCACAGAACTTGGACTCCCAAAATAAAAAAAGTTCTTAGGTCCGCATAACAATTAGCTGAACATCTCACACTCTTCCGATTAGCAGAAATTGTTTGGTTCAAGGCTTTAAACCGATTGCAAAAATTAAACAAAATTAAAGAAAATCTGCCCCATTTATGACACAATAAAGTTTGGATTCAAAAATCCAATTCCCTCAGGCTAAAATAGTTGAAATTTCTTCCTTATTTACCTATTTTTCCTTGGATTTTTTTCTTTTCCAAAGAGAATTGAGAGTAATTTAAAACAATTTTACATACTTTTCAATTTATCCAATCCAAGTAGACCTTGCAATTAATATCTAACCTATTTGATACGTTAATCTAAAAATTCACTTGCCTTTATTTAGTTTGAGCATAAACACATTACGGACAACAGCAACTGCCTAAAAATGTCGAATGAAAAGGTAAAAAAAAAATTTCATATAATTATCTCTAAAAATTTAACTAGTTTCTGTTTCTTCTAGCAGGTGGAACCCAAAAAGCCTCCAGTGGTCGATTTCAAGTTTCCCATGCACGATACGCATCTAAATAAATCGTTGCGAAATGTGAAAGTGGCTTGCGTTTTGGCACTGGTGGCTCCCTTCTGTTATTATATGTTGCACAATTTACCACGCAAAATCACATATAAGAATTACTATGCATCTTATGATCCCATGGATGCTTTCGATCGCATGATGAATGGCGGCTATCTGAGCTCTTGTCCGCCTGGAAGTGGTGGCAAGAAGGATAAGAAGGATGATAAAAAGAAGAAGAAGTAAACACACACACACACTCACCAACGTACGCGCACACTTAAGGAAAGGAAACCATATGAAACGCATCTGAATTCTAAGAATCTTCAAAACTGAATGACACAATTTACACAAGCAAAAATTAAACGGAGCATTGCAAATTATTTTTGGGAATGTTGAAAAATTCCTGATTCCTTAACGCGTTTCATTTACTCAAGCACGCATACATCCCACGCCTGTCTGCCATCATTTGTAAATCTCTGCACCTGCCTCGTAAATCGTTCCGTCCAAAATGGTGTAGAGAGGAGGGGAGGAAGATTGAAGCGAACAGCTGTCAAGTCATACCTTCAGTTGCTGTCAGGCTACTGCTTGTTGCTGTTTGCGGTTACTGCTGGGGATGTCGACTGCCAGTTGTCTGGTCGGTTGGGTGAAAACATTTATAAGCGTTCTTCAGAAGTTATTTCTGAAGGATTGTGAATTGCATGGGAAAATAACAATTGAATTGTTAAGTAGAATACAGATAAATATTTATTTACCTTTTTCTTTTTATAGTACATTAAATTTGGACAAATATTTTATACAGGGTGTTCAAACATTAAAATGTTTTCACAAAACAAAATTGTAAGATAATTATCAAACAGCAGCTTTTTAAAAGATGAGAAATCGGAAATCCGCCACTGGTTATGACTTGTTTGTCTATAAATTTATTTTGGATGAGCCTTGTCGTTCTAAGGCACAGTCCAAGCATTTGCACCATCGAGCATTTTGCAAGCTGAAAGCTTGTACTGTGATTGGTGGCAACCAACTTCAGTCTGTATGAACGCACAGATCTCAGAGATGGTAAGAGATAGAGGTTTGACATGTATGGGACATATACATCTAATACTCTTCAATTTTTGCCACGCCCCCTGCCGCCCGAGCAATTTGGAAAAAACGTCATATCTGCCACAGTTTCGTAGATCGGTGTTTCTTACCTTTGGAGATATTTAGTCTTCAATATTATTTACCGATTTTCTGAAGGAATGATAAAGATTGGATGAACGATACTCAAGTTATGAGCAACAAAAGGCCAGTTAATATAACCCCTCACCAACCACCACAGCATTCCATTCAACAAAGAGAATCTTAGAGAGAGAGAGAACTTATAGATGAGCGTATAACAAAAATATTGGACGAAAACCACGTGACTCCTTGGCTAAGACAATTTTTGTGGGTAATATCAGGTTTCTTAATATGCTTAAAAGATATTTCTCTGCCTTGATAATAGTGCCCCCTGCACACAGGTGTTTTAAGGCTATTATTTGTACTCATGTTTTGGACTCCAAAGACGACTTGGAAAGATTCACTCAATTAAGATCAATATTTTATACAGATGCCATATGACCGATCTGGCAGATTCGCTTCAACTTTGTTGTTTCTTATGCTACTAAGCTGAAATTTAATATGTACTCGTAGCTTTTAATACGACTAACAAGATCGGGATTGATTTGGACCATTATTTCATATAGCTCCCATATAGCCGATCTGGCTGATTTGCACCAACTGCATCGGTTTTAAAAATATTCAACTGAAATTCGGTTTGAACACGAATGTAAAGCATCCTTTAGCTACTTATCGAATTTTGTTGAATTCGGCTAACTATTTCATATAGCTCTCAAATAGTCGATCTGAAATTCATATAGCTGCCATATAGCCAATCTGACCGATTTGCACCCACTTTGTTGGTTCCTACGCTATTGAACTGAATTTCGGGTTGAACACGTATTTTAAGCTCGCTTAGCGACTTATCGAGTATGGTTCGATTCGGTAGACTATTTCATATAGCAGCTATATAACTGATGTGGCCGATTTGCTCAAACTTCAAATACAACAACGATATAGCCATGTCCGTGTGTCCTTCTGTATGATGGCACAGATCTCAGAGATGGTAAGAGATAGAGGTAGAGGTCGATCGCCACGGCGGGAGTCAAGCCAGATAATGATTCGCTGACGCGTTAGGGCAAGAGATGGATAACCTCGTTAGCGCGTGCTTACGATGATTAGTGTGGCCAGGGCTGCCACAGTACTCCCCCTCCAGTGAACATGTGGAATCGAATGGTCTTCGAGTTTTGAGTATAGCTGGGATGTATGCATGTCCGGGGTGAGCATCTACTTGTGTATACTTTTCGCTATGATGTTTGTGTCGTAGTTGAGTCGACGAACTGTTTTCGCTGAGTATAGAAACTGATGAATCCGTAGTACTGAGCATGTGCACCGAGTACAGATTTGTGTAGTTGCGTCAATGGTAACCTCGCGTTGAGGCCGTTGCTTCGAGTGGGCGTCGATAAGCAGGTTCGCCCAAGCAGGGTTGAGGTTGCCTTGCGTCGAGGACTTTCGTTTGCCACTCGTTGTGGACTTCGATTGAGGCCGAGAACTTGTAGTTAAACTCAGGCTGGCATGAATTGCCAAAGAAAGAGCGTCTCGATCACCACCAAACCTTTAACATACTGGAAAATGTCTTATTTGGTTGTGTAATTCAAATAAAACCAATTAAAATAGCAAACTGCGAGTGTGTAAGCCACGTGTATTTGCTAGACAAGGAAAAGGAACCCATAAAAAATAAATATTGCAAAACATTTAGCCAACGTTTTTTAGTGGAAATCACTTTGGTCTCTTACACACGTAAGCGTACACGTGGGTCTGGTTTGGAGTGTTAGTTTATTAGTTTTAGTTTCCCAATTGATACACTAGAGACTGCTTCAGGCACTTTTGGGTTGAATCTGTTTCTATTTCTTTGCGCCAATCACTTGTCAATTAGTTTAACGCGAAACAATCCAACTCGTGTCTCAGTGGCGAGTTTGCGTAGCTTGTGGGTATCCAAATTTTTAATTGGACATGTTTGCAAAAAACGAAAATTGAGTGCAGCTTAATACGAAATACAATCGTAGAAATAAAAATCCAGCTACATCGAACTAGGTTCTGTGACCATGCGTATTCAATACACTGTTTAGTTTTTAGTTTCAATCACAGCTCAAACACAACAGCTTGTGTTGAAAAACCTTTCTTAATAATTTTTCCCCCCCATTTACAGTTTCTAATCAATGAGAAATCCCTTGACCAATTTCTGTCTACTTATGAAATTCCTCTAGACAGCAATTTCATTTGGCAATTTCACTTCACTCCCTCACAATCATCATTCAAAGCCTCCACCTACATTTCTTTTGGGAACTTTTTATGCCTGCCAAATGTGTCAATCGAATTGTGCAACATGCAACAATTCCTTTGCACCCCCCCCACCCACACAACAACTCAATCAAAAAAGTTCAATTGTTCGATTTGGAACACACACACACTTACAAGAGACTTTCTCATCAGCATTTTGAGTGTTCATTTTGGGCATTGTTATGGGCTCCCAAGTTGCCTTAATACACGATTTTCCTCATATAAATCACAAAACCCTTCTGCATTTGCTGCTCATAAATATCAAAAAAAAAAAGAAAAATTTTGTCTGGCAAGACCTTCGTGACAGGGTCTAAGCCGATTGTTGCCAAACTGCAATTTTGGCAAAACTCTGCCATTAAATACAGTCGAGTCCAAATCATTGCAAAATGTGCCCGCTTTGCCAGCTTGATTTATTGTAGCCAATTGGCCCGACTGCAATTTGTCAAAGCCTCAAGCCACAACAAGTGCTAAATGACCTGAAATAAAGCGAAGACAATGTTGACTGGCAATTATGCAATTACTTCAAGCTGAGGAAATGTTAATTTCAAATTCTACTGCCTAGCCTAAAGCGCTCATAAAATTCCTCCAACGCGTTTTATCTTTATTTTTCCCAGTATATAGATATATATATATATTTATTTACTCCAAACAACTAACTTGGCAGCCATAAAACATTCGCCAGCATAATTTTTATTCACCAAATGTTCATTGGGTGGCCGTAATTTTTATGGTAGATTGGATAAGCCGGAAAGTAGGCTACAGGATAAAACAATAAGGCCTACGAGTGAGGGAAATGTTTGCCAAAAAATTGTTCTGTCGTAAAATATTTACTGGCATGAATGAGAAATTTTACCACCAAAAGTCCCTGACCTGAAACCTGAAATATATAAGTTAATAGCAATCAAAATGAGGCAACAGTTTCTGTTGTCTAACAATGAATAGGTTAGTTGAAAGAGAGATTTTTAACTGTAGACGGATTTTAAAGGTAAAAAAACAATGTGACTTTGAATCGTACAAGGTTAGATCAAATGACTTTAGAACTTACAAAGATGAGAAACGGCCTTACAAGTTAATGGCAAGGGGAAATTTTGATGTATACCTAAGATTTTACATATGTAAAAATTGAAGATCCACATCGCCAATTTTCCCTCAATTTTTCCTTACATTCACTTGTATGGCTGTTACTCGTCTATCTGTGTTTCTGAATCGTTGATTAGGTAAGTAAAGGGCGGTAGGTGGAGGCCACTGAGGCCATTAATCAGACCCTTTGTGCCGTCCATTCCTAATATTTGTAGGGCTGTATGAAAAACTATACAAATTGTGTGGAGGCAAGGTCCATTCGGTTGCCTTAGTTAACCCTAAAATTTGTCTGGGAAATATCTCAGCAAATTCTGACTGGAAGACCCTACAATGTACTGATTGTCTAAAGTAGTAAGTGATGCCAATTCTTTGGAGTAAACAATGTGACATCAAGACTTCAGTATAGATTTTTAAAGAGTTCTGTGGTTCAGGTGGACACGGTAACAACTCCTCTCTGATGAAAGGGATAAAGACGTGAAAGATGGAAGAGAGTTGTCTCTCATTGCTGAATTTTATATTACACTCAGGGAAAAATCGTGGCGAATTGCTCTGCAGGGTACTTTCCAGTCCAGAAGACTTAGAAGCAGAGACGAATCTACATCACCAACAACCAGCTTATGCAGACAAATCTCACCTTGACTAGTCAAACGATCTTTTAGAGTAGGCAAGTTCAACAGTCGTAGCTCATCTATAAAGGGAGGCAACCCAAGAGCAGCATTCCAGTTTAAGCCCCTAAGCGCAAAGCGAAGACACTGCTTGTGTACCGACTCCAGTATATCTTAATAGTAACTATATTGAGGTAACCAAATGCTTGAGCAATACTTTAGCGATGGGCGAACGAGAGACACGTTAAGAAGCCGGGTTATGTATGGATCGTCAAACTCCCTAGTCCAACGCTTAATGAATTTTTTTTTTGCTTTTTTTTTATTATTTTATTATTTATTTAGCTTCTAAATTTTCAATCACCTTATGTAAATTTGGCAACATAATTTAGATCGAGTAGATATCCTCATAACTTATCTGTTTATGTAAGTTTGATTTCAGGTGTAATGTGTCTGATTACACTAGTTTACAGCCAAAAAGACCCATTTCTACTGAAACTATTTTTAAGTATAGATTGGATTGGTGATCTCTAAGATCGATTTCAAAAATTTTTCATGGCGTTTTTTAAATATGAATTTTTTTCATTTTTTCGGTAGGTGCACTTACTTTTTAAGTCATATCTCACTTTGTAATGGTCAGATGGAGTCAAGAAAGACATAAATCGAAAGGTAATTGAATCGTCAATAATCGCACAAAACACTATTTTCAAATCGTTTAAGTAGTTTGAATACAGTAATAAAAAACATTTCAACAAAATCGATATTTTGTTCGAAAACGCAATAAATTTCGATTCCAAACGCCTAGGAAAAATATTTAAAAATTCAAAAAAACTACTTTTATTATTTCTACTTAAGAACCGCACTTCTCCGAATATATATATATCTCCGAAAATAAGATATCGATGAACAAAATCTATAAATAGATACAGGAGCTGAGAGCAATTAAGTGCTGAAAAAAGTGGTGTTTTTGAGATTTATTAAAAATAAATTTTCATTTGCTTCGACTTTTGTTTTGTTCTGGAATTTTTTTTCTGATCTGGCTATTCTCTCACTTCTAATATTGACCAAAAGACGAAGAAAATAGAAAACACAATTTTATAAACACTTAAAATACTCAAATTTGACTATTAGTTTCCTCACTTAAATTGATCCAGCTACAATATTTATTCATAGATTTTCTGCATTTGAGATCACCAATTCAAACTACACTTAAAAATAGTTTCAGTAGAAATGGGTCATTTAATTTTTTTTTTTTTGTAAACTAGTGTTATGGGAGAGTTGTTTTGTGATGATATAAAATATGTTTGGTGTCAAGTTTATTGAATGGGAGGTAGTTGCTAAGTTATTATATTTGTCTGTTGGGAAGTTCCCTAGAGAAAAGTTTTTTGAGGCGTCGTCTTACTCTACTTCCTGCTTTATTTCGACTGCGCAGGAGTCTTCTGGCTAGTGTGTTGGGGTGACTTCTTAGTCTCTATACGTAATCACCTGCCTGTTTATTGATTACGTCACCAATCTTGGGTACACTGAGGTCACTCTCCAAATGTCTTGTGCACATATACCAGGGTGCTCTCGTCTACGCAGACACCTTGATTAAAGGACACAGAGCTTTCTCAGCTATTCCATATACTTGGATCCCATATCTCCAGGCAGGTGCTATGATAGCTTTGTATATATGCACCTTATTTCGGAGTGAGCGCTTGTTTCTGCTAGAGAGAAGCTATCCCACTTTTTTTACGCTTAATGAAACCTAACAAACTCTTACCTTGGTTGCATATGACAGAGATTTGGTCGTTAAGGCAAAGCTTGTGTTCAAATGATACGCCCCGATTCAAAATTTAAGAATATTAAGGTCAACTTAAGGCATTTATACTAATCAGAAGAAGACAGCAACACAGACAGCTTAACATCATCCGCAAGCATTAAAACTTAAGTTGACTTAACAACCTGAGGAAGATCATTGATAAACAAACCAAAAAGTAAAGGTCCTAGGTGTTTACCTTGCTGTAAACCAGAGGTAACACATACTATCTCGGAAGTTTAATCATTAAATTTGACTCTTCATTCTGTATTTATTCTGTTTGAAAGATAGGAAGATATACACATTAATCGGGTGTGTCCCAGAAATCTCTAGAGGTTTTCGTATAAACGTTAGCTTTTCATATAATAGCTGTTTGACTTTATATGTAAAGGGGCACAAATATGCCGGGCTACTAGATTATATGTCGAAAGTTGAGAGATTTGAAACCGCCTGCTCAAAGCCAAAGAGATTTAATGTGTACGGTTTCCCTTCCATATGATCTAGTAGCCGGTCTTATTCTTTTCACTTCACAAATAAAGTACTCCAAGTTAAGTTCGAAGTGCAATCGTTTATACGAAAATCTCTAGAGATTTCCATGACACCCCTGTATAAGTTTGGGGGAAAACCCCAGCTAGACAACTTATGAATAAGAAGCTTATGATTGACCGAATCAAAAGCTTTACTAAAGTTAGTAAAGATGACATCAGTCTGTAATAGATTAAAAAAACCCATACTAATTAAATTAGTAAACTCCAGAAGATTTGTCGTAGTAGATCGGCTTTTAATAAATCCGTTTTGACAGCTGAGTGAGTGAACGGCATTGATGCTGCAGCAGTTCAGTGATCAATTTTTTGAAAAGCCGAGTTTTGCAATGCCACGATAGTTCTCCATGTCTGACATATTGCCCTTTATGTGCAGCTGTATGATAAAAGATTCCTTCCATATGGGTGGAAAAAGAGTTTGTAAAATGACATTTGAAAAAGTTTAGTTAATTGGCTGTGAAAGAGAGCTACCACAGTTTTTAAGGACACAACGGAGAATCATGTCAGGGCCAGAAGCAAACGAATAATTTGCTGTTGAAAGAAGACCCAAAATCTGACTCATGAACTATAGGGTTCTTTATGGAATCTGTATGTATTAGTGTATTGGAATATAACTACTATAACAATCATATTGGATTTTACTATGCCAAGCTTGTATTAAAATCAATCAATATGCACTTTGATTTGACTAAAAACATATTTAAACACCAAATCTCAGTTGCCCTTTTTATATTGATCAACTTAAGAATTACAAGTGGTCTCATGTTTTTAGGCAGATGGTAGATTCAATTCAATACAAGTGGTATCTCAGACGTTTTGCCAACATCGCGTGCAATGGCGCAACGCGTTAAGACGCCATTCCAAAAAAAATTTTAGTTTTTTCCATATCTACGATTTACATAATTAACGCTGAATCTATGGTAAAAATGTTAAAGTCAAAATGTAAGTATTACAATTTTTGAACATTTTTCCCTCAGTGTAGTCTTGCCACATGCAGAAAACATTCAAGTACTTATTCTTAAGTCAAGTTAAATTTTTTCAATCCTGAAATACTTGTTTAGGGATATATAAATTACATTTCGAACTATTTTAATATCTTTTTGATCATACTTTAAGGTTTTAATGGTCTTAAATACAACCCGATTGAACCCTAATGAATTTTAATGAATTTTCAATACATTCTTGAAACCAAATAAAAGTTCATCAAATAGGTACAAAATGTGCTTGATTAAAGCACTTAAAATTCGAAAGCTATTCCTAATTTAAAAATAAGCAATTGGCATTTTCCGCTACACACTTTTTTGAGCTTGTATTGTAAGTATATTTCGTCCTCAAACCAAGATTTTTGTACTTGAATTAAGAGCACATTTTTCTTAAATTTTTCTCCTTGCTGTAGGTGGGAAAAGTTGTTGTTTTAAGAACGTTTGTTCTCATTTTAATAACTTTAACCGTCGTTTTTTAATTCTTTTATGTTTCGTGCTTAATTTGAGTACCTCCAAAAACAAAACATAATTTGAAATTTAAAGTAAATAAAAAAATTAAAGCTTAAATGAAATTAAAGTTAAGATTCATATTGATATCCGCAGGTTAAAATGAACTTTAAAAAATATTTGAATTTTCATATCAATTCGACGTTTTGCAGTTGATATAAAACGATTTAAGCGTCAGTAAGGCTTTTATATATCTCTTTGATATTGGAAAAGGTAATAATGATATGAAAAATCTATATTTTTATAATATCAAAATGATACTTTATTGTATTAAGATGATCTTATAAAACAGAAAATTTATATTACATAATTAATATGACGAAAAGTTACAGATAATCTTAAAAATATTCCAACGATATGTTCAAAATTGCCGTATTGTTGTTTACGAGCATAAAAATTTGATCTTAATCAGAGTAAAATCGATATGAAAAATGTGTTAATGTGTTTTCGGTGCACTAAACGGTATAAATTCTATCCCGATCGACCTAGAACTTTTAGTTAGTTTTTTTCTAAGTGCATAATAACATTGTTTTCAAGGTGTAGCTCGACGGAAAATCGACTACGTCCTGCTTTCCTTAATGCGCAAACTGCGACTGACAAATATTTTGAAATCTTTGAATACAGAATATAAAGGACGCTTAAGCGTTATTTTAATGATAATTCCATGCTAAATCTAATTTTTTTTCAATGTCTAAACTTTTCTTAAACGTCCGACAAAATGTCTGCTTGGTGTTATGCATACGAAGGAAAGACACCATTTTCCAATGCTCAAGTTTAAAAAGTCATGGCACACCTTTTAGTAGCAACACAAACTTTAGACAGCTAACAAGCCTTTAAGTTCATTAGACCCCTTAGTTGATGCCGGCCCAAGCATCAGCTTTTTGGCCAAACTCTTCCAAACAAAAATCACCTGTGCGTGCACGAAGCTTATATGTCAGTTACTTATGCTGACAAGTTGCCATCAAAAGTCTGTCTTTTGTCATAACAAAAGTCAAATGTGACGCACATTTGCTTTCATTAATTAAATGCCCAGACACAAAAGTTGAATAAAACCAAACAGTTGAAACTTTTTTGAAGTGGTGGAACTTTCTAATTGAATTTGGCAGTTCCATATTGATTACCATTGTTCTTATCCCAGACTCGGACGCTTTGTTTACCACATTTTGATTAATATGCGGATCGTTTCCTGGGTACCTTAAAAATTAGCACAAAAACTGTCAGTTCAAAAGTAAACAAGAGTTGTCAACTAATTGCCCAACATTTAAGCTGCAAAGTCCTTGAAGACACCAAGTGGAAGCTGCATCATGGCCAGTGCTAATCGGGGTTGTTAGTCAGCTGCTGTTGTTGTTGTTGTTTTTGTTGTTGTGTTATGTTGCCGGATTAAACGCACAACTAATTGCGGATTGCGGCGAGCTGCATAAGCCGTAGCACACGCAGATAGATTGTCACTAAATTTCAACTGAAAACTTTTTAAATTTTTACAATTGGCCAAGCATGAAATTTAATTCTGCTGCTGCCATTATTATTACATTATTTCTTAATTTGCCACACACAAAAATGAAGTCGCTACCCAGCGGGAGGTCAGACAGAAATAATTAAAAAAAACGGAAATGAAAATAAGCATTTTGGCCCAGCAGCAGTAGGAGCAATATTATTGTACTTGTGGCAGAAGCCAACTTGTCCCATCTTGCAACCAATGATTAACAAAAATTAATTACCCGCTTTGCCACAGCTGTGATTTATGGGACAGGACAACTCAGGGTGAGAGAAATTCAAATTATTCAGAATATTATTGATAAACTGAAATGATTAAAATATTATATGAAAAATTAGCATAAATACATCAAAAAAAAATTATAAAATTTTAAGGAATTTTCCAAAAATTCGGAAATTAGTTTGATCGTTCAAGACAAATATTATATAAATATTAAAGTAACAATTTTCCTTATTACCTTTGCTAGCCTATTTTGTCTCAGTGTACATGGGTAAGGCTGATTACTCAATATATTGCGGCTGCTGTTTTATCAAATGAAACAGAGCTCAAACCAAACATTTAGCTTCACCACGGAACCTTACTTTCCAAAGTTTTTGAGGTTTTCGGTTTTGATTTGAGTGAACTTTAAACGGTTTATATACTTTAAGACTCACACATCTCTCTTTTGCATACACTTTCCCAAGAAACCATATTTTGCTCCCAAATTCCCCCAAACCTAAAATCATTTCCCAGTGGACCAGAAATATGTAATAATTAATCTACAAATTCCTAAGGCTTATGAATGACTCCTACACGTGTCAGCTTTTGGCTCACACATTTAGGCGTGGGCGGCTAGGATCTGTTTAAAATTGCAAATAAAAAATCACATCAAAAATCATCTCTTGAAGAGGGTCACGCATATTTGTACGCCCATTTCCACAGAAAGAGCTTATTAAAAATTAATATTAAGTATTGTTATTTATGTGAATATTCTGAGGCACGAGTGCATTCAAATGAAAATAACAAATTTTTTAATTTTTTTGATGCTGTATTATTGAATCTAGAAAATAGTTCAAGACTTGGCGAAAGAGCCCACTAGGAATTACTTACACAGAAACTCATCAAGTATTAATGATTGTGTTTATGAAACTTCCAGCTAAGCCGCCAGTTCTAACAACTTCCAAGGGGTTTTTTCTATGTAAGTTGTTATATAGAGCAATTGCCCAAAAAAACTTGGTACTGAAAGCTAAGTCTGCTGATAATGGGATCGAGAGACCCTAAAAAAAGTACCTGATTGCTTTTTCTTTGATTACTAACAAAAAAAAAAGCAGATTATTGGTAGCACACAAATAAGTAAAGAAAAAGTTATAATAATTTTTAAAATATATAAAAATACTGGGGATGTAAAACAAGGAAAGGTTCGATTCAGTGGCTCTCACAGTTTTTGAACCGAAGTTTTGGTACGGTTCAGTAGTTCACACTTACACACAGAGAAAAAATAGAGAATTTCATATCAATAGTACGGTAAGAGTCAAAATTCTTGACCCAAGAGCGAAATTCGTGAATTTTTGATTCCGACATTCTTGATTCAAGAGTTTCGGTACCTGATCCAAGTACGAATAATTCTCAAAATAAAAGTCTTAAATTAAAAAGAATATTTGTGTGAAAGACAGGACCGACCCGGCCCGACCCCCCCAAACTGCGACTTGACCTCACAGACGACGGGCAACTTAGCCCACTCGACTGTCATCCATAGGCGCTACACGTTGCGTCGAAACCATACCATAAGAATGAACGCAGTTGGTACTTGTACGCATCTCTCTGTGAGAGCGTGTCTAGCCCTATACTCTCAAAGTTAACTTGCCCACTCCCCTTGCCCATAAAACCAATTGAGAATTGGAAATTCAAGAACAAATATGAATATTTTGAATGAATATTTTTTTTTGAAGAGCGTTCATACTCAAATTATTTGTTCCAGATTTCTCTTAGTGTATATATAATAATAGATCGCAGTTTTATCAAATGCTTAAAACTAGAAAACGACTGGACCAAATGGGAAACTTCCTTCTCCGGTTTGTACGTAATTGCTACGCAAAGTATTAGGAAAAAAGAAAAGTTGGAAAATTCTCAACAGATTGAGCTAAAGGCGCACATTTGTGGCGATTTAAGCCACTTTAATTATTTAAAATACAACACAGATAAGGTTTAGGTTAGGTAAAAGTAAAGTAACGAATTGCCAGTGATGTGTAAATCAGTCAAGAACTGTGACTGGAACTGTGATTGGAACTGGATCTATGATTGGAGCCAGAAGAACTGGATCCGCCACACATTTATTTTTTCAGTTCAATTCAATTACAGTTTAAAACTTGGCGCAGTTGGCGGTCATTCCATTTGTCAGCTCAGGTAAAAGGTGAATTTTTAATTTAAACTTCCCGGGTTTTGCAATCTATAATTTTATCTATCTGTAACTTGGTAACACTGTTAGTGACAGCTGTGCGAAATTTCACGTAAAAATTTTCGTTTTGTAAGGTGCTAAATGTTACTTCTGCGATTTTAACTTAGTCTAAATTTATTGAACAAAGAAGTTGCATTAAATTTTGTTTGCAAAGTAGCATCGGTCCGGTCAAGCCAGACTATGATATACTTTGCACATGCGGAAGTGAATATATGTATACACGTTTATAAGTGGTCAGATATGCTTTGTTCATGGCCGGTTACGAAACATGTTGCACAAATATTCTTTGTACCTTGGTTACAGAACATAAACAAGACTCTAAATCAGAGAAAACTGGCACTTGGAAATTTTTCATCTTATACATATACATATCGAAAAAATGTCATTGCCAGCTTGGCCATGAAGCATTTGCCTTCCCTACAAACAAAAACCTCAGTGACGAGTTGTGCTTCAGCAGTGTCAAATGCGGACTAAAATGTATCTATTCGACAAGTGTATAGCATCGAGAAAATAAATGATATTTTTTCTTATCAATTTTACTCCAATATGAAAATATATCAAATTGATATGTTAAAAATGTCAAATCGATATTTTTTAACATATCATTATAACATTTTTAATAATATTCTGAAACTATTCAATATCAATTGAAGTAAATGATATTATTTTGGATCAGAATGATATTATTTTCTTGCCAAATGATATGAAAAAATCGATATTTTTAAAAAGTTAATTTTAATAAGGGTCATATCAACATGAAATTGATCTTTTTTTTCTTTGTGTACCTATTGTATTGTTATTTTAAATATATGGCGCGAAAAACGTGTCAACGAACCAAGGTTC
Source organism: Lordiphosa magnipectinata (assembly GCA_037044535.1). NCBI lineage: Eukaryota > Metazoa > Arthropoda > Insecta > Diptera > Drosophilidae > Lordiphosa > Lordiphosa magnipectinata. The sequence continues at coordinate 91,191 of JBAMBO010004117.1, forward strand.
GAACCAAATACCAAAGCGCCAAAAACCTCGATACTGCTCAGAATTATCCGAACCTTAACTCGTTGGTAAATTTTGGTTCGTAACCAGCAAACCGGAGGTATCCGAAAATTCATTTTGGATTTGCAGCCCTGATCACAGTAAAATATTTTATGAAGGCCTGCTAAGTGGAATTTCAAGAAAACATTTGCAAAGCTTTAAAACCTTTATTTAAATTTCCAAATTCAATAGTCATGTCTGCCACCAGGGCATGAACGGCAACGATATGTCGGATTGCTGAGATGCGGAATACGTACCGTGCTTCTTAGGTTAGGTTGCGATGGTAGAAACGGTGAAGCTTCTTCACTTAGGCCAAAAAAGGCCCGTTGTGATACCATATAACCCCAAAAATTTTTCTTTTAGTAAAGGGTGTGTCTTCCCTTTTGAAACACTTCGAAAGTAGCACAAACTTGAGTAGCAAAGCAATCTCTATATCAGAGACTGCTGAAATGTTAGGTAGAAATTGCTGACCAAGGATTGCGAATCGTCTGAGTGGCAGAGATAATGCTGAACGCTTTCTTCTTCATCATAGTCGTTATGGTTGATACCAAATCTCGCGGCTTGCCTGCCGATGAGACAGTGTACTGCGTTCTGCCTGCCTAGACGCAAGAGCATTAAGGTTGTCCTCGTGCTCTTTACAAACACGAAATGTCGTACAGAAATATAATCTCCTGGCTAATATGGGATTAAGTTGAAGAAGCACTACAGAATATTGAGAATATCGTCCCTCGGAGGAAACTCAAGATCCATTAGTAATTTCTAAGTAAGAAATGCAATCTGATGACCAGTATATTAAGAGGTCGGTGGGCAATTTCAGAAGTTGTATGGGATCGCATGTTTTTAAATGTTTGACAAATCATTCTTAAAGACCATAGGTACATTAAACCGGCATCGCTAAGGATCAATAAGAAACTTGATTTAACCATGAGTCAGACAAATCAAATATAATACAGAATCGTAAATACCAAAGAAGCCCGCCCCTACTGAAACTCAAACTACAGCCTCGTCATTCTAAGGCACAGTTGAAGCATTTGCACCGTCAAGATTTCTGCCAGCTGAAATCTTATACTGCGTCTGCCGTGTGTTCAGTCCCACGAGTACCAAGCCAACATTTTATGAAATTTTTGATCACATTCGAGTCTTTTTCGAGTCCTCTGTCTGATTAAAATAGTCATAATTGTGCTCGATTTCTGACCATAAATGATACTTTGGTCGGGAGAAAATGGTACCCTAGCCGCGACACTTCTTGAAGAGTCGTTTACAACCCGATTTTCTAATTAGTTTCGACTCATTTTCGAGTCGTATTTCCAAACTTTTTCGAGTCCTATTCCCAATCATTTTTGAGTCATTTTTTTAATCATTCTTCTTTTTCGATCCCTATTTCAAATCGTTTGCTTTGTCCCACCTGGCATTTGGAAGATCATTGGGTGATTCCTCAACTTGGTGAGTCTTTTTCGAGCCGATTCTATGATTAAAAAGAGATAAGTTTCTTGTGCGATTTATCAAAATGTGATTCATTAAAAAAAGACTCGACAAAGACTCGCAAATGACTCGAAAATGAGTCGAAGCTGATCAGAAAAACGGGTTAAAAACGACTCTTCATGAAGAGTCGCTGCTAGGGCACCATTTTCTCCCGACAAAAGTATCATTTATGATCAGAAAACGCGCGCATTAATGACAATTTTAATCAGACTGAGGACTCGATAAAGACTCGAGTGTGATTAGAAATTTCATAAAATGATTGCTGGAGTAATAAAGAGAAATATTTAATTAAAGAATAACTTAGAACCGAATTCCACCTCTGAAATATACAGTGGAAGACTTTAAAATTTAGTAATTTTCCGTTTAACACTACAGAATATAAATTTTTCTATAAAAAAACATTCAAAGAGCAGTTTACATACACAACCCGCAGGGTGAATAGCCAAAAGCCTTTTGATGTTTTTCTCTTACATTTCTTCACACCCTTTTTTTTTAAAAGCCCAGAAGAAAGATCTATGGCAATTCAAATCAATAGATTATATTTTGTTGCTATTTTTATGAGAAATTTATATGCCAGTCAGATTAAGCTTTTGATGTTTTTGCCTAGCATACATAAAGCATACGCCATGTGAGCCACAAAAATTAAAGTGTTGCCAAATCGTTAACTTTAAAGCGCATAAAGTGTTGTAAGCTAGTGTCCCACTTTGTAGCAATATGTCTGACAACATGGCGTATGCGTAACGTGCTGAACATAACTCAAATCGCAAGGCATATTCATCTTCATATGCAAAGTAGATTTATGTCGCATTTCTGTTTTTCTTTTTTTTTTGTGCTTTGCCTTTTTGCTATTCCCACAGCGCGTCGACGTGCTTTGCTTGTTTGTTGATTACAGACTCTCGAATCCCCGCCTTTACCCTCCGCCTTTTACCACTCATGACCTATTCCGGAAAATTTTACGCCTTGTCTAGAATAAGTAGAATACACAAACTTTAAGTCAACTCTTGTGGCTCATAAATTATGCTAAAAATACTCATGCTTGCTGGTCGCGTGACAATTTTTCTAGATGTACTTATTTTGGGGTTCATTATTTAATTATTAAAGTTTCCTGTGGATGGAAAATGAAATATGAATATGGTGAAGAATTGCAAATTTTAAATTAAAGCTCCAAGCAGGTAATTCCACTTGAAAAGCTTTAAATGTTGCAAAAACAAACCAATTGAGCTCCATCTGCAGCTCTCCACAAAAATCGCATAAATCCTATTGTGTTATTTAAACCGCCTTTTTTGTTTCTTTATTCGTTTTGTTTTATCGACTTGTTTTTCAATCTGTTAAATCGCATAAACATGCCCGACAGAACGGAGAAACATTTTCAATGGAGGTTTTATATTGTTTTTAACTTCCTACTCGTCAGCTATGCATCGCTGCGCACTGGCTTGCCTCAGCATGTGGCATTATTAACGCCTCCGACCAAGCACACAAAAAAAAACACACACACACAACAACAACATTTATATGGCCATCGGCATTGGCAGGTTAACCAAATTAAAGCTGTCCGTTTGTTGAATTCGCTACCTCAGTTCTCTTGATATTTTCTGTTCTTTTTTTTTTAAATTAAGTTGTCACGGCAATAATCACTGCCAAATGGGCGGTACCAGGATATACAACAACATCAGCAACACAATGACATTATCTGACAGTATTCTTGTTGTATGTAGCGGTGCTGTCAGCGCGACCATAATTAAAAAAAAAACTACGATTGCGTCAAAGTATGCAATTCCATGAGGGGGAGGCCTTTTGTTTGGATTTGTGGTAGCACGTATATGCGTATGTGTGTGTGGTTGAGAGCAATGGGAGAAAAATCATTGGAAAATGTTGTATGTTAATTGATTTTGCGAAATCAAAATTTCAAAATATTTATTCTCTTAATTAAGTAATTAATTTTTATAGACTTTTCAAGCTGTTCAGGACGAAGAAACCTTTCTACAAAGCCGGCGAAGTGAATTCTTTTTTGAGGGAAGAATTTATTGTTATTTATTAACACATTCTTATGTATAAAAATACTTATAACAAAGGCTCTTATTTTAAAAGTTAAAGGCGCTCGAGTTTTCCTTCAGCTGTCAAATTCCATACAAAAAAATTGCATAAGGAATTTTTCAGTGCGTTGTTTTGTCGTTTGGTACCCAGAAAGTAAAGCCATAAGGAATTTCGAGAATTACCATATCGATGAATCGTGCGGATATTGTGCAGTCATTAATTCCTTGTGTGAGTTGTCAAATATAAATTGAGGGCAAAGTTAAAACGCCAAAAAGGTTTTGGGGAAAGCGTTGATGCCCAGTTGCAAAAGGGAGACGAGTATTAGTTTTGTTCTTTTGGTCAGAATTAAATTTGCCCTCTAGCAGGCAAGTGAAACACTTGGCGAGAGTTTACCATAATACCGGGAAGTACAATGCCATCGAAGTACAATGCCCAAGCTGGCCCGACTACTTTTCATGCTTTTTTGGGATCTTTGTTAATCATATCTGGTCACACAATCCACTTAAGGATTATCTAGCAATTTTCTTGAAGAAAAATTCGAACACCCTCGTAGTACTGAGTCAGTACTAGGCTTAACTCATAAACAGGTAGAACAAATTTATAAGTAGACATCGGATTTTGCATATTTGCATATTTTGAACCGCATGTCAGATTTTAGTTCTGATTGCACACATCTTATTTTAATTGATCAATGATCTAAGTCCGCTAACAACAATTTTGCATAAATTACATATTTGCAAAATATGCAAAAAACCTGTTTTTATGAAATTACACAATGTTTCAGTGCTAACAATTTTCTGATTTTGTTGCAAATCTGTTTGAACTTGTAAATCAACGTCACCAATTCAACTTGTAATCAATTTAAATGCCGAAAATTAGTGATAAAAACACAAAAATGGCTCAGAGATTTGCCATCAAACTGTTTTGCAATACATATTTACATACCAGGCAACCGGAGTGCATTGCTGCGCCCCCCTCAGAATTTTAAACACAATACGAAGAAGTGAAGCTTAATATAATATACAATTGCCATCTATTAAATCTTCATAATAATCTAAACTCGTTAAATTTTTTTTCCAATTTCACGAGTTTTTGGTTCGTATGATCTTCACCTCCTATTTCACGTCGATATACCCGTCTTCGTGTCAATCTAAACTCATATAAGAATTTCGCAAATGCTAAAATTTCTTTAAACGGATTGACCGACACCTCCTATATACCCGTCTTTAATTGCCAACTATTAAATCTTCATGATAATCTGAACTAATCATAAAATTTTGTATATATCCGGATTTTTGGTCCGCTTGATCTTGACCCATCAATTTACCTGTCTACATTATAAATTACGTAACTTTTTTGAACCGTTCGATTTAACCATTTACGCGTCCAAAATTGCCATCTATCAAATTTTAATGATTCCCAAAACTCATAAAATTTTGAAAATTTCGCGAAAAATCAAGGCTCAAATAGTAATTTTTAAAATTTCGCGATTTTTTTAACACTTCTTTTCTGCACTTCCTATATTTACCCGTCTACTATTGCCGTCTTTTAAGTCTTCATATAATCTTTGGTCATATGAAAAATTGGCAAATTTTGACCTGTGGATTGCCTCTTATTTACCAACGCCAACGCTTTCGTAAATACTCAAATGAAAACTTGACAAATTTCGCGGTTTTTGTCTAATTATGTCTAATTATAAGGGACCCTAACTTATGATTATGATATGAATATGTTTGTTTTTGTGTTTTTATTTATTAAATTACTAGCAGCTACCCGGCGTGCGTTGTGAGTGTCGTTAACACTCACGAGGCTTTGATGTGAAACATTATGATAAATTTAAGGGCTTAATTTTCAAATCACAAGCTCTCTCAATGGTATATAAATCACCAACAACAACATCATTTAAATCCCTATCTTCCCCCCACTGTTTCCACCCTCTGTCCCTAACTGTTTAGTCACTGTCAAGTCTCTGTTAAGTCACTGTCAAGTCACCGTTAAGTCACTGTTAGGTCACTGTCAACTCACTGTCAAGTCACTGGTCACTGTTTAGTTACTGTTAAGTCACTGTCAAGTCACTGTTAAGTCCCCGTTTCCCACCCTCTTTCCCCCTCTTTTCGAACCTTTAATTTATAAAATTTTGCAAATTTCCTGATATCTTGGACCGTTTGATCAACCACCTTATTCCCCTTTTTTCAAATTTCGAAATTTTTTAAGACTATTGACCCGACATCTTCTATTTACCCGTTTTCAATTGTCAACTATTAAATCTTCATGAAAATCTGAACTTATAAAATTTTGCAAATTTCTTAATTTCTTAGACCGCTTGATCTTCACCCGTTAATATTCACTTAAATAATCTAATTACCGAAAGAGCGCTACAACAACAATACATATTTTAGAATCCATTTCTATCAAGCAATCTATTGCGTCGCTAAGTCGAGGTGCCTGTTAATTGATTTATTTTACCTTTAATTGCGATTTGAGAGGACGCAGCATCAAAGGCGCAACGGGCTATTTGATCTAGATGATTCTCCATTCCATTTACTCGTCAACAATTGCCATCTATCAAATCTTTTTAATACACAAAACTCACCGAATTTTGCAAATTTTGCGATTTTTAAAATCTATTTATCTATCAAATCTTTAAGATAATCTTAACTCATTATGAAATTCGGCACGTCTCCAGATTTTTTGCACCGTTTGATCCAAGCCTGCTATTTACCTGTCTATTAACTCGTCCTTATGATAATCTAAATCTAAACTCAAACTTAATATTAGGTGATACAAGTGTCAAATTTTGCAGTTTTTGTACACCTCTTAGAACGCAATGCCTGCGCTTTCGTAAATACTGAAATGAAAGTTTGTTCGCGTCTTAATGATAATCTAAACTTAAATTCGGATATTCGTTCTTCACCTCCTAAATTTACCCGTCTACTATTGCCGTCTGTTAAATCTTTATAGTAATCTTAGGTCCTGTGAAAAATTTGCAAATTTCGCAATATTTTAGAACGTTCAGTATATACCTTTCATTGACCAGTAAAGGCTCATATGAAAAATGTGTAAATTTCGCGATTCTTTGACCGTTCGTTCTACAACTTCTATTTACCCATCTATAATAATCTAAGCGCAAATTAGAATTTCTGCAAATTGTGCTATTTTTTTTGACCTTCTATTTACCAACGACTGAATTGTTATCTAAACATCATGCGCTTTTATATATACTTTTATAATAATATGGCAAGTTTCGCGGATTTTTGGAACATTTAAATAAAAGTTATATAGCCAATGTTATCAACTACCAAGTTATCAACTATTTGTGTTTCATCCGAATCCTAAACAGAGAAAAATATGGCGTTCCAAAATCGACAGCAAATGGTCACGATTTTGGTCTGTTTTTTCCGTTCATAAAAAATGAACGGTGGTCATGAAAATAGAAAAAGTGTACATGAAAATATGCAAATCTTAATATTTTATTATATTATATTAAATGATTAAACACATTTATTTATACCATATAAGCAAAGAGAACACAAGAGAGGGAATAAAGGAGGGCTTTAAAACTTATGTTTAAATTTTTCATGTTCATGAAAACGTTCATTAACCAAGCCCTAAAGCTACTTAAAAGAAGCCAAAAATGTGCATTAACCTTGCACAAAGTGTTCTTGAAGCAAGCCCAAATCGATCATGAGTAAGAACAAAATGTTCATGGCATAGTGTATACAAATGTTCATCAATTTAGAAAAAGCGGGCTTAGCCGACTATCGTCACCAGAATGTCATGATTTTTGTACACTTAGAACCGATTTTTTCTCTGTGTATCAGCCATTTCTGCGTGATCGAGTAACAAACATACCAACTTTCACATTTATAATATTAAAGTAAGATTTATTACTAATATTTTGTGTGTGTGGAAACTAATTTCATGTATTCAAAAAGTTTGTCTTTTAACTGCGCTACACTTCTTGGTTTTGCTACTAACAACTGTGTTTGGATGGGTAAAAATAGTGGAGATAAAATCTTGATTGTCTTACTTTTCCGCATTATATATATGATTGTACCAGTAAATCCCAGATTTTCGGCTCTTTCTATATTTTCGATGGGACTCATCAGTTTGGAGTTTCCTTAGATAGTTTTTGGCATTTTGTATATAAAACCAAACTAGTTGACTTTGTCGGTTTGATCAACAAATGGTTTTCTGGCCCATTAACTCACTCGTCATATAATCAAACATAGAGACATTTGATTAATTGGATGACTAACATATGTTTGAAAAGCGTCAAAATACAAATGAACTTTACAACTATACAGGGCAATTGGAAGATCACTAACGTAAATTGAGTAAAGCAGTAGTCCACGACTTATTTTTAAAAAGGAAAAGGTCTTCGTTGAGATAAGATAATATTAGGTTGGTTGCTGTCACCGAAAAGCTGTAAAGTTTGGTAATCTAAATTTCCATCGAAGGTCTTTAGTCATTCTCAGTATAGCTTCTGTGCTATTACGCTGTATAGATTGATTTTATTATTGAAATATGGATTGTTTCCCAAGAATTTAGTTTTTGATAAACCATCAATTGCTCTTACATAATGGAAATGGAAGGAAGAATTGTAATTGAAATTGAAATGAACCCTTTGAACGAATATCTACAGTCGTTGATCTTGGAGTTCTTTTTGACCCAAAATGAGTTTTAATCCTCATATCTCCTCTATTGTTAATAGGGCGAAAGGTGTACTTGGATTCATTACACGTTAGTCGAAGGAATTTCATGATCCATACACCACAAAGCTTCTGTACACTGCTCTATACCGAACACTGCTCGTCCGTCTGGTGTCCGCAATATAAAAAGTATATTGATCGAATTGAATCAGTTCAAAAGCAATTCCTGCTTTTTGCCATACGTGGCTTAATTTGGGACCCTAACCTTCGTTTACCAACGTACTCCAACAGACTTTTGCTTATTGACCTTCCTTCGTTAGCTAACCGTAGAACAGTCTTAGGTGTTTCTTTTCTTCATAAGCTAATTATCGGTGATGTAGACTCTACTGGTCTTTTAGGTCGCATTAACTTTTCCGTTCCTTCAAGGCCAACTAGAAACTATTTACCTTTTATCTTGTCTAGATGCACAACTGATTATGCCCAGCATAATCGTTTTCGGGTTTTATGTACGAATTACAATGATCTCAATCACCTGCTCTCAACAGAACTCTCTCTCTCTCTTCTCTCTAAAAACGTCTCTCTATAATTATCTCCGGGGAAATCTCTGACCACTCCCAGCTGTGAGTAGGGGCATAGCTTGCCGGACTGGCTAAAAAATCCTCCCCCACCGGGTCAGAGATTTTTGGTTATTTAGTTTTAAGCTTTACGTATACATTTTTTATTTTTAAAGTTTACTTTTAGATAGTTTTCTCTCTTTCTCTCTATCTCTGTTTTATTTTCATTTATTATACTATCTTATTTTTTTCCCCTTTGTTCCTACATATTTGTTTTTTGTCTCTGTTTCTCTCTCTCCCTCTTCTCGATCTCTATATTATTAAAGATTTTTTTAGCTCTAATAACGTCTCTGACTACAATCGGCTGTGAACAGGGGCGTAGCTGGCCGGACGGGAAAATAAAATTCCCCCACCGTTTCGGAGTCGTTATTAGTTTATTTTGTAATTTTATTAGATTTTCTTTGATAGGCTTCCTTAGCTCATAAAATTTTTTTGGAACGTATTTATACTTTTGTTGACAACATTTGTTTGTCGACTTTAAATAAATAAATAAATAAATAAATTTATTTATATTTTATTAATGTCCAATTTGTCATAACTGTTAAACTATTTTCTATATAAAAACCCACCCAAAAAGAGCTGGGTGGTAAAAGATGTAAAATATAAAACATTTGGAGAACTTTCAATAATTTAATGCAATTTTTTCCCATTTCCCAAATAGATGTGTAAATCTGCAAGTGAATATAATTTATTTATTTACTTTAATCTTTTGCGCTCTTTGTTAAAGTTGAACAGGCGATTGCCTTCGAGTCTTGTTATTAAATTGTTTATAGTTTTTTAATTTCATTTTGGCATCACTGCGGTTGTCGGTTTCCTTTCTCCAGTGAAATGCCATGGACACAAATTCTTTGTGTATATTTTCATACATCTCTGTGCATTCTTCTTTTTTTATGGTTAAAGCTCGTTAATGGCTTTTGAATGCCCATTAATGCGGCTTAAAATGGCTGCCAGGGTGTAATATAAAAAATAAACTTATGGTGGATATTCAAGTAAATTCCTTTAGTCCTTGTAGCCGAAGCCAATGTTATTCAACCAGGAGATTAGTTCACTGCTGCGGGAGAAAAAAAAAATCAAATCATACAAGTCACCTTTGAAATTCTACACAAACCTAAACCGCTTTGGGTTATCCCTGCCACGTGTGACCGAAAATCCCCCTCTTTTTTTTTGCTAACTTTTTCCATAAATAATCATGTTCCCCTTCTGGGAGGCCACTTTCACTTTGTTGGTGTGTGTGTGTGGTAGTGTGTGAATACGCCGCGGGTCTCTTGTTAAACTTTCAAAAGCCAAAAATAATAGTTTCGCAACGATTGCAACACGTTGCATGGTTCACTTCCCTATTCTAGCTTTGGCAATTGCCACGTGATGTTGCAATTTTAGAGGGCTTACGTGTCATATGTGTGATATGTTGAGGCTTTATCTTGTAGCTGGGAGGGACAATTGTTTTATGTAAGTGGATTTTGTTTGTAAGTTTTATTGCAACTAAAACTTATTGATACAAATTGTGATAAATTTCATATCTGAACTATAGAGTTAGAGCTTTATTGAAATAAATATTGAAACTAATAATGAAAATTAAATAATTAAATACTATGTCCCAACTTGTCGGTGAAATATTTGAGTTTAATTTTATAAGGCAAGAATACGAACACTGAAATCCAATCCATATTCAGCCTTTTCAGGTTCGGCTCGGATTTCCCAAAAAATCCGAAGATTTCGACTCCAGAGCTAGTTCTATTGCTATTTAGCTGTTTTCAATTTATTTTTAACCATTTGTAGCAATCTAGCAAGTTTTAGCTGGCTCGAGGTCATGTTATGTTTGCATATTACTTAAAAATGGGAACACCCAACACCACAAAAGACGCTGGTCGACTATACAGCTGTTTCAAGAACCTCCCGGTTCTATCTTCAACAGTCTTTGCCCATCGACTGCAAGTCAGAATCGCATAAACTTTCAGAAAATGGTTACAAGTTCTTATGAATGTAAAGTTTTCAATTTCTCAATAAATCTTCACAATCCACCCACAACCAAAAATTATGTTTGAATCTCATATATTGTGCATAAAACTTTACCCATTTTCCCATTCTATTAAGCAAACTTAAGAGTCAATTATTTTAATTGCAAATATTTACATACTCGTGCAAGCTACAAGGAAAGGGAAAAGTTTTTGCTTGACCAAAAGACAAAAACTTAAACATAAAAGTGTTTAATTAGAACATCGTAAACAACAACAACAACAATAAAAACTAAAATATCAACAATAAAAGCCCCAGGAAAAGTTTTCAGATATACACAAAACTTGAGCCCCAAGCTCATAATTTGTACCAGAAACCCAAAAGGGTTGACCAAGAAAAAAAAAAAAAATTTATTTCAACTTCTTTATTGAATTTCGTGAGGAAAATAGCAAAACTGCTGAAAATGTGGCAACTGAAATAAGCCACAGGCCATGTGGCTCATAAAGACCTCACAAGGAGAAGGAGGAAGGTATTGCAACTGCAACTGTTGACACACCAGCAAAAGCTAGGACCAGGCCGCAGTGTTCCACGAAGCGCACGTGCCCGGTCAGAGTCTGTGTCAGAGTTGGAGAGGTGAGGGGGCCAAGTGCTGCAATTTCAAAGAACTTGACCAAAGCGTTGACTTGCGCTTCTGGGCGATCGACCATAAGCTTACATTATTTCAAGCATTTTTAGTTTATGGTAATAATGAAACTGCAATTCAGTTGTCTAATTAATTAATGATACTTTTTATTTGAAACTTTCAAAACTCTTCAAGATCCCTCAGGAATTCATGAAACTTTATGCAACAACTTTTTTCCGCATTTTTCCTTAATTTCCTATAAAATATTTATATGCTGCAGCTAAATTTTGCCAAATGACTGCGCATATATAAATAACACATAAAAATTTTGCCACAATTGGAACGCACTATATGGTATATGTTGCGGTTGGTCAGAGTTGAATTTATGTGAGTTTGAGTGCCGCAAATAAAGTATTTATAATTAAACTACAATTTTATCTCAAATAATTTTTACAAATTCAGCAGCTTTAATACCTAATGGACATGATGTCTACATAAAAAATGATTACTTTGTCAAGCCTAAGTGTGTATCGGAAAATGAAAAAGAAACAAAAACAAAAAAAAAATCATGGACAGGTCAGGCGCAATTGCCGCAAAGCTCAGTGGACTAGAACAACTGACAGCATTGGTCGAAACTTTGACACGCTTCGGAAAATGAATGAGCCGGAGAATCGCATCTTTTTTTTTTTTTGTCCTCCTATATTTTTCTTAGCTGCCCTCCCCTTTGGGATTTATGGATGTGTGAAGTGAGTGAAAAGACATCAAAAAGGCAAAGGCAAAAAATAAACTTTTCTTAGAATTATTTTTCATTGGGTGGATGGTTTTTTGTTAGCTAAGCTTTAAGTAAATTTAAGCCAATGAAAAATTATAATCTTATTTTTTAAATTTTTAAATAATTCATTTATTTAGAGTCGACAAACAAAGGCAGTCAACAAAAGTATAAATACGTCACAAAAAAAAAATTTTATGAACTAAGGAAAATCAAAGAAAATCTAATAAAATTACAAAGTGAACTAATAACGACTCCGACAAGGTGGGGGAATTTTATTTGCCCGTTCGGCCAGCTATGCCCCTATTCACAGCCAATTGTAGTCGGAGATTAATCAGAAAGTTTAGATTTTTTGTTCTGACGTCGAAAAGTATGCTGAAATAGTTGTGGACTTTGGACTTACTAGAGTTCCCATGGCGGCAAACTAAAAACATTAAGAAAGCAACTTATTTGTGTTCAATTTCAATTTATAATTTCCTTTATCCTTTTTTCCTCCGTACCAAGTTGCTTCATTCTTGTTTCTTCTTCCTTTCTAAGTTTGTTCTTAATTTCTGTATTATTTATGGTTTCATACTTTTTTTCTTTACTTTTTTTGTCTGTCTTTTTCAAACACGTTTTTTTCATCCACAATGCGCTCTCATTCCTTTCAATGTTCAGTTGTTAGACTGACCGTTCCCAATATGAAAAATATTTTTATTGGTGCTCAAAAGATAACTTCTACTTACCAAAAATATAAATAATAAAGAAACCATAAATCTATAAATAAAGGTTTAATGGTCCTGCCGATTCTTTAAAGTTGCTAGATAAAACTCACAATACCCCTTTTGACAGTTTAGTTTATAATCAAAGTAACTTTACAGCTGTTGAGTTTTTTTGTCGAGTTTGAAAGATCAAATTTTAGCCGGCTGAAGGTCATGTAATGTTTGCACATAACTTAGAACAGAAACACACAACACCATAAAGGAGGCTGGTCGACTTTACAGCTGTTTCATGAATCTCCCGATTCAATCATCAGAAGTCTTTGCCTGTCTTCTGCAAGTCGGTAGAGGCTATCTCATGCCAGCACCGCATGGGAATTTCAAAGGCAGGCCTTTAGCAAAATCCGACACCAATAGACAACGCCAAGAGTCACATGATAGTGTGACTAACGCCAATAACCATGAAGTGCAAGCCTCGCGTAGTATAATAATATTTGTAATAATAATACAGTAAAAAATTGCTTGTAAATACAACAATAAAATTACTATTTTTGTATAACGATGGCAAGAGATTTCAATAGCGGATTTTTAGCTACCATTCACTGCATTCCTATTCTATTCGCTTGCACACACTCGCTCTCTCACTTACAAAACTGAGAGCGCAAGGCGTTCTTGCTCTTAGTTATGCTGCGCCCCGTCGCCACAAAGCAGTGCCGAAGGAGCCGTGGAACTGAGCAGATTGCGTCAAAGCAGAACTAAAGAGAAACGAAGTTGGCCGAACAAAAATACACACGCACAGCATACTAATGTAAAATTGAAAATCCACATCGAAAATCCACGCTAAAAATCTTGCCAGACATTCACTTGTATGGTCGTTCTGCATCTTTGTGTTCTGTAATCTTTGGTATTAGTTAAGTTCGAAGAGAAAATCTCGAGCTTTTTTTCCATTTCTTCTAGAGAGGGTTGTAGAGGGTATATTAAAATGGTCCAGATGCTTGCAACGCATAGAAGAAATCATCTCCGACCACATAAAGTATATATATTCATGATCAGCATGACGAGCTGAGTTGATATAGCCATGTCCGTCTGTTTCTATGCTATCCTCTCCGTCCGTTTTAAAGCTATCTTAACCAAACTTTGCACCAAGTCTTCTGGTACAAAGACGCTGCACATTTGTCAGAAACGGCAGGATCGGATGACTATATCATATAGCTACCATAGGAAAACATTTGTGTCTTCAACGCAAATGTGCCTAAACCTCGTATTTATAAGTTTTCTAGGCTTTTACAAAATTCCACCAAGTTTGATGAAAATCGGTCAACTATATGGTATAGCAGCCATACAAAACACAGTTCTGAAAAAAAGTCTTAGTAGGAAAAGGTCCATGCTATCGCTCCCAAACTTGTTACTGATCATTATTATATGCTTCTACACAATTCTGCCAAGCTTGATCCAAATCGGATGACTATAGCATATGGCTGCCATAGAAACCATCGTTCGAAAAAGTAGTTCTAGTGAAAAAAATTTTTTTGTTTTCAATGGTAGCGTATTTAAGCTATCCAGTTGTGAATATTATCGGTTTCCACACAATTTTGGGAAGTTTGCTTAAAATCGGATGAATATATCGAATAGTTGCCAAATAACAAACAGGCAAGCAAATGATTAAAGTAATGCAATGAAATAACTCAGCGTAAAACGTTAATTTATATAAACTATACAAGCTACAATGGTATACAAACTTCGGTCGCGCCGAAGTTAGCTTTCCTCTATTCATTATTTTTAAATCTATTTTGTCACTTTTGATTAGCAACTTACGACTTACAATTGATGTTTCGATTGGTGTTAGATTAGTGTTATATGTTTTGGCAGGTTCAGATACGTGGTCTTGGAAGTTTCTCAGAAATCTCTTCTGGCTCTGACACTATTTATTCTTCTTCTGCGAAGTAGTTGCCTTGCTAGCCGATTTGGGTGCTTACTGAGTCTCTCAATGTAGGCCGTAGATTGTTTAACAATAACGTCGCCTATCATTGGGACACTTAGTTCCTGTTCCAGCCTTCACGTGCACATGTACCATGAGATTTCCAGAACACTCCTGCATAATCATTAGGGACTGGAGATTCTATTCGGTAGAATTTTGAAAGGTGATCAGCATTACATCCATCAATGTGCCTAAGAGCACAAACAAGACTTTACAAACACTATAATAAACATTTTCTGATTAAATTTAAGCGAAAATTCTCTTATTCCTAAAGCTTTTTATTTTTAGAAATATTTAAAAAAAAAAAAATAGCTGTTTTGGCCGCCAATTACTACTCTTAGATTTTGGTCGATTTTGGTTTTGATTTTGACTCATTTATTTAAGGTGAAAAAATTCTCTCTTATCATGTTATGTTAAACGAATCCTGGTGGAACTTATTCGAAAGGATGTCTCTATTTCACGACCGTCAGTTTACTTCACAGCATTGTTTGTTTCCGGAACAACAGTCCTTGTCGGAATTCGGCTTTCAGTGAAGGAGGGTCACAATTGATATGATTTTTTCAGCATTTTTAAAATCCGAAAAAAACCTCAATTACAATATCGAACTTATATTTCCATTACGATAAGTAGAAATTATTGCGAATTCATTGATCAATCGTTTCTTCTTCATTCCTATGTACTTCGTTTCACCTCAGACATTTCTGTTTCTATTTTTCTATATTCTTCGCCACTTTTTAATGACCCTTTCTTTTGTTTATTAGCTTTAATTCTTCATTTAAATTCTTCCCTCTCCTTTCTCCTCTTCTAATAATTTCCTATTTCTTCGGCTCACCTTTCTCATTCTTCCGATTTACCTGTTTCCTACTTAATTTCTCATCCTTTTTTAATTTGTGAGTTTTTTGTTCTCTCTTTTTTTTCCAATTTATCCTTCATTTTTTCTTCCTTCTGCCGTCCTACCTTCTATTCTTCTTCATTGTTTTTATTATTCCTCTCTTCGAGAAGTCATTCTAAATAAATTATTATGTATTAATGAAGCCCTTCTGTCAGATTGTGTGGCTCACAGCTTCTCTAAATACTTGCTATTATGTTAACATTGCAACTAAACAAACTTGAGCAAGTTTAACCCGGAAAAATGTCAAAGATTAGCACCAAGAAGAAAAAGCTTCAGCAAAACGTGTTACAAAAATTTTGCACTAATTTATTGTGACCCTACCTCGGTGATTGTTTTTGTTGTTGTGGTTAAGTTTTTTATGCCGCTTAAGTGGCAAGTCAAAGTCACCGCCAGGCTGGCATGCAGACCGACAGCTAGACAGTTAGACAGCTGATACAGCTTTACGCTAAATTGGCCAACCAAGGACGTTTCGTATCCTTTAACTTTTATTACTGCATATGCTTTAAAGGCTCTTGCCGTAAAGTTTAACGGTGCTGCAGCAGATTTTGTTACGTTTACGCTTACTCAGACGGAATCTGAATCATTTTTATTGCCTAACATTTGTTTTAACGGCTTGCTTTAAGAAGCCACAACGAAACAGGATATTTATAAATTCAAATCACAAAACTTTCATTTTTGCCACTACTGGCCCCACGCGCACAGAAAGCGGAAGTCACATAAGGCCCCTAAAACTTTTCAATTGACTTTGAAATTGAAATGCTGAGGCAAGTTTTTATGCAACTTGAACTACTTGCAAAAGATGTATCAAAGAAATTGTTACTTGTGGTAGCTTTTAGACAGTCTACATTTTCATTTTACGGAATTAAAGTCGGGATTTTGATTATTATTTTGAGCGATGCATTTTGCGATAGTTGTTTTTCAGCTGAAAATTTATTTAATCAAAGCGAAAATCGAGCCGGGTACGGGTAATACTTAGAACAAGAATCAGAACCAAACCCCATAATTTGAATTATTTTCTTGTGTTCTTGGAACTGAAAAGACCACATCATTACTGAAACATTGCTACCTGACAGTTTCGTCCTTTTTGTTCTAGGGACATCACTTCTTGTGTTAGGGCAAATTGAACCCTTGACTAATTGGATTAATTTTCTGAGTGTACAAAGATATCAAATTATAATACAATAGCATCTAGTTTCATTTACTACTTGAAATCCAGCAATGCCATTATAATGATTATATTTCATTTTCATAAAAACCTTTTCGGTAAAAAACAAAATAGAATTGAAACACAAAAAATAACATTTTCCACACAAAAGTTAAAAAAGGTCAACAAGTTTCTTTTTATATTTCTGTGCGTCACCAGATACTCACATGAATGCCAGATGTAGGAATATTTACCACACAATAAAATTACAGCCACGGTTTTTACCCATGAGGCTGGTTTCCGCCTTGACGCAGCCAAACAAAAGGCGGCCACAAAACTTGCGCAGCTAAAATAAACTCACCAACATACAAACACGTTGCCATTTCTGTGCGTGTGTATAGTTAGACGTGTGAAAATTTGCGCCTTCCGCTTGCCCTTGCTGTGGCCAAAGGATGCCATTTCGTTGCGAATTTTCATTTTCATTAATTTCATTTGCCAAATGCGAGCAGAGTGAAGGCACAGAAAACAAAAAACTTAAACAAGGAAATGCTTTTTTGGTCTGACAAAGGGGTTAAGAGTGCAATTTGACATGCTTCGTTTAAAATTTAATAATCTACTTATGGATTTTCAGTCGTTTTAAAAATTCGAGGGCAGCTGGGTGAATTCTAAGGTATTCATTTTTAAAAAGTACCAAGAATTTCAAACTGTTACTTTTCGAAACAATTAGTAAAGGGTTTTTGCAATTTTTGTGCTCACATCTTTAGAAAGTTGAGGCAGAAGCTTAAATCAGGAGAAATAATTAGATGGTATTATTTTTAAGGGATCACGGTCGGTATGTCATGTTGGAATATCACTTTTCTTTGCACATTACGAACGATTTTGTTTCAAATCAATGCTTAATATGTACGTACAACAACAGTACAACAAAACACACACATGCAATTCACATTTTATTCACTTTTACCGTTTACATTTTTTTTAAGCACCTCACTTTGTATTACTTACCTCTCACACGCTCCAGCACAGATCGAATGACGAAATTCGCAAGAAGAAGCTAGAAGTTCGCTGCAGATCCGACGCCAACTTCGAAACGTTCACGAAAAACGACCGACATTCGTTTTCGCACTTGCGGCAGCAGAGCAATGAGCATTGTTTTTGGTTTTTTCGAGATAGACTATGGCTGTCCCCCTTTTGATTTGAGAAACTCTGTGTGTCTCTTTCTACTTTCAGAAGTTCGATGTCTACTTTGATCTGAAATCATATCACTAGGGCATTTTTCATATCACTTTGATCATTTCACATTTCAATATAACATTTTTAGTATCAATGTGGTAGTACAGGTTCATATTGACATTAAATAGTTTCACTTTGATATGCAAATATTGATATTACTGATATGATATTGAAATACCTGATCTTATTTTTTTCTGTGTAGGTAAGCGTTAAGATTTCAAGTTCATAGCTTACATAACTTCTGAGATATGGCTCTGAAACACTTTTTAACCGGTTCGAAACAGGCTCGATACTGGTGTTGATCCAGTAAAATATCCCACTCCATATTCCAACCTACAGACCAGAATTCAAGTTCGTAGCTTGAATAACATCTGAGATATGGCACTGAACCACTTTATAACCGTTTTTAACCGCTTTTGAATCGGTTCATAGACTTGAGACATAGCCTACGACTCTTTTCCGATCAAAATCAAAATACTGTGCCTATAATGAACAATCATACATAGGTTAACTTTTATATATAATAGATAATGACTCTTTTGAAAAATCCAGACACCTGCGTGGTGGGGTTGATTTACAAATTTTGTCCAATCAATTTCAAACTCATTTTCAAAGCAACCCATACCAAAATATCTAATAAGTGACTTCCAAAATTTTGTAAAATCTACATACACAAATATGAGCGAAGCCGCGGATATAAGCTAGTTAGTTTATATTCATTACTATCAAAATTCAACAGTAGTCCATTAACCGCCCTCGTATAATGTGACTTTTTGCCTGCCAAGTTGACAGCCGTCTCGGCTTCAAGTTCAAGAACATTTGCTGAGACGTAGCGTAACACTTTGACATTTATTTGAAAATGACTTTTGTCTAGTGCCACTCCCCCCCTTTTAGCCTCTGTTTAATTTGCTTTAATTATGCCATAATTGTAGCATACTTAGACGAGTCAGCCAAGTTGAGCTAATTGTTTGCCAGAGATTTTGTACCCATGCTCTGGAAAACCAAGTCATAAATTTTCATTTGCCAAGTCGAACAACAATTTCCCCCCCATGACAATCTCTCTCTCTCTCTTTTTCTCTGTGAGAAAGCAATTAAACTTTAGACAAAATGTTTAATTGATTTCCTAGATTCCATCCATTTGTTAATTGAGATTTCTGTCAAAAGTTGGGTTTTTGGGGTTTGTCAGAGCTTTCAGCGGAAATGCGAAAATTTAATTGCTCAAGAGCATTTAAATAGAATGCCAGTAACAGTTACAGGGTGTCTAATTGACAGTTGTAGTTCAAAAGACATTAAAAACTAATTTACAGCTCCCTGCTTTAGCCACGACTCGATTTTTGTGGTGCCCCCCGTTCACCGCGGCGGGTTTTGGTCAAATATGCCGCAAAGTTGACGCAGCGTGTCGTCCACAAATTGTACGCACACCGCGCGGACGTTTGGCAATTTGCATGAAATGCGATTTTTCGTACCGAGAAACGCAGGCGTTGCATAAATTCTTTATGCTCTTTTTTTCTTGTG
Source organism: Lordiphosa magnipectinata (assembly GCA_037044535.1). NCBI lineage: Eukaryota > Metazoa > Arthropoda > Insecta > Diptera > Drosophilidae > Lordiphosa > Lordiphosa magnipectinata. The sequence goes on from JBAMBO010004117.1 coordinate 110,813, forward strand.
AGGGCTGACACCACGTGGACCGAAAAGTATGCAATGAAATGCATTAAACTGGTGCATTATGCGCACATTTTGATGCCTTGCCTTGGTCGGTTGCTCGACTTCTTCGAAGCGTCAGAGCGTTTGCCATTAAAAGTTGTGAGGCGTAAAATCAGTTTGCCAGTATTCAGTTTTCAGCCAAAACCAAAACTTTAAGCTTTAATCAACGCTGGAAATGGGCCTTAAAGTAGGCTAAACCAAACCAAAAACATTTTGTGTTTGTCTCAAACTTTAAAGGAAATTTTTGTAGCCCAAGAGGTAGGAGGTGATTTCATTCCATTTAGTTGATGTAGCTATCGTATCGAAATGAATGTTCCACATTTGAACACTGAGTTTCGCTTTTGTTTTCACTTGGAAATGTCACCTTTTGAGCCAAATAAATGTCAGCTGCAGGAAGTTGAATTCAAGGAAATATGCCGTAAACATCCTATTCTTACGAAATGCTCCATATAAATAATTGAAACAGAAAATATTACTTTATAAATACAATGAAAGAGTATGAATGTTTCGTTTTCTTAGAAATTCTTTCACTCAAATCTCTTCATTTATTCTGCTTCGCCCATTTATGAATATTAAAACTGACAAACTTTAAACTAACATGATTGCTTACTGCTTCTAATTTATTCATGCCCAAGCATATGCAATTTTAATAGCATTTACCCCCACGCATCGCACAAATACACTCACAGCACACATGCAGCTGCAGTTGCTGATAGGGATATGGAATCGGTAAGTATCTTTGGGGGATTCTGTGGCTGCTAAACAATGAACTCCAACCAACCACCCATTCAAACACTCATCCATCCATCTGGTATGTCAGGCATTTGATATTTGTGCTCGGAAAACAGCATGGGGGAAATCATACCCAAGAATTTCAATGACTTGTCAGGGGAATGCATTCCAATGGATTTATGAGTGTAGAAAAGAGCAAAATTTTGTGCGTGGTTTGAATCCTTTCAGGAGTATAGGTTTTGCGGCTGGGTATGGGAATGGTCTACTTTAATTAGACGAGGGCAAATATTGAGGAAGTTAAGTGTTTTTATTTTAAAATGTACTTTTATATCCTTGCAAAGGGTATTACAGTTTGGCCCAGAAGTTTGCAACGCATAGGAGGGGAAAGTCTTCTTTTTGAAAAACTTGAAACTTAAATTTTTCATTATTTTGTATTTACCTTTACTGGGATTCGAACTCAGGACTTTACAACACAAAAGCAGCCAGCGTCTTAGCCTATACGACTATTCAGGACTCGCGTGACGGTCAGAGAAAACAAAATTGGCTACACGGCGCGTGTATAAAGGTCTATCCCAAACGAAATGTATTTCGCATTCTGTAAAATTGCACACGCTAAATGTAGCATGCAGGAAGCTACACGTGGCGTGCAGAAAAACTGCATGCAACATGTAGAAATAAGAAAAGTAAACGCCGGGCATAGACAAAGTCTAAACGACATTCGAAAATCAGCTTATTTCCAAAAAACTTTTACATTTTTATTGCAGCAATCTGAATACCACACGAACCGTTTATGTTTTCTACATTAACGTTTGATTATTGAAACCCTACATGCGCGTGTGGAAACTCTAAACGAACAAGAAAGAAAGTCTGTCAAATTCGACTATAACATACTCTGTACCCTCCAAAGTTTGTATATATCTGATCAATTTAATTTAGAAGCCTCACAACATGGCCAAAAAGACATAAAGTGTGTGAAGTGCTGCCGACTGCCGTTGCGCGCAGAGATACCCATCATAATTGTTTGTTTTCCTTATAACTCGACTATCGTTCATCCGATCTTTATGATTTCTTCGACAAATTGATAAATAAGACTGATTACTAAATTGACTATCTAAAAAATTGTGAAAGATATGACGTTTTTTTCAAACTGCGGGGGCGGCAGGGGCGTGGCAAGATTAAAACGAGAGCGTAAGTTAAAGTCGGCTCTAACCGACTTCGATATACCCGTTACTCATGGAAACAAATGTTTAATAGCCTTCCTGTATGCCTGAGGTGGGTCAGCCGAAAAGTATGCAACATTTTTGAACTCGTCTCTCTCTCTCTCTCTTTCTCTCTCTCACTAAGATTGCTGCTGAACGCAATGCTTAGTTTATGAGTGGGGTGGGTGGTGGGTGTTAACTGATCGTTTTTTGCTCATAACTTGAGTATCGTTCATCCGATCTTTATCATTCCTTCAGCAAATCGATAAATAATTTTGAGTACTAGATATCTCTAGAAAGTACGAACCATCTATCATCAAAACTGTAGGAGATATGACGTTTTTTCCAAATTGCGGGGGCGTGAGGGGGCGTGGCAAAAATTGAAAATAAACTTGATCTGCGTGCAGACAATAGGAGTCTACATTTCAAATTTGGTTGCTCTAGCTCTTCTAGTCTCTGAGATCTAGGTGTTCATACAGACAGACGGACGGACGGACGGACGGACGGACGGACAGACGGACAGACGGACAGACGGACATGGCTATATCGACTCGGCTGTTGATGCTGATCAAGAATATATATACTTTATATGGTCGGAAATGATTCCTTCTGCCTGTTACATACATTTCCACGACTTTAGTAGACCCTTTTACTCTACGAGTAACGGGTATAAAAATAAACTTGATCTACCTGCAAGTATGTGAAGTATATGTCCCATAAATGTCAAACCTCTATCCCTTATCATCTCTGAGATCTCTTCGTTCATACGGACAAACGGACAGACAGACAAGACAGACGGACATGGCTATATCGACTCGGCTACTGATGCTGATCAAGAATACATATACTTTATAGGGTCGGAAATGACTCCTTCTCCCTGTTACATACTTTTGCACAATTTAAATATACTCACAGAGTATAAAAATCAGGGCTGCAAACCGGTTATGAACCGAACCGGTTTGAACCCGGAATTACGACTTTGTTTTAATTGTGAACCGATCCTGAACTTGTTCCGAACCTACATTTTCAGTTCGGTTCAAAAATGAAAGACATTTTGAATTCTTGTCAAATTGTTGTTATCGTTTATTATTCCAATTCATAAAAAAGGGTCCAGGTCCGATATAGCCAATTACAGAGGAATCTGTATGCTTTCTGCAATTTCTAAACTATTCGAGCATATAATTACTTCCCAATTACAACATTTTTTCCAACCCATCCTGAGTCCATCCCAGCATGGTTTTATACGTCGACGCTCGGTTTCCACTAACCTACTCGAATTTTCTTCAATAGTAAATCAGGGATTTCTTCATCGTAAACAAATTGATATCGTCTACACGGATTTTAGCAAATTCAGTGAATCATAATTTACTTCTACATAAATTATGTTTAGTAGGTCTTCCATCCGAAAACGTTCACGTCACTTCTGGAGTTCCACAGGGCAGTCATTTTGGTCCATTGTTATTCAACCTATTCATTAACGACATCCCGCAAGTTCTTTCCTATTCATCTGCCCTTATGTACGCTGATGATCTCAAGCTTTGCGCGTCATTTGACGATCCAGTTTCTCCACTTCTACTACAAAGTGACTTAAATGCTCTGAGTGCTTGGTGCCACCTGAATCGTCTTCCCTTTAATATTGCAAACTGCAATATTATGACCTTTCAAAGAACTAAGCCGTATCTCTACGAATACACCATTAATGGTGAACCACTAGTCATTCCTCAACTAAAACATTCATTCCACGGCTAGTGCGCACTCTGACCACTTATGCTGTGAGTTGGACCATAGCTGGCATTGGCCAATAAATTAGTCCCACCGGGTCAGAGTTTGCTATTAGCTGGATTTTAATTGGATTAATATTTAATTAGTGTTTAACTGAACATTGTTAAACTTACCTCTGAATTTCTTAAGATCTTTTATAACTTTCTCAACATTATGACTGGAAAAAATTATTGTATGGTACAGATAATTAAAGATGCTTTTTAGAAATTATTCCAGAGCAATATGATGAGAATAAAACCCAAACCCAAACAATATTTTGCAACAAATTCTCGAAATCATTACGAAAGTATAAAGGATTTTCAATATAATTGCTACAAATAAGTAATAATAGAAATAAGAGTCTTTGATGGCACAAATAGAGAAACGATTAAATCAAACCTTTTAAAAATGTTGGCAGCTTAATGCTATTGCGCCAACTATCTTATCAGTACCATGATGTCACAGTTGATCAGGTCTTAAAATTTGTTTTGTCTGGTCTCTATTAAACGAATTCGTTTCCTGGACACTGCAATTTCGTATTTCTTTCTCTATATTACGATTTTTTCTTTATAGCGAAGTTTGTATTGGTGCCGTTGTAATTCGCTATAAAACTTGGGCCGAACCAAGGTTCGAACCAAAACCTTCGCCTAAAAACCTCGAACATAAAATTTCCGAACATGAGCCATTGGCAAATTTCGGTTCGAACCCGCGAATCGGAGCTCCGAAAAAATTTATTGGGTTTGCAGCTCTGATAAAAATGTAGCTCATATACGGAGGTGTTCCAGAAATCTCTATAGATTTTGGTATAAACGCTTGCATTTCGAATTAAAACTACCTGCCCTTATATTTGAAGTGCCACAAATATGCCCGGCTACTAGATTAGATGACAAAAGTTGGGCGATTTGAAACCGACTGCTCAATGCGTACGGTTTTACCGACCTATGATCTAGTAGCCGACCTTATTCCTATCATTTCACATATAAAGTTCTCCTAGTTTAGTTCCAAATCAAATCGTTTGTACGAAAATCTCTAGAGATTTCTGGAACACACCCGATAATTTTATTTAGAAAACAGCTTGTCACACGTGGCATGTAGGAATGCTAAATGTAGGAAATCAAATCGAAACGTGAGCAAATTTCAGTGGCCAGTTTTAAATTGTCCCTTTTATATTACTGAATTACAAGAAAGCAAATATTTGCTTATGTTTTTAGGCAGATTCAATACAAGTTCCATCTTAGACGAGTTGGGTGGCGGAGCCGTCTAAAGCAACATTCCAATCGTGTTTCAGTCCAAGGGCTCCGAGTTCAAATACCCCAGAGCAGGTAAAAAGCAAAAACAAGTGAGCAAGTCGGTCAAGTCCGACTTTAATATACTCTGTATCAGTTCATTTGCTCGCATATGCTCTCTCTCTTTCTCTCTCTCTCTCTATCAGAGGTCGCAAAAGTCGGTCCTCCGATTGCCTTTCTCAGAAAACGACAGCTTCGCGCGACCACATTCAATAGATGGATAAAAACAACCTTTAACAGCGGTCTCTGCTTCTCTTTGTTTGTAAGAGGAGAGAAACACTCTATCTCGGTCCTTTTACGAAAATCACTCATTTAAAAGGTCTTCTTCGTATGCATGTATCCGTATGTAAGATTCGGCTTAAGCGCCCCATACACCACACAAATTTTTGCGCAAAACGCTAATGTGATTTAGTGAAATATGGGTGCGTCACACGTACGCATTTGTGCAAATCGACACCAAAATCAAAAGCGTTTTGATTTTTTGGGTTTTTTGCTCAAATTTTTAGTAAAGTTTGTGTGGCGAGTGTGCATTTTGGGCAATTTGTGCTCAGTTTGTGGCAAGTCGTCAGTGCGTGCGCTACTTGCAATTATGGAGAAAAGAAGCGAAGCAGAATTTTATTTTGGAATTCATAGAAGTGTATCGTTCTTTACCTTCTCTGTGGAACAGAAAAGCAAAGGAGTACGCCAACATAGACATAAAGAACTCCCAATATGAAATTTTGATAGAAATAGCTTCTCGCAAAATGGTATCTTGTTATTGAATTAAAGGAGTCACCAATTCCTGCAAACCATCAAAAACTTGTTGATTCATCCGAAGGAAGTTCCTGAAATCCTTTGGCGATGTACTCCCCAATTCGTTCAGCAGATGCTCATGTGTAAAAATTGGACGTTGAACTAGCCACGGCTTAGCCCACAAGCGCCTTTTCTTTACTTTTTTTAATTTCCTTTTCACTGCCACTGTCAAAGCATCATCAATAGCCTGCGTCTTGCTCCATCTTTACTTGCCGAGCGCTTGCATTCTACTGAAATTTCCGCAAATGTTGGTGTGGTGTGTGGGCTAAATGCGTGTCAATTTGCACACAAATTTGTGTGGTGTATGGGGCGCTTTACAATATGTAGGTATGTGACAAACTATATGTGCTCTCTCATTTTCTCTCGCACTGAGTCTCTCTCTGCTCATGCTAAAGACTAGAGCACGACAGCATTCTGTAACCTTTTCAACTAAGAGTTTGGGATTTCGGTCTTCGAATAACACACATTTTATGACTGGTTGACTGACTTGAGCCTGTTATGGGGTTGCTGTCAGACCGATCAGTGCTGTGTGCTCAGCCTCAGCCACTTAACAGTGAGCGCGATAACAGAACACATTCGGTTGAGGGAAGACCGAGACCGTACTTTTTTGTTTTTTTCGGTCAGTGACGGGAGCAGAGAGAACTGAAAACTAGGGTAGAGACTCTCAACTTGAGAGTTATTTTCGAGCAATGCTTATTTCCTTATCGTAGTCAAAAAATGCCGAGATTGAATATGATTCCAAATTTATTAGCCAACATTTTATGAAATTTTTGAACACATTCTATTTACGAGCTATGCTCCCTATGATTGTGTTTGTAGAATGGAATGCTGTTTTGGTGGATGGCCTTTTTTTGCTCATAACTTGAGTATCGTTCATCCGATCTTTATCATTTATGTAGAAAAGCTACACAAAAGTAATGGGTTGAAAATCCCGGACATAATGAGTAGAAACCCTACATTTTCGTGTAGATTTGGCATATTTTTTTTTCCCACGCCATGCAGAACATTCCTTAGAAGCACTCTGCGATACGTTTCCATTTCCAAATTAATTTATTTTATTAAAAAAAAATCACTAACTTATTAAACTGCCTTTTTGAAAACTAAATCAATTAATACTTTACAATGGACATTTAACATTTATTTGCTAGTTTCCTATTGTAGTTGCATTTCTGAAACAGTTTTTAAAAGGTTTTGGTATCAAAAAACTATCCAACATTTTTTAAAAAAATATTGACTAGAGTATAAATAACTCTTATTTCTCGAGGTTTTCAATCACTTCCAGGTTCAGGCAATTGATCCAGAAATGATCTATGGTGTTATACAAATGGGGTAAAGCATTACCAATGCCGTGATTCTCGTCGGTATAAGTCTGCAAAGAGATTTGATTAACATAAACTAAACTTATAGTAGCATTCCATATCATCGTATCCTACCTGTTCCTCAAATTGTATATCGGCTCTTTGCAGCAGTTTGGCCAACAACAAAGAATGCTGATAGTGTACATTATCATCACCAGAACCATGTATTAACAGAAAATCATGTGTCTGGAAGTTATCCAAATTACCAAAAACGCTGCTTTCATTGTACTTCTTAATATTATCCTCCTCAGTGGGCAGACCCATATAACGTTCCGTATAAATGGTGTCTAAGGAAAACAGAGAAATTTTAATAAAAATTTGTTTTCTTTTTAGTATAAAATTCACCTACCGTAGTACAACCAAGAAGTCACCGGAGCCACTGAGACACCACATTGGAAAACTCCGTTGTCATCCTTCTCAATAGTTTTGGCCGTCATATAGCCGCCATAACTCCAACCCCAAATGCCGCAACGATTACTATCCACATACGGTAGTTTTTGCAACCAACTGGTCACATACAATTGATCCTCCACCTCATGATCACCCAGATCATTGTTGACAGAGAAAAGCAAATCTTTTCCCTTATTTCCAGTTCCTCTACCATCAATATAGGCATAAATTGTATTTCTGGAGGTGGTGACAAAAGCCTCATAGCCCAGAGTAAAACCATTTGTTACTCTCACCGAATTGGGTCCCTGATAAACAACCACAATTAGGGGATATTTTGCTTTATCATCGAAATTTGGAGGCAAAGCCAACTTAACATATCCTATGCTGCCATCAGGCAGGGTCACATTTTTAAACATGTAGCTGGGACGCAATTTATTTGCGATCTTGGCACGATACGCGGTATTGGGTTCCCAGTCCAGGACAAGTGCATGTGTGGAAGCCTTAAAGATGCGTGTATACAAGGGATTGGGTCCACTGCAGGAAAGGGTATAGTACGAATAGGATTTACTAAAAGTGGCACTGGCAGAAAGACATTTCACACCATCGACATCAAGTTGATTACAACTTAGGCAGTCATCATTGCTATAGACATGGTAAACAGATGGATCGCCCCATTGAGTGGCCTGGTAGTAGCTGATAAGAAGAGAAAATTACATATTAGTTAAGGATATTTTGAAAGCTCTGGCTTAAGTGCAGAGATTTAAGTTATTCTTAGTTCACAAAATCAACTGAACAGCTCTCAAGCGGTAATGTTTGCGCTACTTTGGTCCTTTGAGACGGCTTATGAAGAATGAGCCTTCTAAATCCTTTGGAAAATAGTTATAAACGATCAATTGAACTATTAATCAAAATGAACTAACTTGACTAAGACCTAAGATGGAGTTCAATAAGTAAGTTCAACGATAAGTTCAATGGACTAAGTAGTAACCCTAATAATTATGCCAAGTTTAAGCGGCTTTTAGGCTTCTTTGGTCCTTCGAGCCGGATTATGAAGTTAAAGTTTTTGACAACAAATGTTCCAAGTGTTCTTAAAATGACTAAAGTTCGACTTTATCGAATAATATTTGCCTTATACCAGGGCCGGCCAGCCAAAGCCACCGGTGGCCGAAGTCACTCGACAATTCACACCGAATGCTTGCCGAAGCCATGCATCACTGAGTGTCAGAGAGAGACAGGTATATTTTTCTGTTCTCTCCATTTGGCCTGCTGAAATTCCCTGCCGGCCATCTGCTCGTGTTTTCATCGGTGAACACGGAATGGCAAGTAAAACGGCTGTCGTCTGGAGAGAGCTCCCTTGCTCACCAACACAAGCACGCCGGCCGGTTCGGATGACTATAGCATATAGCTGCTTTAGGAACTATCGGTCGAAAAAGTAGTTTTAGTTGGAAAAACTTTTTTGTCTTCAACGAAAGCGTCCCCAAACCTCGTATTTATAAGTTTCTATGCTTTTACTTAATTCCACCAATTTTGATGAATATCGGTCAACTATATAGTATAGCTGCCATACAAAATATAGTTCTGCAAAAAAGTCTATGTAGGAAAAACTTTTTTGTTTTCAATGCTATCGCTTCCAAATTTGTTACTGATTAATATAATATGCTACCACACGATTCTACCAAGTTTGACTCAAATCGGATGACTATAGAATATAGCTGCCATAGAAACGATCCGCCGTAAAAGTAATTCTAGAGAGAAAAACTTTTTTGTCTTCGAAGCAAACGTGCCCAAACCTCGTGTTTATAAGTTTTATATGATTTTGCATAATTCCACCAAGTTTTATGAAAATCGATCAATTATATAGCATAGCTGCCATACAAAATATAGTTCTGAAAAAAAGTCTTAGTAAGAAAAACTTTTTGTTTTCATATGCTATCGCTCCCAAACATGTTGCTGATCAGTATTATATGCTACCACACATTTCTGCCAAGTTTGATCCAAATCGGATGACTATAGCATATAGCTGCCATAAGAACGATGGGTCGAAAAAGAAGTTCTATTGAGAAAAACTTTTTGGTTTTCAATGGTAGCGTCTTTAAACTTTCCAGTTATGAACATTATCGTTATGAATTTGAGGAAGTTTGGTCAAAATTGGATGAATATATCGTATAGCTGCCATATAACAAGCTGGAAAGCAAATGGTCAGAGTAGTTCGTTATTTGTTAAGTGCAGAAAGGTACGGGGTTCAATTCCCCAGTCAAGCCCGAAAACGTTTTTCTGTGTTTTTTTTTAAAACCTAATTGAAACAAGTCGGGTGGAGTTGTTTGTTGTACCTATATAGCAATGTTCCTGATCCTATGGAATATGGGTGGAGTGTTTTCCGTTCCCTATTCCTCCGAAGCCCCAAAATGTGAGGAATCCGCTTATAAACCTTAACCAAAATCAATCAAATTCTTTTACTAGTTGAGTTTAAAATATACTTGAAATCGGAACAATATCAACTCAAATCAAGTCAATACGACTTGAGTTTTAGTGATCTCAAAAAATTGTTTAAAAAGTCAGAACATTATACATAATATTATATAAATAAGGAAAACCGTTCATGCACTGTTTTTGGTAGCGTTTATGCTCATTTTAAGTCAATTGTTCTTCGAATTGTCCCTCTCTGTTTTTGTACAGACTTGTAAAAACTGCAACTTACTCAATTACAGAGTATACTAGAGTCAGACTTGACCAACTTTCTAACATGTTTTTATATTGATTTTCGTACTTAGGATGACTAACTACATCTCCCAACGTGTTACATAGTGTTATCAGCAGCTGTGACTTAAACTTTTCTAAATTTTTGTTTCGAAAGTTAGTTCTTTTTGTTTCTTTTCTTTAATGCTTAAATAATTGTTAGGCCAATTAGGGAATTCTTTTAACGCTTAACTAAATGTTAGTTTACATTTTACAGCTGGCAATTAAGCAGTTAAGGTACTCACAGTTTATCATTGTCCTCGTCATATCCATAAACATTTAGAACCGTAAAATTTCCTCTCGATTTCCAACTATTTGCACCCGTTTTCAAATTCAAATTCCACACCTGATACCAATTGTCAATGAAATTGGCAAATATACAATTCTCTCCATTCTTCAGGCATTTGGGTGTACTCAAACTTATCCAGCCTTTGGGTTCCTCCAATCGTTTAGCCTCCACACAAACACCCAAATGACTGCAACTCTGCATTGATGACAAATTTTGACGACGATTCAGCCAAGTGATCAGCAAATGGCTATTATCGGACCAAACCACATTCTGTAAAATATGATCATGGCTTACTATATCTACAGGAGCCTCAATCTTTTGTACGGTGGGTTCACTGTTTGTCAGATCATATGCTCTTAGATAGACATTTGGATTTTTGGAACCCGATTTGGGATACTTTAAGTTCTCTTCATGTGGATATTGATAGTTGTTGTTCTCGCCATCACCATATAGGAAATATCGGAAGGTCTCCACATCGGTGTCGTTGAAAAATCCCACAGCCAATTTTGCACCATCCGGCGACCACCAGAGAGCGCTGCCACTGCTTAGAACTTCCTCCTCGTATACCCAGTCGGGCACACCATTATAAACTATACCATCAATACCATCGTCGGTAATCCTAATCTCCTGATCCGCATTGAAATGTATATACACATTATTTTGATAGACATAGGCCAGTCGATCTCTCAATGGTGACCAACCGCAGTACTGTAATTTCTCTCCTTTGTGTATTTGAATAGTGGTGTTCGTTTCGATATCGTACACATCGTATTGTGCTATATACGAGTGACGGAATTTTTCAGTTAAATTGTGTCGTACTAGAATTTTGGTATTATCTGTGGACAAAGTGAATGTGGCACTTGTGTAATGGTCCTGAAATCAAGCAACATGTTATAGAGAAAACGAATGAATGAGTATTATACTAAAGAAATCGTACCAAAAATGTAGAATCTAAAAATATCACATCCGTGTTGGTGGCCGCATTGTACTTGTGTATGGATCTATCACTTGCCACATAATAGAATTCTTCATCTGGAAAACGAGAATAATTGTTTTTAAATTAGAAAATGTAGATGTATGTACTACAATTAGAAAGATCGCCTAATCACAATTGGAAATTGGAAAATGATAAGGAACTTTTGTTTAAAAAATCTGGAAATTTGCAGTTTGTTAAAAATGAAAAGCAACTTTGAAGGTGAAGGCTGCGTAAAGGTTAAAATCATTTTTTTAGATGTGGTTTCAATTTAGTAGAAACAGAATAGAGCTTATTTTTGTGCTAGAAAGTATTTCGACTAATTATAAAACATACCTAAGTTGAAAGCGACAAAAAATACTTGTATTTACATTAAGTAAAAATCGTAATCCGTCCCTGAAGAGTAATAAAAAGAGGTTATTGCGCCGGCCTTGGTACACAACAGTTCACAATTTAATTGTTCGTGATGCTAAAAGAAGAAAAGTTGACCATGCCTGTTTGCTTTTTAATTAAACAACAAATATTCTTCCAAAATTAATTTATTTAACAATTAAAAACCGTCGCGACGCGTCGTGCCATGCATCTTAGAACTGTGCAAATATTATTGTATAATTCGATCATTCTCTCCTATTAAAGACTAAACAGGTTTGCAAACTGATCAACAAACAAGAACCAAACAAATGTTTTAGCAAGTCCAAAAAATAAAAAACAAAGCCAAATTTCTATTACCACTAAAGAGTTTATACACATAATTGGATTTTGGGCAAATGCCAGACTTGAAAATGCGCCAAAAGAGAAATTGAAAATTATAAAAACAAGGGAAATGTGCCAAATATAAAATATATAACACAAAAAAGAAACAAATGTCGAAACTAGAAATTTTAATCCCAGATATCTGTTATCATGAGTTTAGAATCGAAGTTCATTTGGATAGGCGACAAGTTACGACTTTGCTTTAAAATATACGTTAAGAAAAACCTTAGGCATTATCTTGGCACAATCATTATAATCAACCACCACATATGAAAGATAAGAAACGACAACCCAATTGTTCGGGTTTTTTTTATTATTCATGCAAGATAAGATTATGGTGAATTGAATGTAGTTGTGGTATTATAAATTGAAAACAATTCGATTAGGTATTATATACGATTCAGAGATTAATCTATATGAGATGATATAACTGGAAGTAGAAAAAGAAATTAGGCAAGCAATTTAATTTTTAAACTAATTTAGAAGACAAAATACGATTAATAAATATGAAAGAGTACGAATAATCTAAAAATCGCATCGTATATATAATATAATCACAGAAAAAAATTAGATCAGGTATTTCAATATCATATCAGTAATATCAATATTTGCATATCAAAGTGAAACTATTTAATATCAATATGAACCTGTAATACCACATTGATACTAAAAATATTATACTGAAATGTGAAATGATCAAAGTGATATGAAAAATGCCCTAGTGATATGATTTCAGATCATAGTAGACATCGAAATTCTGAAAGTAGAAAGAGACACACAGAGTTTCTCAAAATAAAGAGAGACAGCAATAGTCTATCTCGAAAAAAGCAATAACAATGCTCATTGCTCTGCTGCCGCAAGCGCGAAAACGAGTGCCGGTCGTTTTTTCTTCTTCTAGCTTACTAGCGAACTTCTAGCTTATTCTTGCAAATTTCGTCATTCGATCTGTGCTGGCGCTTATTCAAGGTAAGTAAAAGAATGTAAACGGTGAAAGTGAATAAAATGTGAATTGCATGTGTGTGTTTTGTTGTACTGTTGTTGTACTTGCAAATTAATACATTGTAGAAAGGCTATTGCCTTTATTCAGTCGCTAATAGTATGTACGATTATAATACACACACCCATACATACATATAGTGCGTGTTTTTTTCACTTTGAGCTCTCTACGAAGTAGAAGTGCGCGTTCAAATATGTACATATGTATGTATACATATTCTGTGTCCGCGATGCGTTTTTTTTTGTTTTGCCCTTGAACGTCAAACAGCACAGAAGCACACATACATGCATATGGGCATTTCCACCAAAAGGTCCACCAAGACCAAAAAATTAAAAGTGCTGAAAAACGCTCTGTTTTTTCAAATTTTCAAGGGGAAACAATTAAATTGAACTAATGTAAGCCAATTTTACATTTAATTACAACCCACTTCCAAATACGCAGCTTCACGGATGCGCTAGCGCGAATTTTCTAATTTGGACATAAATATTGCGCATTTTTTTGATAAAAGTGCCTATATATTGCACTTACTTTTGCTATATAAAATCGTTCTGAGGGTACAATGAGTTATAAAAAAATGCATAGGAAACCATAAGAAACAATGTGATTGCAATTCATCGTAAGTTTTTGCTTCGGATTATACAGAAAACACATAAATAAAATGATGGAAAAAAGTGTCGCGTTCGCAATGTCACGTATCGAATCATACTTTATTTTGAAATTAAAAAAAATTATGAAAATTTTTCGATCAAATAAATTCTAATATACAGATAAAATATTCAACAACATTTTAAAACTAGTTGCACCAAATGGTTTTGGGAGATCTCGCTGAGTTTTGCTTTTATATTGATGGCCAAAAACACCACTTCCATTTTTTGTCGCGTGCGAATCACTTTTTGATTGGCTTTATCTTGGAACCAGCACTAGGTGTACTCTACTTTTTTCCCACTAAATAAAGTGCTGCGAAAGTGCTATAAGTTAAAGTAACAAAGGAAAAAAAATTATTTTAATTTGACTTCTATACCACTTTAAATGCGTACAACTGTCGCGTTCGACATCATGGAAATACCCATATGCAAACATGCGTACATACAAATGTACATGCAAAATATGCATTTATGTATGTATATGTGTGCTGTTTGACGTTCAAGGGCAGAACAAAAAAGCGCATGCTCAGCCTTTGCACAAAAAAAAACTTATGCGAGTTGAAATATATTAATTTTTTATTTATTAATTTTTAATAATTTACAGTTTAAAATAGAAGATATAAGACTCGTTGAGCTGCTAGAAAAACTTGACATTGACAATTTGGTGTACGAAAAATTAATTGGTAAGTTTTGTATTGAAATAATTATTCTTCTCAATATATTAATTTTACACTTTTTCTAGAGTGTGGATTTTACTTCGACCGCCTTAATTAAATTTCTTCCAGCGACAAAGAGCAGATTTTTCCAGAAAGATAATTGTCATAATAATTGTAATACGTATTATAAAAATATAGCTTTGATATTATAAAAATAAAGCATTGGTACTACAATAATACCCTTTTGATATTTTAAAAATGTTTCTTTAATACTAAAACCATGTCCTACAGGTGTTTTGAAAATATAGCTTTGATACTAAAATAATATATCATTGATATTAACCAATACCAAACTGTTGATCTGAAAAAATATCACTTTGATGTGCGAACATATCATCTGGGTACTTTTCAGATGAAGGCCGATTTGATACTACAAAATACCAGATTGATACTAAATATCGTGATCTTTTTTTTCTGTGTGGTTGCAATTTAAAATTGTTTATATATATTTAAAAAATTTTGGTGTTATTTTTATTATCCTACAAGGATTTCTATTACATATCCCGCCGTGGTAAAAAGGCTTCGAGTCGACGTCTTTTCACGAAATATAATAATACGAAGCACAAAAGACAAAAATTGGAGGAAGCGAAACCTTGTGAAGCTGAGCTTTCTGATTGTGCACAAAAATTTAAATCTGAACTCAACTCGCTGCTTACAATAAATGCAATAAATTCAGTCCATATGTATAATATAAACACTTTTAACACAAAACCATCTAATATCTATAATGTAAACAATCGAAAATCATACGTAAGATATAAACCCATCATTTAATTTGTAAAACAATATATGGGCATTTACAAACTGACGTGACGTTACGTTTGTAAGAAATGTTTATAAAAAATATGAAAATCTTGGATTTTTAAAAAGATTGTTCTATATTTGGGTAGCAATTAAGTATCACTATAATCAGCAAAAACAATAACATCAATCGATCATAAGGAGTTGAAGATATAAGCAAAAATATGTGCTAAAGTTACGTTACATAAAACGGAAGTGGGTTTTGACTTGTTTTAGAAAATTGTAAAACTCTGCGAATTGGGCAAAGCTTTTTGTATACAGTATGATGTGAAATAATTCAAGTTTATCTTTCAGGTTAACTTATTCAAAAATATTTGCTCAATTTTTGATTATTTGCATAAAAATCTGACGTGACGTTACCTGACGTTACGTTACTTAAATTTCCTCATTACATTTATGTTGTTTTTGCTATAATATAAAGCAAAAACTTACAGGTAATTGCAATCATATAGTTTCTTATGGTGTCTTATGAAATATTTTTTAACTCTTTGTACCCTTAGAAATATGTTAGAGACCAAAAATCAATGCAATCTAAAGTCATTTTTATGACAACAAATGGCGCTTGCGCGACTTTGCATTTAAAAATCTCTAAATGGGTTATGAATATATTAAAGATTGTCTCATATTAGTAACTTTTGATTGTTTCCCCATGAAAATATGAAAAGAAATAGTGTTTTAGGTACTTTTCCTTTTTTGGTCGCGGTGGACTTTTCTGTGGAAATGCCCATATGTAAATTCCAACTTTACTTTTATAATAATAAATTGATTAACTAAACTTTATTTTGTTTTATTTTTCATAAATGTATATGGGGCCTTAGTGACCTGTTTTGATTTTAGTCTAGCTGGCTCAAGGTCAACTATAATTCTATATAAACAACAGATATTAACAACAACATTTTGGAATATTTCCAAAAAACAAACGAACGTTTAGGAAACCTTATCAAAAGCATTCGTTTTTAGATATGAAACGAACGTTTTATAACTTCATTTAAAAATGAAAGTATTTAAAAACGAAATAAATCTTTTAGAAACCTAGTTCAAAACGTGCGTACTTAAAATTCAAACAAATATTTAACCAACCAAAATGAAAATATTCGTTTTTAAAAGTACAAAAAAAAAAACGTTTTAGGTGCAAAAACTGGTTTGAAACGTTTTTAATAGTAAAACGTCTACAAATGTTAAAAAAAATTTTTCTCAGTGTATAACCTTTATTAACATAACCGGTTGTCACACTGAAAAAAAATGATATGATCTGGGGCTTAATTTTATATTTTTTTATATCAATAAAAAGCCGATATGACAAACTTGAAATTGACCTGTTCGAAAATATCAAAGTGAAATTTTCGACCATTTAAAGATAATATTTTTAAGAACAAATTGTTATTTTATAATATCATTTTTACACAAAGAAAGTAGCTAGGTACTATTATTTATTGATTTATAAAAACAGAAAAAGAACGATTTTATTATTTTTTGACCCCGCCTTGACTAGGGATCGAACTCGGGACCACTTGCACATCACAAATTGTCATGGCATCTTAGTGTGGGCACATGGCTGAGAGCCAACTTATACATTTCTTTACAACTCTATTTGTCTCTTTCCTTTCTCTCATTTTCTATACATCCCTTTCCTTTTGTGAGAGTTTCGAAAATTAAAAAAATACACTTTTAATCTTTTCTAATATCATTTGACAAATTAATATTATTTAGGGTTAAGGCTTGTACTCAGAACGATGGAAAATTCCTTTCGTCACACAAATAGAAACATTTTCTAACAGCACATGAGCATCAAAGCAAAGCCGAGGTGTTTCTAATTATATGAAATACTGTGACGAAGGGGATTTTATATCGTTTTGAGTTCGGGGCCTTAAACTAAAAAATTCAAACTCCCAATCTAAGACTAATCTGTCAAATGACGTTACAGACTCACAAAGTTATGCGCTTGCGAAATGGAGCAAGTGTTTGCACTACCTTGTATTTATGGTTTTCGGTATAAAGTTGAGCATTTTGAATTAAAATCGAAAAGTTTTGTTAGACTTAAATCGTTTTGGGTTTCTTAAAATTTGGTTCTCAGATTTGTAAATAAGGAAATATGGAACCTACCTGGTTTGAGTACAGAGTTCTTCATTTTTTGTCTAAGTGCACAATCTTTTAATCTAATTAACTTATTGTTGTAAGTTTGTCAACTTGTTGACCTCAACTAAGTTCATCTTTTTCTATGAATACAACTAGGCAAATTCCAACATAATAGACACCATCGCTGTCTCTACGCAGGCATTGTCACAACATTGATAAGAAAACAAACTCTAAAGCTGAGCTGTGAAAATCCCCAGGGGGAATTCTATGGATGATAACACCACATAATTCTGGGTCATTGTACGCCATTCAAGTTCAAGCCACAAATGAAAAAATGAAAGCCAACCTGTTATCCAAGTGCCATTGAATCCACGTAGACCGGAGGTACCCGTTAGGGCCTCTATTAATTCCCACGCTGTCTTGTCATTGTCGGCAGCCACCCGCTGCTGCTGCTGCTCCACCTCCCCCTCTCTACTGATGACTGCCGCTTGGCTGAGCCGGACTAGACCAAAAATCAGCACCAACAGAGGCAGCAACAAACTCAAATGCAATTTTTCACGCATGTTTGTTTGTCACCTATTTAAGTTAAATACTTGTTACACGCTAAATTTACACGAATTAAAATGCACCAAACACACGAGCACAACAGGCGGTAAACAACTCACAGCGGAACGGGCTAAAAGGCAACTGAATCGCAATCACAATCCGAAATTCATTTATCAACAACAACATTTAGCAGCGACGCCGACCCAACGGCGCGAATTTCAAAAGCAAAGCGAAAAACAAAGAGAGAGAAAGAGAGAGAGAGGCAATCACTGAGCTTGAATTCGAACGTTGCCAGATGGGCTGAAGATCACATTTTAATGGAACCAGGATCGGAATCGGATTACATACCTACTTAGCATTTCAGAGATCGGTTTGGTTCGGTTCGGCTTAGAACTGGATACAAGACACATTTTTTTTAAAGATTCTGAGAATTAAAATGTGAAGAAATATCAAAAAGTTAACGTGTGAAATGGAACCGAAATTTAATAATTTAATTCAGCCATGGGCTTAATATTTTTTAACAATCGAATTTCCAACCGCAAATATGTATTAAATAATTATAATGCAATTTTTTTTATTTTCTTGTCCCTAGTTTTCATTCAGGCTTCCTGGAACTCATTCCGAAATATTACATTGCACTTTTTTGGAAATAACAAAAGTGCAAACTATGTCGACATTGTTCAAAATTTTATTAATAATTATGAAAAAATTAGTGCGAAAATCCATTTCCTACAGTCCCACTTGGACTTCTCTCCGATAAAACTTTGGGAACGTCAGTGATGAACAAGGTAAACGGTTCCACCAATTATGCGATGATTTCAAGGGGTTTGGGATCAGCATATGATGAGTGACTATCAGGACTGTTTTCGTATTGGTAAACTGAGAATAAAAGGTTATATTTTGATGATCCATTGGATGATTTTGGAACACTTAGAAAAAAATTTGCTATGAATTTTGGAAATTCGCCTTATTTTTAAAATTTCACTGGAATTTAGAAAAATTTTCAAATAAGCAGGAAAAGTTATTCTTGAACATAAAAAAACATGCCAGAAAAAATACTATGTTAGAAAATCATGTTTGTCTAAAAATACTAAAATTTCAAGTTTTTAATAAAGAATCTAAGCTAATAAATAATGCACAAAAACGTAATATTTATTTAGCATTTACTTAAACTTCGGTTGCCTTTTTCTCAAAACCATGAAGGCATATGTATTTTTGTTGCTCATAACTAATTAAGTTCAAACGCGAGCTATGCTAACAATTAGGGTTTTTGGGGTAAGATGGATCTGCCGTCAGGTATCCAGACCACTGCGAGGGACCTTGTTTGTTTTTAGATTCTCCGGAAAACAGCTCCAAATGGTTGAATATTCAATATTTTAGGAAGGAAAATTGACCAAAAATGATTAAAATTTGCTCTTTCTTATGTTAAAAAGTTTGAATAAATTAATTCTATTACACTGGTTAACAAGCGGCAAAATAAGTTTTGTACAATTTTATTCTTGGTGATAATGGCACTAAAAGTCTAGCTTTTTTCCAAAAACTGATAAGTTTGACTCAAAGCTTATAATATAACTCTCAATAGCTTCGAAATCCAGCATCGGATTAAAAATGTTGTTGTTAGAAATAATAGTGTATTCAATTAATGTGTCCATTTTGAAATCTACAAACCAAAACTAAAGATTTACTCTATTTTCTAGAGCTATATTTCTTCCGAACCAAGAAACTAGCTTCTTCCTGATTTCTCGAAAACGGCACCACAAACAAGTTTTTGAACTTGATTTTTTGACTCAGCGGGTGCTATTACATAGTAAATGACTGTCAAATAGTCGGGATCGAAAATGCTGTAAGCTAGTGTAATTATATTTAAGCTGCCTTTACACTTATCAGCAGCACTTAGCAACAGGCGTATGCTGTGATGGAGTGCGAGAAGAGGCATCTCAATTCGTGTTCAGTGCAAAATGTAACGAGTTTGATCCCCGGACGGAGGCAGACAATACAAAATTCATATTTTTCTTTTTTTTCAGACTATTTAAATTAGCTAAAACAGGTGTGTGGGGTTGGTCCATTGAATTTGTAAAGAGATGTATCAGCGTTAATAACCAGGACTGCGAACCTCCAAAAAAAATCGGGAAGGGTTCAAAATGGGGTTTACGGGTTGGTTCTATCGCTAATTTAGAAAGCAAGTATGTAAATTGGACCAAAATTAAACATTTTATTAGCTGGCAGTGGATCAGGCAAAGACCGCAGATGATTTGGCAGAGATGCCAATGAAACTATGTCCACTAGACTATGAACAAAATTATATGAACAAAATTTTTTTTGGATATTTTATTTTCCTCAATGCGCAAAAAATTCATAATAAAATTCGATTTTGTGAAAAACGCGTTTTAAGTTCTCAATGGACTTAAGCCAAAAAAAATAGTTCTTTTAGTTTTAATTTAAAATGCCCATTAAAAAATTTTGAAAATGTGATTTAACTGAAAGCCGAAGGATTTTCGCGCAATATCGACTGCAGGACAACTGAGATATGACGTTCTTACCACCAAACCCAAACTAACATAACCACCGAGACAGAAATAGATGGAAAACTGCCATACCTAGATTCCACTATCAACAGACATGGAAACAAACTTAAAATTAAATGGTACAAGAAACCCACAGCATCAGGACGAATAATAAACTTCTACTCCAAACACCCAAAAAATATGATAGTAAATACAGCTGCTTGTTGTATTCAAAGGATACTGAGCATAAGCGACGAGATTTACCATAAGGACATCATTTCCAAAATTAAGCTAATACTGACGAATAATGACTTCCCCATGAAGATTATAAAATCATTAATTGGTAGAAACAAGACAAAAAAAAACCAAAAGACGACAAACAACCAAAATCATATAGGTGCCTCACGTACGTTCCGAAACTCCCAGAGCGCTTCGCAAAATCGGAATGTTTCAACAGACACAACATACAAATAGCCCACAAACCCACAAACACAATGAGCAAAAGCAATGTTGTATATAAAATACCATGCAATAGAGATTTGGAGAACAGGTGCAATAAACTTTACATTGGAACAATAAATTCTAAACTCAAAACAAGGATTTCACAACATAAATCGGACTACAAGCTCCGACACCAAACGACAAATCAACAAACAGCACTAGCAACCCACCGTATGGAGAGCGGACATTCTCCGAATTTTGAAGGAACAACAATTTTACAACAAGAGAGCAATTACAGGAAGCGCTTTACTCTTGAAATGCTACATATAATTGACACTCCAACAGATAACACACTAAACTACAAAACTGACACTGAAAACTGCGCCCACATATATCATATATCATCTATTCAATATTCAATAATTTAGTAATGAACTCCACGTCAAGCGGTACTGACGTGTTATAAATTGTTTATAAAAAATGTTTTTCAAAGTAATGTGATAATTGGTAAATTGTTTTTGTAGTGTCCCTGAAGACGGATGCCGAGGCGCATTCGAAATATATCGAAAACGAACCAAAAACCCTGAGTTTTACTTCTCGATCTAGAGCCAGCTAACATCTACATTCTAAACTAACATATATATATGTTCCATTACGAGTCATTCCACAAAAGTTGCATGCTGGCATACAACTTTGATGCAGGCCGGCAAAAAAATTAAAAACAAATAAAAACAAGAAAGAAAGTCGGTCAAGCCCAACTATAACATACTCTGTACTCGCACTCTCTTTGCTTCCTTCTTAAATGTTAGTCTGTAAACAACAGTTGCGAGCGACTCATCTGCACGGACGAACTTTTTGTGTTCTGCTTCTTAGTTCGCTCTCTCGATCTCTTTTGTATTTTTATAAGAAGCTGTGAGAGAGCGAGTGCGGCTACCTAGTTAAGTATACTTTGCTCTGTATCCTTACCCTCGCATTTGCTCGAGAGTCATACGTGTTGTGCGCTCTTATACGCTCATCTCTAAGTTTAAGTTTCTCTTTCTCTCTCTCTAAGATTGCATCTGTTGAACGGAATGTTCTGGGTATTGGTTGGGGTGAGGGGTATTAACTGGCCGTTTTTTGCTCATAACTTGAGTTTCGTTCATCCGATCTTTAGCATTCCTTGAGCAAATCGATAAATAAATCTGATTACTAGATATCTCTAAAAGGTACAAGCAGTCTATCATCAAAACTGTGGGAGATATAACGTTTTTTCCAAATTGCGGAGGCGGGAGTGGGCGTTGCAAAAATTGAAAATAAACTTGATCTGCCTGCAGGTATAAGAAATATATGTCCCAAACATGTCAAACTTCTATCTCTTACCATCTCTGAGATCTCTTCGTTCATACAGACAGACTGACAGACGGACATGGCTATATCGAGTCGGCTGTTGATGCTGATCAAGAATATATATACTTTATAGCAGCGATGCCCAGCCGTATGCTCTTTGGGTACGTTTTGTATTTGTAATTGCACCGAAGATAGGAAATCAATGATCGTATACATGCAGGGCGCGAGGTATAAAAAGCGACACACATGCAAACGATTTCGTGTGTATGCGTCGCGTAGAACAAAAATCGGTTTTGTTCTCTTCTTTGATTGGTGTTTGCGCGTGCAAGCAAACTGACTAACAACAATTTCATGTGATTTTGTTGTTGCCTTACCCAATTTCAATGTGTTCCCTTATTGGTATTGGGGCCTTTCTTTGTGAGTATTGGTGAGTGCTCTGCCGTATGCTGCTTTTGGGCATGCCTGCTTTATAGGGTCGGAGATGATTCCTTCTGGCTGTTACATACTTTTGCACAAACTTAATATACTCTATGTCAGGGTTCCCCAAGCAGAGAGCGCTAAAATTTGACTGCGTCTCTCTCTAACACACAGTGATGCATGACTTCGGCAAGCATTCGGTGTGAATTGGCGAGTATGTTCGTGCCCCAGGGTCTATCGCTGGGGAACTCTGCTCTATGTAGCTTCGGTACAGAGTATAAATAGTAAAACTTAAAAGGGGTTATTCAAATTTATTCATAAGAGTATTTTTTCTGCTATTAACAGCAGCATCTAGACCGTATAAAGCCTCCTTTAATCTCCAGGGATGTTTGACTCTCAAATTGTCTGACTTAATAATTGAAAGCTGATGACGCGCGACAGCGTCCAAAAGGTCAACGAAAAGTAACCTTAACAGGAAGATCAAATGAAAATTCATTCCGTAAGTAGTAATGTTTCCAAAGCGGCTCCACAGTGTCATACGTTCTAAAAGCAACTGAAGTGAATTTCAATTTGGGGTGAGCTGCCTTCAAGAATTACACACAATTTCAAAGCAAAGAGCCCTAGAATAATTATGTCGAATTGGCCTTGCATTACGTTGTTGCGTTTTACAATTCTTTATTAAGTTGTAATCTTACGTTTATAAACAAGGGATGCATTTTCATTATATTAATAATATGATTTTCCTTGTGTTTACAGCAGAAATTGTTCAATTAATTCTAAAATTGAAACACAGAATACAAAAATGACATGTCAAATTGGCTGCTGCAATTCAAACTAATCGCACATTTTCGATCTTTCGGCTTAAGGACAAACTATAAGTGTTGAAATTTAAGTAAATGAATGGGAGTAGTTTATAAGGAGTTTTTACTTAAACAAACAAAAACTTGCAACTTTTAATCCTGCGGCTCCAGTTTCGGCTGCAGCTTCTGCTGCTGCTGCTGCTCCGGTTGCTCCTGCTGCTCCTGCTGTTGTTCCGGCTCTGCGGGTGGAATCGGCTGCTGCGACGGTGGCGGTGGTGATGGCTCTTGCGCCCGTTGCAGCAATGGTTGCTCTATTTGCATGATTCTGGCCAAAATCTGAGCTTGTTGCTCAAGACACTTGGGAAAAAATTTTTGCATCATATCCAGCTTGCGTTCCTCCAGCTCTAGACGTTGACGCGATATTTTGGTCTGCTCGGAAAGTAATTGATTTTTGCGTCTTACTTCTTCCATATACATGGACTCCAGGGAATCAGCCGAGGGCGGATTTACCGAGCCAAAGGGACGTCCACGCTTGCGGGGTGTGGGCACTGGCATGGCAGGCAGGGGTGAGGCTGCTGGAGCAGGCATTTGCAAGCCATTGGTGGCCACAGAGATGGTATTGTTGGTGCTATTTATATAGGCCACAGCGGTGATGGCCTGATGCTGCTGCTGTGGCTGCTGTTGTTGTTGTTGTTGCTGCAGTGGTAAGGGAGAGGAGTTGGTGGTCACTACAGCCACTTGATTGGTTTGATTTGGATGATGATTGTTGTAGGGAAATTGTGGTGGTGGTGGTGGTGGGGGCTCATAGTTGACCTGAGGGGCAAAATGTTGCTGCTGTTGTTGTTGTTGCTGCTGTTGTTGTTGTTGAAGCTGCTGCAATTGCTGTGGTGTCTGCAGCTCCAACAATTGTGTGGGCTCAGCTGGTGAATACTGCTGCAGTGGCTCTTGAAATGGCATGGAACGTTCATAGTCATCTTCATACTCCTGTTTGACCACCTCATCATATTGATCTGTGAATAGTTCGGTGCTAAAGCCTAAGTTATTGTTGTTGTTGTTGTTATTATTGAAATTCCCCTCAGTGGTCAAGTTAAGACCCTGCTGCTGCTGCGGCTGCGCCTGCGGCTGCACACTTGGCTGTGGCGGCTGTGGCGGCGGTTCAATAGGAGTTGGCGCCTGCGGCGGCTGTGCTATGGGCTCTGCGGGTGTATCCTCCCTGGGCGGCGTCATATCCCTATTGTTAAGCAAAGCCTCTGGCGGCAAAGGTTCCGCATCTGTGGGCCTGTGCAAATTCTTAAGTATCCTATTAATGATATCATATTTCTTCCAGCGCGTGGCATAGCTGGTTGGATCTGCCAGCAGCTGTTTCTTCACCGATCTATCAAGTAAATTCAATTAAAACATTATTCATACAACCCTCCCTTCCATTCCTTTCCTTTGTCTTACCTGAATTTGGCCCGTGTCTGATTCACCTTCATTTGTATCTCCTCGGGCTTCACATCCACCGCAAATCTTTCCTTTAACTCTTCGGCCCATTGGGCAAAGAATATTGTATTCTTGCCCGTTCTGGTTAGACGCCAATTGTCTCTACCCCAAATCTCATACAAACGTTCCTCCTCGCTGGGCGTCCAATAGCGACGCGACTTCTCTTTGGCCTTGCCCTCCGTCACATCCATAGCTGCACCGCCGCACATATTATTAGTAGGTGTAGTTGTTAGTTCTGGCTCGGAGCTGGGTGGATTTAGATTGCTCGAGGAGCTGGAGCCGCCGACAGCGCCGCCGCCGACACCGCCGCCTCCCGCGCCGCTTCCACCGCCAAGATTTTGATTGAGATTTTCGTATTCCATAAGCCAGCAAATGTTGTTTCAAATGCTGTTGTTGGTAATTGCGGTGAGGGTCAACAGCTTTGCAGCTTGCGGAAACGTTTAATTACACAATTATTTGTTGCAGAAAGTTCAGAGCCTTTTTTTTTGCATAAAAAAATCAACAACGCTAGTTGCCAGTGATGTGCGTTGGGTAACCGTTTGCATTGTCACGAGTACTTTTCGCGTAACGAGTCACAGCTTGTTCAGCGTATGTATCTGTCTAGTATTTTCAAACGGGCGCCTGAATCTGGTATTAAAATAGTTGGTATATTGAATGCAAAGAGTTATAAATACATAGATGGCGCGCATGTTATAAGGTATACATTAATGCAGAGTTCCCCAGCGATAGCCCCTGGGGCACGAACATACTCGCCAATTCACACAGAATACTTGCCGAAGTCATGCATCACTGTGTGTTAGAGAGAGACACAGTCACGTTTTCGAGCTTTCTGCTTGGGGAAGCCTGCATTAATGATTGAAAAAAAACACATTTATGTGATTTTTGTAAAATTGTTTGATTAATAAAAATAAAACTCGGGAAGAAACATCCCTAATGATTTTTATATATAAAACTTAACTAATTTTTTGAAAGAAAACTTATTCAAAATTATTATGGACGAAGAAAATAAATAAAATTATTTAATAATTAATAGCGAACAATTGTTTCAACATATATAAAACAAAAGAAATAATGGCTTTTCTGAAAAGCATAAAAAGTTCCACTTAAGGGGCGATTTCCAATGGTCGCGTAAAGGCCGCGAAATGAAAAACTTCATATAAAAAAAGAAATCCTGTGTAATTTTTTGTGTCGCCGTTTCATATTCGGTTTTCACCCATCGCGAAAAAAGGTTATGTTAAAAAAATAGCGTAGCTTTAATAAAAAATTGGTTTCGATTCTAATTTGTGCGGATAAGGGGATCCCCACCCGTGAATCGTAAGCGAAAACGGATCCGTTTTGGATGTTTTCCGAAGTTTTCTTTAACAAAACTATCAAGAATGTGTGCCGTTTTCGGTCCGAAAACGTATTACCTGTCGCTCAGTTATTGGCAGCAAAACATAAGTTCTCGATACACGTTTTCGAATCTGTTCTCGACAGCGAAAACGGATCGAAAACTAAATCGTGTTCAATACGTTTTCGAAATCGAGAAAATGAGTAGAGAACGGATTCGAAAACATCATCTAGTTCATCTAGTTTACTTTATATTCTTTGATACTGCTTCCTCGCTCTCAAACCGAATAACTGCACTCTGAACGCAGCTGCCAGGGAGTGTAAACTTATTAACTAGATTTTTATTTATTAACAATTAAAGTATTCATTAATTCATTTAATTATTATTATGCCATTTTGGTATATTTAGTACAATACGGCCACACTGTTTTCACTTATTGCAGGCCGGCCGGTTGTTTGATTTGGGATTTTTTAGCTAGCCTTTCATGGTCCTCAGTCACGTACTCAATAATATGTTTTGACATTCATTTTGTTTAAATGTTCATATTAAAATAACTATTTAAAGATCGACAACTACAATGAGTGGGGCCAAGCACTTGCGTTTGCGCTACTACACTTCGGTGGAGGAGGCCACCTTGGTGCAAGTGTGGCGTGAGCATATACATGAGATTTCCTCGTATTCTGAGAATTTGCCCATCTTTCGGGACATTTCGTTTGGACTGCAACAATATGGCGTCAAGCTCAATAAGCAGGAGGTGCGACGTCGCATTGCCAACTATAGGAACAAATATTTGTAAGTTTTTGGATGCCATAATCATAACAATTCTGAATCAATATTTTCTTACCAGAAGCGAACGCAGCCGCATGGAGGCGGACAGCGAATACAAATCGGATTGGCGTCTATATCCCTTGGTCCATTGCCTATTCAGTCCGTCCAAATCCCCGCCAGATGTCCATCATGAGCCGCAGATATTGGAACAGGCGGAGAAAGAAATACGCGCTGAGTGGCCCGATCTGCTTCCCTATGTGCGTCAACCCATGAATCATTTGAAACTCGAACGTGATCCCGATGGTTGTGCCTTTCTGGAGGTAGACCCGTCCATCGCGCAATCGCAGCTAAAACCGGAATCTTTTGAAATCAAGACTGAAATGAAAACATCTGAATTAGATGAACCTATGATGGATGTTTATCCACTTCCCCGCTTACCTTTGGCCCCAGCCAATCGTACGCTGGAGACGCACTTGGCTAATGCTACATCCACATTTCAGTTCCCTGCTACAACGCCTCCGCGTCGCTTTCGTGGTCGCCGGAGTATTATGCCGCGCACCGGACAAATCACCAAGACTCAAATCGAACGCTTGCGAAAGGCAAATGATTTGCTAGAGGAAGAAAACTTAACCTATCTGAACGATCTCGAGTTGAAGGAGCAACAATTCAAAATACTAGAAACAACTTTCGAGTTATATTTGGAACAGCAGGAGAAATTTCTGTCGTTTCTTGCTAACAGAGGATTGAAATAAGTTTATTGTACACTCAACCTGGTGACGAGTGGGCCTTGATGTAAAGAATGTATTAGTTTTAATTTCTTGATTTAAAATGTTTCAATTTTTTTTGGAAAAGTTCCTTCAATATGAAAAAAAAAAGCAAATCTAATCTAGTTCAAGCGAATGAAATGTACAAAGAAAGCTTAGCGCTAACCTAAGATATTTTTTATGTTTATACCAACCCCCAACCTTAAGAATAAAGCCAAAAAATGAATGGGCTAAACAAAATAATACAAAATACAATGAAATGTTAAAAGAATTTTTGTTAGTAAGTTAAGTTATAACTTTGTTAAAGGAGGCAGCGTCAGGATTCAAGCATTAAGATGAAGTGCAGTTACCAGTCGGCTACAGTGAATTCAGAAAGCGGACGGAAGATTCGTTGGTAATAATATCAGTATAGTTGATAATTATTAAGTTCAAAATGCAAACGTTTAACTCATCAATAACTTTCAAATCAAATCAATATAGCAAAATAAAGCGAATTGAATTAGCAGAATTTTGTTAGTCTTGTGGATGGTCTCCCCGGCTTTAACTTATATTGGAAGCTTAAGTACTTTTTCGGGGACTCCAAAAGGTACAGCATGAAACTATCCAACTAACTTTTATAAAACAAGCCTATCCCGATTCCTTGAAGACAAATTTTTATTAAATCTAGCTGTAGAATGCCTGTTTGTTACTTCTAAAGATATTGCAACAACACATATTGGGTTGAAAAGAAATTCCTGTCGGATATTTTAATAACGTCTAGGAAATGCTTTGAAACTTGAACCCTAAACGCAACCCAAGTTCGAAGAGAAGTATGCCACATTAGAAAAAGTCTACGAAGTAATGAAAATTTTGAGGAGGCCAACCATTGGAGGCTGATAATCAAATCCAGGCAGTTATTCAAACCTAGAGAATGTCTGAAATTTTCATTTAAGACCAGGAAACTAGCTAAGTAAACTTGAACACATAAACAATCCCGACATTTTTGATGATTTGAAGAAAATTAACCTCACTAATCGTATTAGAATCTGCAAATGGGCATTTCCAAACAAGGCCCATGTGGATATTTGAATTCAGTGTCAGATCACAGTTAAAAATGTTA
This sequence comes from Lordiphosa magnipectinata, assembly GCA_037044535.1. NCBI lineage: Eukaryota > Metazoa > Arthropoda > Insecta > Diptera > Drosophilidae > Lordiphosa > Lordiphosa magnipectinata. Next base: position 139,829 of record JBAMBO010004117.1, read on the forward strand.
AAAATTTAAGGAAAGCTAACTTCGTCTGTGCCGAAGTTTTTATACACTTGAAAAAGCTCGCTCCAAAGGTAAGCGATTTCGACCAAACTTCGTAGATCAGTTTGTAAATATTTAATTTTAATAATGTCAGAGTTTGAGAACGCTAACATTGAAAACAAAAAAGTTTTTCTCACAAAAATCCATTTTCCGACCGAAACATTTCTATGGCAGCTACAAGAAGTAGTCATTCGATCCGGGCTGTACCGACAAGAAGACAGTGTGCAAAATTTCATGCATTTTATTTGGTCGGTATCGTTGACACGTGCACACAAATTTTGGTTTACTTAAACTTTTTGCTTTAATTGAAGTGTATATAAAATTTAAAAAAATTAAAATGGGGCGTGGCACTTCATTATCTGAGTCGGAGAAAGGAAAAATCCAAGCTTACAAGGATTCTGGCCTTTCTATTGCCAAAATAGCAAAAAAAAGTCGACAGGAGCCGTCACGCCATAACAAATTTTTTAAATAATGAGGCTAATTATGGTAAAAAACATAAAGGGCCGCACCCACAGTGTGCTTACCATCGCGGACAAGCGACTTATATTAAGAGAAGCTTCCAATTCGCACGACTCTTTGGCCAAGATAAGTGAAAAATGCAACGTTAAAGCAAGTTTGACAACCATGCGTCGTGTTATTAATAATGCTACACTCCTGAAGAGACTAAAAATCAAGAAGCCACCTCTTAACCCGGTTTGGATGTTACAACGCCTTGATTTCGCGCGCGCACATGTCACCTGGACTTCGGAGTGGCAACGTGTTGTCTTTTTCGGACGAAAAAAAGTTTAATTTGGGGGGCCCCGATGGCTACAGCTACTATTTTCATGATCTTCGAAAAGAACCACACCATCTTGATAAGTTGCACAGCAGTGCTGGAGGTATTATGGTATGGGGGGCCATTTTCTATTATGGCACCTGTGAGCTTAAATTTATTCCAAGCACCATGAATGCGTTGTGTTATAATGGTATATTGAAAGAGGCCTTTCCACACTTCCAAACTCTTTTTGCAAATCTAAAATGGATTTATCAACATGATAATGCCCCTATACATACGGCCCGGATTGTTAAATCGTATATAGCGAGCCAAAACGTGGAGTTATTAAACTGGCCACCCTATTCACCGGACTTGAATATCATTGAGAATGTGTGGGGATGGCTAACACGTGAAGTATATGGATCAGGTCAACAATATTCGAGCGTTCCCGAACTAATTGCAGCTATCAAATTAGCATGGGGCTCGATATCGTTGAATTATTTGGGAAATTTGTATGCATCCCCCTTCCAGACCGAATGTGTGAGGTTTTGGAGAAAAAAGGAGGCTCAACACACTATTAAAAACTTTTTTTGGTTTAAAGTCATGTTAGTAATTTCTTATTTAAGTAATATTGTTATTTGAAAAGGATTGAAATATTCTTAAATGGTTTTTAGATAAAGTGTCCTATTCAAGTGGTGCAAAATGAAGACTCCAAAATTTGTTACTTATTGGTTAACAATGTTTTTTGTTTACTTACAACTTTTGAATAATTTTGTAATTTTCGTCTAATTACTACATTTAAATAAACTTTATAAGAAAACAAAAATTATTTTCCCAGATGGCTTGGTTTGGCAGCAATTAACTATAGAAAATCGACTTAAGAGGTGTCCTATTCAAGTGGCGAGCAGTGTATCTATGGGTTAGGTTGTTAGGTTATTCTTGTAAACTTTATTTCGTCAGTTCGAGAAATGTTTTCTTGTTGGTGTATTTTCATGGCAAATATTTTTGTAATGTTGTGAGGTGTTGTTGTATACGATATCTTTATATTTTTTTAGTATTTTGTTTGATGTATTTTAAAATATCATATGGGTTGTAGTTGGTTTCAGTGATGAGGGGGAAGTTGTGTGTTTTTTTTTGCTATTTCGTCTGCTATCTCGTTTCCTGTTATTCCGCAGTGTCCGGGGACCCATCGCAGTAACAGTTTACTGTTTTTTTGTATTTATTTTAAGATGTTCCTGATAGAATTGGTGTAGTAGCTTTGCGTGTTGATGTTATGGAAAGTGAGTCTGTACAGATGGTAAATTTGCCTTTTTGTTTGCTGGCGTAATTGCATGCTGTAGGGATAGCTGATATTACAGCTGTACAAATTGAGGAGTATTGTGGTAGTAACTGGTAAGCAATTGTCTTGTTTTCAGTGGCTCCGTCAGATGACTTGGATCCATCAGTGTATAAAAATGTTATGTCCTTCTGTGAGTTTCTGAGTTCATTGAATTTTTGTTGGTAGACTATGGGGGAGGTTTTTATTTTGAGGGATGTATGTAAAGAAATGTTAATGTTTGAGTTATTATTTAGCCAGTGGGGAATTTTTTTGTTTTTGTATGTAGTGGGAGACATTTGGAGTTGTAGTTTTTTGCATTGTTCTATTGTGTCATAAAGTGAAGATGGAATTTTTGGTGTTCTTTTGGATTTAGTTATTTTGTTGTAGATTTTTTCTATTGGGGAGTGTTTAGAATTCATTATAATTTGGAAATTTTTTTGTGTAGCGTATATCATTCTGTATTCTATTGCTAAATTTGTTGTTGGATAAGCATTTTATTACGTTAAGTCTTTTAGAGAGTTGAAGAGTGAGATTTTCCATGTGTTGGTTCCATCTGTAGTTTTTAGCTATTGTGATTCCAAGAATTTTAAGTGAGTCCAAATTTTGCAGTGTACAGCTGTTAGATTGTAGTGTGAAGTTACAATTTCTCTTTCTGCAGATATGCAAATGTTTGCACTTCCTAACTGAAAGAGATGCACCAGAATAATTACACCATTTGTTGATGTCATTATAAAGTTTGGTTTTTTGCTTAGTTTGTAATCTATGGTGTAGTCGTCGGCATAGGCAGTAAATTCGGATTTTTTGTGGTTGGCTATTACTTTGTTCAGTTTATTGAAGGCTATTGCAAATAAAATGACTGATAAGGGGGAGCCTTGCGGAATGCCGTTTTCTAAGGGATGGGAGTTGGTATGCATTGTTGGCAAGAACTATTATTTTTCTATTCTTGAGGAAGTTGAAGATGTAGTTAGCTATTTTTGTCATATTTTCCAGTCCGTTAGTTCATCTAAAATACTGTGCATGCCTACCCTGTCGAAGGCCTTGGCGAAATCTAGCGAGATGATGGAAATATGGTTGTGCAATATGAGCGGCTCTCTCTCAACGAAACCATTAAAAGAGAGCTATTCCATAGATATTATAGATGACGCATGTGAAACAAAAAACGACTTTCTTGGAAGCTGAAATTGGATCCCAATTTTTGCTTCTCGCTGCCTTTACGAGGAATATATGTATTGAAATTTAGCTATACCTTTTAATAATTTGATGTTGAATGAGAGCAAAAATTTATGGATATATCTAATAATATATACTAACATAGATATATACTAACAATGGATACAAAAAAAAAAAATAAAAAAGTTTGTATGAGATGCGGTATCTATGTATATATGTGCATTTTCAAAAAAAAGGTCCACGAAGGCCAAAAATACAAAAGTGGTTAAAAACACAATGTTTTATCAAATTTTATGGGGAAGCAGTCATGTAAGCTAATCTCACATTTATTCATAACCCATTTCGAAATGTTCGGTTTTACTGCAATGCTAGAGCAATTTTTCTAATTTGAACATTAATATTGCATATTTTTTTGATAAAATGTTTAAATGCACATTATTTACACGTTGTCTATTTGACCATAATAAGTTGCAGCAGCATCCATAGAAGCAACATTCGAGGCGTCCAACAAGCCACCTCTTATGTTGATGTATCATTAGACTGGTCGCTGCATTTCCTTCAATTTCATCCACACACTCAATCAATCAATCAATCAACCATTTATCCAACTTAACATTTCAATCGATTGACAGCACGCAAATTTCTAGAGACTAAAAATGATGATGAAGACGTGTTGTTGCTAAGTGCTGGTAGCAGGTGTGCCAACGAATGAGCAAAAGACATGATGAGATAAGTTTATGGGGGGGACAAAAGGATGAAAGTTGGGAGACATTTTCTTTTTTAGAGGGTGCAAATAGTTTGATTCATAAAATTCAATATCTATTTTGCTTCAGTTAACAAACTAAATTGCAACTCCCATTGGTCTAGCATTCAATTTCAGTCGACCACAAAATAAGCTCCAAGACAGCTGGTCCAATTACCACCAACGATTAATGAAAAATCATTTGTAAAGTGCCATCAATTTTAAATGACCAAAACAATTACGAACCAGAAGTTGCCTCCCAAAAAAGAATTTCAATTACGGCCAACTGAGACGCAAATTTGGGATTTCCTTTTTGAAACAGGAAACAATTAATTTGCCCCTTCCCTACAACACCCACCCGCCCACATTAATGCACAAAAATCGCACGAAAATTCATTAAAATAAGGTGTTTATTTTTAGCATTTGGCTAACAAAATTTGGGAAAACTTTAATGGATTTTGAAGTGGTTTGGCAAAAGGTTAAAAAAGTTTAAAGCGGAAATTAATTTAATTTTTTTTTAACTTTGCTTAGGGTCTGATATTTGTTTTGCAAGAAGGTTCACTTAAAATATTGTTCATTAAAGGGTATATCTGGATTCCTAAAGATGTTTATATTATATTTTAAGTATGCAGTTTTAAAATACATCAACCGAAAATAATTTTAAGATTTTTTTAGACTTCTAGTTTAAACACTGAACTACAATTATCGTATCCACTCAAAAAATTCCACATTTTCTATGGTCAAAGCTGGCATGTCAACACTTACCCAGAATACTATAGTTTTTCGGATTTTTAAAAAAATGTTGCGCTAACCCAAAAACGCCTTTTATTTAAAACTAAATAACTCCCAAGCCGTTAAGTTATATCGAATTTACACTACGGTCGTACGACTATTTCTGGGGCTACGACCTTTTAGTTGTTTACATTGAGCGAACAGTCGCAAATAGTCGCAAACATCAATCAGCTGTTTTTTGTTTACTTAAAATTTTATTGGAATTTCGGTGTTAAAATGGAAATTAACAATGGATATAATTGAAAGCTTGTCTAGAGATGAGGAAATGCTTTTGGAAAATCTAATAAATCGAAATTTAAATGGAATGGGAACAATTGCAAACGTCATCTAATCAGAGCCATAATGCGTGAATCCCACAGCACAGTTGAGGGGGACATCAATGCCATTCACAGCAACCCACCGGCGAATCCGCATTCCACACCATGAAGCAATCATTCTGCTGCACCAAGCACCCTATGATCAATCGCAACAAAGATGTGCGTAGAGATAGACCCATCACTTTACATATACGGAATGGATTGACTCCTCTTAAATTCCAAAGGGTGAGAAAAACGGTGGACATTAAAATCGTTACAGGAGTTGGCTATCATGTTTATGCCTGTAATGAGACCTGTGATATCTACGCCAGCTGTTGACGACTCTGGAGCTAATCCGTGAGACCACAGAGGCGGAGGAGGAGCATAAGCCGGTGCAGGCCACAGCCAAATCCAGCCAGATTAAGCCGAAGGCGGTGACAACGGCCACGGTCACGGCTACGACGAGTACCCAGGGCGGCGAACCGAAATCTGGCACTGCATCACATAAGCCACCAGGCTATGTGAGCCCATTCTAGGAGCTTTGTGGCTGCATCTAACAATAATAATTCCCATTTTAATGAATCATTAGCTAATCTATTGTATTTTTCATTTGAATAAAAGTTTCTTGTGTTTTTGGAAGACTGCCGTGCCCAAGGCAACTTCTGTCCAATTTAAAGAAATCTGTGTAAACAGAGTATTAACTTAATGTGGGAAGAACTAATTTGTAGGGGTATTCATTATCTTTCCTTCATCTTATAACTTTTTAAAATCGGGAGAAATATCGAAAATGTTAAGTAAAAAGTCAAACCTAGACAACACAAGGCAACAAAATTTGACTTTTTCCAGTATATTGAAGGGTTGGTGGTGATTATAGATGATTTTCGGTTCTCAAAAATGGTCCATTACGTCGAGATTTTTAGTAATTTGAGCTTAAAGTAGCAAAAAATGTATACTGGGGGTTTCTGCCGGCTCTAGGTCAATTTTTTTAACGTGCTTAATTAGTTAAACAAAACACGATTTTTTGTTTTCCAATATATTTCGAACCCCTTCGGGTTTCGTCTTCAGGGAAAAGGCACAGCGTCCGCTTTGTCAGCTGTGGAGTTGAGAAAAAATGCCTATTTTGACCCTTTTTAGACGCGTTAGACGCGTCTTTGATATTATTGGAAATACAATTAGCTGCTCTGAAGATGTTAAAGTGAAAAATCTGTCCAGAAAAACTATAAATATATTATTTTCGGATGAAGAACGAACTACCACTATCGAGATCTTAAAATATGTTATATAAAAGAAGGGCAGATACGGGTCACGCACACACACATACAAAGCTTCTATGACTTAGCGTTTGGCTACAGTTGGCGGAATTTTTGCAAGTCTTACTTGGGATTCCCAAGCGATCTTAGCAGTTCTGGCATGAGGTAGCGTCTGAAAACTCATTGAAGTTGGGCAAAAGATCGCTGATGATCAAACTGTGGTATCCTCCTTTGTGGCGTTGTTGTGCATGTCTTGTTTTAGAAATGTTATGATGCTAAAAAGTTCTATGTTATATAAAATATGTATACAAATTATGCCATACTCGAAATGTGAGATGAAATGGTGGGCAACCAACAAGGATTCATTTCTTCTACTATCAGCCATGTTTCCACTTTCAATTTTGCCAAAGTTTTGCGATTTGAAACAGTTTTTTCGAAATTTGATTTGCAAATCGCAACTTATCGATATCGATCTGAGGCGACAACATGTTAACATTCAAATTCAAGAACCAGCCGTTATTACTCAGCTTTATTTACATTATTTAATGACAAAAAAGGTTATATCTTCCTAAGTAATTCAAATTTAAAAAAAAACTTTTAGGGCGATATTCTCAAATATCCAAGCTATAAAAAATGCAAAAAAAAATCTAAGAATTTTGCACATGGAGAATCCCCCCTTAAATAATTAGATCCAGATGCATTTGATATGAATGAAAACGTACATTTTCCGGATCAAAATCTATGATTAAGGGGAGGGGCAGCTGCCCCACCCTGACTACGCCCTTGGTAATTGCTAACAAATGAATCGAACCCATTTTCAATCGAGGATTTGGCTTAGCACTTTTAAGCCGGAATTTTGAGTTGACGATCACTGCTGATACAGTATATAATCTAGAGATGGGAGGTATGTTCCGAGATTCCTTCAGGACCTGAACCCGAGAATTTTAAAATATTTTCTATCCAGGTTACGAGCTACGTGAAATAATTCGTAAAAAGAGACTTCTTAATTGAAGACTTTTACCACTGAGTCATTTTTTTTTGGATTTGTATAAGAATGCTTAAGATTTAATTTTAGGAATATGCTTCATATTCTTCTTTCAAAAATTTGGAGATTATGAATTAAAATTATAAAATTTAAGAATCAAAGACGTCCCAATCCTATCACCGAATTTGAAATTAATCCCTTTCAGTTTCGTCAGAGAATTTTGAGTTTCCGGAGATTAGGGATCTGCTCCGAAGTTTTAAGAATGGTTTTTATAAGGAAACTATATGAAATTTGTTGGAATTTGCTTATAATCCTTTCGACCCTAGCGGTTTATTTACAATTTTCCACTTTTGGAACGCTTAGTTCTTCAATCAAATTCTTTTTAAGATATGACCATGGGTTTCTTAAATCGCTTCCGATTAAAAATCGTTTGGGAATATAATATATAAATTTTTTTTAACTTTTCATGAAGTACTTTCACACTTTAAGTCATTACTCGTGCTGTTATAAGTATAAGAAGTCAAATCGGGAAGGAATTTAAAGTTATTTGATTTTCCAAACAATTGCGTTGAACATTATGTGTGAGTCGGCTTAGAAGGTTTGAATGTTACGAGCTATAATATATGAGAATAGTCGATTTTAATGTACAAAAAGTATAAAAAAAGTAGAAAATTTAAAAGTTGTCCTTTCATCCATCTAATGTTTCTCACTTGATATAGGGGTTTCAAATGAAAATTTTCAAAATTAGACTCAACAATGGCTTATTTTGATTGTAAACTAGCGTAACAAAAAACATTAAAGAAATATAAAAAAAACTTACCCATTTGTTATCCCCCTCAACCAAGAGCGCTCTACGCCCTTGATCTTACCATAAAAAATGAAACAAGAGATAACGTTTCCTTGTCAACGTCAAATCAAGTCAACTTGTTTCATACTTACATTTTATTTCAATTCTTATTATTTATTTGTTATCAATTAATTCTTAGTCAAATGATCAATGTACTTTCGAAAAAGTTCATTTCGTTCTTTTTGTATCTCATTAGACTTTTCGAGAGCCAATCGTATGCCACGTAGATCCTCATTACATTTAAATTCTTTGGTTGGTGGTTCTTTCCTTTGTGGTGGTGATTTGGGTGCCATTTGAAGGGAGGACTCCTTGGATGACTCCTCCAATTCAGATGCAGCCACATGACCTGTAGCCTCATTATCATACTCTTCGTCTTCATCGTAGAACATGTTCTCCTCTTTGATAAAGTCGAAAATGGCATACTGTTGTTCTGTGCCCGCTAAGGAGGTATTATTGGTATTATCCCTGCTCGACAGGCTCAAATCGTCATTGAATATTCTCTCCATATCCTTGTAGTACTGCCATTTCGATTGCATTGCCTGGCCATTGGCCATTTTCTTCTCCCTAATGGTGCGGAATGTCTTCTTCAAATTTCTAAATTTACGATCGATTTTATTCACGGACAGTCCATGGATGCCATGCGCTCCCATTTCATCGATGATATTCTGCCAGGTGATTTTATTCCTTATTGTGGGATTGCGAAAATTTGATTTGTACTTCATGTAGAGCGAAAGCATCAGTTTGGTAGATTTGCTGTTCCATGTCCTTTCATCGGCCTCAACTGCAGATAAATTGGCATTTAGTTAGGTTTGTTATAGTTAAGAATTTATAGATTGTCTTACATTTGGCATCTGCGTCCATTTTTTTGTACACAAAATGTAAACAAAACAAATTTGAGCAATGTGGACGAATGTAACGACTTAAAAGTACCCTGCACCCTTGATGTGGTAGGTTTTTTTATTTATTTGCTAGCCGAATGAATATTTAAGGGCACACACGACGTAGCTGATAAGAGTAGACGCAGTGCAGCTGCCGCTGGTGACAATGCAAATTTTTATATTTGTACATTAGATGATCGGACATGTTTACTTCTTCCTCGTACAAAGTCAATATAGTCTTTGTAACTCCGCTACAGGGTAGCCAAATGCACTAACGCGTTTTCAGGGCAGCATTCTAGATTTAACAGCTGCGCTGTCAGGGCTGGAGCAACAAATCACGAAATCACGATGTGACTCGAATTTGCTTGAGAAAAATAACATTTTTATTAAGTTAGAAAACAAAGTAAATTATTCAAAAAGGAAAGTTGAATTATTGTTATTGTTATATGCCGGTTCGAAATTGAATCTATTCTTTCAATGAAGACCAACTAATTATTGAAAATCAAGTGTTTTCGACAAAAATATTATGCCATAATGGGTAAGGCCAAAGTTTTGAGCCTTTTGGAACGCGTTAAAATTGACTTTTATCACTCGCAAGGCCTTTCCAATCGAAAAATTGCCAAACAGATAATTTCGCAGTTCCGCAACTGTTGATAGGTATTTAAAAGATCCAAAAACACATGAAATCCAACTTAAAAGAATAAAAGCAAGCTTTACCTACTCGAGAAGAACGTAAAGTTCTTATAATTGCTTCCAATTCTGCATAGTGGACTGATAATATCAAGGAATTAGTCGAATATAACGCAATCCTTTCAACTGTGATACGTAACATTTCAAATGCAAAACATCTAAAGAAAAACCACCACTAAATGCAATTCGCAAGCAAAAAAGATTCAAATTTTCAAGAGATAATAGTGGTATTCCTGAATGCGATTTAGATTTGATTTAGATTTCGATACAAAATGTTTAGTGTGCCCAGAAAAAGTGAAGAAGTAATGGTCATAATATGGAGGCTGATTTAAATTTTGATTTAGTTTAGAGTGTGACCGTTCTCTTGTTTGCTTACATTATGGTCTGACTCTAATATGGCGAGCGAGGTAAGTTATAAACGAGGTAGTAAGTAAACCCACTCCGTGAACCCGAATCAAAAAGGATTCTCTGGTTCGAAGCCCGGACTGAACCCCTGCCGACTTTGAGGAGGTTTGCATCCCTGAAAAATATCGCAAAAAGTTAGCTTTGGCTCAACTAAGTTTTTGTACATTATTGCTTAGCACTTTTTCTACGAAAATTTTAAATTCTTAAAGAAAACATTTACTGTTTGAAAATTCAAATTTTGGCGCCTTTGAAGCGTCTTTCGTAGTTCAAGCTTACTAAAAGAAAATACTAAACTAAATTATGCCAATTGAACAGCCAAACCAACTACTTATTTAATGACCAATTAACAAATTAACAAAATTCCCACAAAATACTGTTAAATAAAAGCACAATTTTATTAAAATTTCTTATTTAATTTGTTCATTGAAGCTGAGCCAAGTTTTGTTTGGGTATTTTCTAGTTCAAACGGTCACACTGCAACGGCCCGCTCACATGGACTTCGCATCTCTTGCTCTTTCTCTCTTTGTGTGTTTGTTTCAGTTCTCAACGAATATTCAAAGCGTGTGGGTGGCCAATGCGCGTGTTTAAATGCAATCACAAAAAAAAAAAATAAAAATATTAAATAAAAACCAACAACAAATTTGAAATGAATAGCAAAAAAAATGCAACATAAGTCTAACACAAAACAACAATTGTTTGTGTAATAAAAAGGTGTTAAATAAGGAAAACAAAATAAGAAGAAATTCTGCATTTGCAAAAACAAGTGCCAGTGCCTGAGCGTGTCTGTTCGTCTGTGTGTGTGTGTGTGTGTGCATTTGTGTTTTTGTTTGTTTGTTTGTTGCTTTTGTTTCTCTTCTTGGGTGTGTGTGTTTGATTGTCTGCGAGAGTCACCTAAATAAACCAATTGGAATTTGTTGGCATCCCTATTAGAAATTGTTGTTGTTATTGCCGCATGGCCCAAAAATCAGCTGTCTCTGGCTCTCTCCCTCTACCTCTCCAACTCCCACCATTTTACACCTTTTGTGAAACTCTCAGAGACCTGAGCCGAGCTTATCTTATGCCAAAGTCACATCAAAAATTCGAAACCCGTTTCGTTTGCCTTTTTCATTCATAGAAAAAATTTCTTTTATTTTATCAAGCAACAACAACAACAACAACAAATAATCAAAAGAAATCAAATTTCAAACTCGTGCAAACCAACAAAAAATTACAACTACAAAAATTATCCCTCTTCAACAGTCGAAAATTGCAGCGTTGTTGTGTGTGATGTAAGTTTTATGATATTTATTTATAAATTGTATATTTCTTTTTTTTATTTGTATTGTATTTCAAACCTATTTCTATTGTTGTTGCTAATTGGGGAATCTTTCTCTTTCCGCTTGTTTTGTTGTTAAATGACCAAAGTCGCGTCAGTTTGTATCTCGCCTTTTCAGACCAAATTTCATTTAAAGTTGTAAATTTTTTCTTATATATATTTTTTTGAATACCCTTTAAAAATGTGCATTATGTTAATGAAAAAATTCACAAATATATAACTTTTTAGTAAGATGTTAGTTTAGTGACGAAAGCTTAGTATTCAGTACGATACAAATGTTTAAGTAGCGTTGTATCATAACCAGGGAATCAAACCGTAACCAGATCCAGATCTACATATGTATATACCGGAAAGGACCGATTAAAACTCAGAACCAGATTCGGAAGCGGAACCTTTTTTGTTTTAATTTTTGTATACCGGTATTCGAGAACCGATATTCTTGGAACCGAAAAGACCGAAAAGAACCGAAACATTGTACCGGTACAGTTACACGGTTATGGGTGCAAAAACAAGGCTGCAAAGCTGGCACTTGGTTTTGGGGGACTTTTAGGCAATTTGGTTAAATCGTAAGCCCTCATTATAATGTCGTGATAACCATTGAACAGAAAAGTAATGGGTGGTTTTTTAGCTTTCGAATTGGTTTAAAAAAAAATACATAAAATTTAGAAAAATGTATGAAATCTTTATTTGTGTCGATAGAACGATCTATATAATTTAATGTTTAAAAATAGAGGAAAGCTAACTTCGGCTCGACCGAAGTTTATATACCCCTGCAGCTTGATGGCGACACTACTTTGAGCATTTGCTTGCCAGTTTGTTATATGGCAGCTATACGATATATTCATCAGATTTTGATCAAACTAACCAAAATTGTGTGGAAACTGATAATATTCATAACTGAACAGTATAAAGACGCTACTATTGAAAACAAAAAAGTTTTTCTCACTAGAACTACTTTTTCGACCGATCGTTCCTATGGCAGCTATATGCTATAGTCATCCGATTTGGATCAAACTTTACAGAATTGTGTGGTAGCATATAATATTGTTCAGTAACAAGTTTGGGAGCGATAGCATTGAAAACATAATAGATTTTCCTATTAAGAGTTTTTCCAGACATATCTTTTGTATGGCAGCTATACTATATAGATGGCCGATTTTCATAAAATTTGGTGGAATTATGTGAAAGCTTAGAAATCTTAGAAATACAAGGCTTGGGCACGTTTGCTTTGAAGACAAAAAAGTTTTTTTTAACTAAAACTACTTTTTCGACCGATAGTTCCTATGGCAATTATTTGATATAGTTATCCGATCCCGCCGATTCCGACAAATGTGCAGCGTATTTGTACCAAAAGGCTTCGCGCAAAGTTTGGTTAAGATCGCTTTAAAACTGACGGAGGAGATAGCATAGAAACAGACGGACGGACATGGCTATATGAACTCAGCTCGTCATGCTGATCAAGAATATATATATACTTTGTGTGGTCGGAGATGCTTCCTTCTATGCGTTACAAACATCTGGACAATTTTAATATACCCTCTACAAGGGTATAAAAATGATTGCATGTAAATGTTGAGCGCGACTGCGCCTCAAATGGTTCATACGCTGGTTCCAATTTTGGCATACTCTCTCCAACATATCGGGCGGATTTGTTACGAATATATTCTTCAGTATTGGCTTCCAGTGCGTCAACTGTTGCGGGCTTTTCGCTATAGACATGAGCCTTAACATATAAATGATCTAAAAGCGTTATATCGCACGATCTAGGCGACCAATTGACCGGCCCCAAACATGAAATAAACTGTTCACCGAACTCGCCTCTCAATTGGGCCATTGTTTCGCTTGCTGTGTGGCATGTGGCACCGTCTTGTTGAAAACACATGTCAGCCAAGTTCAGCTCTTCCATTTTGGGCAAAAAAAAGTTTGTAATCATCGCACGGTAGTGCTCTCCATTCACAGTAACGTTCCTGGCTTCGTTCTCTTTAGAAAAAGTACGGTCCAATGATGCCACCGGCACATAATCCACATCAAACAGTGCATTTTCAGGAATGCTTCTGCCTGCTCTTCACACCAAATATGGCAATTTTGTTTGTTCACGTATCCATTCAACCAGAAATGAGCTTCGTCACTGAACACAAGTTTCCGATAAAAAAGTGGATCTTCATTCATCTTTGCCAACGCCCATTCACCAAAAGTTTGCTGTAGTGGTAGTTCGTGTGGCTTCAATTCTTGCACCAGCTGTATTTTATACCCAAATCCTTCCGCAAAATGTTCCACGTAGTGGAGTAACAGAGGCCCAATTGCCGAATCGATAATTCACTGTCATTAACAACACTGGAGGATACAGCTGTACGCACTCTACGTATGCGTGTTGGTGGTTTAATGTCCAATAATGTAAATTTGGTACGAAATTTAGTCACAAGATTCCGAATAGCCGCCTCAGAAGGTCGCCATAAAATGGTAGAAGTGCACAATGCACTTTCTTAACCGAGCATGAATTTTGATAGTAAAATTTAATAATCTGCAAGCGTTGTTCGTTTATAAGTAGATTCATGGTTAAATTAAAAACCAAATACTGGGGGTTTCTGCCGGCTCGAGGTCAATTTTTTTAACGTGCTTAATTGACTAAACCAAACACGATTTTTTGGTTTTCCAATGTAACAATATAACACAGAAACTAGAGCCGGCACCAACAACCAGTATAAGGCTAGTACTGAGGGCGTTTGAATTTTCCTTTCGTCACAGTATTTCATATAATTAGAAACACCTTGACTTTGCTTTGATGCTCATGTGCTTTTAGAAAGTGAAAGGAAAATTCGAACGCCCTCAGTACAAGGCTATAAAAAACATAGGCTACTATCCACAATAACATAATAGACCAAACTGAACATGTTTGACAGTAAAATGTGACACGAAACAAAAAGAAATTTGCTCAAGAATCACCCTTTGGTCCACACACCACGCATTTCAAGTGGCTCCCATGGCTTATCCTCTTCAAGGGTGATGTCAAGTGCAGGCGGACCCTTTGTCAGCAACCCTAACTAAATGTAATGTTACAAAGAGTGTCATGTTTACGGGCTACGATGTCTCATCTAAATATGATATTTATTGCTAAGTGTGAGCCGAGTCGAATATCATGTTCAAGTTTGAACAGCGGTTATTCCTCATAAGAAGTTTTAGATAACTTTTGTTAGCCGCTGCTATTTTGATGAACAGCAAAGTATTGGGGGTTGGGTACAGAATAATCCAAATCGTCCAAACAAATAGCAAAAATTATTTAAATTTTTTGTTTTTCTTATCTCTATATTCCACTGTTTGGAAGCAAGCAAGCGCATAATAAGTTTTGCGTTTCCGTCAAATTAGGTTGTACTATATGATGAGATTACCATAGACACAAATCATTTAACTTCATACATTTTCAAAAAAGAGAACAGAAGTTCCCAAATATCTGTGACACTGACGAATTTTTCAAACCAACCAAGGACATAGATTTTTGTGTCACCCCTAACTATGACAACACTTAAACTTAAATGTAAAACGTTCTGTAATGAACCACGTAGAAAGGCCTACAAAACCGAATTGATCCCATGTATGTACAGATTTGGGGGAAAGCTCAACTAGAAAATCATTAAAATCTCTAGATATTTTGGCCTCGTTTGCTTTGCACACAAAACTTCAAGAGATTTCCTTTTCTTATTTGAAAATCCAGTTAGAAGGTTTGTGTCCCAGATATTCCCGGTCCTGAGATGTGTGCTTAAATATTGTGCTGATTCTCTGTGCTTGCTCATTCTAAAACTCTTTAGCCTCTCTCTTGAAATTGGTGATTTTCCCTAAATGCTGGAAGGAGTCAAATATTATTCCTATTCACAAAAAAGGACCAAAGTCAGTTGTATCAAACTATGAAAAAGCTGTCGGTCAACAACAACTTGATAGAGTTTACATCTCTTGTTAATAAAGGGTTTGTAAACAAACAGCAAACGTATGTGGTATAAACAGATTTCAGTAAAGTTAATTATGAGCTTCTTATAAACAAACTGTATATGCTTGGCTTTCCTCCTTAGCTTCTTAATTGGATCGTGGCTTATTTGCGTAATCGGTCTCAGAGAGTTAGCTTTAATTCGATGTTGTATCTGTACCTATTCGTGTATCCTCTGGTGCTCCCCAAGGCAGTCATCTTGGACCTTTGCTTTTTAACTTATTTGTAAACGATATTCCGTCCGCGTTATCTTACTCTCAGGTGCTTATGTATGCGGATGATCTTAAGCTTTGCCTGTCCAGTATCATCTCTTCTCCTACAAAGTTACTTAAACTTTCACAATAATTGGTGCAAGATTAACAGTCTGCCACTCGACAATGAGAAATGTAAATATTTAACTTTTCATCGTAATACGCCTTATCTCTACGACTACATGATTAAGGAAAAGCCACTGCTGTGCATCTACATAAAAAAGTCGGCGTCTTAGGAATACAATTCGTACCCAAGTTATATCGGTTATTACTAATAAAGCTATGGGAGTTCTTGGCTTCATCAAAAGATGGTCTAAAGAATTTAATGACCTTTAATGACCCCCTGGTCAGACCTATTCTTGAGCATGGATCATGTGTCTTATCTCCACACTACCAGAAATATCAGAATCAACTCGAATCTGTACAAAAACAGTTCTAACTTTTCGCCCTGCTTGGCTTAAATTGGGATCCCAGTAGGCATCTTCCACCATACGACCACAGACTGCGCTTAATGAACCTTCCATCCCTGAATAATCGCAGAATGTACCTTAGTGTGCTATTCCTTCATAAGCTACTGTCAGGTGAGGTTGACTCAAGCGTTCTGCTTAGCCTAATAATCTATGCAGTTCCGGCACGGGTAACGAGAAATTATGTCCCGATTTATTTAAATCCTTGCCTCACGAACTATGCTCATCATGAACCCTTTCATAATCTCTGTCTAAATTACAACAAGTACTAGCATCTGTTCTAACACTCCTCTTTGTTAGATGTAGGGAATAGTCTATTGTCTAATCTTAATTCATTACTGTAAATGGTTCGACCCTTAGCCATTTGTTGATACATAGATGTCGCCACCATAGATAGATGGCGTCAGCTGAGGTTGAGTGGCAAATTGGTTTTGGTTGATACGACAGCGTTTGCTTATCAAAATTGTTTAAGTTTTGGTTATTGCTTAATCTCCTATCAAAACACAAGAGATTTGAAACCAATCGAAAGAGATTTCTGGGACACCGAGATATTGTTTTGGGTTGGAAAACATTTCCGTGACACCTCCGAATAATTTTTTGTTTTCGCATTCAAACATTCTTTCCCCAAAATTAGCAACAAAAAAAGTTAACCCCATTATACTTCTTTTCTACAAACGACTTACACAATACGAGTTCCATCTTAAACAAGTTTTGTAGCCAACGACTTTTAATGTGAACTTCCGCTTGGGCGTTTGTTGTTATTTTTATCTTGAAACTGAGAATAATGTCAAGCTTATCGACTCGACTCCACCCACATGTATAAATCTGTATACATAAGTAATAATTCCACACTAAGACCGCATTGCGTTTGGTGACGTCGCAAAAGTCGGCTTCTGGCTTTATCACGTCTGTGCGGTCGGTCTGTGAGGTGGTTGATGCCGGCGTCTGATTCAGGTGCTTGGCAAATATTTGGTAATACAATAAAATGCGCTTTAAAGTGGAAAACATTTGTTTTTATATTGTACTTTTAGGTAATTGGCAAATAATAGTTAGGCACAATTGTATGAACAGTTGTTAAAATATTTAATCAGTTTTCAAAGAAATTCTCATAAATGACCACCTGTTGTTTTCTAGTTAAACACTCTTCAAAGGCTATTTTTAAATGGCGCACGCATCAATTAATATTTAAGTAGCTCCAACGTAAGCACACTTATTTTTATATATATTTATTTATGTGAAAATTTTTAACCGCAAGATTTATGTGGCCTGTGGGACGTATTAATGAGCTTATTAAAAAATGTATTTAAACATCGTTTTTTGATGTGTTAACAAATGTTTTTTTCTGGTTTCGACAAGGACTAATGTGGGAATTAGTGACCAATTGACAAATGACTAAGAACAGTAAAAAGTTAAACGATTTAATATAAATATAAACTTTTATCATGATTTTGATTATAGTTATTAATAATAAATATGCCTACACAATTTACCTATAAATATTAAAAAAAGCTCTTGAAAAATTTAATCAATTCTTGAACACTTTAAACGAGATTACTTCAAGACTTGAGTTGAGTGCAAATGAAAATTGATGGCGCTAGATAAAATGGGAACGTGCATATTAAATTTCAATACATGAAGTATAATTATTATTATGTCGCTGGCAAATAGCTAACGTTGCACTTATGTAAAATGCAGGCTATAAAAAAGAAATTTTTGATGGCAGAGTTTTAACTTTATTATGTTAACACATAATATGCTTTATTTATAGTAAAATCATGTGGAAATTATTACTCACATAGAGAGATCTATTGTTTAGAAGCTAACTTTTATGCTTTGTGTTTTTGCATGTTCAGTTTATGTATTTTTTAGTTTCACAAAAATTGTATATTGCCGTTGAAACTGCTGTTTATTATAGAGCTATTCTCGTTTCCTTTCAACGTTTGAACACTAAAACGGGAATTTTTAATTAATTTAGTTCATAAAGCGAACATTTCATTATCAAGAAATCTGGGAAAGTGGGATCATAAAATTCTTATTCTTCTTAGGCTTAATATAATTTAACTATCGTAACTGTCGACTTCACGCGAGACCTTGCGATGAATCGCAGTAAAGAATGCATGCACAAGGCAAAGCGCGCAGCAACCAAAAGGTTAGGGCGGCGAAATCGTGAGTTCAAGTCACCGTGGACCCGAAGATTTTTTTTTTTTTTTTGTTCCTAACATTTAAAATTTAATGTAGAAAAGTTGTTCTCTCTGCATAAAGTTCCCACTTCGTTTATGATTTGTGCTAGTTTTAGTAACAAAGGTTATTAGTGGTGTTTTTCCGAGAATGTCGTACTTGTTTTGTGAACGATAATTTACGAACAAAATCGTTCAAAATTGAGCTGCTTTTGCCATTTAATACAAGTCGGGAAACTTGTTGAAAGCCTCTGAGTCAGAGAACTGCAACTGGTGATTTCAATAATGTTCATACGTGATCAGCATTTCAAAATGTATGACTTTACCGCTCAATACATTAAACTTGCTTGCACTCAATTGCTCATTTTTATACCCTTGTAAAGGGTATTATAATTTTACCCAGAAGTTTGCAATGCATAGAAATATTCATTTCCGACCCCATAAAGTATATATATTCTTGATCAGGGCGACGAGCTGAGTCGATTGAGCTTTGTCCGTCCGTCTGTCTGTGTGTCTGTTTCTACGCAAACTAGTCTCTCAGATTTAAGGCTATCAAGCTGAAATTTTGCACAGAGTCTTCTTTTTACTGCCCGCTGCTAGGATATATAGGAACTAGGATATATAGGAACCGACCGGATCGGATGACTATATCTTATAGCTGCCATAGGAACCATCAGTCGAAAAATGGGTCTTAGTGAGAAAAACTTTTTTGTTTTCAATGTTAGCGTCCTTAAACTCTGCCATTCTTAATATAATATGTTTTCAAACAGATTTGCAGATTTTGGTCAAGATCGGATGACTATATCTTATAGCTGTCATAGGAACCACCGGTCGGAAAATGTGTCTTACTGAGAAAAACTTTTTTTTTCTATGTTAGCGTCGTCAAACTCGTCTATTATAAATATATATAAAATCGGATTACTATAGCTTATACCTGCCATAGGACAGATCGGTCGGAAAATGGGTCTTAGTAAACAAAACTTTTTTAGTTTTCAAGTAAATCGTTCTTAAGGTCGGTGATTCTTAATATTAAACGCTTTCAAAGAAATTTGAAAAAGTTAATGACATCGGGTGACTACATCTCATGGTTGCCATAGGACCGATCGGTCGAAAATGGTTCTTAGTAAGAAATTTTTTTTGTTTTTAATGTAAGCGTCCTTGAACTCACTGATTACTAATTATATATGCTTTCAAATACATTCGCAAAATTTGGTCGAAATCGAATGACTATATCTTAAGGCTGCCATAGGACCGATCGGTCGGAAAATGAGTCTTAGTGAGAAAAACTATTTTGTTTTCAATTTTTTGGTTTTTAAACTCGACGATTCTTTATTTGATATGTTTTCAAAAAGATTCGCGAATTTGGTCGATATCAGATGTTTATCTGTCGAAAAATGGGTTTTAGTTAGAAAATTTTTTTGATTTTTTTGTAAGCGTTCTTAAACTCTGACATTTCAAAAACAACATTTGCAAGGGTATAAAATCTTCGGCACAGACGAAGTTAGCTTGCCCATCTCGTTTAACAGTCAAACGATAGCAAAATAAAGTGATTTGAGTTTTTGCATATGCTGACAGTGAGAGGGAGAAAGTGTGCAACAGAGCCGAAATTGCAATGTTTAATGCTGTAAAATCTCGGGTGCAAATGTATATAAAAGGCAAAATAAAGCATCTCCGATCAAATAAAGCATATACATATATACTTGATCAGAATCAATAGTTAAGTCGATATAGCCATGTCCGTGTGTATAGATTATTTTATTTTCGATTAAGACTAAGGGCCGATTTCTCTTCTACACAGATTCAAGAGCTTCAGCTCTTGATCCAAGTATGAATAATTATTGATTCAAGAGTTTCAGTACTTGATCCAAGAACGAATAATTCTCAAAATAAAAAAATTAAAAAGAATATTTGGGGTGGGTGGGGGGTGGGAGAGACACGACCGACCCGACCCGACCGACGTGGTCCGTCTCGTCTCCCTCCCCCGTCCCACTCACCATTATCAAACCACACCAACCCCAACACCACCACCCACCAAACTTTGTTTTAAGTTGTGATTGATTTTGAGATAACCACATAGATATAATTTTTTTTTTTTACTTACTTTTCTGGGACTTGAACTGACTCGGTACCTCGAAAGACTGAAACACACACAGGCGACGGGCAGCTTATCGAGCTCAGCTATCTGCCGTAAGGTAAAAAACGCGACGAAATCACACTTATAAATAAACGCAGTTGCCTTTCGTACGCATCGCACAACAACAATCTGCGCAAGCGCTCTCACTCTCTCCGAGAGCGAGTCCAACGCTGTTCTCTCAAAGTTAAGTTGCCCTCACCCCCCTTGCCTATAAAAAACCAAAATGAGAACGTTTAGAACGAATTTATCTCGATTCCAAGAGCGAAATTCTTGAAAATTCAAGAACGACTAATTTTTTTTTGCAAGAGCGTTCGTACTCAAATTATTCGTTCTAGTTTTTTCTTAGTGTAGCTGCTATGTATCAGATAAGCTCACAATTTACTCATAAACATACACAATTTTGTATGTTTATGTGACATATAGCTCTATGTAAAAGATGAGAAATTGGCCCTTAGTCGGGACTTACACAGTGAAGCAAACTTCATAAAGTTTTTCAAAAAGCTCTGGCTTGGAGGAAAGAGGTGTGGTGGTATCGCTTGCCCTTCTACACTTATTTCCTACAAACGAAAGCCTTGTCAAAAACTTCATGAAGTTTGCTTCACCGTGTAAATCCTGACTAAGTAATTACTTATTTTACTTATTTACAAGAATCGATAATGATCAAACATCACATTAATATATTTTGGACACATCTAGATTTGAAGTATCAGCAGGGATTACGGAAGCGTTGGTTCCTAACTGAGGAATTTAGCTCAGTTGCACCTGTTCTCTGCTTTGAAAATTATATTGAATCCATTTAAAAGCATGGCTGCAAACCTGTTCCAAAACAAACCCAGAAGAACCGGTTTGTTCCGTGTTTTTTGGGTCCCTCGAACCTTACCATGAATTGAACCTTCTAAGATTGTAATCGTTACCCGTTTCGTAAGCCCATATCCCAAAACCGTAATATAGTTATAACTGGCATAACAGTTACAGTAACAGTAAACATTATTCGTTTCGTTTGTAATCTCTGTTTTAGATTGATCGATTTTTTAGCAACCTAACCATATAAGGGCCAAATAGGGGACTAGAATTAAAAATTTACTTTGAACTTCCTCAATATTATGGCAGGACACAAATTAAGATGCATCTTAGAAATCTTATCTAAAATCGGCATATTGCGATTTCGTGAAAGAAATAAAGCATATGTTGAGCCAATTTCTAAGACCACGCCTTTTTGGAAGCCGTTGTGGAGAACTAATAATCGATAACAATAATGAATGTAGTCCATTCTACTATAGATTGACTATTTAAAGTCCAAAATTTTTCAACTATCTAAGAATCTATGAACCATAGCCTTGGGTTCGATAAGTAGGGTTGGCCATATTCGACGAAGTCATTTGGCAACACTATAATTTTTGACAGCAATGACAGATTGACTAATTACATAGCGCGTTCGAAGCGTCAGTCCAAGTAGATTTTACCACGGAACAGTACACATCACGCGAACGCTCTCAGATTGTTAAAATTTACATTGAACAAAACAAGATGAAGTTCATTTCAAGATGAACGGAACAGTAAATTTATCTCACTGAAAATCCTCCCGAGATTCAAGAGGTACCTCTCTCTTCACACTGAAATAGTCACTGTTTGGTGCGTCGTTTGTGCTAAAATGGTTATTGGGCCGTTCTTTTTCGAAGGTGAAGATGACCAAACGGTTACCATCAATCAGAAGCGTTATTGCGATATGATAACCAATCTTTTGATGCCAATTGTTCGTCGAAAGCGTATGGTGCACTACTGGTTTCAACAATCTGGCGCTCCAACACACACAAGCCGCTCTACAATCGATTTTTTGAGAAAAAAAATGTGATTTTGACTGTCTGCCGCGTTCACCAGATGTTACGCCTCCAGACTTCTTTTTGTGGGGCTATTTGAAATCAATGGTTTACAACACGGGTGGCCAAAATGAGCTTACGGCCGCATGAAAACAAATACAAATGTACAAAATGAGTTATAACTCAAGCACTTACAACAATAAGAAATAGAAAGAGCAACCCGATTTTTGTTTGTGGGTGTTTGCCGTGAATAGCAAAAAGAGACGACCACCGAACGTGAACGAACGTGGTTGTTGTTTGTTGGTTGAACTCGGGACCTTTCACAAATGCTGAACTCACGGACGGACGCCTTAGCCCACTCGGCTATAAGCAAGACGTAGCGATAAAACCATAGTTAGGAACGTACGCAGTTGGGCGAGGCCTGGGATCAAGACACCGTAGCAGCATTTTTCTTTTTTTTTTATATTCTTTTAGAAAAACTTTCTTAAAGTTTGGGTTTATTTTTTAATTTGAAGGCAAAATATCCTAAATTTGTAACAAATATTTTCTAAAATCAAAAGCTAAAAATTCAAAATAAAATATATTTTTCTAAATATTAAAAAGTTTTTTCTAAATATAAAAAATTGTGTTTTTCTTTGATCTTTATAAAAAAAACCTCGAAAATCATACAAAAATATACCTTCAACGGTATACCAAAATAATAGTCCAAGTATTGTATTATATTCGAAATGAATCCCTGCTTATAAGCAAAATATCTAATGAGTGCTGATTACGAATTCTATAAATAGCAATATCTGTTACTTAGGGACGATTTCTCTTCTTCCTTAATCTTACATTTTACTCTGTTATTTGTTAGTTTATCTAACAGATTGCTCTATGTGGAAGGTATGAAATCGGCCCTTAAACTAACAAATTACCGAGTAAATTCTTAGTTTTTACTGGCACATCAAATTCTCTTTTTTTAACAGACCGTTTGATTTAGTGCCTGTGCTAGCCGCAAGCACATTCAACGTAATTTTAACCATAAGCCGGATGGATTGTACAACAAAAAGTTTATTTTGAAAATTAATTGTCCAGACTGCAAAATGACAAACAAGTTAGCAAAGCAATTAATTAAAAATTCCGACAACAAACACAACAGTTCTCTTGCCACCGGGGTTGACCCATTAATTCAGACAAAAGTTGCCTGGTTACTTTTGAAGTTGGAGGCAGCCCCACACTTCTGAGACTGACATAACATATTTACATCACATTTACATGCATCTACACATAATTTGTTTGTAAAAAGGCGTCATGGCAACAACAAAAACAACAAAAATAAAGGAGAACAACAAACATTTATCATGAACGAACGCGTGCCACATGTCCAGGGGCCAGGGGGGTCAAACATGAAGCAAGTTTTCAACTGCAGCATTAATTTTAATTTGACTTTTAAGCTTTTTGGTTTGTTTGTCTGAAGTGCGCATTTGCGCACAATTTAAATATTCCTTAAATTAAAAAAAAACCTTCCATAAAACTTAACTTTCCATACAATTAATGACCCAACTCACGCTCATCGATCAAAAGTTAAGTGAAGCGAACAATAAGCCAGCCAACCCAACACCAACCTCAACCCTGATGTCACCTACAACAGCCTTGACACAATTAATTAAAAGTTCAAAATATTTTTCTTTTCTAACAAAGTTAACAGAAAACACTGCACTTTACACTTGAATTAATCAAGGGATGCCAAAGATCTCTCGTTCCCTACAAATATGTAAATCAAGTCAAGTTCAAGACGTTACTTGTACCCAATCTCACCCACCACCCATTGACACACCGACCCGTCTCTGCCTTTCCGCCTCCATTCATCGTATTAGTTTACCGTTTTGTGGTTAACCGCAAATAAGCATTTTGTGCATTTTGTTTTCGTTTCGTTTGCTTTTTACACTTTCCTAACCCAAACTCAGCCATTTGTAAAAGTTTAACTTAGTTAGAGTGTAAAGGAAGGAACAGGAGCGGATCTCATAATCTTCGCTGTGATTTCTGTATACACCTCTCCAAGTTTAATTCGCCCCTGTTTGAAGCTTAGTCCTGCATGGTCAGCCATCAATATCTTTTGTTTGGTTCCTTTTTTTCATAAAAAAAATATTCACACTTTACTGGGTTTATGTTTTTTTTTCCGCTTTTTGCTTACGTTTCAATATGTATTCGCCCCAAGAATCCTATTAATTTATTAAATTTGGTTAATGCATTTACTTGGTTCTAGATTTATTAGCCAGCTATGTGATTGGTTTCCATTTCCTTTGTCTTATTTAAGCTAAATAACCCATTTTGGTGGTTGGGAACTGTCATGACAACCTCAAGGCAACAAAATGTGTGTATTATGTGTATTTTGTTCCCTCGCGTCTAACAATTAGGCACGCAACCAAAGACCAAGGGACAGGTGGGTCGCTCTCTTGTGTGTGATGTGCTGACACCTTTTGCCCAAAGAAAATGGGGGGCGTGGCCAAAGGGCATGTCATGTATGTCAGTATGACATGCGTGTGGAGGTGGGTTTAATGCTTAACGGTTGATTGAAATTGAAATGGGCAAAAGCATATTTTTTTGGTATGGTATGTATGCATATAAGCTTAGCCCCTGAGGTGAGGTTTATTATAAGGGATTTTGAAGGGAAAGAACAATTTTATATTTTAGTCTTGAATGTTTATTTTGTAAGGGAAAATGTTATTATACTACCTAAGCTTGAAGAATTGTATTGCTTAAGTTTAGGGTTTGTCAAGAAGAGCAAGTCCAAAAAGTGAGAGTGTAGTGGTGTACGAAAATTTTGCGACGTAAACTAGCTCTGACCTACTTTCGTAGACCGCTGGCCAGCGGCGCACGTCAACTGGCAACCAGTCAACCACAAAAGTGAAATGTGCAAAAGACATTAAACAAATTTAAATAAATAAAGTGCGAGCAATTCAACTCCAACAAGAGTGCATACATACACACACGCCCGCCAGACACATGTACATGCACACATGCAGGCGGTCGACCACTCATAAATACATACATCCTCCTTACACGGCCACATCAAACATGGACACAAATGAACACTCCTAAAAAACAACAAAACAACAACGATAAAAAAGTTTCCTATTAACTAAAACTATATCCTGTCGTTTCTACCAAATGCTTCGTAACTCATAGTCGGAGCTCAACCGCAACAGCCTCAGCGCCTGTTCGCAGCGAACAAAAACGCTCTACCATATATGAAGACGCCATATCAGAGTTCAAGGAGTTTCTTTAGCCTGGCACAAATAGGCACTCAAGAACCCTTTGTCCAGTCCAATCCACCTTGTCAAAAAGAGACCGGTGGCTGACGGGGTAACACTCATACACAGCTTACATGTTCGATCCACTGCATCGACGACATTCAGCTACAGGCACACATGGCCAGTCCACTCAGCATTGCAACCCGACGACATCCAGCTGCAGTCTTCACATCAAAACATCCATTGAATGTTCGAGCTTACGAAATAAACGTCGTTCAAACATTTCAACAACATATGCATCCCATGTTCCTGCGCAACAACCAGTTAAGCAACCACGTCAAGAAACCCCTTGAACCTCCAAACACTGGAACTACACACAACGTATCAGAGATATACCAGCAAGTATTCAACTTACCTGATATGCCAGTCAACTCGACGCATAACTTAGGAGGGAGTTGCTGTGGCGGTTCCAGTTCATCCAGCTCCAATCACAGTTCCAGTCATATTTCCAACTAGTTCGCACATCACTGGCAACTCGTTACTCTGTGGAAGTCCGCCTTTTATTGTACATCTCTAAAGCTAAGGTCCCATAGGCAAATAATTTGCCCAAATTTTTATGAATATTTGGCTAAATATCCATGATGGCAGATTTTGTAGGACTAAAAATTACAACTCTGGTTCCATACGCAAATAATTTGATACGCAAATACGCCAGGAAGTTCACTAATTTCGTCTATTTAGCCAAATTTCCATCAAAATTTGGCCTTAGCTTAACTCACACATACACACTCAACTCTTTGCATTCTGTTAAACTCATTCTCCGCGGCTAACCGCCAAGCAATCAACCAAACCTAAATCTAAACTTTCTCTTACATTAAATAATTAAAGTGGCCTAAATCGACACAATTGTCAAAGTAGTTGCTGAGTTTGGGAAATCACTCTGCTAGCATTGTTCAAAGCGAAAATTAAAATGTTGAATAAAAAGGATTTAGAAATATAGCAGCTGGTATGCAAGGGTATGTAAACTTCGGCCGAGCCGAAGTAAGCTTTCCTCTATTTTTATACCCTTGGAGAGGGTGTATTAAAATTTGTCCAGATGTTTGTACCGCATAGAAGGAATCATCTCCGATTACATAAAGTATATATTATATATTCTTGATCAGCATGACGAGCTGAGTTGATATAGCCATGTCCGTCTGTCCGTTCGTCTGTTTCTATGCTATCTCCTCCGTCATTTTTAAAGCTTTCTTAACCAAACTTTGCACGAAGTATCTTGGTACAAATACGCTGCACATTTTTCGGAACCGGCCGGATCGGATGACTATAGCATATAGCTTTCATAGGAATGATCGGTCGGAAAAGTAGTTTTAGCTTGAAAACTTTTTTGTTCTCAACGCAAATGTGCCCAAACCTCGTATTTATAAGTTTTCTATGCATTTACACAATTCCACCAAGTTTGATGAAAATCGGTGAACTATATAGTATAGCTACTATTCAAAATATAATTCTAAAAAAAAGTTTTTGGAAGAAAAACTTTTTTGTTTTCAATGCTATCGCTCCCAAACTTGGTGCTGATCAATATTATATGCTACTACACAATTATGCCAAGTTTAATCCAAATCGGATGACTATAGCATATAGCTGTCATAGGAACGATCGTTCGAAAATTAGTTCTAGTGAGAAAAACCTTTTACGTTTTCAAAGATAGCGTCTTTACACTTTCCAGCTGTGAATATTATCAGTTTGCACACAATTTTGGGAAGTTAAGTCAAAATCTGATGAATATATAGTATAGCTGCCATATAACAAACTGGCAAGCAAATGGTCAAAGTAATGGAGCCATTTGGGAAACAACTCAGCTAAGAATGCTCGACGAAAATCATTTAAAACATTAATTTATATAAATTATACAAGCTACAAGGGTATATAAACTTCGGTCAAGCCGAATGTTGAAATCAGAAATCTATGGACACAATTGCAGAGTGCCAACATATTTTAATTTGTAATATTAAGTCGGCAATAAAATCACTTGAAAACGCCTCGCATGGCAGCTGGCATGAGCAACATATTGATGACATGCGACAAAATCATGATGGTTATTAAAGAGGTGCTCGCCCCATACCGACATAATTGACATTCAGAAATTGCTTGGAGCAGCTGCTTCGATAATGAAAATATATTTCATGTCAATTAATTTAAAAACAAAATTTTTTTTATATTATCTGTAAAAAAAAGTTTTAAAAGATTTTTAAGAGAAAGCGTCACGAGTATTAAATCGAATCGGACAATGTTGCAACCAACTTAATTTTGATGTCTCATTATTAGACTTTCTTTTTTAGTATGGGTCGTTTCGCTGAAGTGTAAACAACATAGTTTATGTGTGCTCCGAATATGTAAACTTTTGTGCCAACACAACACAATTTGCGGGAAAGTTAACTTTTCTGAAAAATGCAGTTAAAGGCCATCGAATGCTACAAGAAGCTTACGGGAAACATGCTTAAAGAGCAAAAAATCATAAGGGCCGCAAAACGGCCAGAATACGAGCAAAGGCATGACAAGGTAATTTTGCAACATGACAACGATCGGCCACATGTTACGCAGCCGGTCAAAACACACCTGGAAACGTTGAAATGGGAAGTCTTACCACACCCGCCGTATAGCCCAGACATTGCCCCTTTCGACTAATATAGGTTTTCGTTGACGACGCAGGCCCTTGAGGATCAGCAGTTTCGCTCTTTTGAACAACTCCAACATTGGATCGATTCGTGGATTCGTGGAAAGACGCAAAAGACGATAAGATAATTTTTAAACTCGCTATCAGCAAAGAGATTTAAAAAAATTGAATACCGAGACATGCTTCCATTTTGATTGCTGATATTAAGTTCAAGTTTGCACTATATTTTACATTTGTCGTTCATCTAGAGTACAAATCCTTTTAAAAGATAAGACTCGAGGCACGTGTCTTGATTTTTTTTGTAGTGACACGAAGATGTGTTGTCATAAATGATTTCGGACAGCTCGTACCTAACAGTTTTGAGTGACATCTCACAATGCAGATAAGTAAGTTCTCACCAGACCATTATATATAATGTAAATTGGAGTATCTTTAATTTAAGGTTGTTTTTTTGTTTAACTTTTTTGGGATGAATAGTAGCAGAGCTGTAATTTCCAAATCGGTTCTCTATTTGTGCCATCGAAGGCACTAATGATGTCAGTAATCGCCTTTTTATTTGAAATACTTTGGAAAGCGTCAAAATTGCGAAGATATCTTTGGTCATCTTCTAAACGTAAAGCAAATTTATATACAATGATTGGTTCGATATCCTTCTCTAAAAATCTCTAAAATCATGAAGCAAGAACTATCTGAGCTTACGAAATGATATTTCTTAATAATAACTAAAAAATATTTTATTTACAATATATAAAAGAATATCAACATGCCTCTCTATTCAATTTCTAAAGTTTTTGTTAGCCAAATTCATAAGCATCTTTTAGATCAAAACACTCTTAGCATTCACCATTATCATAATTACTTTTCAACTAACAACGTGACATACTTGAAAAACTTTATCGAAAGATTATTCGTCCATAAACATAATTAGCAAATACAATCAAAATAAGACCGAACAAAGAATGCAGAGAAATATATATGCAATCTGTGGGAGGGGGCCGAAAACAATTCGAATTCCGAGACACCGGAAGCCAATTTGTATAGTTCGTTGATTTTTTTTTTTGCCAAGAGGTAAATGGCAGGTTGCCCACTAGAAGCGGGAGAGTCATGGTCTAAACTAAGTATGCAACTACAATAGCACGTTTGAAATGAAAGTTTTATTCTAGTTTATTTGTGTATCAGTGCGTGGGGTAAAACTTTTGATAAATGTGAGATATGGCAGCATAATAGAAAAGGAAATGAATGGGAGATCAGTGAAAGGAAAAAGTGCAAACTACGAGCTAATAAAGTTGAACAGTTTAAAATTCCACGCACAGAAAACGAAGCGATAAAATCACACCCCAGCGACTGTTCTAATGAGCTATGAAAACTGATTTATTTACGCATTATGACATTTACAATTCAAATATATGTATGTATGTATTTTTTTTTCTTTTTTTGCATTTTCATAGTAGCCAACGTCGTTGTCACCGCGATAACAATAAAAATTCGATGTCCCAGAGGGCACATAAAAAAAAAAATGAGGCTTCTGGCAACGAGACTGGTTTTAAATACATCAGAAAATTAGTCAGCGCATGGGGAATATTTAACATTCTTTGTATATCGGCTATTGAACTGAGATGAGATATAGAGTAAGGTGATTGACTTTTAAATGCTAATTATTATGTAATATATTGAATTTTGCTTGGAAATTGATGTAAACATTTTTGTTTGCACTTGGTTGCATATATTTTCATGTCTATTATCCACAGAAAGAAAACTGGATTCAGGGTCATATAGGAACAATAAATTTGATTCGATTGTAGAGTTCCAATTGGCCTGACACAATAAAACCAAATACTTTTTAAACCTTCAAATTTTTTGCCGGCTCTAGGTCTCGCTATGTTGGTACATAACTTTAAAAACATACATGAATACTTTTTATTTCTTAAACGTTCTTCAAATTTTGTTTCAGTCTTCAAACAATTTGCCAAAAATCTATAAAAACGAGAAGGCCAAGCTAACTTCTTCTGTGCCGAAGTTTTTATACCCTTGCAACTGCTGTTTTTGAAATGTCAGAGTTTAAGAACGCTTACATAAAAATCAAAAATTTTTGTAACTAAAACCCATTTTTCCACAGATAAACAACTGATTTCGACCAAATGTCGCGAATCTTTTTGAAAACATCAAATTAACAATCTCCGAGTTTAAGAAAGATAAAATTTAAAACCAAAAAATTCACTAAGACTCATTTTCCGACAGATCGGTCCTATGGCAGTCTTAAGATATAGTCATCCGAAAGCATATAGAATTAGTAATCAGTGAGTTTAATAATGCTAACATTAAAAAAAACAATCAAAATCTCTTACTAAGAACCATTTTCGACCGATCGGTTCTATGGCAACCATAAGATATAGTCAACCGATGTCGATCAACTTTTCCAAATTAGTTTGAAAGCGTTTAATATTAAGAATCACCGACCTTAAGAACGATTTACTTGAAAACCAAAAAGTTTTTTTTTACTAAAACCCATTTTTCGACCGATCGGTCCTATGGCAGCCTTAAGATATAGTCATCCGATTTCGACCAAATTTTGCGAATGTATTTGAAAACATATAGAATAAGTAATTAGTAAGTTTAAGGACGCTAACATTAAAAACAAAAAAATTTCTTACTAAGAACCATTTTCGACCGATCGGTTCTTTGGCAGCTATAAGATATAGTCATCCGATTATGACCAAAATTTGGAAATCTGTTTGAAAGCATATAATATTAATAATGGCCGAGTTTAAGGACGATAGCATTGAAAACAAAAAAGTTTTTCTCACTATGACCCATTTTTTGAACGATGGTTCCTATGGCAGTTGTAAGATATAGTCATCCGATCCAGTCGGTTCCGACATATTAGCAGCGTGCAGTAAAAAGAAGACTCTGTGCAAATTTCAGCTCGATAGCCTTAAAACTGAGAGCTAGTAACTGAAACTAGTTTGCGTAGAAACAGACAGACAGACGGACGGACAAAGCTCAGTCGACTCAGCTCGTCGCCCTGATCAAGAATATATATAGTTTATGGAGTCGGAAATGAATATTTCTATGCTTTGCAAACTTCTGGGCAAAATAATAATAATTTTTGCAAGGGAATAAAAAAACAAGTAAGAAAGTTTCCGTATTCTGTCAGGCCAGAATATGCCGAATATGCCTCGCAGGCAACGGTTCTCAAATGTTTGGAGTTTTGACACTATAATTTTCCAATTGGAAGAACTGTATAGGAGCTGTGCCATTACGTTGGGCTTAAAAAGCCTGATTTTCAGCCAGTGTGGATATGACGAGCATCGCTAAACAGCTGAAAGCATCCCAAAGTCACCTTTCGCCTTTTGCAGGCGCGAATCCACATTGAGTTCAGGTAGCTGAATTGCTGAACTTGCTCAATTGGCTGTTCTTCCTAAACCAGAGCCTGGGGTTGTCCGCAACGGATGCTGAGCGCTTTCGTCTTCGACGTGTTGATTTGAAGGCCTGCCGCTTCAGCTGAGGTATATAGTTCTGCTAGTGCATTTGCCAGGTCGCTTAGCCTATTTGCCAGGAGGCATATATTGTCTGCATAAATAGTCCAGATGCCGCAGTGCTGGAGTCATTGACCACTTTATGCCGCTGTTGTTGGGATCAGGTCGCATTGTAGCGAACACGTCTGCAACCACCATTATAAGCAGAATAGGCGAAAGAGCACACTTAGGACAGGAAAAGGATACGAATGCATTCCACCATGAAGCATTCGCTCTGATGAGGGAAATACATTTTTCCGGTATCCCTCTCCTTCGCAACCCATGCCATATGCACTGCCAGCTTACGCTGTCGAAGGCCTTGGCGAAGTCCACAAAGGCCATGTGTAGGTCTGATCTGTACTCGGTGCATTGCTCAATCAAGATGCGCACAGTGTTTATGTGGTCCATGCACCACGAGCCCTTTCTAAATCCTGCTTGCTCTTCGCTTATGGTGTCCATAATGGTGTCTCTCAGGCGATCCAGAACTATTTTGGCCATGAACTTCGAGATGGTTGGCAGCACACAGATTCCACGCAAGTTGTCGCATTCGCGCAGGCCGCCCTTTTTGGGGATTTTCACCAGGATGCCCCCAAACCATTCCGAGAGAAGCTTCTCAGTTTCCCACGCTAGTTTTATTACCGGGTACCGTAAATCCACCGCGGTTGCCGGCTGGCATTTGAAGAACTATGCGATTGGATGGCCGTTAGTCCGAGTTTTATGGGTGCTGAAGTCCTTACCTTGAAATCTGTTAAAAGTCGAGATGCGGCCGTGAATACCTCACAGTTAAGAACTGCTGCAAAGTGGTATCTCCAAATGATCAATTGATCCTGTCCAGTCGTAAAGTACTTTCCATCTGAGTCCTTAATTGTTCGCTCCGCATTCGTCTTTTTATCTGATATTTCGTTGGTCGCCTTATAAACCGTTTTCAAAACGCCGTTTGCATTTTCCGCTTTTTCTGCGAGATTGTTGATGCGGCTGTTTTGTTCTGGCGGTTCTTGGCGCGGTATTCTTGTTTCATAGCCGTAAGTTGTTGTGGTGGGTTAGGTTTCTGCCTAATTTCCTCACGTTGCCTTATCAGGACCCATGTCCATTCGCTCATTCAAGGGCGGTGACCTCTAAGGGACTTTAGCAATGTTCACTATGCGCCAAGCCCCCATACAAACTTTTTTTTTTGTCATTTTTACCATCTTATCAAATTTTTCCAATTTTAGTGCGCGCCTACATAACTAAACGAAGGCCTATGTCAAATCTTGATAATCAGTCAGTCGGTCGTGAAGATTAAACTTTACCTTTACATTAAGTCATGCAATTAACTAACACAAATTAGGTGACTAATGTGTTTCATTTCCAATTTATTATTGTTTAAGTAGATACAAACTTACACAATTACAATCAATGATTGCGAATAAATTTAATTAAAAATTGTTTTTTCTCTTTATCTAATTGCAGATAACTCAACACTAAGTGCCGGACGTGCAGGCTTCGGATATTCAACATTTATTTTTGATAAGGTAGGCACCAATTGACATGAAATTTGATAAAATACTAGTCTACTCCCAGCAAACATTTTTTTATCGCAGAAGATAAGCAATAGCATAGCAAGCATAGCAATCGTACTCTCATCTCCCTTCAAAAAGAAATGTGTGCCACTCTTCGACACTTTTGGAAGAAAAGAACGCGTTTCTTCTGGGATAAAGGAAAACGTCTCTTCTCAGGGATAAAAAAGCGTTTCATTCTGGGTATAAGAAAAAGTGCCTTTTAAGGTATAAGAAAAAGTGCCCTTCTAAAGGATAAAAAAATCGTTTCTTCCTAGAGAGAGGAAAAAGTATCTTCTGGAGATAAGAAATCGTTTCTTTCTGAAGATTTAAAAGAGTCTCTCTTATGTAAGAGATTTTTTATTTTTATTATTCCGAACAACAACAAATTAAACAAACTTATATTTTGTATATTACAAATTTTTACTTACTCTGCGGGGATTCGAACTCGGGGCCCTTGGACTGAAACAAGGTTGGAACGACGCCACGCCGTGCGTCTAAGGCAAGGCATCTCATATGTAACTTGTATTGAAAACATACAACAAAATTTGCTTGTTGGTAATTCTTAACCAAGAATTCCATACTCTGCCAATATAAATAGTGCAATTGAAATTTGCGAAAATAAAAAGTATCAGCAGTTTGAAATCAAAGGGACGGACAGTTGACTTTAAATGACTTGTATCCTGTTTGTGCCAACTGCTCGAGCATTAAGGTCGTTTTAATAATAGTTAAGACGAATCGACAATGCCAAGATTGGATGATGAAAAGGTGAGTCCCCTTTAAAAAGAATCGCTGTCATGTCTTCAAGGCGATTTTTGAAGGTTTTATTGCCAATTTACCGAAAAAAAAGCTCCCTTCTATGTTCAAAAAGCGATGGCATATGTATTTTGTTGGTATAATTGCCAAACTATCACCAAACTCTCCCCTTAAACTATAGCCAAAGTCTCTTTTTGACAAGAGAGATAAGAAACACAACAAAATGTTTGCAGGGCTCTAATGCTAAATACAATTACAATTTTGCTATCTCTAAGATACACCGTATATCCAATTACCATCAATTTCAAAGCTTAACTAATTAGCACATTGATTGGCCACAAGCTGTCATTGATTACTCTCAACTGTTGGCCACTTTTAGGCGTGGAAACCCCCAGGAATAACATCAAAATACACAATTAATCTTTACAGCACTTTAAGCAAATGCCTCACGCAGGCAGCAACAAGCCGCAGAACAGCAACAACAACAACAGCAGCAGCGACTGAAAGCTTTGTTGTAATTAATATGCAAATGAAGAAGTTGCCGGCTGGGGATATCCCAGACAAAGCGCAGTGCCGACGTCAAAAGCATTTGCACAAATCATCGGGTTAAGAGCGTTGGAGTTGGCTAATTGTTATGCAAAAGGGACGGTTCACCCCACTAGACAGTTCAGCTATTGTTTTTTTTTTTTTGTTTTAAACTCCATTGAACTTTTGATGCAGACCAAAGTCCAGGCTTTGAGGATTTTAAATAAAACACTAGACAACAGGGTTTTTGGAAAGGCTTTAATTTTTGCTTAAAAAAATCATCACCTAAACCAGCGATGGGCTGCGCTTTATTTCTCTCTAAGCCAGCTAAAGCCAAGCCTGGCTCGCAGCGGCCGAACGCATTTCACTATTCTCACCGACACGTGCCGAACCACAGACTAGGATATCTAGACTGAACGATTACGCAGTCGAGACCGCTTCTGTCAGAAATTAGTCAGCTGTTTGCTCTCACTTACGTTCTCTGAGTGCATTTAGGAATATGTACGTCTTGCTTTAACCACTGTGATTTTATATGGCCACTATAATTTATTTCAATGCGCACTATCGCTTAACATCATTCAAAATTGAGAAGCAGCGCAAATTTTATCTCTAAGGACAAGCGCAAACATGCGGCTGAAAGATGAACTGACGGCAGAACTAAACCCATTTCAAGCTAATGGATATTTAAGTACCCAAGAAAGTGTTGACACTTAAAAAATTCCAGCGCGAGGCATGTGAGAGATATTGTGACAAAATTTTTTGCATAGTAAAAAGGAAGAATGAAACTATAAGAAAAAAAATATGACAGTTTAGTTTTCCGTGGCTTACCTGTAGATTTTTTTCTAACGGTGAAAATCTCGGATGAAAAATGTTAACGAGAAATGCTGTCAAATAAAGGAAAATGGGCAAAATGAAAAACGCGCACCCGCACCAGATACCTCGAGCGGTCTGCTGTATGCAATGCAGTAAAATATTCAGCGATGTGTCAACACACCTGACTTTCACACCTGATTTTGTTACAATGGGTGTTAAAACACCCGACAGCCCATAATGTGTACTAAAAATAAATTTTTTTGCTATACTTTTTTTTAACTTTATTCGGAAATCATGGTGTTAATTTTTTAATTTGTTTAATTTTTTAAATTAAAATTTTTTTTTTCCATCAACTTTTATGGTCTTCTAGTCACACATTTCAAAATTTCATCAAAATCGTACGAACTTATCTATGGCCTACCTTTAATGGGTTAAGGCTGATCTTGACAAATACCCACGCTCCGTGCATGCTAGTGTGCACAACAAGCACTGGATTGATCTTGAAGATTCGGTTGTAAGGCAGGTCAGGGCTGGCTTATGTCTCTTTATTTTCGCTAACTCTCAGTTTTTGGCCTCGCACTTGTTTACAAACAATGTTCTAAACTGAATTGAATCTTGATTGCATCATACACAAGAACTCCTACTCACATTTAGGGCCGATTTCACATCTACTACATAGACTTAACTATCACATAACAAATTACAGAGTAAATTCTAAGTTTATCTGACACATAGCAGCTATCTGGAGGAAGAGAAGTCAGTCCTTAATTTATCAGCAAAACTCAGCTTTGAATAAAATCAGCGTCATACCAGCAAACGCATCGAGCGATTGAGCGAAAGTCGGCTGATTGAAGCGCTTTTGCTACGAGCGCGAGAGAGAGAGAGCGGGAGAGTGATCGCGAGAGTAAACGACGCATTAACTGTCAGCTGCACAATGAACTGTTTTGAACCGAGTTGAGAGTGTAATGATTGTTGGTGGTGCTTAAGACAACCTACATAGATTGTGTTTAGCCTCTGTGCTGAACAGTTCACTAAAAAAAAGATTGTACTGAGAGAGCGCCATACCTTTTTCGTTGTATCATGGTTCAGCCCATGTAAAAACTCATTCGAGGTGATTCTGGCTCAATCGTTATTCAGCCAAACGAACAAACACTCGAATTTAATGAAATGAAGTCGAGCATTAAGGTTTGAATGGTTTGATTGTATAAAAATCGGCTGCGAACATGTGTGTGTATGCAAGTTTGATCGTTTGATTAATGTAAGACCGTTTTGCAGTCACAAGAAAGCCGTTCACTGATGTAAACCAAGGAAATAAGAAAATGACTCGGCGTTAGAAGATTTACATTGAGTCATTTTGGAATGGATAACTATTTTGAAAAGTATCTAGGTTAAACGTATGGATTCAATTCTATCATCAATTCCCTAACCTCTCAAACTACCCACTTAACTCGAATTATAAATCACAATTTTCCAAAATTTATTTTCCACATTGTTATTTCCCATTCCTCATATATTTTCGCTCGTATCTTGCGTTTCATCTATTCTAGCACCTTGTTTACACCTGCATAAATTTTTGCATTTCTCCACACAATTTCCATTTTTATTTTTACCCACTGTCAACGACCCACACCACAAAAAATAGGAGCATTCCGAAATCCTGTTTGTATCCTCCTTTTCCCCGTCCCCCTCCCACACCCTCATTCTCTGCTGGCTATAAATTGATTTATGATGTCTGCTCGCATTTTGTAGCACCAAAAGTTATGCAACACAAAAAATGTTTTTGCGGTACCTGACTCCATTTGTACTGTCCGTTTATGGCCAAAAATCCTTGACTGTGTGCTGCATTGAAGTTGTCAACATTTTGTTGGTAGCGTTTTTGTGACTCTCCTTTGCTTTCTGTGAGTCATAATAATTTTTTATTAACCATTATAATTCATATTTATTAATGTGCTCAATTTGTTTTTAATGATATTATGTGAGAGAGTGTGTGTGTGTGTGTGTGCTGAAAGCAGCTGTTATCCTGCGCTGTTAAGTGTTCTGGGATGCGTGCTGAAGTGGGTTTTTAATGGATAGACTACGCTCGTGGTGGCATTTTGATTTACCGCTGGATAATAGTGGCTAACAGCAGGTGAATTTTCCCAACTATTCTTAAGATAAACAGGGTTGGTTTATGAATGAAAATATATTGTAGAATGTGCCAAAACAAAAAGTTTAAATGAATTTGAATGCATATTTTGTTGTTGTTTAATCTGGGAACCAGGTAGGGTCGGGCAATGTCTCGACCTAAAATTACATTTATCTTTACGCGTCTCGGTGTATGGAGTTAGTAATAACAAAACATAAACAAACATAACGACAATGCACACTGGGGCAGCTGGCCACAATTTTTTTGTTTGGGAAACTGAATATAAAGACAGTCGGGAATGAATTTGAATACAAATAGCTATTGAATGGGTTTTTGAATGGCAGTCACTCAAAGTGAATTTTTCTTCAAATTTATGCAAAAAAAATAAAAAATTAATAGTCAAAACTAGGAATGCAACCGCTGCCGAAATTTTATTTTGTATTTTCGACTACGGACTAAATTACAATACAAAAATATAAAGAAGTTTCGATTACAACTTTGAAATATAGCTCAGAACTTTCGTGGGGTCCGGACATAAAGCCCATAGGCTTTAAGTCCGTATTTGAATTTAAATTATTTGAGGCTTAAGTTTAGTTGCCATTTAGTGATATTTCATTTAATTATATTAAATTTTTATAAATGTCATCAACGTCTAATAAAAATTGTTACACAATTCTAAATTGAAGATACTCTGACTTCATTGCGAGTCTCAAATTCCCATTTTCTGATTGAATAAGATTTAGCGTTGATAAAACTATCTTGTGAGGCGATCCACAAGTCAATCGAAGATTTATTGCAAAATTATTCCACGCATTGCTAAATAAATAACATTCACGAGCCAGTAGTCGCTAGTGCTTGATGTCTTGGCTTAATCGCACCAATTGTTTTAGGAAGGGCTGCGCTGAAATGGTTTCATTGAAGCCGATACCACTAGAGACTTTTCTTGGACGTTTCCATTACTCTCCGTCGTCTGGCTTCTGCCAGAAACCACCATTTCAATTCGTTGAAGTTAGGAATTTATGTTATTTAGATAGATTTTTCGCTGTGCTCTGACACTAAACTAAACTGAACTTATATGGGCCTTATGTCCGGAAAAATCTGTGCATTATGACCGAATTCTATGCGGATTTATCACCCATATCAAATGTGAGTGATTTTCATGTTAATGGGCTTTTCCAGATTTTCAAAATTTCCCGGGAAAAACTTTTTGAAAATTTTGTATATAAATAAGAAAAAATATAATTCAAATAAGTTTTAAGGCGTTGCAGCGAAACTTTAAATTAAAATGTGTAGCACACTTGGCTGGAACTGAAGAACCAATATAAATATTTTTTAATTTTTTTAATTATTATTTTTTGTTTTTCTGAGTAATGAATCTAGTAACGAGAAGGCTAACTTCGTCTGTGCCGAAGTTTTTATACCCTTGCAAGTGCTAGTTAAGGACGCTCACATTGAAAACAAAAAGTTTTTCTCATTAAGACCCATTTTCCGACCGATGGTTTCTATGGCAGCTATAAGATATAGTCATACGATCCGGTCTATTCCGACATATTAGCAGCGTGCAGTAAAAAGAAGACTCTGTGCAAAGTTTCAATTCGCTAGCGTTAAAACTGAGAGACGAGTTTGCGTAGAAACAGACAGACAGAAAGACGGACGGACAAAGCTCAATCGACTCAGCTCGTCGCCCTGATCAAGAATATATATATGTACATAGTTTATAAGGTCGGAAACTTTAGGGCAAAATTATAATACATTTTGCAACATCGGATCACTATGTCTTACAGCTGCCAGATATCTCTTTCGGTGGGTTTCAAATCTTTCGTGTGATGTCAGGAGATTTAGCAAAATTCACCACCCAAACAATTTTGACAAGTAAAATTAGTTTTGGAAATGTAAACAACATTATTTTTCTGGATATGTTGCATCAAATGAATAAATTATTTGATTAGTTTAAACATTGCAATTTGCGTTTTAATTTCTCGCAAAACCAACCAAAGGCTTTCGTATTTGTCAAAGCAGCCACCTCAAGTGGCGCCATCTACAACTTGGTCGCCATCTATGTAAAAGCAAAGATTTATAGAAATTATAGATGACGCATGTGAAACAGAAAACGATTTTCTTGGGAGCTGACATTGGATCTCAATTTTGGCTTCTCGCTGCCTTTACGAGGAATATATGTATTGAAATTTAGCTATACGTTTTAATAAATGGGTGTTGGATGAGAGCAAAGATTAATAGATTTTATACATGACGCATGTGAAAGAAAAATCGATTGTTCTTGAGAGCTAACACTGGATCCCACAATCGGTATCTACATATCTAGTGTCTTTGGTAAAAGCCAGCTGACTAAGGGCTGGCAAGTTATACTTCATAAGTGGCGCGAACACATTTTTAAATTTCGCATTTTATTTTTGGAGAATGTGAAATGAATATATATAAAATTGAATTATAATTTAAAAATGCATCATAAAACATATAACACAATCAATAAATATCAATTGAACATCAAATTGCCTCTTAACTAAAAAAAGGGAAATTTTTTTGCGTGAGATGCAGCCCTATTTTTACAGATGATAGTTCAATTGGAACAGCTTCTGTTCTAACTAGATTTTCAAATGAGAAAATTAAATCTCTGGAAGTTCTGTGACACCGACGAATTTTTCGAGCGATTTGCAAACCAACCGAAGATGAAATCTCTAGAGATTTCTGTGACACCGCTGAATGAGAAAAACTTTTTGTTTTCAATGTGAGCGTCCTTAACTAGCACTTGCAAGGGTATTAGTGAGAAAAACTTTTTATACCGTTGTAGAGGGTAATTAAAATTGTCCAGATGTGTGTAACGCATATAAGGAAGCATCTCCGACCACATAAAGTATATATTCTTGATCAGCATGACGAGCTGAGTTGATATAGCCATGTCCGTCTTTCCGACTGTCCGTCCGTCTGTTTCTCTGCTATCTCCTCCTTCAGTTTTAAAGCTATCTTAAACAAACTTAGCATGAAGTCATTTGGTACAAATTCGCTGCACATTTGTCGGAACCGGCCGGATCGGCTGAGTATAACCTATAGCTGCCATAGGAAATATCGGTCGAAAAAGAAGTTCTAGTGAGAAAAACTTTTTTGTTTTCAATGCAAACGCCCCATCGTATTTATTAGTTTTTGTTGCTTTTACATAATTCCATAAAGTTTTAGGAAAATCGGACAGCTATATAGTATAGCTGCTATACAAAAATTAGGTCTGAAAAAAGTCTTAGTAGCAAACACTTTTTTCTTTTCAATGCTATCGCTCCCAAACTTGTTATCAATCAATATTATAAGCTACCACACAATTCTGCCAAGCTTGATCCAAATCGGGTGACCATAGCATATAGCTGCCATATTAACGATCGGTCGAAAAAGAAGTTCTAGTGAGAAAAACTTTTTTGTTTTCAATGGTAGCGTATTTAAGCTATCCAGTTATAAATATTATCAGTTTTCACACAATTTTAGGGAGTTTGGTCAAAATCTAATGAATATATCGTATAGCTGCCATATAATAAATCAAATGGTCAAAGTAGTGACGCCATCTATTGCTGAGTTTTGGGAATAACTCAGCTAAGAATGTTCGATGAAAATCATTTAAAAGCTCAATTTAGATAAATTATACAAGCTGCAAGGGTATATAAACTTCGGTCTAGCCGAAGTTAGCTTTTCTCTATTTTTTGTTTTGAATGTTAGTGTGTCCAAACTCGGCCATTACTAATATTATATGCTTTCACACGGATTTGCAAATTTTGGTCAAAATCGGATGACTATATCTTACAGCTGCCATAGGACCGATTGTTCGGAAAATGGGTCTTTCTGAGAAAACTTTTTTGTTTTAAATTTGATCGTTCTTAAGCTTGTCGATTGTTAATTTTATATGTTTTCTACAAGATTCGCGAAATTTGGTCGAAATCAGATGAATATCTGTCGGAAAATAGGTTTTAGTTAGAAAATTTTTTGATTTTATCTCTGGTATTTCAACAACAGCATTTGCTCAAGTATAAAAACTTTGAAACAGATTAAGTTAGCTTGGCCTTCACGTTTGAGTTATGCCAGTCTTGAAAGAAGTGAGCAATATATACTTTACAGGTCGGAAATGATTCCTTCTGGCTGTTACATACTTTTGCACAAACTCAATATACGCTTTGTACCTTTGGTACAGAGGTTGCGAGCCTTAGTCAGATTTTGCTGTCCGCAGTGCAATCAGATTGATGATAAATAAATAGGAAACAAATTAATTTAATAGGATTGAATGGTTCTGAGCTAGTTTTTCTTCATTATTGGATTTTTATTAAAACTGCTTAAAACTTGTTTTCCTGCTCAGTCCGGCTGTTGCTTTTGGCTCTTTATTTACCATTCTTTCTATCTCTCTCTCTCTCATACCTAATCATTTTCTGCTTTCTAAAATATATTTTATCCCCATTTTTTGTCCAAGTCATTCCCTTTTAGTCCCATTTTGTCTGTCCATTCTGTTTTGAGGTTTATGTTAGCCTCTGACTTTTCCTTTTGTTTTGAATTTGTTTCTTTGTTATCATTGTATTTGTATTTTGGATTGTTTCCTTAGCAATTTGTTTGCAACATTTTTACAATAATTGAACAGGGTTTTGAGGAAAGGAACCAAAAAAAAGGCAACCAAAGAAAAGAAAATGAGA
This sequence comes from Lordiphosa magnipectinata, assembly GCA_037044535.1. Taxonomy (NCBI): domain Eukaryota; kingdom Metazoa; phylum Arthropoda; class Insecta; order Diptera; family Drosophilidae; genus Lordiphosa; species Lordiphosa magnipectinata. The sequence goes on from JBAMBO010004117.1 coordinate 181,984, forward strand.
GGATTTGACATGTCCTTAGGATAAAAGGCACTGGCGAATCTGAAACTGATTGGTGTAACTTAAAGAATAATTAAGCAAAGAAGGTTGAAGATTTTAAATTTATAAATTTTGTACTTATTTGATTTTAGGATTTGGTGGCCTCAAGAGTTTATCTTAATTTCAAGCATCCGTCATCCTACTGCAACATTTTGGTCAAGGATTTCCTTTTGGCATGCTAATTTTTAAAAAACAGTTGTACTTATGTTTGTGACTCTCTCATGGGCATAAATTAAAAACAACAATAACTAAACAAAGAAAACTTTTAGCCACCAGCACAGCAGCAGCAGTAACAGCAGCAAGAAGAAAACTTTTTCATTTTTCTGCAGTTTTCTTAACGATTTTTGTCGCCGACTCGCGCAGGAAACAAAAGGCAAACATAAATTACACATGTACATTTATTTTCTTTTCCTCTTTTGCTGTATGTGCGTGTGTGTAAGCCTTTTTTTGTTTTCACTTTTTCTGGCAGTCATAGTAGTCTCTCTACTGTAGCATACTTTTCCAGTGGTTTCCCTGGACATATGCCTCAACTTTTAATGAGTTTTCAAAAGCAAAGCCCAAAAAAAAAAAAAAAATGCACACACACAAGGTAGTTTTCGTAAAGGAGATGGAGGCAATTTGTGGGTACTTATGAGCGCTTCAACTAACTTGAATATGTTGGCATACTTCTAAAGCGGAATTAAAGGAGAACAATAGAATGAAACGGGGCGAGTGGAAGCAATTTTGACTAGACACAGTAAGGGTCGCTAAGCTTAGCTACTTAGCGAAAAGTGCATTCATTCAATTTTGTTCTTTTACGGCTTAGAAATAAGTTTTTGTGGTATTTTTCAGTCTTTTGTAAAGAAAAAGTTCAGAAAAAATAATCAAGTAATTTAAGGACATTTTTTAAATTCAATCAATTTTTCATAGATAGAAATCAGTGAAGTGAATATAGTTTTTTTGACTCCGATTATACAGCTTTTTAAAGGAAATCACAAACAATTTGTTATTTGACATGATACTTTATATCAGGGGTGTTCACAGCCTATGCGCAAGCCGCGCATTCGTTGACGTTTTGCGTATAGCCGCGCGTCTAGGCTCTCAAGCGCAAACCAAAGTATATTGCAACAACAACTTTGCATGTTTTCTCTCTGCTCTTTCTCTCCTATATCTCAAATATGATTGCTTCGTCTTCAGCGTAGATTTTGTTGTTGGCGATGAATGACATCCACGAGCACACACACACACTAATCGGATTTCTCTTTTTATTTCTTGTGGTTGTTGTTGCGTGAGAAATATTATCTTTATTTGTAATGGAGTCTACGCCGCAGTAAGCTGGCTCTGTGCACCTCTGTTTTATGTATATAAATACAGCCTTGAACAGCTTTAAAATCTGAATGCTTTTGCAGAGCTCTCTTACTTAAAAGGTACAATTGAGTTAATCCGTGCTGAAAAGTTACTTCACTTGCATAAGTTAGTTACTTAAAAATTATATGTTAGTGACCTATGCATACATCAGCTGCCTTTTATATTTTGGAAATTTGATTTAAAGACACAGAATCCATTAGGAGTTGGCAATGTGGGCAGAGAAGTTGCAATTTGCATTTTTATACCCTTGCAAAGGGTATTATAATTTTGCCCAGAAGTTTGCAACGCATAGAAATATTCATTTCCGACCCCATAAACTATATATATTCTTGATCAGGGCGACGAGCTGAGTCGATTGAGCTTTGTCCGTCCGTCTGTCTCTCTGTCTGTCTGTCTGTCCGTCTGTCTGTCCGTCTGTTTCTACGCAAACTAGTCTCTCAGTTTTAAGGCTAACGAGCTGAAATTTTGCACAGAGTCTTCTTTTTACTGCACGCTGCTAATATGTCGAAACCGACCGGATCGGATGTCTATATCTTATAGCTGCCATAGGAACCATCGGTCAAAAAATGGGTCTTAGTGAGAAAAACTTTTTTGTTTTCAATGTAAGCGGCCTTAAACTCGGCCATTGTTAATATTATATGCTTTCAAACAGATTTGCAAATTTTAGTCAAGATCGGATGACTATATCTTATAGCTGTCATAGGAACAATAGGTCGGAAAATGAGTCTTAGTAGAAAATTTTTTTTGTTTTCAATGCTAGCGTCATAAAACTCGGCGATAATAAATATTATATGCTTTCAAACAGATTTGCAAATTTTTGTCAAAATCGGATGACTATATCTTATAGCTGCCATAGGACCGATCGGTCGGAAAATGGGTCTTAGTGAAAAAAACTTTTTTGTTTTCAAGTAAATCGTTCTTAAAGTCGGTGATCCTTAATATTAAACGCTTTCAAACTAATTTGAAGTATATCGACATCGGGTGACTGTATCTTCTGGTTGCCATAGGACCGATCAGTCGGAAATTGAGTCTGAGTGAGAAAAACTTTTCTGTTTTCAATTTTATATTTCTTAATCTCCGCGATTGTTAATTTGATATGTTTTCAAAAAGATTCGCCAAATTTGGTCGAAATCAGATGTTTATCTGTTGGAAAATGAGTTTTAGTTAAAATTTTTTTAGATTTTTATGTAAGCGTTCTTAAACTCTGACATTTCAAAAACAGCATTTGCAAGGGTATAAAAACTTCGGCACAGACGAAGTTAGCTTGGCCTTCTCGTTATACATTCTTCGAAAACTTCTGAAACCTAATTGGAACGATCTCCAATGGAATTTAAGCTACACACTCTTGTTTTGAGAATAAACAGACGACAAATTTGTCCCTATGTCATGTTTTTTTTGTCTTGTGTCATTTCTTGAATGAGTTTTCGATGGCTATTTAATATTCCGAACGTTTTATAAACGTTTTTTAAATACGTATTTAACATGCACGAACAAAAATTTCGATAATTATCGATTATAATGTTTATAATCAGTACTCGACACTAAGAACTTAATACTCAGTATTCGATACTCAATTCCCGATAACACAGCCCCACAGTGTTTTTGTTGCTGACCTATTTCGATCTGAATATGATAATATGGATTGCACTGAACAAAACTGCATTATTGATTTTGTTCTATCAGCTCTCGAATTTGTTGAATTTTTGGCACTCCAGGATTCATGGGGGCCACACTTGCCATAAATATCTAGATTTATGAGCTATTAACGACAGAGCACATATCAATGCATCTTAAAAAAAACAGAGGCGCTTTATTAGTATATCAGAAAGTGTCTAAGCTGGACTCTAAAGTCAAACAATTCTAGTTTTAAAGCACTTTTTTCAAAATAAAACACCCCCTCTTAGCTAGTGTAGTAATCGAATTCCTATTGTAACAACCTAGGCATATAGACCAACAAATGATCTAATTATGAGAATTTTTTTGCATTTATATCAACCTTTTTGACAGGGCTATAGCTTGCTTAAACCGAAAATTCATATTAAAATGTATGGAAGGAAAACTAGATTATCACTCTAAATCTGTATAGGAACTGTAAAGAGGTTAATTGATTCAGCATAAATTGTTATATGTTTACAAGTAGACGGTAAATTCTATGTTGAATCAAGTAGCATTTTCACAATTCCCATAAAAATTTTCAGTGGGAATCTAGTTTTCCTCCCGTAAAGTGAAATATGTATTTTCTTCTTAAATAGGCTGTAACCTTGCCAAATAAACTAATATAAATGCCATAAATATCACATAATTAGATTATATATTTTGCTATATGCTCAAATAGCTAATATATTTTTCCTGGAGCTAACCGAAACCAGTTTTGGAATCAGTGATCATAATCTTATCATTATTTTAAATCAACAGGGCTGCACATCACAAAGTTGTTCTTTTTGTTGGCCTGTGTAATCACTGTTTTATACTCAGTATTCGATAGCTAGTACTCTATATTCAGTATTCGATTTTCAGTACTCAACACTCAGTACCATATACTCGGCACTTACTGCAAATGGGGAAAAGCGGCTGAATTTGCAAAGACAAAGGCGTACCCAAAAGAATCTGTACTAAGGACAAAATTTTGTCTAGGTCTAGTAATCATATGATTTCGTGCGTACTTATTTTCAGCTGATTAAGCACGAACTAGGTGTATAGCCAATTGAAATATAGATCAATTCGATTGACCAGCAGAAATGAAATAATTTCCCTGTAGTACCGCTGCACCGGTGCTGGTTCTAGCGAATCCGCTAACACTCGTTAGCGACAGCCACCCGCCTAACCACCAGCCATGTTATTTGCCTAACGAATTTTGTATGGGAATGTCCGCATAACTTACCGGTCGGTATGACGCATCATTACCAGTCGTTAGTGTAGTGATGGGGCGGTACGACGCTGCATTACCAGTCGTCAGTGTAGTGATGGGAGCACTCTACCCTGAATAACGACCTGATGCATCACTGGGCGTACGTCGCTTCGCTATCGACAGGCGTCGTACCGACCGCTACGTTTTGCGGACATTCCCATACCAAATTCGTTAGGCAAATAACATGGTTGGTGGTTAGGCTGGTGGTTGGTGGCTACGAGTGTTAGCGGATTCGTTAGAACCAGCTCCGGTTTGCGGTACTACAGGGTTAAGAAAATTTCCAAATTATTTCCCTGAAATTGTGTATTTAATTTTGAATAGTTCTCTTAATTTATTTTCGTTAAGTTTTATCTAGATCGGTTTCTAATTGAAATAATTCAGTTTAATTGAACCTGAAAAAGAACTTCTTGCGTCATTATAAATGTTGGTTGGTAATGTGGTTGGTATCGTTTTCAAAAATTCTTGCACTTCGTTGTGTGTTGGGCAGAATTTTTGTGCTCGTCTCGTGTTGTACCAAAAAATAAAATATGTCACGCTTCCATCCCTAGTAGTACAGTAGCCGGAAAGGGTGATAATTTTACAGCCAGCTGGTATGTACTCAGTGTACTGTACTTAACACTCTAGACCACAAAATAAAAAACAACGACCCTAGAATAGCTGTTCACTTGTGCTGTGTTCAATAAGGACTTTAGAAAATTGAATAGCTTTGCCCACCATTCTGTGGTATCAATAAAAAGCACATACTCAAGAGCCCCCTCACCCTATCAAACTATCGATTTGAAAAGCCACAAAGCCACTTTAACTGCATGCGTGTTTATGTGTGTGTGTGTGTGCGAGCAAAAGCTTTTAAGTAATCAACAAACTGAAAAACGCTTATGCAGCAGAAAATTATAATGTATTTTGCGCTAATTCATTTAAAAGGATGCTCAGCCTTAACCTCAAACTTAGTCAAGGCAGTGCTCTAGTGGCTGCTTGGTGGTTGACTGACTTGGCCTTGTGCTGACACACACACACGTACATATAAGGCCCATTGGCCAGGCCAGAATGCCTATGTCAAGTTTGAGTGGCTCCTCTCGTCTGTTCATCAGTTGTGGGTCTGGGCTTTTGGGTGCATCGATGGCATTTGCCACTTGGAAGTTTGCCAAAAAATGTAAAGAGAGAGACTGACTCTCTGGTAGTAAGCACGTGCTTGTAACAAATGCAATAGCAAACGATTTTTAATTAAAGTTCTTTTGAGCCCAAGAGACTAGATTTTTAGCGGAGAGCTAAATTTAATAAAAATCATTTTAATACATCTATCGATTCCACTTGTTTTCCTAATTTTATTTTCACCACAACAAAAAGCCTTAGCATTAATTTGTAATTGAAGCGACCAGCAATTTCAGTCACGTTATAGCTCATCAGCTTTATTGTCAATCTTTCAGCACTGTGGCTGCCATTTTGTTCTTTTTTACTAAGTCAGCATAACTAGGACCTGATGATAATGATGACGGTTTGTGTGTAGGTGTCGGTATTAATAAAAGTTTTTCCTTTATCCCCGCGATTCATCAAACACATTCGGTACAAATCCACCTTCGCATTTCTATATACACGAGGGTTGTTTGATAAGTCAGTGACAAAAATTCATAAATTTTTAGCATATGCTGCATATTCTGTAAATTTTTCAAATCAACTACAAAAATGTATGTTGTATGTATATGGGCATTTCCCTAGAAAGTTCAACCAAAACCACAAACATACATTCATTTTATGGCGGTGATGGTGGATACTTGAAAGGTATATGAGGGGGTACAATTTGACAGTTCTGCGACCCTAATTGAGGCCATTAAGCAAAGATGAGTAAACAATTTCTTTTTTTTTCTTAAATATCCAATTTATAAGTTTGAATGAACAACAACTGTAAATTATAGCTTTAAACAATTTTCTTTTAATTTTAAATTTATGAACTTATTTAGTTGAGCCAAAAAAATGGAGAATTTTTGTTATGTTTTTGAAAAAAAAAGAAAATAACAAAAATTTACTAGTATTCGAAACAAGAAACTTTCACGTTTAATTAACGAGTTATTATTCTACACAATAAAAATATCTCTCTGCAGACTTCTTCTTGCCATTGACCCATCAAACTGCCCTCGTAATAAAAATTCTTCTTATTTTATCCCCGCGATTCGTCAATCACAGTTGTTACAAATCCACCTCCTCATTTCTATATATATATGCAATATATCCATTTGTTTTTTTTTTTTTTTGCATTCTTTTTATTTGCGCTCAATTGCGCTTTGTGATAACGTCAGCTTGTCAGTTTTTTCGCTGTTTGAAAATTGACAGGAAAAGTTGCCTGTGTGTGCGTGCCGTGGCAATCAAAGTCATCAATAAGTATTTGTAATGCTATCAATGTGGGAGAAAAAGAAAAAAAATCAACACCAACCACTTGGGTTCCTTCATTTCGTTGACACTTTCCTTTCTTTGAGACATTATTTTGCACAGTCATTTTTTTGTCTGTCTTGTAATTACAGTTTCTGGTTGAGTAAAATTTTCTTCATTGCGTGTGACATAACTCACATTACATTTTGGCTTTTACTACTACTACTACAACATACTTACTCACTATACACTTTCATCACTTTCTTTGTTACTTTCTTCTTTACAATTTTCATTGGATGGGGAGTTTCAATCTTTTGATAAGTTTTAATGTGTTTAACGTGACGTGAAATGTAACTAATTAAATGATACTAAACAAGCTTCTCCTTGTTAGCTAGAAGAAAGCCGTCGGCTTCTTTTGAGGGTGCTCAACCAAGTCTTAAAATTATGAACATCTGGTGGGAAATTGTGTATTTTAATATTTTTGATTGAAAATTCCACGATTTGTCAATTACTTGGCTACAGAGAAAGAAATTGTTATTTTGGATAAAATTAAATGGTATCGTGATAATTGAATTAGTGCTCAGCTAATTGAGAGAATACAACAAAAAGCTACTTATCAAATGTACAAAATAATCCTTAATTTGTTATTTATGTTACGTTATGACTTCTCATACTACTTTTCTTTTCGTCTACTTTTTTGCTTCAAAAATAAAGTGAAAATAGAAGAAGAAATTGTAATACCTATATACAATCAAGGCTGTAAAATTTTCAGAAGGTTAGAACCCGTTGTAAAGTATAAGGTTCGGTTCACGGACCGGTTCCTATACCTAAGGTGTTAGTACGAATCTGTATTCAGAGGCAGATTGTTAGAAAGTTGACAGATTTCTGCCTCTACCTTTGGTCACAATTTAAACATATTTTTGTGCAGGAGAACGCGATCAGATTATCTAGCTCCTAGATCTTTTTTCGGCCATTGGCGTCAGTCAGTCTCGTAAGAAAAATGCCAAGAGTGAACAACAACAAAATCCATTCGAATCAGAGCACGGCGACTGCCAGACGCACACTTAGAGTTCGTAATAGGTGCATTTTGCGCGATTGAGACTCGCTGATAACGGTTGTTTATTCTGTTGATATGGTTGGACTGCTCCCAAACTCAAATTTTTTGCCCTCCGCTGATCTATGGAAGTCATCAAGTCGAATGGAACTCATTGCATATCATTCATAGGTCCTCTTAGGTTAGGTTAGGTTAAGTAAGCTGCTCTGCTAAGGCCGAGTTCACTCAAAAGCCCTCTGGCCCATTGTGATGCCTAATTGGGGTAAGGGAAATGGGGTGGTAGGTGGGGTTGGTTGGGTTCTGACGGTCAGATACTACGCATGTAATATCGTGTCGTTAATATATGTCTATCTAAACCATCCTGTAGAGTCGACAAAAAGATACCAGGTCTTCAAAGAATGGTTTTCCCAGATGCTGGGTAAGCTTCCTAAGAAGTGCAGGGCAGTCGCAAAGAAGGTGTTGGATGCTTTCTAGCTCTTCCTCATTCCCACAACTACGACAGAAGTCATGGTGAGGTGCGCGCATCCTGAGGGCCATGCCCCGTTATGACTACGATCATAGTTCTAATCCTATTCTTGCTAAGGTGTAGGAGTTGGGAAGTTCTTTTAGGTGAGTATCTGAGCCAGAGTGATCGGGAGATGTGACAGTCAGGTGGTCCCAATGTCGTTCTGCCCTAGGGATTTCCGAAGTACTTCTGTCATGATGTTCTGCAGGAGTCTTTGTATATCCGTTAACGCTTGCATCGTAGGTAGAGCTGAACCATTCCTTGCGCACTCGTCCACTACCGGCGTGGCCAGGTACCCAGACGAGAATGATGGAGTGTTGTTGGATTTGGATAAAGGCTGTCACCGTGCTGCGGACTGGTTACTTTTTGTGGCGTGTGATGACAGAGCTTTAATGGCAGGCTGACTGTCGACCAGAAATGATTTTTCTCCCTGATGGCAGTTTCTTGCTCCCATTGCTCTCTCTCCGGGAACCGGGTTCTACAATTTTCGTTCCATTTCTGAGCTGGTAAACAGTAGTCACTTCCCTTTGCCTCTGCACTTATTCCGACTTCAAGCAGGATGATGTAGTAGGTGCTTGGAGAAGTTTCAGTTCCCGGAGTCTTGCTGCGCTTCTCGCTGCTGTATACTTCAGGAAAGTGTCTACAGGTTCCAGGTTCAGAATTACATCCCGGGCCGCCTAGGGGATAGATCGCAGGGATTCTGTTACACCCAGCGATGGGATTTGGTGTTAGCCGCCTTCCACCAGACTAGCGCTCCATATGTAAGGATATGTCTGACGACCGCTGTGTATAACCAGTGAGTGATATATAGGTCCTCTTAAAAGACTTTAAAAAGTGCCTGGTCTTTAAACTTGGAAAGGTAGCCTCGAATTTGGATTGGATTTATAAAACGCATCTTTAATTATCAATTCAAGAGATTCTGTACAGTAAAAGTTTTTTCCCGGTGGTAATATTGAGACTGCTAAAAAAGTTCTTAGGAAATTTACTTAAAAGATTTTTTGAACCGAACAGTGGGTCCGGTTTAGGGTTTCGGCTCGGGAAGTTAAATGATTGAAATGTTCCGTTCATGGTCTGCTTCGAGGGAATAGAATTTGCACAGTCAGTTGCTGGTTTCTTCGCCAAGTACGGGTCCTACCAGTATTACGTTTTATTAAAACTTGTTGTATAAGACATTGAATTTTCGTATTGTGTAAAGACCAAAAAAACTCCAAGCAGCGACTATACCGGTTTCAATATTTCGTTACTTTTAAGTTCCAAAATTATCGGTTCTGAAATATAATATTTAGGGTTCACACAGAAATCTTTAAAGTTTGTAAATCTTTCGAGAGATTTCAGTTTCTTACTTGAAAATCTAGTAAAATGTTTGTGTTCCAAATGATGGTGCATATCCTCAAGCAGGGTTGCATCTCTCGCTACAAAAATTTCTTATTTTCTTGTTATGAATTAATTTGATGTTTAATTGAAATTTTTTGATTGTGTTATATGTTTCATGCTGAATGTTTAAATTATAATTGAAATTTATGACATATTCTTAGGAAATAATATGAATTTTTTTTTTTTTGCTAGCTCTTTGTATTTTTTTATTTCTTGTTCCTAGTACTACAAGCAGTTCCTTAAATTAATGCACTTGTCATTAATGCAATTTAAAAATAATTAGCACGTTTGTTGGTGCATAGATGGCGTCAGCTGAGGTTGAGTGGCAACCCACCCAACATTTTATGAAATTTTTGATCACATTCGAGTCTTCTTCGAGTCGTCTGTCTGATTAAAATAGTCATAATTGCGCTCGTTTTCTGATTTGGTCGGGAGAAAATGGTACCTTAGCCGCGACTCTTCTTGAAGAGTCGTTTACAACCCGTTTTTCTAAATCAGTTTTGACTCATTTTCGAGTCATTTCGGAGTCTTTTTCTAGTCGATTTTTAATGAATCACAATTTCAGCAAATGGATGAGTCATTTTCGAGTCTTCCTTAAATCGCAAATGAAACGAATCTCTTTTTAATCACCAAAAGAGCTCGAAAAAGGCTCACCAGGGTGATTCTTGTTAAAATGATCTTCCAAATGTTAGGAGGGAAATTGGTATTGGTTGATAAGGCAGTCTTATGTTGGTTTTACTAAATCGCAACGTTTGATGTTAAAACAAATTAAATAATCGGGTGTGTTCCAGAAACTCTAGAGATTCTGGTATAAACGCTTGCATTTCGAATTAAAACTGCTTACCTTTATATGGGTCATTCTTTTATAAACCGAACAGTTAAAAAACTCACCAATTTTGATTTAAAAAAAAATTCCGAAATTAGATGTCGACATGCCCACCAAAACGTAATTTGCGGTTTAGCAGTCACGCAGTCAGTTTCAAAGCTAAGTGATTGAAACTTGGCACGTGTGCTTTATGTTTATCAAGCTTTTAAATAATACCAACATCATGCAGATCGGATGTCTATATCATATAGCTGCCATAGGAATGCTGAATTTGGTGGTGGTATAATTTAGTTTTGCAACCTATGGTCACACTACACCACCACAAAATTCGTATGGCAGCTATATGATATAGACGTCCGATCTGCATGATGTTGACAATTTTGAAAAGCTTGATAAATATAAAGCTTAATTGCCAAGTTTTCGTCACATAGCATTTAAACTGACTGCGTGGCAAAGCATTATTTAAGGGCATATTTTTATTTGTTTATAACTTTAAAAATGAATATCTTTTAAACTATAAAAGTGTCCATCTTTTTGAAAGCACCGTTATTTAAGTTGTGTTTAGGGCATTAAATTGTATATCCTTAGAAGCTATATCAAGGTGGTTAACACTGAGAAAAAAATTATATATAAAATTTAGCAACAATTAATATTATTAAATAATTTAAAAAGTTATTAAATTATTGTTTTAGTAGATACATTAAAATACTATTCAGCAATATCAACACCAGACCTGTCCGATAAACCAAACCTGAGAAATCCTGTTTTTAAGAAACCATTTCTTCCATTTTTCCGTTTTTGACGATTTTTGAAATTGTTTATAAAATTAACAACATTTTTTTTTTGCAAAACCGCAAATTACGTTTTGGTGGGCATGTCGAGATCTAATTTCGGATTTTTTTTTATTGAAATCAAAAATGATGTGAAGTGCCACAAATATGTATGTCCGCCTACTAGATGAGATGATAAAAATTAAGCGATTTGAAACCGATAAATGAATTTAATGCAGATTTCCCCATCCATAGCCCCTGAGGGACCAACATACTCGAGAATTCACACCGAATGCTTGCCGAAGTCGTGCATCGTCGTCACATATTCGCGCTCTCTTCTTGGGGAACCCTGATTTAATGCTTACGGTTTTACCGAACTGTGATCAAATAGACGACCTTATACTTATCATTTCAAATATAAAGTCCTGCTAGTTTAGTTCCAAATCAATTCGTTTCTACGAAAATCTCTAGAGATTTCTGGAACACATCCGAATTTGTTCATTTGATGCTACACCTATCCAGAAAAATAATTTTGTTCCCATTTTCAAAATTAACTTTGGTTATCAAAATTGTTTGATTGGTGAATTTTGCTAAATTTCTCTCTGCTTCAAAAGAGATTTCTGTGGCACCTAAGAGTCGAAATTTGGTTGGAAGAGGTTTCTGTGGCATCCCTGATATGGCCTTTGTTTCTCAGTCTTAAACAGACTTGTTTGGTACGCGGATCCGGTTCATTCTTTCTCGTAATCAGCCTAAGTCTTTCTGTCTATATTAATTTATATATAATAAATATAATTATAGAAATAATTAAAAATACAAAACATCTTGACAACTCAAAGTGTTTTAATGCCTATAGCGCATAAAATTATGCAAACATTTCTTATTATTCTAATGAAATTTACCTTTGACCAAACAATTTAAGATTTCCTGAAATTAAGTGGATGTTTTATTTTTTGACAACAAATATGCAAATTGCCTGTTTAACCCCCTGATGGCCATACTTATTCATCTGCCATCAATTTATGCATAATACATAGATTTTACTTAAAAAAGCGGCGTTTACTTTGTGTTGGAGCTTAATTTGTCAAACAAATGGTCGGAGGTGGCGTCGGCGGCGTCGGCTGTCTTGTCTGTCTGTCATATTTATGGTCTCTGAGTCAAGATGGGCTCGAGAGAGTTAACTGTAAGTGCTGTCACCTTTTTTGACTGATTGATGCCTAAGGCGATGCGGTTTGTGCGCGTGTGCGAATAATTTGCCATTGAAAAATTTGCATATGAAACAAGTGCGATTCGTTTTAATTGATATTTGACGTTATTTCCCACACATATGACTACTGTGCATCATTTTTCTATCACATTTTGCTTGTGGGTTTTTGATATTAAAATTTACTTTATGTTTTTGCAATGCGTTTTTTCTTTCACCTTCTTTGGTTTAGAGCTCTCATACCCTTTTAATTATGTTCAAGGTTGTGGCGCATATGCACCCTGAGTTTTAAGTACAAAAATGCAGTCGTTTGTTTTAGGCTGGTCCTAAAAAAGAAAATAGAAAATAGAGGATGGGCCATCTAAACTAGCGGAGGGTCGTTATCAGCGAGTCTCGATCGCTCAAATGCATCTGTTGCGCCGTTTTTGTGCGCGGCTTGTAGGCGCTGTGCTTCGATTCGCATAGACTTTGTTATTGTTCACAATTTGAAGCGAGTTAATTGCGACGCAGTTCATTATGAGTCTCAATTGCCGAAAAAAAATCTCGGAGCAATGGGAGCAAGGGCTTTCCCACCGCTGATCTAAACATTCGGGATATTTTTGGAATTTTTTTTTTTGCTTATTTTGTATATCCGCCAGCACGAATCGATCAATGTGCTCGTTTATTTTTGCATTTTCCATCACTTTTCGAAGTGTTTCGGTCTGAATAGCGACCATTTTATGTCAAATATTATATTTAAAGGCTTCCAGAGACCATGGGTAATTGGCATAGGCTTTTGGTTTCAGTATATTCACAAGAAACAGTCCGAATGGGTTAAGTCGGTCGATCGAGGAGGCCAGTTCAAGTCGCCGAGGAATAATGGACGCAATGAAACGATCTTTGCTCGAGCTGTGTGCGCTGTGGCGCCTTCCTGTTGACACCAATAGTTATCCATGTCATTAGCACTCAGAATTGTCGTAACAAAATCCGTTATCGCGGCCCAATAACGCTCTCTATTGACAAAAACGGCTGCTCCAACGTCGTCTTCAAAGAAGAAACGGACCAATGATATTTTCCGCACAAATTCAAGTCCAAACAGTCCCGATATGACGGTAGGATGAAGAGGTTTCTCGTTAATTAGTCGAGAATTTTCATTGGCGTGGAACCAACTGTTATGTATGTTAATTTACGGCCCCATTCAAAGAAAATTGAGCCTCATTGCACATGATAACTCTTCTTGTCGCGTTGTGGGGTCGCATACTGATACATGGTAACAAATCAACCGACGCTTCAAACAACAAAAAGTTATAGGATTGATTGCTAGATGAAATTTCCTTTACATTTTCTCAAGTGGATATACATATGTATATAGCCAAATTATACAATATTTTGTAAATTATGCTGAAGCAACTTAAAACATTTTCAGAAATTCCAAAACAAATCTTTATTTTGAAATTTCGAATTTCGAATCTAAAAGTTGTGGTTTCTTATTAAACACATTACTCATACTATTTAATTTTGTATTAAATTGCTCCCATTTCTGATTGTGGTATTCCCCCATCACATTTCTTTTTGTTTGATATGTTTGGTATACCATTTGGCACCAGCCTAGCTCCAACCGGCAAACAAACACAAGCATAATCTAATATTATTTGTACTGTTGACACACAAAATTACTGGGTTTTCTGTGCTCACCGTCAACCATTACCACACACCAAGCATGTCTTGGCTTTTGTGTTGTTGATTTTTTTTTCTTTTTTTTTTTGGACTAGTCACTGGCTTGACAGTCGCAGACCGTTGACTTATTATTAGATTTTTTTTGTGCGCTTTTACTTTTATTTCATTGCATTTGTCAGTTGGTTGCCAGGTTCCGTTTTTATTATTTTATTTTCGTGACTTTTGTGTAAAGGTGGATAATTAAATATTTGTATGACAAAAGCGTTTTAATATAAATTGTTGTTTATTTTGATATATGCAGTTACCTTCAGACTGTTTTTATACTCTGTACCGAAGGTACATAGAGTATATTAAGTTTGTGCAAAAGTATGTAACAGGGAGAAGGAATCATTTCCGACCCTATAAAGTATATATATTCTTGATCAGCTTCAACAGCCGAGTCGATATAGCCATGTCCGTCTGTCCGTCCGTCCGTCCGTCCGTCTGTCCGTCCGTCCGTCCGTATGAACGAAGAGATCTCAGAGATGGTAAGAGATAGAGGTTTGACATGTATGGGGCATATATTTCTTATACTTGCAGGCAGATCAAGTTTATTTTCAATTTTTGCCACGCCCCCTCCCGCCCCCGCAATTTGGAAAAAACGTTATATCTCCTACAGTTTTGAAGATAGATCGTTCGTACCTTCTAGAGATACCTTGTAAATAAAATTATTTATCGATTTGCTGAAGGAATGATAAAGATCGGATGAACGATACTCAAGTTATGATCAAAAAACGGCCAATAAACACCCAGCACCACCCCACCCACCACCGCAGCATTCTATTGAACGTCAATCTTAGTGAGAGAGAGAGAGAGAGAGTGAAACTTAGAGATGAGCGCGTATAACTCGTGAGCAAATGCGAGCTGAGACGTTAAGGGTACAGAGTATGTTATAGTCGGGCTTGACCGACCTTTCTTTCTTGTTTTTTCAATGTTAAATGTTAAATAAATACTTTAAAATACTTTTGCACTTTAGCAGTGGCTGACTGTTATCACTTTGTTATCTAGAATTGCGATAGTTATGAAATTAAGGTTATTGAGGTGGTCGTTGTAACGAAACAATGTGTAAAGTAGAATAATTTCTACGATTCGGCATTAAAATGGCACCAAAGACAAGTTTGCCTGATTTTAAGATTGCTAATAACCTTAAGTTTCTAGGTCATTTCAACCTTGATATAAGGCAAAAATTTTACCAAAGATACACAGAGTATATTAAGTTTGTGCTAAAGTATGTTACAGGGAGAAGCAATTCCCATTTCACAGATCTCAAAGAGATAGATGTTAGACATGTATGGGACATTTACTTCTTATACTTGCAGGCAGATCAAGTTTATTTTCAATTTGTGACACGCCCCCGCAATTTGGATAAAACGTTATATCTCTCACAGTTTTGTAGATAGATGTTTGTACCTTAGAGATACTTAGTTATCTAGACGAAGGAATGATAAAGATCGAATGAACTATACTCAAGTTATGACCAAAAGTCAGTTCCCATCAAAGGTCATGATTTATTTTAATTATCTTTAGTAACTAATTTGATTTAATTAAAATATTACTCGCTATTACATTGAAGGGAATTAAACCGAGGCGTCAATGGTGTGAATTAGCTGAAAACATCAGCGATGGCACACGATCATATCGATAACTTTCCATTTATATCGATAGGTGGCTGAAGGGATTGATCGGTGGTGCCACAGCTACTCCCTCCCCAGTGACCAGGTCGGGAACGAATCTATCCTTACGAGGTCGTTCGTAGGTACGTAGCATCTTTGTTGGTTGTGAGTCGTTTCCAGTTTTTTGTTCCATCGTCAAAAACGCTGGCTTAAGGCGCTCCGTCGAAACAGCTATTTCCGTAGGTCGTTTCACCACCTCGTAGGGCCCAGAATATGGAGGTTCCAACGGTTGTCGAACGTGTCTGTCCTAAGCATGATATGAAAACAATCATTCATGTGTTTCGAACATGCTTCGGTTCGATCCAATATGATGGGCTGCAGGCGCAGGCTGACAAAAGCGCATATGCTCTCAAAATTTTCGATAAATATTTTTGGGTTCAATGGTTTAGACCAGCGGTGGGCATGAAATTTGAGTTTGGGAGCAGCCCAACAACAACAGCAGAATAAACAACCGTTATCAGCGAGCTTCAATCGCCCAAAATGAAGCTGTTGCGCCGTCTGTGTGCGTGTCTTGTAGGAGCCTTGCTCCGATTGGCATTGAATTTGTTGTTGTGGTTCACAATTTGAAGGGAGTTAATTGCGACGCTGTTTATTATGAGACTGACTGGCGCCAATTGCCGAAAAAAAATCTCGGAGCAATGGGAGCAAGGGCTTGCCCACCGCTGGTTTAGACACGTCATCGAAAAATTCATTCGGAAATCGAATATGGTTGCCATAAAGCATCTCTGCCGATGATGTACCGAGGTCTTCCTTGTAGCTCGTTCCTAAACCCAATAACAACCCAATTGGAAGCAAGTCAATTCAAGCCGTTTGTGGGTAACACATGAGGGCGGTTTTGAAAGATCAATGCAATCTTTCGATCATGCCGTTTGATTGTGGATGATAAGCCGAGGTATGGATGTGTTTATTGCCCAACAAATCTCCTAGTGCCTTAAGAAGGGCAGATTCTAATAGGGATCCTTGGACAGTGGTGATCGTTTGGGGACATCCGAAACGTAAGATGCAATGTGACCAAAACATTGAAGCCACTGTGTCGCAGGTTATATCCTTCAAAGGAACTGCTTCCGGCCATCTGGAAAACGGTCGATCATTGTGAGGCAATAGCGATATCTACTTACATGAGGCATGACTACGATGTCCAAATGTACGTGGTCGAAGCGATTATCTGTCATGTGGCGATGTATTTTGGGTTGTTGGCAACGCAGACAGTTTCTTGCCCACAAGTTTATGTCCTTTCTCATACATGGTCAAACATAATTCCGTCGTAATTGTCGCAATGTGGATCTGCCACTTGGATGTGAAAGACCAAAGAACGCAAAGATAGAGGAAAATGTGGTCTGTTTGATCCAGTAGAGATGTCACAATATACCATTACATTGTTATCAAACTGGACAAGTTGAAGTTGAAGAGAGGTACTTCCTTGCCGAAGCTCATTCAGATCATCGTCGCCTTGCTGTTGCGTTAGCGATGGTGCAAGTTGCTCAGCGTCGCTGCTGCGTGATCACGATGATTAGTGTGGCCAGAGCTGCCTATCTATTGGTTAGTTTTGAAATGGTCGCAGTAGTGGCGACATCTATTTGTCAGTTTTGAAGTTATGACCAAAAGAAAGTTTTACAGCCGGGCTTGACCGACTTTCTGACTTGTTTTTATTGGGTGTGTCAAAGTTTTTCTTACTTGCTTTTGTAAGTAACTTTTAATTGGGAAGCGCTGTTTATCGATTTTCGAACCGGCCTCTGACAGCGAAAATACACTCGCCCAGAGTATCGGCTCCATTTTTTCAACCAATCTACAAACACTTTCTAATTGATTCGCGTTCAGTCATATCATTCATACCGTTATCATTACTAATGGAAAGTCCCCAATCTATCGAGGCACATTAAAGCCCTCTACGCGAGGCGCCACAAAGTCCCCACTGAAGCACCAAAAACTTCTCACTGAGGCACCGCAAAGTCCTCACTGAGGCACCACAAAGCGCTTAACCGAGGCAACGGAAAGCCCTCAACCGAGGCACCGCAAGGCCAGCATCAGGCATATTTAAGCCCTAAAACACCAGTGCTATCAAGCCGACTTTATGTTCTGCCGACTTGCTCATCTTGTAAAGTCAAAATCTTCTATACTTATAAATCTGTAGGCCCGACTGACTGACTGACTCACAGATAATCAACGCACAGCCAATACCGCTTACCCTAGAGAGCTAGTATTTGGCATATACCTTCGTTAAGTTAAGCAGGCGCGCACTAAGAAAAAAAGAAGTTTGAAAATTTTACCGCAAAGTGGGCGTAAATGCCAAAAAAAGGCCTATATATGTGTGCCTGTGAGATAGAAAGAGACGCAGAACATTTTTTTTGTCACTGCTTGTAAGTTATATAATAAAAAATCATTAGAGGCATTTGCCACATCTACATTGATGATTTCTTTACTGGCAACTATTTGAAACGTAAAGAATAATATACCCTGTGCATTCATTCAGTTTATCAGATAATTGATAACTGTTTCTATATGAAAAATAGCAAGTTGAAGCGTTCGTTCATTGTTGATAAACAGTAGTTAGTATTTTCTTTGTAGTTGATAATTGGAAACTAAGCTATACACATGTGCCGAGTATTTTCTATTTTTTTTTTCAATTTTTTTTTCTGGTTTCTCATTCCATTTTATGGCCCCATTGAAAGTCATAAATCAAACACTAGCACCTGAGCTATGGTATGAATATTGCACTTTCACTCAACTGTATCTGTGAGATGAGTTTTTTTTCTCCGCTATTTTTATTATAATTTTTGTTGTTGTTGCATTTGCAATTGGCTGCATTTAGAAAATTGCTATGCTCCATGATTAATGCGTACAGTAAAAACGAAGTGAGAAGTAATCTCTTTTCTATGCTCGCTTCATGCTCTTTCATAGAAGTGCAGTCGAGTGGGAAAAATTTATGATGACAGAATTTGCTTAAGTATAAAAAAAACGTAAGGAAATGCTTAAGCAAAATTTATATAATAAACTCGAAACAAAAACAAGTTTGAGTAAAACTATCGTCTACATTTGTCTATGTGCATGTAATGTACATGTCTGATGACCTGTCTAACCATATGTCCAAACAATTTGTATTTGATGTCCCCCCTAGCGACCCCAAAATCTCACACACAACTCACTCAACTCTGCCCTGGCATAGACAACACACATAAACACACAAACACACACAGCAATTTGTCCAACGTTTTGGGACCAAATGCAAATATCGTAAATTTAATTAAAAGCACAAATAAATCGCCAAATCCCACATTCCCCACAGCACACATATCCATTCTCACACTTTGTACGGTCTGGACTAATTGAATGCACTTCTCATAGATAAATGTCCAGAGGAAATTGAATTGTCCAAATGAGATTGTTGGAATTCTGGTTTAGAAGCTAATTAAAATTTGCATAATTAATAAACTTTTCCCAAACCGAGACAAAAAAAAAACCTCAAACCAAATCAACGAATCTGAAACGGACGGAACCCAGAGCCCAAAAACCAGCAAAGCGGAAGTGCCTACTAAGTGGAACGCTTTTCAGAAGAAGTGCACTTAAAATTGCATTTGAAATTAATTGAATTTTTAGCGCAGTCGTCTGTAAAATGTATAAGTTTATATAGAGTTAAGAAATTGAAGTAACCTCTTGAAGTTGTGTTGACTTTTGCCGGCGACTGAATAGAATGTCAGCCAGGCATGTTCTTAATATAAATTTTATAGGCAAACAGAAACGCAAAGCGAGTTGGTAGAATTGTTCGCTAAGTGAGGATAACAGGGGTATTATGAACTAATGGAGTGGTGGAAACTTAAATTAGAATAACATTTTTATAATTTTTTTATACTCTTCAAATTTAAGGAAAATACGTTTTCAAACCCTTTCATCCTTAATTACTTCTTTCACGGGTGGTTAATTTAGAAACGAGCTAATTATTAAATTTCACTTTAATCAAACACAAACTTCGAAGTAAGCAAAACTGGTATAAAAGTTTAATTACTTTGAATTTTTGCAACTGAACTCTGCACAAAATGAGCAAAGTACTTGTACATGGTGGCACACCCGCTGAGGGAAACTTGGCTTCAGCTTTTTAAGAACAATTTGAGGCACCTCATTAAGTGGCTAGTTTAATGAGCGATAGTGTGTCTTTAAGAGAAAGATTAAGAGAAAATTTTTATAGGACGTTAAACTAGAACCACTAAATTCCAACATCTGCTAATTAAAGAATCTATTACAAAATTTACAAGTATGAAAATCGGTTGAGCCCGACTATAATATACTCTTCTGTACCCCCCAAAATGTGTATATATCTGTTAGATATTTAAGTTAGAAGCCACACAAAGTGGCAATGAAGTCATAAAGTGTGCGAAGTGCTGCCCATTGAAGTTGCGGCCGGTGCCACCCAGCATAATTTTTTGTTTTCCTTATAACTTGACTATCGTTCATTCGATCTTCACCGTTTATTTAGCGGATCGATAAATAATACTGACTAATAAATATGCGTAGAAGGTAGGAACTACCTATCTGCAAAACTGTGGAAGATATAACATTTTTTCCACAATGAAAGGGGCGGTAGGGGGCGTGGAAAAAATTTAAAATAAACTTGATCTGACTGCAAGTATAAGAAGTATATGTCCCATACATGTCAAACCTCTAACTCTTTACATCTTTGAGATCTTTTTATACCCTTGCAAAGGGTATTAAAATTTGGCCCAGAAGTTTGCAACGCATAGAAATATTCATTTCCGACCGCATAAACTATACATATTCTTGTTCAGGGCGACGAGCTGAGTCGAGTGAGCTTCTGTCTGTCCGTCTGTCTGTCAGTCTGTCTGTTTCTACGCAAACTAGTCTCTCAGTTTTAAAGCTATTGAGCTGAAATTTTTCACAGAGTTTTCTTTTTACTGCACGCTGCTAATATGTTGGTACTGACAGGATCGGATGACTGTATCGTATAGCTGCCATAGAAACCATCGGCCAAAAAATGGGTCTTAGTGAGAAAAACTTTTCTGTTTTCAATGTTAGCGTCCTTAAACTCGGTCATTACTAATATTATATGCTTTTAAACTTATTTGCAAATTTTGGTCAAGATAGGATGACTATATCTTATAGCTGTCATAGGAACCATTGGTCGGAAAATGTGTCTTACTAAGGAAAACTTTTTTGCTTTCAATGTTAGCTTCCTCAAACTCGTTCATTATTAATATTATATGCTTTCAAACAGATTTGCAAACTTTGGTAAAAATCGGAGGACTATATCTTATAGCTGCCATAGGGCCGATCGGTCGGAAAATGGGTCTTAGTGAAAAAACCTTTTTGGTTTTCAAGTAAATCGTTCTTAAGGTCGGCGATTCTTAATATTAAACGCTTTCAAACTAATTTGGAAAATTTGATCGACATCGGGTGACTATATCTTACGGTTGCCATAGGACCGATCGGTCGAAAATAGTTCTTGGTAAGAAATTTTGTTTTGTTTTTAATGTGAGCCTTCTTAAACTCACTGATTATTAATTCTATACGCTTTCAAATATATTCGCAAAATTTGTTTAAAATCGGATGACTCTATCTTAAGGCTGCCATAGGACCGATCTGTTGGGAAATGAGTCTTAGTCAGAAATACTTTTTTATTTTTAATTTTATCTTTCTGAAACTCGGCGATTGTTATTTTGATATTTTTTCAAAAAGATTCGAGAAGTTTGGTCGAAATCAGATGTTTATCTGTCAGAAAATGGGTTTTAGTTACAAAAATTTTTGATTTTTATGTAAGCTTTCTTAAATTCTGACATTTCAAAAACAGCATCGGCACAGACGAAGTTAGCTTGGCCTTCTCGTTAAAAATTATTTCATGTAAATGATGCCCGCGACTACGTCTGAGGTGGTCTATCCGGAAGCTCCACTTTTGGCAAACCTTTTTTTTTTAGCATTTTGGCCGGTATCTCACCAATGCAATTGTGGCTGGTGCTGTCCCTGTACACATAAGTCTACGTAGCCCCACACAAAATAGTCTAGTGGATTCAAATCACATGATCTTGGCGGCTAATGGTCAAAAACGTGAAATTGCTCACCAAAATAGACTCTCCATGGTCCATGGTTTCGCATACCGTGTGGTAAGGGGCACCGTCTTGTTGAAACCACATGTCAACGAAGTCCAATTCTTTCATTTTTGGCAAAAAAGAGTTGGTAATCATTGCACGGTACTTTGCTTTATTGACTGTAACGTTGCGATTTTCATTATTTTTGAAAAACAAACAGTGCATTTTTGCTTGGTGCATTGGCATCTCTTGAACTGTCTCTGGCTGCTTTTCAGACCAAATTCGCCATTTCTTTTTGTTATCGTACCCATTGAGCCAAAAATGAGCTTCGTCATTAAAGACAATTTTTCGATAAAAAACACATATATTACAGAGCACGAATTTTGATAATAAAATTCAATGATTTGCAAGCGCTGTTCATTTGTTAGTCTATTTATAGAGAAATGGCAACCTTACTGAGCATTTTTGGCGTTGCCACATGTTACGAGGTGTCAACAAATGTACACTTGAAAACCAAATATCATAAAAATTACCCTTTATATACCTTTTGGGGTAGGAGATGCTTCCTTCTGTATGTTAGATTTGCACAAGCATTGAGTACTCTTTTTACACTCCGAGTAACGGGTATAAATGCCAACATGTTTCTTTTTCAATTAGGCTTTTAAATCGTTCTCATGGAATGGGCGGTTTTGATAACTCATATCAATCTGAATGGAATGGTCATATATTAAACACTTTACTACAAGTGTTCCAACTTAATTAAGTTTATGTACTCTCTGCTGAGATACGATATCAAAATAATGATTCAATTCTGTGAATTGTATTCTGTTAAGTGATAAGAAAACATTCGGAAGCTTTGTCCTACATATACTGCTTATTAATAAGCACTTGGTTTTTAGAAAATCGCTATAAATATGTCAGCAATGTTATGTTTTTCGTAATCGGTCTTCAACTGATATAATATCTGAATCCATATAACTAGTCTACACACTATATTTAAAGCTCTGAGCTAATATAATTTCTGAGAAATTGCTCCGAATCACTTTTGAACCACGTTTCCAAGTTTGATCGAAATCAGTTTTTGTTTGTGAAAGTCATCGATATACCTATATAGGCCGGGCAATTGAACACTCACACAACCACCCGGCCAAGACCGGGTTTTCTTTATCTGTTTCTTGTGGTAGTTTTTGTATGACAAATGTTCAAGTTCTTAATTCAATTCTAACTCAAATTCCCTAAAATCTTTTTCGTTACAGGTATGACTATTCATCAAGCACTCAAAAATGTATGCCCTGTACACTGATTAAGTCCGCGAGCTCTTTGCCTAATCGATATTCAAGACAAACCCCCATGGAATGCTGCTGTCCGCCTACTTTTTGAAAAGGAAACCTCAGCTGCAGTTTTGGCTCTTCAAGGAATTTTAATTAAGCTGCTGTTCCTGCCCGCACTTTATGGCATAAATTAGAGCAAACATTTTAGCAAAGCAACTGGCGCTCTCAAGTTCTTCTTCTTCTACTACTGGTGTTCTTGGCCTAAACCCTTTAAGCTAGTAAAGTTCTAGGGCCACCACCACCAAATCGTTTTCCTTTTTATTGCACTGAACTGTTTGGGCTGCCAAAAAAAAAAAAAAACAACTAAAATAGAATGAGAAAACGACAAAAATCCATCGAGGTACAAGGTAAACAGTTTGCATTGCGGTAGGGCTGGTCTGGCCTGAGCGCTGGCATTTTAAAGATATTGTATCTGCGCTCGGTACTCGGTACAATGCATGTGCAAAAGGATATCTAGGACTACCAAGCCGTGCCAGGCGTAGGCAAAACACAATTGAGAACAACTCGCTTGCACTTTTGTTGTTTTTTCTCTTAATGTTGCTGCCGCAGGCTGCAGTTTGTTTCGTCCTTTGCCAAAACTAATAAATTTTGCATTGTGCCCTGGCGTTTACCTGTGCACGGGATATTGCCTCCTGGGCATGCCGCGTGGTTGGTTGCCTGACCTGGCCCGTCTGACCCGGCGTATGCGCGTTATTTTTATGTTTTATTGGCATTCTTCTCTAGTTTCCCTATTTTTATATCTTTGCGCAGAATGGAATGTTTTTAAAAGTGTGGATTGAAAGTACGACTACTTGAAGTATATAGGTAGAAGTTTTAGTATAGATGTGTTGCCTATGCTAAACTTATATTTTATGTTTTTGCATTGTATTGTTTTAACAAATCCACCATAAAAAGAACGAAAACAAAACGCTAGAAAAATCAACCACAATTGGCATAGTTATTTGTTTCGCTTGGCCACACTCTTCATTTATGCACCACAGAATAACTGAAACGCATTTTTGCATTAAAATACAAACAAAAATTTTTGAAATGTATTTGCAAATGTTTTAAATTATTAAATACAATTTAAAGAGCGAAATGTTGGCACGTACAGCATCTACACTGAGAGAAAAGATTCAAGTATTTCGTACTTGGTTCCAAATACATCAAAGTCAACCTGTCAGTTTTGGGTTCGACGCTTTTATAAAATGAGAATTTTACAATTCTTTACTTAAGTCAAAGAATCATGTTTGAAGAACCTTCTCTAGAAAAGTTTTTATAAGTTCAAATAGTAAAATCAAAGTAACTGACTACAGAAATGATACTGTGAAAAATATACTCAACAAAAAAGCGATCTAAAGTCAAGTTAAAAAATTGATTTGATGTCGACCTTCGGATTGATTCTACTGGAAACAAGCTAGAAGCATTCCCAACATTAGAGTTTCAATCCGGAAAAGCTAATTTCAAGTGCGGATTCTAATTGAGAATCAAATAATTAGAGATTTTAAAACTGAAACGAATAAAGGTTAGGGTTACGCTTACTGTTTTGGCCGGTCGCTTTTTCCGGTTACGGTGATATTACGGTTATTAATCTTATTCTGTTTCGGGTTTTGGTTACGGTTACGGTTATTGTCATAAAATATCACTTTGACTGCAGTGTCATCTTTCTTGCAATATCTGCGCAACAGCAATCAAACAAAAAACATGTTCAATTTCGTTTAGCTAAGCAAGCATACGACGAAGTGATATAGACTAATAAGGAAAAGGCACAACAACTGGCACTGGCCTACGCACATTTGATAGGAAATTGAAAAGTTTCCATCTCTAAATTAAACACAAAGTTAATGTTTGCATCTTATATCATGTTTGCATTCCTATATCAAAAGAAAACAATTCCCGGAAAATTATTGTTTTTGATCGAGGCATCGCCTACTTAAAAAATGTTAGAGTAACAGTAGTATCCAAATGCAAACCTATCAAGAATCGAAATGCTAATAAAAATTGTTCATTCCTCTCTTCCATGCACTGTCAGGATCACAGCGCAACTTCTCAAGCTACCGACGGTAAGCTAACAAGTTGTCAAGATGACGGTGTGGCCAAAGCATTTTCCTCACACACATACAAATGTGCATTCATTAGCCTGTTTAAGAAGCAGAGGAAGAGAAAAAGGCGACAACATTATGTGTGAAAATTACCGTTTTCAAAATGAGTGTAAATGTCGAGGTTAAGTCAATATCGAGCTAAGTTTCATAACGGGTATTCTTGTACCAAGCCGATTCCGGGGTCAAGTCAAGTACGAATATCGAGCTTAAATCAATGTCGGACCTTCTTGATTGGATCAGACCATGATATAACGAAGAAAGTATGTCACGCTCTCAGGGTGCCCTCTGCTCGGGCCACATAATATCAGTGTGCAGTTGACACTTGAACCGAATCGTTTTAGAGCGCAACTTTTTTTTTCTTTTCTTTGCCGACGGGAATTTTAGAGGGGTGGGTTTCTGTTGCACCGATCGCTTTGTTGTTTTTGTTGTTGCTTCATTGCTTTTTTTGTTATACACACAATCTAAATTCGTGTGTACAATGTACATATGTGGGTCTTACACTCTTGCATTGACTCTCCGTCTCTCTCTCTCGCGCTCTCAGCAAAAGCGATTGGTCCACAATGTTGGCTGAGTGCCATACCTGTATTAGTATTAAGTCGAGAACGAAAAACGATATAAAATCTTTTCCGTGTGTAGTTAAAATAAGCCTAAAGTCGGTATCAATACAAGAATTTCGAGATTGAAAAATTCGTACTCGGGTCAATCCTCTCGTATTTAATTTGAGAAAATCCAGAATTGTCCGACTTCTGACATCGTTTGGGTTTGATTTTAGTTCGGATGTGTTTATGTTCCTTGAACTTAATTAAGAACGACACTTTTCTTTCTGTGTACTTTATATTTATGACAGCTGCTGATGTTACTAGCTGGGGCCAAACTTTTGTGTCGTTGTTTTTATGCCACAAAAATATCAAAAACTAAACAAAGTTTTGTTGCATCTGAAAGAACTATGTGAGCATATTTAAGGAAGGAGACGACAGCTTCAATAACAAGAACTGAAGCTAAGAAAATAAATTCATGTGTGTGTGTGTGTGTGTGTGTAATCATGTGCAAATCCTTTAACTTTATTTTCCAGCAATTTCCTTAAAGATGTCCCTTTTCTTCTTATTGTGCTCTGTCGACCCTTTCTGTTTAGCCCGTAAACTACAAGAGCATAAATAAACGGATATCAGGTGAAAGGGAAAAGGTTTTTGATTAGAAAATATGAACAGAACGAAGGAGAAATGTGCGAAAGACATGTGATTTATATTTAATAAGATTTGTGTATCTTGATGTGGGGTGGCGCTGCAACTTAGTCTGTTTTGTATCTCATAGAATAACACTTGTTATTTCTCAATAAATTGTGTTTGAGTTAGTAACTTGTTTTTATCTTTTCAAAATATCCCAACATATCTTTGTTTTATGTACAGTTGACAGCAGCAATCTAATAATATATGGATTTTGATGGTGCCAAATAAGAAAAAAGTTAGTTTAAGCCATTTTTGATGCCAATTGGCACCAATTGAGAAACATATTGCCCATTTAAGCAATTTAACAAATTGTTATGTTAACGTTTATCATTTGGTAATTTAGTTACGCACAATATTTTCATAATACACTTCGATTAGATTACTCATGCGTTCGTCCTATATCATAAATGTCTAAATATACATATTGCAATTTCCAGCCGAGCACTTACAACAAATTTCAATAGCATTACCATCATATGGGTAAACACCCACACATGTACGAGTGTTCATGCAGCATAAAATGGCATAATTATTTATAAACATTGATTGGCATTTAAAGGATGTCAATGGAGCGTAATAAAGTGTAAAAAAAAGCTAAATGAAAAGAAAATGTAAAATGGCTTTAAATTTAAACTTTAATATGGATTAAATTCCACTTCAAAAATTGAAATTAAATACACTGTTAATTGGTTACTTAATACCAGAGCTTAAACATTTTAGGTGTATTAATTTAAATTCGAAATAGAAACCAATATTAATTGTTGTAGCTCGGTTGCAAAATTGGAATTTAATTAATTGATCAAATGAGAAACAAAGAAACGTAATTTCGCTTTAAATAAACCAAAATGAGAAGCAAATTGCATACAACAATGCATGTTCTGTGGCTTGCTTAAAATCAATTTAATTATAGTTGCGGTCACATTTTAAATTTACAACCCACTTGACAGCCTACTTTGGGGACGCAGAGGAAAAGTTATAATTTATATATGTTTTGGTAATTAAAGTACAAATAATAATTACCAATTTACCAAAATAAAGTACCAACAAAATGACAGCATCATAAATTCTGGAAACCAAATAGTCAACGGGGTCACACAAACATACACACACGCACACACACACACACACACAAGAAGATAAATTTGAAGGCCAGTCAGTCAGAGCGTCAGAGGGCATACACATAAATGTAATGTGGAGTTTTGTCAGTTTCGGTTGGCTTGTCTAAGCATCTATTTCGTTCCATATAGTGCAAATATTTAACCAGAAATTACAGAAATATTTCAAGTTGTGACAGATAAGGAAGAAAGCGAGCAATGTGGATGTAGTAACAGGACAATGATTTGGTCTTAAATATGTCTGGTTGTGTGTTGCATAAAATTTGATGTAATCAGCATATTTGAAATTTAAAAGCAAACCAAGAAACTTATCTAAATGGAAGTTTGTAAGGCATAGTAGTAATTAGTAAAGCATCTACGCAGTTGCGTAAAACAAGAATTTGTATACAAAAATTGAGGGAAGAATTAATTTTGCGCTTAACACCACATTTGTAGAGTCTATGTAAATGGCTGTGGGCATCATTTTACTTTATACAGTTGAACAATTGACGCCACTCAATGTATGTTATAGCATCTTTTTAAGCGTACATATCGACACAAGAACGTAAAAGCTGAATTTTTAACAGCTGTATGAGTTTTAATCGCGAGACCAAACTAATTAGAAGCGGAACGGAAAAGTCAGTGGATGCGATTTCAAAATCGTCACGCTGATTAAGACCTGTGTAACTAATCAAATCGTCTGTAATATATTTTGTACCTGGAGTAGCAGCTGAAAGCAGCGCTGCTGAACAATAGATGGCGTCACGACTTGCTTTGAACAATGAGGTATATTGAAAACTGACCAATAGATGATGCCACTATTTCCATCGCTGCGGCAGCGAACTTTCTTTTGGTTATATTTTGAGTATAGTTCAAATTAATAAATAATCTTGATTGCTTTCAAAAGGGTCGTTGCAGTAGTTTTGAAGTTATGAGAGGCACCGACTTTGAAAACGTGAGTTGTGGAGAAAACGCTTAAATGCAGTGGTGTCCAAATTACCAAAAGCCTATCGCATGGGATTTGAACTTATAGTTCTGCCGGCGTCGCAACCGACACACGTATAGAGAGAGAGAATACGTGTGTTGCTCTCTGACGATGCGCGTGTTCGGCTTTTTGTTTTTACTTCACGAACTATTTGCTCGTGGCATTTGTTTGTTGTGACGTATACTTCGTGTTTCGCTTCTAAGCACACAAGCGCAATGTTTGATTGTGTGAGTTTGGACACCACTGCTTTAATGTTTTGATTACCACAAAATCTGGTATAAAACATTCATAAGCAAGTTTTATTGGCTTACCTCACACTAAATCATCAATGCCAGGTCCATAAAGGATGTGGCTATCATCCATGATGTCTAAATCACCTCTTTGCTTCTGTCTACGATGAGTCCTGCCTTCTTTAGTTTGTCTTCCAGCTTCCATCTCTGCTCGGCTTATACGTATGGAGTCAGTTGATCGCGCCCAGTCATGAGCACTTGATCCACTACTGATTCCCATGTCTTGCATGAAGGTTAGTAAAGCAAAAGAACCTTCATTGAAGACTCTGGCTGCCACACAAGCTGCAATTTCAACGATGACCGAGGTTCCACTCAAGTGCTTTGGTGAGATTTTCCAAATAAGTTGGTTGAAACTCTCATTGTTGTTTTTTTTGACCTCGTCTCCTCAACTTCGGCATGCGTTCGGCTCGTATATGTGTAAATACCGCGAAACATCTGCCAGGTAACAATAGCGCGCTCGGGGAGGGTAGGGATTAAAATCCGATACTCGTAAATACTCGCAACTTCGTCAATTTTGCTCCAATCAACATGAAATTTTGACACAATATTCTTAAGATATTATGCAATCAATTACAAAAAAGAGAAGTTGTATTTTATTTGGCGACCTTTCTAATGTTTAATTAGTGAGTTCAGCTGGCTCTAGGTCCGAAAAACGAAACTAACAAAAGTTTCAAGAAACAACGCAAAAAACGCTTTTTTGAATGCTTCGCATTTCAATATTAACGGGCACTTCTAAGCTTGCTTAAAAGTTTCAAGCTTTTGCACTTAGAAAAGTTCAGCCTCAAAGCTTAAGCATTACCACCAGAAAGTTGAAACCACTTATTGCTTTCATTGCTTTAAGCAGTTCAATGATTGTATGGAGAGGCAGTTGGCAATCGTGCTTTCTTCAGCGAAAAGCCTACTGAAGAGTCGTTAGGGATAACGATGAAACAGTTCTATATAGGCAACCAGCTCTATTTGGTGGTACAATGCATAAGTTGTTTACAGTTGTGAATAAACGCAACTTTTTCGGACCTAGAGCCAGCTAAACTCACTAATTAAACATTAGAAAGGTCGCCAAATAAATTACAAATATATACCCCTTTATTCTACGAGTAACGGGTATAAAAATAAAAAAAATGCCCCCTTAATAAAGATGATTTTTTTGGCCAAAATTTGAAATTCCAAAAGTTTTATCATTTGGACGTGTTGCTCAGTTTTGTAGCTGCAACAATCTAGCCATGATTGTCTTTGTGTTTACGAAATAGTCACTCATTTTTGAAGTTTTTGGTATAATTTGCTAGCACAAAGATACATAAAGGGCAAGTTTCTTCAACTTGCATAATTCCCATATTACAACTAGAGTACTAAGTATTTCCGCCCGAATTTTTTTTTAAATTTGAACAAAGTCAAATAGCTCATAAATTTTGTCAAGTTTCAACTATATTGACTTTATTTGCCAAAAACTTTTTAAGCCTGAAAGTTTTGCCTACAAAAGCCCATACTTTTATGTGCCACCAACTCACACTTACTTACCTTTTGCCCAAAGCTGCACTCGGCCATGTTCACACAAATTATAGCATACTTTTATGGGTGGGCATGACAAATTTTGCACACACAAGAGTTTGGCTCGCATGACATAACGCCCACCGGGAACAAACTTTCAGTAGGCACTTTCTAAGTGGGAGAGAGACAGAGAGAGAGAGCCAGGCAGTCAAACTCACAGCTTCCGGTTCCGGTGAGCGTATGTCATTTGCTAATAGACGCCCCAAGCTTGACAACCCCTTTCATCTGCTTTTTTTTTGGGTGAGACAAATGCCTTGGCCATTAATTTAGTTTAAGCCTAATTAAATTGTAAACACACACACATACTTGTATACCAAAGCAGCCTCATTAATAAACAGCCACGCCCATAGCTTGGTTTAGGTCCTTGAGGCTGTTTTGTATTTTCATTTTCTTTGGCCCGTCGTTTTGCTTAAAATTCCAGGACCAGTTCAAACAAAAAAATTTTCCCTTACAAACTTTTCACTTTGCTTGGCTTTGCGCTTTTTGTTTTTTGTTTTCTTTATACGTGTTTTTGTGCGGTAACATGAGTTTTAAATATTTAATGAGCTCCTCCCATGTGTGTGTATGTGTGCTTGGTAAGGTTTGAAGGCTGTTGCATTTTTTTGTGGCTTTTGAGAATTAAAAGCGGATGGCATTTTGGCAGTTGTCTTTTTTTAGAAGACCCAAGAGCTATGTGCATTGTGTATGAAAATTTTGTGTTGGTTGTTAGAATTCCGTAAGTGCAGTTGACAACAAAAAAAAAACAAGTTTTGTCATCACTAAAACTTGTTTTGGGATTTGCTAAATAAATATACATGGTCTGAAGTTGGTTGATTGATGATGTGTTATTTTTTGACAAAGTCCTTAAACTAAACCCCTTACTAGGAGGGGTTTTGTTTTGTTACAGTTTGCAGATAAGTTGGATTCTGTCTAAATGGAACCTTTACTTTTGAAGCAATGTTTGGCAACATTCATTTGCCAGATGTCTTTGAACATCACTTTAGAAAAACTTTATTTAATCACTTACACTTCTTCCAGTTGATATCTTCATTCCATTCCACTCTATTCAACATTAAAAGTTTACTTTTCCTTTCACAACGCCTTGTTGTATGCTTTGAAACCTGCTTATCCATAAAAATTCACGCTATGCACAAAGTACACTAAAGTAAACTTCAACTATATGATTTTTTTTCTAGCAGCATTTGCACTATTCAAAAATTAATGCGCCACAAAAAAAAAGCGCATGAAGAGCAAAGTAAAGCGACGACTGCAAGATGAGTGCCTTCTGCATAAACGATGCCCACAGGACACACTCTAGCGTTAGCTTTGGCAGCTACCCCCAAGAGCAGCCAGTTTGTTGAGTATAAAAAATGTAGCAAAAAGGAATATAGATAGGCCAAAGGCTACAGCAGTGAAAAAAAGGTGGAAATAGAAAATATTTAAGAATTTTTAAGGTATATAGAGAAAAATTGTTTGATGAGTCAGTGACTGTCAAACTGTGTGCAGGCTGCGTCAATTAATTTTGAAGTTCATTGAAAATAGGTAAAAGTGACCAACCAAGCAAGGTTTTCAGAACTACAGGAGACGCTAAAAAAGTCGTTCAGTCAGCTTAATCGCCGATTACATCCTTGAAAAGTCATTATTCGGTTGAAGAATGAAAGTGTGGGACGTTACCGAGGCTGTGGAGCTAGGTTGTTCAGGAGTGTGTGAATAAAGAAAAGCTGCTCACTTAACTGAACAACTGAATAAGTTCTTCTTTAATGTTTTTTCTGATGTGAATCATCTTTAATTTCAGTCCGGAAGATTTTAGTAGGAGTAAAATTTGATTTCAGCGTCACGTGACGCGTGAAAATAGGGTGGAAAAGGGGGAAATAGGGTGGGAACAGTGTGGGACCGTGGGGAAGAGTGTAGGAGTAGTGTGGGAACAGTGTGGAAACAGTGTAGGAACAGTGGGGGAACAGTTGGGAAGTGTGTGGGAAGAGGGACGAGAGAGGTTTTGAAATTATTTATATTTTGCTATTTCGAGACTAAGACTCTTATTTCTTCCTGACTATTTCTTTGCCGCTGTTGTAGTTTTTATTTATCTTTGGAGCAGCACAATAAGCAAGAGTAATACAGAAAAAAAAAGAACACAGTAGCAAGTGATCTTGTTGTTGGTGTTTATATTCCCGCTTAGTATTCTTCTTTTGATAGATTGCCATTGCTGATTTATATACCATTAAGAGAGCTTGTGATTTTGAAATAAAGCCCTTAAATTAGGCTTCATGTTTCACAGCAGAGCCTCGTGATTGTTAACGACACACATATTTTTTATTATACTCTGTACCGAAGGTACATAGAGTATATTAAGTTTGTGCAAAAGTATGTAACAGGGAGAAGGAATCGTTTCCGACCCTATAAAGTATATATATTCTTGATCAGCATCAACAGCCGATTCGATATAGCCATGTCCGTCTGTCCGTCCGTCCGTCCGTCCGTCCGTCCGTCTGTCCGTCTGTCCGTCCGTATGAACGAAGAGATCTCAGAGATGGTAAGAGATAGAGGTTTGACATGTATGGGACATATATTTGTTATACTTGCAGGCAGATCAAGTTTATTTTAAATTTTTGCCACGCCCCCTCCCGCCCCCGCAATTTGGAAAAAACGTCATATCTCCTACAGTTTTGAAGATAGATCGTTCGTACCTTCTAGAGATACCTTGAAAACAAAATTATTTATCGATTTGCTGAAGGAATGATAAAGATCGGATGAACGATACTCAAGTTATGAGCAAAAAACGGCCAGTAAACACCCCCCACCCATCACCACAGCATTCTATTGAACGGCAATCTTAATGAGAGAGAGAGAGAGAGAGAGAGAGTGAAACTTAGAGATGAGCGCGTATAACTCGTGAGCAAATGCGAGCTGCGACGTTAAGGGTACAGAGTATGTTATAGTCGGGCTTGACCGACTTTCTTTCTTGTTTTTTATACTTAGTTATGGGCCACTCTTGTTCAATGACTCTTGTTCAGTTACTGATTGTAATGTTATTCAGTGAATGTTTACTGTTTAGTTGTTTCTTTCAGTTCAATGAATCTCTTCTCTGAGGCTGTTCACTTTTTTGTTCAGTGACTGCTTATAGCCGAATTTCACCACTCCGCGTTCTGTCATACATTGCACGATTTATCGATAAATTCCTTAAGGTGTTTCAACTGCGTTCAGCGTCCCCTTTCCCGTCTACAACAGCTGATGCAGTCTGTTTGTTTACGTTTGAGCATCAACATTTGGTTACTAATAGCTATTGATTAGCCATAATTGCATTTAAAACAGTTAACAGAAACAGTTTAACAGAATAATAAACGCATGTGCGGAGGCCAGCATTGAGAATGAGAAGGCTCACCCATTTAACATCTGGACATTTGAAAGTTAGAAACAATTCAACTAGTTTTTCAATTTTTACTTATTTCTTACAGCCGGTTCGTTTTTGATACCCAGACAAAATACAGATGCGACAGAAAACAATCATTTCATATTTTAGTCTAGCTGCTGCCTGGGGCCCATCGGCTTGCAACCCCCTGGACAAGCGGACCGTCGTTTTTTTTGACGCTTGGTTCATCAGCAGAATATTAAACGATTAGAAGGCTAAGGTATGCGGAATGAAATACGAACATTTTTATAAAGGCAGTCACAAAGTTTTAAGACAGACAAACAGAAATTAAATTATTAGAAAAGTATCGGTACTATTCCAGCACGGATTACACCAAAGATGAGCTTTCTAAACAACGAACAGTAGCAATTATGTCATTGAATGCAGCAGAGCGTCGAAAACTTATTTGCATATATTGCACCAACCACCCAAAGCAGACGAAAAATTACATATTTCATTATTTTTCGGTAATGGGATTCAAAACAATTTTTATTTATAAAGTAATATCCGACGTAAAGACTGGAAAACAAATGAAGAAAAAACCTGGATCCGGAGAAAAATTCAACTTATAGCAATCTGAAGTAAGAGCTAAATCAAAGGCTGAAATTGTGAGTCGCACAGCCAAATCATATCGTGCGCTGGCAAAAAGCTATAATTTAAGTGACAAAACTATAGAAAAATATATTTAAGACATGAGAGTAATCAAATGTTATAAAAAAAACTGTGCCTACTGTTTCTGAACAGCAAAGGAAGACGATTAATCATCGGCTAAGAGCACTTTAAAGAAATTTGTTCTCTTCAAATTCGTCAAAAGTTTGTATTATGTATATCGAGACTTATTTCACAGAAGAGGGCCACGTGTGGACACACATGCACTATTTCAAGCTTCCTAACACTAAACCACCTGCAAATGTCACTCAAATCACAAAAACCAAGTTTCCCAAGAAGGTTTTACTGCGGCTGTCCATAAGTGAACGTGGCATCAGAAAACCCGTCGCTTTCAAGGCAGGATTAGATGTTAATACGACGATTTACAAAGACCATTGCCTTCCAGTGCTTACACAATTTATTGACAAGCATCATGCGAATGACACACGGTCTTTTGGTCCGATTTAGCACCTGCTCACTATGAAAAAAAAAAAACACTGGAGGCACTTGATATATTAAATATACAATATGTACCCAAGTTTCAAAACCCCCCAATGTACCCCAATTAAAGACAATTGAAAAATTTTGATCCAATTTGAAAAAAGGTCGACGGCTAAGAATATAAGACCAAAAACATCAATTGATTGATCTTTAAAATCAAAAAAGAGCTTGCGAAAATCTATACAAGCGGAATTCAGAAGGTGATGCGCAAAGTTCCCCAAAATATAAGGAAGACAGATCGCTATGGTCATGAAATTTTTGGGTAAAATTACTTTAAAGTGTAAATAAAAACACATCCAGAATATTAGTTTCTCGGATATCAAATGTATTTTTTCCTACTCTTAAAGACTTTGTTCATAATTCATTCCACATACCTTATTTGGTATATCAAAGCTCAGATGGCTTTATTTCATTCACAGGTGGAAAACCTTTCGCCTTTCTGTAACACATATGTATGACATTATTAAATAATAAACTATTTGTAAATAATGGCAAATCTAACTGTTCTTTTTGGACTAAATTTGGAAAAATTTATATAAATAAATAAAAAAATTTGAATACAGCATTAGCATTAACATTGGGGAGGAAATCTCTTTCACATTAAGGCCATTTAGGCCGGTTTTGCTGTTGAGCCTTTGGAATTCCCCAGCGGTTATAGCAGCGTTGGCATGAGGAGGCAGCTAGTAATTTGTAGTAGATAGTAGATAGGCAAATACTGCTTCAGATGGATCCGTGAGTTTCTTGAAACAGCTGTACAGTCTACACTTTGAAATCAACAATATTTAAATAAACTAACCTTGCATTACTGCCATTTGTTGTGCCAGCTGATATTGTATTGATAATGTCCTATCGACATCGATACTTATCGATACTCATCGTATAAATATAATATAAGAAAACGAGTTGGCAGAACTAGCGATAAACGTTGCCTGCCCCTTGACCACCATCTAACATTTTTTTCGATCCTAAATTTTATAAAAAATAATATTTGCCTAAATAAGCAGGAAGTAAAGCGAAATAGGCAAGATTTTGAAACTTCTTAAATGGTAAAATTAGCGATTGGATTATCCACTGGTGATAGGGTCCTTGAATATAATTTGGTTTGTTGTGTATTAAATAAAATGCTGTCATTTGTAATCAATTCTAAGTAGCAAACGCATTTTGAAACCATTCAAAAGAGTGTTTATGTACCTTATTAAATACTATTATATTTGTACCCACAGTTTTCTGTATTTTCTCGACTTAAAGCATCTTAAGGAGCAACACAGTCATTACCTCAAATCTATGTTTTTTAATAGTCACACCGACAATCCTAATTTGGAAGAACAGTTAAATTAAACTAGTTTCCCACCCAGGCTATCATTTGAAATTACCTTTTTGCCATGGTAAATGAAAATTTGGACCTAGGTAAGGTAAAAGGTACTGGAATTTAAAAATACCGAAAAAGGTACACAAAAACCTAGGTACTTCCTGACACTGGCTAAGAGATACCAGCTGTTCCACAGAAAAGTTGAATGATTTGAAAGCAAACTAAGAAAATAATAATATTTTATTCAGGGATGCAAACCGCTCGGAAATAAAGACTGGCGGGTTCGGTATTGTTCAGTGGTTCACTCTTAATTTTCGAGCATTATATTTCTAATAAGTAGTTTTTTACTTGTAGCTATTATTTTCGAAATTAAAGCTTTAAAAATCATTGAAATAAGTTTCAGGATTAGCTTGCTTAAGAAGAGCGCAAATATATAAAATTCTCAGGTACCAGCGCATTTAGTGAAGAAAAAATGATTGATTGATTTTATCAATGTAGATGCCCCTCCATTCTTAAAGTGAGAAGACACATCAATATCTTTGCAACTGCTAATAATGTTTGTAGAAAATACATCCCATGCATAAGTTAGATTTGTGAGACTGTTTAGGAAACTCTCACAGTTTGATATGCAGCCTCCATGGAAAGAATGCAGAACGATGACAGACATATTTAGAAAAAGAGAAAAAATGGACTAAAGTAGATGAAGTGGAAACACAGGTACCAGACTGCAAGCCTACAGCAGGCAGTTCTTTAAGATGTAGGTGTCAAAACACTTAACAACTCTAGAACAATTTAAGGATTATCGTGTCGTAAATTTTTTTTTTTTTCTTCGGAGTTTTTTGAAAATAGCCGCAAATTGTAAATATATCGATAAGTATTATATCGTCAAGGTATTTTAAGACTAAAACGATGGTCACACTGGATGGATGACGCGAGCAGTGCAGAACGCAGTAGCAGAGAGATTTAGTGACAGAAAGACGAACACAGACAAGACTTTGTATAGGTAAATAAAATGGACAGAAACAACCCGTATTGACAATGTAAATAGTAACCCGTATGTGTATATAGAATAGCGGTGGGCATGAAATTTGAGTTTGGGAGCCCACCAGCAACAGCAACCGAAAAAACAACCGTTATCAGCGAGTCTCGATAGCCCAAATTTCACCTGTGCGCCGTCTGTGTGCGCGTCTTGAAGGCGCCGTGCTCCGACTCGCATTGACTTTGTTGTTGTGCGACGCAGATTATTATGAGACGGAAAAAAATCTCGGACCAATGGGAGCAAGGGCTTGCCCACCGCTGATATAGAATTTATATGTCTAATAGTGTGTGAATAAAAGCTCGAAACCCCAGAGAACAACCCGTACACATATTATAGCTTTTTAAATCTAGCTCGTCGATAAATAAACCGAACCGAACCATTGTCTTTTTCGGTTTCCGGTTCGGTTCAGCGCTTTCCAACAGACGCTGGTTCGGTTCGGTTCAGAATCGGTTTGCATCCCTGATTTTATTTCAAAATCTAATGTCTTACCAAACCGAATTTTATTTATTTGCCCACACTTTTTCGGCTAAATCTGAGCGCATAATAAAAAAAAGAAAAGAAAATAGAAGAAAGAAATAGAAAATGTCAACCAATGTGCACGGGTTTTCTGTGCCAGATACTTGCCGACTGATGCGGGCGCATTATTTTTGTTGCTGTTTGATGCGGAAGTTTTTAAATTGTGCAGCAATTTCATTCATTCATGAGAGTACGAGAATTTCTTCGCTTAGTCCTTAGCCCCCCCCCCTGCCACTACCCACCAGTCGCAGCCCTCCATCAATGGCTCAGTCAAGGCTCAGCAGTTGGCTTTTGCCACTTGACTTTTCAAGTGATGATACGGCGAGTGGGGCCGCTGGTGGGGCAGGCAAAGCATGTGCCTCGCAAAGCAAACAAAGTCATTTGTTTGGTGGGCCAGCAGCGGCAGCATACGAAATGGGTAGCCTGGGGGTGTTGGGTCAAGAGCAATAACGCTGAATAATAAGATTTTGCTGGAGTGTGACAAGGGACGGGGAGGGCAGGACAGAAATGTGCAGATGGAGTGAATGAATGGATTCTGTATGGGTGTGGCAGTTATTGTGTACTTAAGCGCAGCGCAAATGCAGTTGGGAAATCCCTGAGTAAGCAGTGAATTACATTAAGGTGTGCGTGAAAAGTGAAATTTTACCATGTCAAATGGATTCCACAGAGAATAATACAATCGTGGACGTACTTTAGTATGTGAGCCTCATTATGTGATAACTGAGGTTTTTGAGGCATGACCACCGACTAGTGAAATCATGAGTCGGTAAATTGAGCAAATCGTTGCATAGGCTCTCTGAAGTGTTGTTTCAGATCTCAGAGTCCTCTTCTGAATAAAATGTTTTTACTAAATGAAGAACCAACCTGGAAACGTAAAAAACTAGTCCAATATATTATCGAATCCGTTGGAAAAGTGTATTTTTAGTTAAAGTGCAGAATATCAATTTGAAATTTGTATCCGATTCCGCTCTGTCTGTCCCGAATCTTATTCAATCCAGCGGGATCTGTAAGTGACCAGAAATTTACTACGATATTGGGCGGGTCTAGAACAGCGTTTGTCCAAAAGAGCGAGGCCAAAAAGTGAAAGTGTATTGGTGTGCGAAAATAAAGCGACGCAAAACCAGCTCTGACCTACTTCGTAGACCGCTGGCCAGCAAATCAAAAGCTGTTTGCTGTCTTGTCATGAGCTTCGGCAGGCGTTCGGCTCGTGTCGGTATAAATAGCGAAATGCGTTAGTCCCTGCATGCCAGGCGTGAAAAATTTCAATTCAGGATGAGTTTATAGCTCCGAAACTCTTTCTATATAAAATCTACGCAAATAATTTGCGCAAATATTTTAAAATATTTGCCTTAAGTGGGAACCCCAAATAGTTTGCACGGAAACATTTGCCAAGTAGCGTTTGCCTTCGTTTGTGCATTAATAATTTGAAGCAAATACTT
The DNA here is from genome assembly GCA_037044535.1 of Lordiphosa magnipectinata. Classification (NCBI taxonomy): domain Eukaryota; kingdom Metazoa; phylum Arthropoda; class Insecta; order Diptera; family Drosophilidae; genus Lordiphosa; species Lordiphosa magnipectinata. The sequence continues at coordinate 221,155 of JBAMBO010004117.1, forward strand.
GCCTAGTGGGAACAAGTGGGAATACCCTAGGCCAATTTTGTTTGCGGGTTGGCGAGTTTGCTATTGCAAGCAAATTGTAAGAGCAAACACGACAAATATTAAAAAAAATATTTCTTGTTTTTTTGAGCAAGTAAAATTAAAATAAACGACAAGACCACGAAAAAAAACATACACAATTAAAAATTATTTATTTTTAGTTGGCTTATCCCAACAGCTATTATCGTCTGTGATTTTGGCGACAACTTCAGAGCATATATTGTATTGTTGTTGTGATGTCATCGGTACCAAGAAAATAGCATCCCTAGTAGAGATTTCCTACTTAAATCAACATTTCAGTTGCGCGTCTGGCGAAATTGTGCTGAAAGAATGGTGCTTCCTATAACTCGTCGAATTCTGGAAGGATGGTAATTAAATACAGTTTCGACTTAAGATGAATTTCTTTGGTCAAATGGTTTCAGAAGTCTTCGACAAATAGCAAAAACATCATCGACCACCATCACGTATTAAAGAGAAATCTCACGCTGTGGCAAGGATGCGTCTTTACGAAGTTTGAGACCAGGTCCCCAAACAAGGAAGTTTGACGGAATGCTCCTCAATCAGAAATCCAGACATTCGTCACAGCGTCAACATACAAAATGTTGTATTGCGTATTTCTTATTAAGATCTCGAAATATTTCAATTCATCAATTTTTTGTCATTCTCTTTGATTTGAGGAAAATTGATAAAAAGCATTTATTTTCTACCATCTTGCTAATGGAAAGGTGCGGAATTCGAAAAATATACTGCAACGACCGAAAGCTATCTTCACTTGCCAAAAAGCGCAATGTGAGCATTAATCGACATGTCACCGAGATCGCTGAATCATTGGACTTGAACCAACAAAGACACAACTGAAATATACTTTTGTTAATTTGTAGGTAATCGAAAAAAAAAAAGAAAATTTTTGTAAAGTTCTGGTGCCTCCAATCGCAACTTGGAGGATTGATGAGCTTAATGCAGCAACGTTCGCTTTCGCGGCGTGGAAGCCATGGCCTAACCCACTCACTACGCTTCTTCTTGCTCAAGTGCATATAAGTATAGGTAAATATGCAGCTCCGCAGCCTAAAATCATTATCCAATTACACAAGGCAACAAAATTAGACTTTTTCCAGTATATTGAAGGGTTGGTGGTGATTGTAGATGATTTTCGGATGCTGAACACAAATGGTCCATCACGTCGAGATTCTTAGTTATTTGAGCTTAAAGTTGCAAGAAGAGCCTGTTCCGACTCTTTTCAGACGCGTTTTGTGGGCAACCTATACTTCTGTTTTGACTTTCTGTGATATTCATAAATATTCGCTTATGTGGGAACACCAAATTTGTTTTACGCAAACATATACGGTTTAAGGCTAACTTTTTTGTTTGCACAATGTGTTCAAATTTTGTTTGAGTGTGGGACCTTAGCTTTACTCGATTAATTATAGTTTACTTATCAACTTTATAGACTATTCTATCTCTTTCATCTCTTTCTATCAATCCATTTGTTTTAAATTGTGATTTTCTTTTCTTCTTTCCAGCAATTAGCCAAGTCAATCAGGTAAGATTGAATTATTATAATTATGCTAAATGTTGCGTCAACTCTATAAAACTGAGTTTTAATTAGTCATGACATTATACGATTTTTGCCTCAAACTTCAAAGTTGCGTCTGACTTGACATCTTTCCCACCCCCCCCCATCACAAAATGTGAAAATGACTCATTTAGTAGGGCCTCTCACTGACAATGCCAAGTCACTTTGATTTATGTACAGAGGCGGTGAAGACTATTTTGGTGCGTGCAAAAAACTGAAGAAAAAAATAAACTTTAGGCGCCGACAGTTTGAGAGGCAAATAAAAAATGAATTCACATAAACGGCAAAGGCAAGTTTAGGAAGCCATTTTTGGTTGAATGTCCTCTTTAATGATCATTCATTTGTATATGATTACTATTATTATTATTATGCTGTGGTTATATGGTCATTTTCATTAACCTTAATTAGCAAATCGTTGACATTCGTCCGCAAATGCAACTGACCTGCCTCCCCACTGTTGTTGTCGTTTTTGTTGTCACCATCATTCGTTCGTTCACTCGTATAAATGAGAGTGACATTTTGTGGCACACGTTTTCTTCTCGTTATGTTTTGCAGCTACAAACTGTGGATTGGAGATTGCGACTGAAGTCTGTTTACTGACCATGACTGTTGGCAGTTATTACCATTCAGTGACCAACCCAACACTCCGCTTGCATTTTCCATTTTCCATTCCCCATTCGCCAGCCGCCTGTTTACTTGTCACTGCCACTGCCCCATGTTGGTGTCAATTGCAAATGAGTTTCTGTGCCGTAAAACAAAGTGGGTGAGATGGCGATGACGACTCAAAAATGCTGTAACTATTTTTAGCAAAATCATCTAAGTTCAGGGAAAAACATGTAAAAAAGGGGAATTTAAAATCACGGGATCCCATATAAATTGTGGAATGAAACGGTAGGGAATTTTAAAGATCAGTTCAAAATTTGAGCGGGGAATAATTTTTATTCCGAAGTTTCGGCTAGTCCCCATTTTTTTTAAATACGTTCCCTCCGTATCTCGTTTCGTTATCTATAAAACAGTTACGTTACTATTAATCATTTCTTAACCATCTTACTGAATCGATGCTGAATGCTCAGGAAAGTTGCCAGTGGCAGCTAGGGTTCTCAATATTTCTCAAAATATCAATATCGGTAATATCAAAAATCAACATCGATAAATCGTTATTTTCCAAAGCTTAAAAAAACTAAAAAGTTATGAGCTAATGACCTTTGCTAGTGGCCACTACCCACATATCTGATCTTTCAAATAGAATAAGTTTAAGATTTAAATGAATTAGTTTTCTGAAATTGGAATATACATATTTTCTAAGTCCATTTGGGTTGTATAGTTTTTCCAATTTTTTTGAATGAAAATCTAAGATCAGTCTAACATTAAATGGATATTATTAATTACCTTTTTGCGATATTTTAACTGTTCAGTCCAAATAGATTCCGAAATTTACCAAATCGATCATCAACCAATTCCCTGGTTTTCTGTGTGGTGAAGTTTAATATAATAAAAACTTCTGTTCAAAATTCAATCAAAAAAATTATGATTTCAAAGCTGTTCAAATTTGTTTCTATTCATGTAAATATAAATTTAGGATATATTGGATATATTTAGGCTTGTTTTCGTTTTCGTTTCCGTATCCGATCGATCGGAATTAATAAGAGTTGTGATTTCCAAGAAACTATAAAAGAATTCGGTTGAAGAGAGTGTCAAATAAAGATGAATGGAAATTGGAAGACAATAGCGGAAAAGCAGAGTCGGATTTTGGACGCGGGAACATTTATTTGATCAAAATCGAAAAAGAGATGGTTTTTTGCTCTTTTCCAACAGTGATTTCACAACGACTTTAAAAAAATCCATTGTTTAATTTGTTCCCCAGTCATTCTGACGCGTGTGTCGCGTTGATTGCAGATTCATTCCGTTCAGATGGTGCCTGTTTTGTTCACTGCATTAATACTCGCTTAAAAAGCGTATGCGGTGTGACAGTGACAAATACACAGTCTTTGTTATTCGTATTTTCGCGAATGAGTCTCTTGTGTACTCGTCTGTCAAAGTGGTTGTTTCTTATTTGAGCGGCAATGTTTGATTTCGGGTTCGAGTTTCATTTGTACACGAACAGCACACACGCAAGTAAAACATGGGTTTGCATAACTTTTATTGCTTTTGCTCTTTTCTCTCTTCTTTGAACAAACAACTGTAAACTCCGTTACGTTGTTGTTATCTCAAGAGAGAGAAACAAAACGAGAGAGAAGCAGATACAAAGAGCGTTGCTTTAAAATAGTTTGGGGTGATTCAATCAACACCCGCTCTCTGCTTGTGCGAGTAACAACATTTTGTGGGAAAACTAATTGCAATCTGTTGACCATAATATAACAATTATAGGTATAACACATTCAAGTGAAAAACTCGTACTTATTTAGCTATAACTTTACCATTTTAGTAGCTACACAAATATCACAAAAACCGAAATTAGAAAAAACAATGAACTTTAGCTGCAATCAAAATAAAAAATAGCTTTAATTGAAGACTACATGTTAAGAATTTATTGAAGGTCAACAAATGGAGATTTTAACTTACGAGCGCCTTTTTTACGGTTATGGGCGATGTTAAGGTGAATCTTTTTTTTGTACGAAGAGTTGAGTCTGGCAAACGCAGCTTGTCGTTGCGTGAATGTGCCGAGATGCGAAGGAAGGCTTCCGGAAGTGGATAAAATAAATTTAGATAGATAAAGATTTTTAAAATAAAAGAAAAATTAGAAAATTTGATCACAGTAGTACCATCAAAGTTTTAAAATAAAACTGTTAGTCTGGCAAACAGAGCTTGTCGTTGCGTGAATGTGCAGAGATGAGAAGGCTATCGGAAGTGGATAAAATAAATTTAGATAGATAAAGATTTTTAAAATAAAAGAAAAATTAGAAAATTTGATCACAGTAGTACCATCAATGTTTTGAAATAAAACTGTGTCTGGCAAACGGAGCTTGTCGTTGCGTGAATGTGCAGAAATCCGAAGGCTATCGGAAGTGGATAAAATAAATTTAGATAGATAGATTTTTAAAATAAAAGAAAAATAAGAATATTTGATCACAGTAGTACCATCAATGTTTTGAAATAAAACTGAAAGAGTCAGGCAAACAGCGCATGTTGAAGAAAACCAAAAATACTGAATAATTGAAACCAACTCATAATAAATACAATAAATAAATAACAAAATAAAATTTAATTTTGGTTAAATCTTGACTGCTGCTGTTCGAAAGCGAACAACAGAATGAGGAAATTAATCACTAATGAAGAGAGCTTGATTGAAATTTTGAAAACATGCCTACTATTCTGGGACAATTTGTAATGTGCAACATTCAGATGAAATTGACAAATGCCGCCTACTAAGTGGGTAAAGAATATTTCTCTTCTTCCAGATAGCTGCTATGTGTCAGATAAAATTACAATTTATGGCCTAGTTCAGAGATGGGCATGCACACATATCGTCACACTTTTCACACGCATACAAGCACAATTTGCGTGCGCCGCATTCGTGTTCTATAAATAGCTTTCAATGCTTATAGCGTACGTGTGATTTTGTGCAGTCGGCCGCGGCAGAGGTCCTATGCACACGCTGCCTCGTGTGCATTGGAACGTCGCGACGCGCCCATCTCTGGCCTAGTTCCACTGACACATATATGTACATTAGACTGTCTTTTTTAGGAAAAACTTAAAAAAAAAACACTGTTTTTTGCTCATATCTTGTGTATCGTTCATCCGATCTTTATCATTCCTTCAGCAAATCGACAAATAATTTGGATTACTAGATATCTTTAGAAGGTACGAACAATCTATCATCAAAACTGTGGGAGATATGACGTTGTTTCTAAATTACGGGTGCGGGAGGGGGCGTGGCAAAAATTGAAAATAAACTTGATCTGCCTGCAAGTATAAGAAATATATGTCCCATACATGTCAAACCTCTATATCTTACCATTTCTGAGATCTGTTTGTTCATACGGACGAACGATCAGACAAACAGACGGACAAACAGACGTGGCTATCTTACTTCAAGAATCTATTCAGTTTTGCCGGTGCCTGCAATTGTAGCTAATTATTTGACACTGTCTAGCTATTTTAAATTAATCTCTGTTAAGTTTTATCATTTTTAACAGTCGATATTTTGTGAGAAAAGTAGCTAAATTGACAACACGCGCACAAATTGGAAGACATAAAGGCATTTTTGATCAAATCATTATGGAAAAAAGTTTCAAGTGTGGCGAATAAACACAAATCGATGCTCAATTTTGTGATTGAAAGACTGATAAAAGTGCATACGAGAAAGCATAATCAATGTTTTGCCGAATCAGTAAGTTTAGAAAAAATATGTCTGTACATATCTAGATTCATGCACACAAACATTGTGTCAGTCATGTAGATTGCTCGATAATTGGCATAAATGTCCCAATTTTTTTAGAGGGCGGACTGAAGATTTATTCACTAGCAATGAAGGAAGTCCATATCCAGCACACGAGCGCCAATCTCTTGTCAATTATAATCGACATCTTACAGTTGTACAATGTATTTATGCGTATATAGGTAAATCCCATAAAATGTGTTGCTATAATTTTAGTTTTATTTCTTGGTCTTATTTGAATCCATTTATAAAATTGTGTGCTCAGTTATCGAAGGTATTATGCAACATGATTCAAATCAAAGTCTTGTGAGCTTGTTTATTCCATCCAAGGATTTTTTTTTTTATTTGGTTTCATTCCCTATTCATTTCTAACTATACATAGCTTAAATCAGAGTAACCTTTTGGAAGTACGAACACATTTTGTTTGAAATCAACGCCAACTATAAAAATACATAAAGGTCACAGGCAACACTGTGTATGAGTAATTTTTTAAACTTTGTCTTGAAAACTGTAACGAATTTGACTAAGCAATGCAGAACCAAAACGAATCTAAGACTTAAATAAACAAACGGTTGGAACACACCAACTTCATTCGATTGGACTTTCATATAGTTAGGAGCCCTTAAGCGTGGAGAATTGTAACCAAACTTCGAAAAATGGCAATTTTTGGTACCAATTGGCTGACACAGTCAAAAATTTCAATTGTTTTTTACTACATCAATTAAATAGTAAAAAAAATCATAACTTAAAAATTATAATTACAAAATTTAATTTTTTTTACTTTTTTATCGAAAATATTCGTTTTTTTCGAGTTTTTATGGCAGTTGAACATACTTGTAGGCCTATAACTATATGAAAGAGTAATTAAATTTTGTTTATTTAGGCCTAAGTTACAACTTTGAATTATATTACTTGACCAAATTTGTAACGAGTTTCAAGATGAAGTTGAAAAACTGTAAAAAAGTGGTAAAAACTTGGTTTTTTTTGAGAAACATTTGTAATTTTTAGTATGAAGATGTAATTTTTATGATTTGCTACAAAGAAATGCTTTGTAGGTGAAACCAAGAGCAACAGCTTTGCCAACGATATAAAAGCATAATTCAAATAGTTTACGAGATCGAATCGTAAATCCTACTCTGAAGCGAAAAAGTTCAATAAAAAGAAAACGGCAGCTAGTCAGACCAAACCCAGACAGGGTTTTTATACTACCATCATACGCTTCCAGAATTTTTTGGTCTCGACGCGATCAACTTTTTTAAGTTCAAAAATGAGCCACAGTGCTATTTATAAATGAAACAATTATGCGATAATAGGCAAAACTGCGCTTGATTTTTTTTTTATATTGTTATTTTGTATATAATCTTATGTACATATATTTGTCTCAGTGGAATCAGGCTATAAAATACCAAATGGTATTAGACCAGAGCCATATGGTAGTCTAGGCCCCCCAAAAAAAAAACTATACCCTACTAACATACAGTTTGTCAAACGTAAACCACTCAATAAGATGACAAGACCAATTGCAACTTAGTTGCAGTTGTGCACTTCCATTAATTATGCTCTGTTTGTTATCTATTCCCTCCTTTTACACGGTATGATGCTTTTGCTCTATTTACTTGCCAATGACAGTGACTTCGAAAAGTATGTCGACCTCTCTGCTTATTTACTGTGCCCACATATGAGTATGAGTTAAGTTAAACTAGTTTGAGTTTTTTTTTTTTTGCCATTGCATTGCATGCAATTCACTTGACTTTGATCTCAATAAGTGTTAATTGCTTGGTTTCGATTTTCTAGAATATAGAATGGTCGCCAGACCGGACTGTCACTGATGGTGCTTGCCGCCCGACAGTTGGACAAAACTTTCACGTAGCTCATTTGTCAATGCAAAAAAAAAGAATTTAGTGTTTTTGTTGTTGCTGTTGAGTTTTCTTCACTACTTGTCACGTTTTCAGTTTGTTTTGTTTTATTTGTCTCGGCTGGGACTGCTTTGGGTCTTTCAGCCTGTTTAAGTTCGTTTTTTTTTTTTTTTTGTTAAAGGTTTTGTATTTGCCTGCCAGCTTGAGGCCTGTCAATAAAGTTCTTGACACCTTTACTTCATTTGCTCAGATTTCTCTTTGGCATGACTTTAAGATTTGTGCAGAAAGTGCGAACGAAGCATTTTCGAATGAATTATATATATGTAAGATTATTGAGTGACAGATGGAACTACAAGTTATCTTACATAGCTACTTTAAGTTAAAAGAGGTTGAAAAAGCACAACATGTTCGTACACTGCTCACAAGAGTAAGCGGTACGGAAAGTATATTGTTGCTAAAGCTGATTCCATACCCTTTTGCCTACACATAACACACATTCCTATTACGTACACTATTTAAGCGTCCATTCAGTGGTCTAATTGGATTTTCTATAAACATTCACGCCACACAATAAATGTGCTTATCTTAACTCAACACCAAAATTTGTTATACTTCCTGCCTCTGTTTGCTGACCGCAATATTTTCCCACAATATTCTCCGTAGCATAAAAATATACATACATAAAACTTTCAACAAAATCCTTACAAAATTATTTAATATTCATAATTGTTTAGATAGCTGGCGTACTTTTGTTTCGTTTTGTTTGCTGATAAAACAAAAGCACAAACACAAAATCATTGCCATCAATTTGTTGCAACTAATTGCAAATGTCTAGGCAAACAAAAGGTAACAGCAGCAGCAACGACCTTTACAAATATTTTAGTTGTTTTTATTGTACTGAAATTTAATTGTGCAAGCAAAAGTTGCCCAGCTAGCCAGCTTCTGCTGCGTCTCCTCAGTGTTGTGAACGCTTAATTGCTTTTGACTTTTTGTTACTTGGTTTCCTTGTCTTTGGCTCATTCTTGTTGAACTTTTGAACTTTCAAGGTAACAACAACAGCAACAAGGGGGTCTGGCTATTTAATTTCCACGAAACTCTTCTTATATGGTCTCTGTGTGTGTGTGTGTGTTGAGCTTTTTATCTTTTTAATAATATCTTACACAATCATTCCCAAAACTCGCCAAAGTACAAAACAGAAGGCGAATATATAAAAAAAAAACATCACGAATTTAATTACAACGCACGTAGTAGACAACGCCTAAAATGAAGCGATAAAAGGTGCCAGAGATGGGTACCTAGGATAGGGCGGAATTGAATTACTTTTTATGGTCATGACCAGATCTGATTGTGAGAGAAATCTCCTTCAAATCACCTACTACTACTGCTGCTACTTTAAATGGAATGGGGGAGGGGGATTATGCAAAAAGAAAATATATAATCATAAAACTTGTGTGTAGGTGTTGGCCAAAGTGCCACCAACTTGACAGCTCATGAACAAAAAGTAGCAGGTGGAGAGTTACGATGAGGGAGGGAAAAACAAAAAATGTAAAACAAAAGTGAATAAATTTATGAGATGATGGTCTGCACTAGATATATTTTCTTATTAAATGTGTAAATGTGAGGTGAATTCTGAACTTTGACTGCTTCTACTTGAGATTTTCTTTTATTTTTAACTTGTAACTTTATCAGGGATGCAAACGGCTCCAGAATAAGCACTGGTTTGGTTCCGGTAATATATCTTAAATCTGAATTTTCATGGAATGAACCTTTCGACATTACTTTAGTATTTTTGAAATTATGAGAGTATTCACTAGTTCCTGTAAAATGTTAATGGTAAATTTACCACACAAGAACTGCTGAACTAAACTTTTTGATTTATTAGTGTGAGTTGGCTGGCTCTAGGTCCGAAAAAGTTGCGCTTGTTCACAACTTGTTAACAACTTATGATTTTGATTTATTTTAGTAATTGTTGTAATTAACCAGCTGTATTTGACAGGCTGTTTATTTTGCTTTTACTTGAGAGTCGAAGCTTAATATTTGGCAGAGGTGCCCAGACTCAGATTACGCGCGCGTGAATACCAATACAAATGAAGAAATTATATCTTAAGCAACAACAACCTCAAGAAATACAGAGAGAAACCCGATTTTTGTTTGTGCGGGTGTGTGCTCTGATGCGCACGATGCCAACAACAAAACCTTCGCTCGGACAGAACGAAAAGAGAGAAGACATTTAAAGATTTTGTTGCTCAACGCTTAGCAAGATGCTTTGTTAAGAGAGAAAACCTTCGCTCGGAGAGAAAGAGTAGAGAGAACACATATGAAGTTGTTGTTCCTCCACGTATTGCCATAAGCTAAACGTTGAGGCAGTACGAGCGGGTCTCCCTTTGAATAACACAACAAGAAAAAAAGTGGGTCAAGCCCGACTATAACATACTCTGTACCCTTACACTCGAATTTGCTCAGGAGTCAAACGGCCAGTTAACACCCCGCGCGAACCATCTATCTCCAAAACTGTAGGAGATATGACGTTTTTTCCAAATTGCGGGGGCGGGAGGGGGCGTGGCAAAAATTGAAAATAAACTTGATCTGCCTGCAAGTATAAGAAATATATCCCATACATGTCAAACCTCTATCTCTTACCATCTCTGAGATCTCTTCGTTCATACGGACGGACAGACAGACAGACGGACAGACGGACATGGCTATATCGACTCGGCTGTTGATGCTGATCAAGAATATATATACTTTATAGGGTCGGAAACGATTCCTTCTCCCTGTTACATACTTTTGCACAAACTTAATATACTCTATGTACCTTCGGTACAGAGTATAATAACGACTGGCTTTTGCACCCCTGATTTATGGCATAAAACGCTGTATGCATACACTCAGAAACGCACGCAACGTTTGTAACGCATAGAAGGAAGCATCTCTGGACTCATGGATTAATTTCATGGGTAGTACTGAAAACTGTACTGAAATCAGTCATGAATTGGAGCAATTCCTACTTCTCAGGTTTGAATCAGCACTGACTAATTCAGTACTGAGGCGCTGAACTGCAGGGTATAGTCATGTCCGTCGGTTTTTATGCTATCTCCTCTCTCAGTTTTAAAGCTATATGAACCAAATTTTGCACGAAGTCTTTAGATACAAATATGCTGCACATTTGTTGGAGCCGGTCGGATCGGATGACTATAGCAAATAGCTGCCATAGGAACGATCTGTCGAAATCAAGTTTTAGTGAGAAAAACTTTTTTTTTTTTCAACGCAAAAGCCCCAAACCTCGTATTTATAACTTTTCTATGCTTTCACATAATTTCACCAAACTTCATGAAAATCAGTCAACTATATAGTATAGCTGCCATACAAAATATAGTTCTGAGAAATATTCTTAGTAGGAAAAACTTTTTGGTTTTCAATGCAATCGCTCCCAAAATCGTAACCGATGAATATTATATGCTACCACACAGGTCTGCCAAGTTTGATCCAAATCGGATGACTATAGCATATAGCTGCCATAGGAACGATCGGCCGAAAAAGTAGTTCTAGTGAGAAAAACTTTTTTGTTTTCAAAGGTAGTGTCTTTATACATACATTCCAGTTATAAATATTATCAGTTTCCACACAATTTTGGGGAGTTTGGTCAAATTGGGATGAATATATCGTATAGCTGTCATATAACAAACTGGCAAGCAAATGGTCAAAGAAGTGGGAAATAACTCAGCTAAGAAAGTTCGACGAAATTCATTTAAAACCTTAATTTATATAAATTATACAAGCTACAGGTGTATATAAACTTCGGTACAGCCGAAGTAAGCTTTCCTCTATTGGTGGATGGTGGAATCCTTATTATAGGCTGAAAGAACTATCTCTGACATTTACTATTTAAAGATAATTTCATTCAAATGTTGACTGCGACAGCGCCGTAAATGGTCCATTCGGATGGTCCAATTTTGGATCACTTTTTCCAGCATTGCTACAGTTATCCCGCGACTTACCCGAATTAACTTGAAATAAGCTGCTACCGAAATGATTTCTCAATAAAACCATTGTTTCGCGCGCTGCTTGTGCCGTAGCACCGTTTTGCTGAATCGAAATGTCGCCGACTTTAAGGGCTTCAATTTTAGTTAACAAAAAGTCTTTTATTATGGTGCAGTAGCGCTCGTCATTAGCGGTTATGTTCTGTCCGGCCAAACATTGAATTTTTGTGGATGTAACGGTAGTTCAAGAGTCTCTTCGGGTTGCTCATCAGCCCAAATGCGAAAATTTAGCCAGAAATGTGCCGCGTCACTGAACAAAATTTTGAGCGAAAATAGCGGATCTTTATTGAGCTGTTGCAGAGCCCATTGACTGAAATTCAATTCTTGAACGAGTTACATTTCGTAAGCCTTTAAACCAAGATCCTTGCGTAAAATTCGCCAAGTTGTCGAATACTATAAGCCCAAATGTTGAGATCGGCGTCGAATCGATAGGTCACGGTCTGCAGCCACACTCTCCGCTGCAATCGTGGTATATTTGGTGGCGTATTATCCAATAACGTACACTGGGACTCAAATTTTTCAATGGTTTTGCGAATAGTGGTCTCGAAAGGTTCATGATGCACATCAATATTGTAGCTCGAAGTGCAGGAAAAACATTTTTCACAGATCGCTTGTTTTCGTAATACAGCTGAATATTCAGCGTCACATTATTGTGGAGACGTTGTTGCGGTGTGATGTTGTTGATTCCATGATGATTTGTCAAACAATCCTTAACAAAAATAAGATAAAGGATTAAAACCAGTCAAAAAGAATATTGAAAAAAAGACCTATTAATGATTCCACCTTTATAAGAGGACCACTTTTTGCTGATTCTGATGAAAAGCAATTGGATCAATATTTTATCTCAATAAAAAAGTTTCTAAAATATATTTTAAAGAACAAAATCAATCAATTGCACTATAACATCTACAAATGAACAATGTTGTCTACAAATAAATACAAACTTTGGTTATACAAAGCTTTAAGTATGCTCTACCTAAACGAGGCTGTCGCAGCTGAGCAGCATACAAACGCACTTTACGCACACACGAAGCAGCTCAAGAACAAAATTTTTTAAATTTATGAGTGCAACATTGTGACACTTTTACCGGCTTTCCGCTCGGCAGAAGCTTGTTCAATGTTTCAGTGCGTGAGCAAAAGTGGGCGGTAGCAGATGTGTGACAAAATTTATTTATAAAATAAACGAAATACATTTAAGCTAATTGGTGTTAGCAGGGATTAACGTCGATGTGGAAAGTCAAATCCTAAGATACTTTAATCCGCGATGTCAAAGAAAAAGATTACGATATTTTGTTTCAAGAAGATACAAATTAAAACTCACAGTAAGCGTGGCGGCGTGAAAAGTCAGAGGAAGAGAACAGACAGAATGCTGCACACATGTTGCACTTTGTATGCTGAATTAAGTATCCAGAGCTGCTATGCTGCTGCGGCTTTGTATAGGTAGTGCATTAGTTTTTAAAATGTTTCTTTTGAATGCATTTTTTCTTGTCTCCGACCCATAAATAATGCATATTAAAGAACAGCACGTCGAGCTCAAATGATATAGACCAATCTGATTCAAGTTTTATTATAAAATCCATAAATGCAAATATATGGGGTATTTGTCGACTGGATCTCCCTCTACGAAAATCATTATAATCTTGGGGGTAGATTATATGGGTGGAACAAAACCCAATAAAGCGTGTAGCAAAAACTAAATCTACGGTCAATTCTAAGAAAATTTCAACAAGAAACCATATGTCTACAATGAATTGTAAGCCTTCGACTTTAAATATTTATGTCACATTTTCCGTAAAAATCGGTCGACTATAATATATTTTGTACCCCCTAAAGTTTGTATATATCTGATCAATTTTAGTTAACTTAGCCACCCAATGTAGCAAAGAAGGCATAAAGTGTGTGAAGTGCTGCCCAACCGGTGCTACCCATTTATGCCAAACCTCTAAATATTATATTACCATCTCTGAGATCATCTGTGCGTTCATATGGACAGACTTATGACTTTTCGTCAGATCCTATTGAAGTCAAGAAATAACAAGTAAGACAGTCGGTTAAGCCCGACTGTAATATACTCTGTACCTGCAGTGGCCACGCTGCTGCTGCGAACTTTCTTTTGGTCATAACTTGACCAATTGATCGCGTCACTACTAGCTTTGAACAATGCTGATTGAGGGATTTTCAAAACTGACCAATAGATGGCGCCACTACTGTGACCATGCGGCCATTATTTAATATAAACACAGTTTAGATTTAGTTGGTTTATTAGTTGCCTTCAGCCGCTATGAATGTGTTTAACAGAAAGCAAAGAGTTGAATTTTTCTGCGTGTGTGAGTTAGAGATGCAAGATACAAAAAGCCGGGAGGATCGAGTATCGATAGTTGTTAGTGAAGTGCGAATGACGGGAACTGTGATTGAAACTGGATCTATGATTGGAGTCGGTTAAAGCGAAACCGCCACAACCATTTGGCAAGCCGGCGCTGCTGCAGCGAACTTTCTTTTGTTTATAACTTGAGTAAAGTTCATCCAATCTTTATCATTCCTTCGGCAAATCGATAAATAATCTTGATTACTAAATCTGGAATCTCTGGAAGGTACAAACCATCTATCTACAAAACTGTGGGAGATATATAGTTTTTCCGCGATTTACGGAGACGGCAGGGGGCGCGACGATAGCAAAACGATTAAGATTATGGGATTCAAACCTAATCAAATTTCAAATACTTCTTACTGTTTACGGATTTATGGTAATTGCATCATCATTAGAACAAGCCCTTTTAACATGTATATGAGAATGTGACATACATTGTAGAATTCTAACCAATCCTTCCTGCCAATAAAAATAAATATCCAAAAACTTAGGATAACCAATAAACCCTTCCTTTTAGCATACACTTACTTATATATATAATGTATGCTCTTCACATATTCCCAACCTTCTAAATTTACATATAAAATATACATATTTCGAAACCCTCTAAAAAAAAAATTAAATTTGCTGCCATTTTGTGGTAAATGTTGTTTGCCGCATGCCTTCATATCAAGGGGCATGTCTTTTCTGTCCTCTTCGCGCTTTGCTCCAAATATTTTCATGGTCCCAATGAGGATGACGTGCAGTTATTTGGTTGCTAAAAATCTCTTCTACCACAATCGTGATGTGCTACACTTGTCGAATAAACAAAACAAAAGGCCAGACGAACTAAAAATAGCTGCCAAATATCAAAATTAAATTCTCATTTGATACTACTAAAAATATACAAATAAAATAAAACGAATGAAAAACAATGGCTGCAAAACCACAAAGAAATTTCAATCTCGGAAAAGTTCTTGAAAATTTCATTTTGACAAAACAAATAAAAATTATATTCAAATCTTTATTAAATTGTGGTTGTTAACTTCTTGAATAAATCACCAAAATTTCAAAAATTAATCAAGTTTCTTCGAGTTTTGCTCGAGTTGCTAAGTTTGTTTTAACGCATACTTCCACCTTCGGCAGTTTGAATATATGGCGCTGGTTCCTGTCCCTGTTGTTGATGCATTTGTTGGGCATAATTAGGTTGCTGTTGCTGATAGCCTTCAGTAACATTATTTTCCTCTGTCTGTTGAGCTTCTGCTACTGCGGGTGACTCGTACGCCTGCATTTGCTCCTCCATTGGCTCCTCAATTGGCTCCTCCATTTGCTCCTGCGTTTGCTCCTGCGTTTGCTCCTTCAAATTTGGTTTCGCTTCATTGGCTACAATTGGCGTTGGTTCTGGTACTTCAATTCTTTCCTGATTTAATTCTTCTCGTTCAACTACTTTCTTTAGCAAAAAACGCTTATGTGGATGCTGTTTAGTTTCCAACTCCAAGCGATCGATTAGCCAACCCTTCTCTGCATTATTGGTAGCCCAAAAGTAAACGATACCCTTGTCTTTAGTGCCTCGGACTGATACCTTGAACTGAGCTTTTTCCTTATCACAAATATTCTTGACATTCCAGAGGCTAAAACCCGTCTCTTTAATGGGTTCACCCAACAATCCTACAGCTCCTCTATGCTGTCGTAGCGACTGTATGGCCAGCTTGTAATATTCTGCCTGACGCACATTATCCTGCAGTCTCCAGTGCATATACACAGCTGCCGAAATGGAGGCAATGGCTCCCCAGATGGATAAATTTCGTAACAATTGCCTGGAGGGAATGGCCATACGCATTTTTAAGCTCGGCATATTTTAGAATTTATTTTGAACTACAAATTTAAAATGAAACTATTGAGGGTGAGCAAACCTCAACACTAAAATACTAAAATACCTAAAAGGTTCTAGTGACAGATTTTTCCAAATCTGCTGGGGAAACAAAAAATAATAAAAATATTATTCAACATCACTAAAGCTTTGCAGGGTGGGGCATCTTATTTTGTTTTGTGTTAAAAATCTTAACTTCTGAAGTTAAGAAAAATAAATGAATATATTTGTAAAATTTAAAATGTAATGAAATGTTTAAATTAATGTTCGTTCAGGCGTAAATCGAGATAAAATTCAAGGTACTTTGATCAAATTCTTAGTCTGATTGGGCAGAACTTCGATAAAATGTTTTCCATTCGACTGTCTATTTTTGTGGCATAAGCTACATACAATAAAAAGTAATTATCAAAATGACACTATTTAGTCATCAATTTGAAACCATTGAGTAACAAGTTTTGAGAATATCAAATTAATACTATCTTCTATCAGGTTAACACTTTTTTGTACTAATTGTTTAGTATCAATTTAATACTAGGTCTTATCAATTTAATATTGCAATTGTCAAGCTTTAAGTATTTAAGTATCAAAACACTAAGGGCCGATTTGTCATCATTTTCATAGAGTTATATGTCTCATAAACTTACAAATAGCAGCTTATCTGGCTACCAGCAGCTATCTGGAAGAAGAGAAATCGACCCTAAACGTGACCCGTCAATCATCGGCTAAGCTGCCAGCTGCGTTATTCGGCAGGCTTCGTTTCACATATGAGTAAAACTTTTCGAATTTTCGAACGAACATTGAAAACACACATAAAAAATATGGTTAGTATCAATTTCATACTTTTGCGTATCACATCAATATTCTATGCATCAAATTTACACCTAAAATATCAATTTGATACTCTCTAGGTTTTTGTTGATACAAATAAAATGATACTGGTTTCAGTTTCCATTTGAGACAACGAGTATCCAATTGATATTGTTGGGTGTACAAATATCCATTTAATTATCTTACCTCTTCATCTTTATGCTTCAATTAAACTTTTGCTTTTTAGAAAGCTGTTCGACCTGAGACTCCACTATGCACGGCCTTTTTTTTTATACCCTTGCAAAGGGTATTATAATTTTGCCCAGAAGTTTGCAACGCATAGAAATATTCATTTCCGACCCCATAAACTATATATATTCTTGATCAGGGGGACGAGCTGAGTTCATTGAGCTTTGTCCGTCCGTCTGTCTGTCCGTCTGTCTGTCTGTCTGTCTGTCTGTCCGTCTGTCTGTCCGTCTGTTTCTACGCAAACTAGTCTCTCAGTTTTAAAGCTATCGAGCTAAAATTTTGCACAGAGTCTTCTTTTTACTGCACGCTGCTAATATGTCGGAACCGACCGGATCGGATCACTATATCTTATAGCTGCCATAGGAACCATCGGTCGAAAAATGGGTTTTAGTGAGAAAAACTTTTTTGTTTCCAATGTTAACGTGATTAAACTCGGTCATTAATAATATTATATACTTTCAAACAGATTTGCAAATTTTGGTCAAAATCGGATGACTATATCTTATAGCTGCCATAGGAACCATAGGTCGAAAAATGGGTTTTAGTGAAAAAAACTTTTTTGTTTTCAATGTTAACGTGATTAAACTCGGTCATTAATAATATTATATGCTTTCAAACAGATTTGCAAACTTTGGTCAAAATCGGATGACTATATCTTATAGCTGCCATAGGACCGATCGGTCGGAAAATGGGTCTTAGTGAAAAAAAACTTTTTTGTTTTTAAGTAAATCGTTCTTTAGATCGGTGATTATTAATATTAAACGCTTTGAAACTAATTTGAAAAAGTTGATCGACATCGGGTGACTATATCTTATGGTTGCCATAGGACCGATCGGTCGAACATGAGTCTTGGTAAAAATTTTTTTGTTTAGTTTTGTTAGCGTCCTTAAACTCGCTGATGACTTATTTTATATGCTTTCAAATAGATTCGCAAAATTGGGCCGAAATCGGATGACTATATCTTAAGGCTGCCATAGGGCCGATCGGTCGGAAATTGAGTCTTAGTGAGAAAAATTTTTTCAGACGTTTATCTGTCGGAAAATAGGTTTTAGTTACAAAATTTTTTGATTTTTATGTAAGCGTTCTTAAACTGTGACATTTGCATTTGCAAGGGTATAAAAACTTCGGCACAGACGAAGTTAGCTTGGCCTTCTCGTTTTTTTTTTTTTTGCTAATTGCAGTGAAGCTTCTTTAACTTGACCAACTTAAAAATTGCCTTTGTGGTAGCCACTCAGCCTGTTGACTGCCGTTCAATTTGGTAGCCACCGCCCGAAAGGCGTAGACGACAACAACAACAATAGCATCAACTATGCTGTTGTGCCAAAAGAATCCAGAACCAAGAACAAAAAACAAAAACTCGTTTCTATAGCTGTACATAGTTTTCATTTTGTTTGTGGGCCAAACCAGCGGCGCCATTAATGACAGCCTCAGAAACTGACCCGTCCAGTGGACAGGCCATCGCATTTGTTGTGCCTACCAGAGTGGAAATTCTACAAAATAGTTACTTATTATAATTTTTGTACCTAGTTTCCAAAAATGAATTTTTATTTCCTATAAATTCTTTCAAAAGTTCAGCAACGATAGGCTGCCCGGTTGGTTCGAATTCAGTTACTGAAGAATAATGGTGTGCAATTTTCTCAAAGCTTAGTGGATCTCTATAAAATTAAAAAACGTAATAAGGAAATAAACTTTTACAATGGAAATAAAAACCAAAAATGTTTACCGATTTATTACTTAGCGAATCCATGAAGTTGCAGTGCTATCATCTATCCTCCCTAACATCAGCTTATTACTTTATTGTTTGAAAGAACCACGGTTAGGCCTTCATTTCTATTAATACCAAAATTTTCTGCTTAGCAAAGTTCTGTCCAGAATAATTTAGTTAACCTTTAGTTGACTTCCTTGTAAGTAATGTTTCTTTTTATACTCTATACCGAAGGTACACAGAGTATATTAAGTTTGTGGAAAAGTATGTAACAAGGAAAAGGAATCATCTTCGACTCTATAAAGTTAATATATTCTTGATCAGCATCAACAGCCAAGTCGATAAAGCCATGTCCGTCTGTATAAACGGTTGGATCTCACAAATGGTAAGAGATAGATGTTTGACATGTATGGGACATATACTTCTTATACTGGCAGGCAGATCAGGCTTATTTTAAATTTTTGCCACTCGCCCTACCGCTCCTGCAATTTGGAAAAAACGTCATATCTTTCACAGTTTTGAATATAGATGGTTCGTATCTTCTAATAATAGTTAGTAATTAGCATTATTTATCGATTTGCTGACGATAAAGATCGTATCAACGATACTCAAGTTATGACCAAAAGTCAGTTTTGAAATGGTTACACTAGTGGCGCCATCTATTTGTCAGTTTTGAAAATCAACTAGAAGTGTCTAGTTAAGACTAAACGAAAAGTTACAGAGTACATTACTGTCGGACCTGACCGACTTTCTTACTTGTTCTTTTTTGATTGGTTCCACCCTACAAAAATCTTTACAACTTGCAATTAAGCATAAGTGAGTTGGTCTTAAGCTCTGGCTCCTTCGTCTGTAAGTTTTTTTTTGTTTTCTTTTTTCACTCTGTCTCTACTTTGCGCCCAACTATTTATGGCGCTAGCATAACAGAGATCCGTAGCCGGCTCATGTACTTGAAGTCAGCCATAAACAACTTGGCTATAAAAACCACAACCTTGGCTTTGATGCTCAATGCTTCAGGCTCTTCTTTGGCATTGCGTGTTGCGCATGCGCATTGCGTTTGGTATTAATTTTGGTGTGTTGTAGCAGCCGCCGGCTGCTAATGTTATCCACTTCAATTTGCCATATTTATTTTGCCTTTTATTGAAAATAATGACTGAGTGAATGAGTGATTGAATGGCTGACTGACTTAGCTCCATTTGCTTTTTCGTTTATAATTTGGTTAGTGAGCCTTGAAGGCTGAAGGTTTTCATCAAGTTTTTTTTTGAACAGAGGAAGCTCGCTGATAACCTTGCCAATGATAAGCCAACTCATCAAGAACTTTATGCAAATCAGAAACTTAAATTTTTATAGAATGACGCCATTGAAAATTCATTTATTAAATAATAAAAATAATTTGCAATGAGTAAATCATCTTCGAATTGCAATTGCTTATGCCTTGCCTTATGGGCAACCAGTTTTGAACCCCTGGCCTGGGCTCGCCGCTGACTTCTCTTAATTTATGCTACGCTTCATTTACTCGTTTTGTAGCATAAAAGTAATTAAAAAGCCTTGACGCATGTTAATTAATAAGAAGAGAAGAAAAATCATCTTTATGTTTTACGGCAGACTAAAATTAAATAAATTGTTTTTTTTTTGACGCCTAGCCATAAGCTTACAAGAATGCCTAATGTAAAATATGGTGATTAATTAATGATTATGACTCAAAAGTATGAAGTTGTTGTTTGAATATAATAATAACTTGTTAAAAGTACCAGTCTCATCAAGCTTAAGTCTGATGTATGATTGCCCTACGTGATTTAGGGCCGTTTTGTCATCTTGAAGAGAGCTTACAATTAAGGGCCGATTTGACATACTTGAACTAACAAATAACAAAGTAAAATCGAGATTTATATAACACATAGCAGATATCTAGAAGATGAGAAATCTGACGTTTTTCTGTTATTTGTTAGTTAATGTGACATAACAGGCATGTTCTCAATTCCTCTACTTTTTGAAAATAAAATAAAACGGAATTCCGCTTCGGTTTCGTGGTTTCAATTCCGAATGAAATTGCTCTCTTATTACATTTTTCAAACCACCGGTGCAAACGAGATTAGCACAAGATCAGCGTTGGACACTCCTGGCCCGTAGGGGCCGTCGTCATTTCTCTATTTACACATACACGAGCCGAACGCATGCCGAAACTGAGGCCAAGAGAGAAACTACTAGTCCAAGCGAATCGATCGAAGCAGTCGATATGAGAGGCTGACCTTTTCGTTTTACTTTTCGCTTTTGCAGGCACTGCCAAAATCTGGTCACGTTAAACAACAAAATTCTTTGTAAATCAATTAAAGACTGAAATGCAAATCAAAATTCTGGAACAATTTCTAAAATGATCACAGAATAAAGCGGAAAGCATCGGAAAAAGTTGTGAAGAAAGTAAAGCGACGGCTCTAGACAGAGTTCGGTGAAAGAGAGGAGTGTTTGCCGCCCTATGTTGCACAAGTAATTGGAACTAGCAAAAGAATACGTAGACGTCACCCACCATAAGAACAATTCTCATAACTTGCCGTTTAATCAGCATCATTCTCTGGTGCTAAAATAAAATACCCACATGCCAAGCCATAAAAATTTAAATTCTTTTAAAATTTGCACAAATTCATAAAAATTTATTGAAATGATTTAAATCATGCCTTAATAACATGTTATTTTCAGTAATTTCATAGAATAAACGTTTTTTATCCACAGATTAGTCATGATTGGCTTCCCACCGCCCAGCCTTAATCAGAGCTTTTAAAAAAAAACACTTTACTTAGCATACGTGAAAGATAATAGGCATTAAATAAAAAAAATAACATAAAATCTAGCCAAGTGTGGAACACCTGCAGTCAACCCCCAAGCAACTATGAGTCTTAATGCTAAACCACTTCTATAATAATTACCACAAAAAAAGAAGCTGATTCAACTTGTCTCCTTTCCCCCACTCTCTCTCTCTCTCTGGCATCAGCATTTTGATTTATTGAAGACCTTGCCAAGTACATCAAAATCATGTTAAAACACATGGCGTACTTAATGTTGAAGATGCGGAGATGGAGGAAGCTCATACACACACACGCAGCAGCTGTGGAGGCACAGATAAGCGCACCAAAATAGGCTTAAAGTGACAGAAAATAAAACCTTAATGAGACTGGGGAAAAGGCAAACGAAGAACATAGAAATTGTCACAGTTCCAATAGCGGAAGAGTAACTCTATTTTTTGCTTCTTTTTTTTACGAGCATTAAAATAAAGGAGACAGACACACGCAAGAGGCCACTTAGGCCAAAAATGTAACATCGCCTGGTCTAGAGATATTCAACTTGCAGATTCTTTGATAGATTAAACCAGACCATGGCTTCAGCTATTCGAGACTCTCTTTCTCTCTATCTCAGATGCAATTCTCGCGCATGACAGGCGTTGCGAGACTATCGATTACCATCGCGCATAGCATTCTGTGAGTATTTTTTTAAAAATAACTATGCGCCCTTAAATGGACACTCATTAGGCTGGCTCAAGTTTCACATTCCACAATTGATGATGTTGATGATGATAATAATGATGGGAGGAGACATTAAAAATATTTTAATAATGCATTAATGGATGGGCATATGAAATAGCGTAGCTGCTCATTCAGATTCTTAAATCAACATTTTCCTAGTCTCTTTTAGCAAGAAGTTTCCTTTTATCTCTTCGCCAGTGTGCTGCTAATTTTTGCACAATAGAATGGGTCTTTCTGTTTCGAAAAAGAGTGGAATCACTACCAGGGGTCATCCGGGATCATCTTCTATATTTTCAGTTAAGTAAATCAGCTGCTCCGGAGCCAACCAACCTCTTTAAGGCGACAGAGTGTCCGTGCATCTGAAAGCGCTGAGAAAGATTGTGCTAAACAGTGATCAAAAATTCAGGGCTAAGCATTTATAAATAACTCTATTTTATTTGTAGACCCTTGCAACCTTTTTATGCTCAACGCATAAAAGAAACCATCTCCGACCACATAAAATATATATATATCTGATCATGACGAACTGAGTTGATTTAGCCATGTCCGTCTGTCTCTATGCTATCTCCTCCCTAAGTTTTAAAGCCATCTTGACCAAACTTTGCACGAAGTCTTTAGGTGCATATACGCGGTACATTTGTCGGAAACGGTCGGATCGGTTAATTTTAGCATACAGCTGCCATAGGAACGATCGCTCGAAAAAGTTTTAGTGAGAAAAACTTTTTTGCGTTCAATGCAAACGTACCCAAACCTCGTATTTATAAGTTTTATATGCTATGATATGCTCTCACTTAATTCTGATAAGTCTGATCCAAATCGGATGACAGTAGCATATAGCTGACATAGGAACGATCAGTCGAAAAACTAGTTTAAGTGAGAAAAACTTTTTTGTTTTCAATGCAAACTTACCCAAACCTCGAATTCATAAGTTTTCTTTGCTTTTACATAATTCCACCAAGTTTAATGAAAATCGGTCAACTATATAGTATAGCTACCATACAAAATATACTTCTGAAAAAAAGTCTTGGTAGGAAAAACTTTTTGGTTTCAATGCTATCGGTTGTAAACTTAACATTTATTAAAATGATATTCTCTTACTTAATTCTGAAAAGTTTGATCCAAATCGGATGACTATAGCATATAGCTGCCATAGGAACGATCGGTAGAAAAAGTAGATCTAGTGAGAAAAACTTTTTTGTTTTCAATGGTAGCGTGTTTATACTTTCCAGTTATGAATATTATCTGTTTCAACAAAATTTTGGCGCATTTGATCAAAATCGGATGAATATATAGTATAGCTGCCATATAACTAATTGGCAAGCAAAAGGTTGTGGCGACTTAGGCCACTTTGATTTAGGTTTGGTTTATTGCTTGGCGTCTAGCTTCAAAGAATGACTTTTACAGAATGCAAAAAGTTGTGTGTATGTGTGTGAGTTAGAAATGTACAATAAAAGAGTGACGAGTAACGAGTTGCCAGTGATGTGCGACACAGTTGGAACTGAAATTGGAGCTGAATGAACTGCAACCGCCAGAGCTACTCCCCCCCTAAATGATGCGTTGAGTTGACTGGGATATCAGGGAAGTTGACACTGAATGCTGGGTTGTATTTCTATGACATGTTGTGTGTGGTTCCAGTGTCCGCAGATACATGGGATCAAACAACTTTGACCTAGAAGGATTGGTACGCAGTTATTGTTGAATTTTCATATAGATCGTTGCAAATGAGTTTGAACCTGATTGGATGATAAACAAAAAAGTTTCATACAACCGGTTTTCATATTTCCCGATAGAATTCTACCAAATCCGATCTTAGTACTCACTTTCAGCATAGGATAAAATTACTGTGAAAAACTCCTAAAGAAAAAGTCCTATATTTTATGGGCAGTCAAGTTGAATTCTTTTATATATATAGACACAAGCAGCAAGGGTATCTTAACTTTGTTCGAGCCGAAGTTAACTTTCCTCTATTTTAATATTTTAATTCAAATAAATATAGTTCTCCCTAAACGACTGACAGCCAAGGTCTGTCATTTCAGTGCCCCATTTGACCATCACTTCAAATGTACATCAGTCACTTCAACTATGATGGGGAGGGGGGGGGGGGGGTGGGTGAGGCCTTCTCCCCCACTGGTAGCTCTTATCAACAGACGCGCAGACTTTTCACTGGGGAGAATATATAAGTAAACACACAATGGCAACTGATAAATGCCAGCCAAAGAGTAGCAAAAAAAAAAACCAGACAACAACAAACATCAGTTTGGATGCACTCGCCTGTGAAATGAAAGTAGCCGAGACAAAACAAGCCAACAAAGCAATCCAAAGTTACGACTTTGTCCAATGGATGACTGCAGCTGGCAACTGGTAACCGGCAACAACTGCATCTGCATCTGCACTTTCCTCGTTCTGAGGGTTTTATCACCAAATGTCAGGCAAGCGGCCAGACAAGCGCATCAAATGCTTTTTAGAAAATTTCACTATCACATTTCCTGTTACACACAGTACAAGCGGGCTCTTTGCTTTCATATTATTATTATTTGCAACAAGTTAATTGTTTTCATTGTACTTATATAATGGCAGACACGAGACTCAGACTCCGACTCCAAAATGCAGGCGGCAGGCAACAGGCGTTCAGTCTGTAGTCAAGGTAAAAACGAGCCGAGAGGCTGCAGTCAAAGATGCAGTCGCGGGATTAGATGACAGATTAGTTAAATGCGCATGAAATGAGCGGCAGCAGCAGCCGAAGCAGTAACCTCGCGTTTTGAAGGCCTTGCCTCCACCTTTATAGAATGCTTCCTACTTGGCTATACAGCCTGGCCTTATGACCATATGGAGGAGGTAACAGCAGCGGAGGTAGCTTCTTCTTCTACTTCAGGTGTTGCCGTAATGTCTTCATTTCATAATCAGGCGTAGCAATTACCCAGACAGGCAGCAGCCTGACTTGAAGTTGAGCAAATTGCTTTTATTAATAGGCGTTGGTAATTGTCAGTTACATGCAGGTGATTAGCTAATGTCCAGGTTAAGGTTAACTGTGTGTGATTGTGTATGTGGGAGGGGAAAGAACTCTTAAATCTATTTATAATGAAAAAAAAAAAAATCAATTATAAATGGTTTTAATAGAACTGTAAGGAAGAAAAAACTTTATACAAGTTTTAAGATCTCATTTCAATTACTTTTTTAAATCCCGAAATACTTTTCTACTTAAATCAAGTACACTAAGAAAAAACTTTTCTGGGTTTATATAGCGAGCCCAAAATGTTCTTGTTATACCAAGCCGTTCATTCAGTGAGCACAAAATGTTCATAATATGACACCCACTTATCACGGTTCAAGAAAAAGCGGGATTACTCTGCTTTTGTCAACGAATGTGATTGATTTCGATAGATTTAGAACGAAATTTTTCTGAGTGTAACAACAAATTCTTGATACAAGTAAAAAGCTCTCATTTAAAGTTTGAATTTATTTAATGCCCAAATACTTGATTTTAGACCTTTTTTGTATTATTGTTTGTATTAGGTACATTTCCGATCATTTTTGGAACTTACTTTGAATTCGGAATAGTTCTAAATCCGATTTCTACTTACTCTTAAATTAAGAAATTGCGTTTTTAAATTAAGTACAAAATATTCTGCATTTTGGTCTACAAATTTCTCAAATTAATCACAATACATTCTTAAAATGTAATGTGAATTCAAGAAATAACTTCAAAATCTTCTTGATTTGAGCTCAAAAAATTGTTCTTAGAACCAGGGCTGAAAATCTTCAAAGGTAATTCATTGCCCAAAGCTGCTTCGTCAGAATATGTACACCTTTACTCTATAAGTAAAATGTTTAAACTACACACATAAAAAAATAAGCTTTGGTAAACATAAACGCGCTGCTACGACTTGAGCTTAACTAGTTTGTGTATTCTGAAAATCAACGAATTCAACAAATTTATATTTTCTTTATATTACAAATTTTTACTTACTCTGGGGGGATTCGAACTCGGGGCCCTTGGACTGATCACGATTGGAATGACGTCTTACGTGCTTTAAAGGCAACTCATCTAAGATGTTACTTGTATTGAATCTACCTAAAAACATACACCAATAATTGCTTGCTTGTAATTCTCAAGTTCGAATTCCAGGCTCGACTAAAATAAAACGGGGCAACTGAAAATTGCGCAGCAAAATAAGAAGTGTAAACAGTTTGAAATCCACAGTTGATTCTTAATTTCTTTTATCTCTATATATGTGTTTTTAGCTGGCTAGAGGTTATAATTCAATATACTCAACACAAATCAACAGAGATTAATTACAAAATTTTGGAATTGCAATTTCAAAGTCGGTATTACCAGTTCATCTTAAAATGACAATAGCAAAACATATTATTGTATTTACACTTTTCTACGGAGTAGAAGTTTTTGACCACTGCGATCATAGAAATTTTCAGAAGATTAATGTGTCACTTAACTCAATAGCCAGATATGTATTTAACAGTAGACGACGATTCGACCACATATCACACCCACCTTGTCCTGAAATCGTGGATTAACCTCAGAACTCTGACTTTCATAAGATAATTATAAGCAAAGAACCATCTTACCTTTTCAATATGCTAAGACCTACAGCATCGCAGCGCACAAACAATTTTATATGCCCGAGATGGAAGCTATTATGCTCTGAGAGGCAGTTTACTACTACGTTTATACGCCAGCTATTTGCAAATAGAAATAATTTGTAAATAACTAACTCACTGTTTATACGCTAAATACCATACGTAAGTAAATGTATTTTTTAGTGCTGCCTGATTGCCATCAAGCAGTTTCATGGCCTTATTTTCTTTCATTAGTCAAATTAGTACCTTGATATCCGCCTTGGTCTAATTGCAACGTTTGTTTTCAGTTGTTATCTTAAACATTATCCCTTTATCCTTCGCCTGCAGTCGATATGAATGTCAATTACATTATAGCAGTGCTACCATATAGTTGAAAGCAGCAAAATCTAGAATATTTGGACTTACTGTAAGTAGGTAGAATTCTTGACTCATGAAATTTGTTTTCTTTTTAAGAATTTAATGTATTTTTATTTAATTGCAATCCTCTTAATAAGCTTCTAAAGGGCCATTAAAGTTTAGAACTTAAACAAATTGTATTATTATATTCAAATTAATGACTAAGCTTAATAACAATAAAGAGTTTTATTAGTGCCACAGATATAAATTGCTGAATGATGTAGCTTAAATTCAATTCAAACCAAAAAACCAATTTGTGGCTGCAATTTTTGCGGCTTTTACAATTCTCTGACCTTTGTCTTTTGTAATGACTTCTAGCATAAATTTATTATAATGACTGCTTACCCATTATATTGGTCCAACACTCACTTTTCTTTCACCCAACGTTCCCCCTCCCCCCCCAACACCATTCTTAATCGAGTTTCCTGCTTGGGCAAATAAACCGCAAGAAAAGCAAATTTCTTGCCATGAGAAACCTCTGGAATTTTTATATCTAACGTCTTGCGTCTGATCAAAGTGGCAATTTGCCATAAAATGCAAGTGGCAATTGAATTGTATTATTCGGATTACATTTCTTTCTTGGCGATCTTCTCATGCCTCTGGCTAACGCTCACGCATGGGGTCTCCGGTCTGAAGTGTGTGAAGCTTGTAAATGAGATCTTTGGATAATGCAGATATGGCAATTTGCCGCTGAATTATGTGGAAAATCATGTTTTTAAAATAATTTTTGTAGATTTCATTTTACTTCACGACCTGCAGTAATTTGTGTGGCAAAGGAAAAGCCATTTCTAAGCCAAATGGATCCAATTTCTAAAAATTTGTAAAATATAGTATTCCTGCTGCCAATTTGTCGATCGTGATGTATTTCTTAATTGCTTAAGAACTGTAATGAAAATGACAATCAGTTTTTTAATTACCCAAAAAATTTGTTAGGCCATCAACTAGACATAAATAAATGTATATAAAACACAATAAATGCAAAGCACACACACTCTTACAATATTTGTGTTAATAAACTACATACTACCACATACAAAACAATTCTGTTAAATTATTCTAGTCGCTTGTGCGGTATATTTGTATAACATTTTATGCACATTGTTCATCCTGTTGTTCTTCACGGTGCTTTGGTTTTCCGGTTACCACAAAACACAACGCACAAACAAAATACAAAATCGCAAATGTTTCTTTTTTTTTTATTTTTTGGTGGATTTTCGTTTTGGTTCGTGATGCCATTGTATTAATCCTATCAGCAAAGGATTTTCATTGAGAAGAAGAGCAAATAGATAGATAGTATTGTCACAACTTGGCAACAACCAAATCAATGAAGTGGAAGGCAAATCCTTCGAGTTGTAGTGTTTTCTTTTTCTTCTGCATTTAAATGTATAGATAAATATTTGTTGAATTGTGCATAATATTGGTCTGTGTTTATTTGAATCTAATGAAGTGTAAGCGAATCACATTAAAAGATAAATATTTTTATTGCCGAAAAGGGAATATGGTAAACGGGTTGATATGAATGGGACGTGTGGAAGTAGGTTGAACAAGATATATCGGATATGTGGTGACAAAACAGAGCTGCAATCAACTGGAAATTTAACAGACAACCTTTTGTTTTCAAAGCATGTGAACAGAAACAGGTTTAAATGCGTTATGAAGTTTTGCTCTGTTGAAATGAACATTAAAAATAAGTTCCTAATTGTTGTAACTAGAAATTTATGTATGGTTTTTGGGGGTCTATTGGTAGTGTCATTTTGAGGTATCAAATAAAAAAGTGCAAATCTGCACATAAGCGTTACCAAAACCGGTGCATGAACGGGTTTTTTTAATTGTAGTATATGTTTAGGGTAGAGGGTACTTTTGATGTATGGAAAGTTGTAAGGTCATAGTAAAACTACCTTATACGATGCGATGTGGTGTAAATAAGGCATAAAAAAAATACACAGTGACTTGACAGTGTCTCGACAGTGACTTAACAGTGACTTCACAGTGACTTGACAGTGACTTTACAGTGAATTGACAGTGACCTGACAGTGACTTTACAGTGAATAGACAGAGACTTGACAGTGACTTGACAGTGACTTGACAGTGACTTGACAGTGACTTGACAGTGACTTGACAGTGACTTTACAGTGACTTGACAGTGACTTTACAGTGACTTGACAGTGACTTGACAGTGACCTGACCGTGACTGTTTTAAATGTTAGTGTCTGCGAATTAGATTCAAAGTTTATCACTCATACGTACTGTTGCCCTTGCTTACACTTTCAATGAACATATGTAGTACAATGTTCTCACTTCAAGAACAATTTTTTGAGAACTCAAAAACTTGATTTGACTTGAAATTGTTCTGTTTTCAAGAATATTCTATACTCAATTGTGGAAAAAAATTTGATTGATTTTCGATTAGTTTTTAAAGCGGATCCTCGCATTTTAGGGCTTCGGAGAAATAGGGAACGGGATATACCTCTTTTATAAAAGGGAAGGTAGTCAACTTTTATTTACACGCTCTGGATATGCCTGCTGCTCCGCCAATATTCCATAGGATCAGGAGACATACATCATATACATTGCTGTACAACAAACTTTTACGACCAACAACTTGTTAAGTCCTTCAGCAAAAACACAGAACTTTTTTTTTTCGTTAAGTTCAACGTATGGAATGGCGTGCATTGAGCTATCGCACACTTTTATAGCTTCACTTCCAGAGGGCTGTTTATACTTTTCTGTGTGTTGGTTGAGCTGAATTGAATTGAGATCATTTGTGCTTAAAATTTTTGAGAATGTTTTGTCCATATATGAGTTGAAGGCAACTTATTTTCTGAAACGGTTTTTTCCCTGTGTGTGTATACGTTCAGAAATACAATCTTTACGCTTCTCGAACTATGTGTAGTAACTTCGATATGAACAAGCAGTTGCAGGCATGCAGTCGAAAGCGAAGTCTACTGATGATAGCACCGGTAGGTTCTTAAAAACAGTTAAATAACGGCTTCCTCACTGTCCGAATACATTGTTACTTAATGGTTATGAGGAAACCTTACTTTCATTATGAACTTTATTTATATCAATTAATCAAATTAATTCTCTGTATATGGGGTTTAGTGACCTGTCTTTGATTTTAGTCAAAGTTTTACATCTGGCTGGCTCAAGGTCTGGTTGAGTATAATTCTATATAAACAACACAAATCAACAGATATTAATTTCAACATTTTGGAATAGCAATTCTATTGTAAACAATATCTCAAAACGTTTTACATATCTATTTATTCACATCTCAAGTAACCAGCCCTGACACATCTTTAAAAATAACGCAAAACTTTCCACAATCCAATGCTAGTCTTCTCCCTCCTTCTAACTAAATTCAAACTGTGCTTTCCATTTCATTACTATCAACATGACCCAACAAATCGTCCTTTAAAAGTGGCCTGCCACACTCACAAACTTACTGACTCTTCCCTCAATTGCTTTCCACCAGCAGACACAACCAACAAGTGATATTAAATGTAGCTATTAAATGGAACAGAACTCAGCCTCAGTGCAGTCAGTTGAGCAAAAGACAGAAATACACAGGAAATGTACACAAAATTGAAGGCAGCGAAATTTTGCGCGCATTCTGCACGTGTTGCTGCCATTTGCCATTTGGTTTACCTTATGCATAAATAAATAAAAGTGGGGGGGCGTATGTGTATTTCTTTGTGTGTGTGTGTGTGTTGAGTGACTTTTAGCGCTTGCTTTTTGTTGCCTACTTTAAGACATCGTCTTCGTTGCCATCATCATCATCGTCTTCTTGGCTGTCTGTCTGCCTGGTGTGCTGTCATCAACATTGTTTTGTAAACGCACTTACTGTACTTCTCATATTATATTCACGTTGCGTGTAAGAAACACAAATTGTTTCCAACTTTCCCCTTTAAGAATGCATTACTTAAGGCAAATGTGAAAATCTTTTGAATTTTTTTGGAAATATTGTCTTTAAACAGTTTATCAAATAATATAAAAAGTTAAAATAATTAAGTTTATTATTCAAATACAAAAATTTTATTAAAAATCATGATAAATGCCCTTTAAAGTATGCTATCTTTAATTTATTGAAGGTTGAACTCAATTGAACTATTGGAACGAAGTCAGTTTTAACTAATTCATAAATAAAACACACTGAGCACTCACTTAGATTTACGAAATATTTAATTCTTGAGAAAAATATAAAATAAACATTTTCCTTAACTTCTAAAGCGTAGCATACTTTGAAGGGCACGTGTCATGGTACATTATTTGTGTATTGGCATATTAAAAACGAGAAGGCCAAGCTAACTTCGTCTGTGCCGAAGTTTTTATACCCTTGCAAATGCAAATGTCACAGTTTAAGGACTCATGTTCGACCGATCGGTCCTATGGCAACCATAAGATATAGTCACCCGATGTCGATCAACTTTTTCAAATTAGTTTGAAAGCGTTTAATATTAATAATCACCGACCTTAAGAACGATTTACTTAAAAAAAAAAGTTTTTTTTCACTAAGACCCATTTTCCGACCGATCGGTCCTATGGCAGCTATAAGATATAGTCATCCGATTTTGTCCAAAATTTGCAAATCTGTTTGAAAATATATATTATTATTATTGACCGAGTTTAATCACGTTAACATTGGAAGCAAAAAAGTTTTTCTCACTAAAACCCATTTTTCGACCTATGGTACCTATGGCAGCTATAAGATATAGTCAACCGATTTTGACCAAAATTTGCAAATCTGTTTGAAAGTATATAATATTATTATTGACCGAGTTTAATCACGTTAACATTGGAAGCAAAAAAGTTTTCTCACTAAAACCCATTTTTCGACCGATGGTTCCTATGACAGCTATAAGATATAGTCAACCGATTTTGACCAAAATTTGCAAATCTGTTTGAAAGTATATAATATTATTAATGACCGAGTTTAATCACGTTAACATCGAAAACACAAAAGTTTTTCTCACTAAAACCCATTTTTCGACCGATGGTTCCTATGACAGCTATAAGATATAGTCATCCGATCCGGTCGGTTCCGACATATTAGCAGCGTGCAGTAAAAAGAAGACTCTGTGCAAAATTTCAGCTCGATAGCTTTAAAACTGAGAGACTAGTTTGCGTAGAAACAGACGGACAGACAGACGGACAGACAGACGGACAGACAGACAGACGGACAGACAGACAGACAGACGGACGGACAAAGCTCAATGAACTCAGCTCGTCCCCCTGATCAAGAATATATATAGTTTATGGGGTCGGAAATGAATATTTCTATGCGTTGCAAACTTCTGGGCAAAATTATAATACCCTTTGCAAGGGTATAAAAAGAGGAAAATTGTGTGGGCAACAAATCAATACAAACAGGAGTTATAAAGTAGAAGAAAGCATAATAAAATAAACCAAAATAGTTATTAAATAAAAAACAAAAGCTAGTGTGTACCAAATTGCTTTATAATCACAGCAACAAGAAACAAACATCTGAAATCTTAATTGGTTGTATTTATAAACTTTGTCAGACTTTGCTACCAACCACTGGTTTTCAAACAACTCTAAATTTTTACCGATTTGGGACTATTGCCAGAAACTAAAATTCTCACTTGGAAGTGTTTAGCTAAATTCGTTCTCAATTTGGTTTTTATAGGCAAGGGCAGTAAGCAGAAGTATTGGAGCGGATGGCCCTCTCCGCAAGGATGGCCCTTCTGCAAATTTTGAGAGAATAGCGTTAAACACGCTTTCACAGTTCGTTTTCCATGTGAGAGGGGTGTGTGCAGAAACTGCTGAGAGGAGAGCGGAATGGGTTGTGGGGAGCAAAACACTGTCATTGTCAGATGTGAGCTGTCGGTCGTTAATGCATTCATTGTTGAGTGTGAAGAAGTTATGGATCAAAGGATGCTATTAAGTAAAGACAACACCTCAGAAAAACAATAAATAAAAAGAAAATCTTTGCTCCTAAGGATCATGTCGATCAACGACCTCGACGTTTTCTAAGCGAATTTCTTGTCCACTCGAGCACGGCCCTTGTTGCTCGCTAGGCGGCCAACTGTCAACTGCTTACATTCTAAACTATGATTTAGAGTGTGTTTTGTCTTCCAGGTTCGATTGGCAGGATCAGGTACTGAATCTCTTGCATCAAGAATGTCGGGAATCAAGAATTTCGCTCTTGGATCAATAATTTTCCTTCTTTCCTTACTACTGAGATCCAACATTCTTGATCCATTTATGAAAATCTCTATTTTTTCTCTGAGTGTATGAACATCTTCAGTTGGTATAGCCCAGCAAACAATATGTGAGTTTTCTGACACTTTTTTATAAGCATTTACCGTCATAATGTGCACAAAAAAGCGTCCGGAAACTTAATGTCAAAGTTTTCTGAGTCTAATCTGACTCTTTTCTGTGCTTTCACCCTCCCAATGAAGCATATAAAAACCTCATAAATGTCACGTAAAAGTTACTTTTCTAGGCACTTGAAGGGCTACTGAACCGCCTCCTCAAATGCTCTTTTCAGACGCATATTGGAGTGCAACTCCGAAAATGCTCAGACATAAGTGCTTTTTATGAGCCCGTGCTTAGAGAACACTGAATGTGCTCCGAAAACCCCCAAGTTTATGTGTTTACTCCAAAAAGATCTTAAGCTTTTGGCACTTTGAAGACACATAATTTGGAGCGCTTCGAACTTTGGCTTGCTGGGAAATTTCAAGCTCTCCACCGCTCTCTTCACTGTTTGCGAGCATGTATGTGTTGCTGGCGACAGCCGTTAGCGCTGTGGCAGCGAATTTTCATTTGCTTATATCTCTGCTAATTTATATATGATCGTTTTCTAGTTTGGTTAGTTGTTAAATAATGATCAAAACTAAAAAGAGCAGGAATACAAAACGCATTTTGTTAATTTATTCAGCAGAAATATTATTGTATAGTATTACACCTTCTGTAACCCATCTTTCTGCAATTCATTTCTTAAAATAAACTTAACTTCCTCTTTAATTTTTTTTCCAGGTATGTCCACAACTAGACCACCTCACTATCTGCTAATTAGTTACTCTAATTAAGTGCTAATCATGTAAGTCAACACTTGAAACAAGGAATTTCATTATGCCAGTATCTTAAGTATGTGCAATTGTTGCTTGACCGTCGTCCCGCCCCGAATCGACCCAACTCCAACTGCCTGCTCGATGGCGTCATTGGCCAAAGAGCTGGGGCCCAATCAATTAACGGCCAAATCACATAATGCATGTAAACGATAATGAAAATGACATTAGCCAGGGCCACCATCATACGACAACGACAACAACATCAAGAGTCACAGATGCAAATACATTCCACAGGGAAAGCGATAAAAAAAAACGAACGTAATTAATGAAATTACAGGCAGCGTGTGTCTGTGCGAGTATCGTGTTATATTTTCCAGCTACTATTTTGCGTGTTCTTCTTTCGTTTTTTTTTTTTGCGGGCCACCAGATAATCGATTCAAAACGCACACCTGCCCTCAACACGCCCCCAATATTGGTAGGGGCGTGGCATTTGCGCCCAGTTTCCGTTTTTGTCATGTTGTCGCTCATTATGCGCATTATTGTCGCCGCATTTGCATTTTGACATGGCCCGATGAGTATTACGGTTGGGGTCCCCACGTGGGGCGCCAAAAATATTTATGGTTGTGTGATGATAGGTAAATTGTACACGGCTTAATGCAGCATATAATGTATACTATTGATTGATTACAAATCAATGGAATGTTGTTGTAGTGTTGTGTGAGGGCATGTACACTACACACAAAAACGAACCGTAGAAGTAAATTGAACATATTTGCTTAAGAATGCCAACAGTAAATTTCATAAATTTCATAGATTTATATTTTGCTTTTTTGCATCACAAAAATCAATTAAAACTTAGTTTTTCATAATTCTTATTTATGCCCCGAAATCTCTTTTCAACCTTATTTACATTTAATACTTTTATCCATGCCATTTCATCATTTTTTCCTTCATTTTCATTTTGCTTATTTTGGGTGTTGCGCTGAATTTATTGGGTTTTGGGCTTCATTTCTTTATTTTCGGTCTGGTCGCGTGTCACAAGCGTCCTTAAATAGGCAAAAAAGTGGAGAACCAGAATTGGAATTGGGTATAGTACTACACCCTCGTAGTACCTTATGGCGTGTTTGGTTGCCTTTCGCTTTTGTCGCCGCTTGTGTTTTTTTTTCTTTCGCTTTCATTTGGGCCTTTTTCTTTGGCCTGGGCTGCCTCTTCATTAGTGCCAATGCACTTCGCGTCCGCACATCGAGAGACAAGTTGGCAGTTGGCAGTCACCTAATGCCGCAGCGCTCCCAAATGTGTTACGCGTCTATGAGGTCAAAACCAATCGATTTTCCTTTTTTTTCCTCATTTCCATTTCATTTTCTTGCTGTTCTGGTTTGGTTTTATAGAACTCACGTGCAGCTGCTAAAGAAATTTATGAAAACATCTCTTAAACATGGCTTTAAAAACAAACGCGTCATACCTGGCGTATGAGTAATGGATGTTTGTAATGCGGTTGCTTGCTGGGCAATTTTAATTACGTTTTGACTAGTTAATCTAAAACAAGCACACACACATACACGTTGGGGATTTCGTTTAAACATCGTAATTTTTAGACCGAAATCGACCACAGGGAAATAAAGGCTGAAATAAAATTAAAAGTGTAAACTGTGAGTCAGTCTAAAATGGGAAAAATATAATTAAGATTTTTTAGTATCATTTAATGATTATATTTAGACGTAGTTTTGCTACGTATGGCCAAAAGTATGTATGTGCCTAATTAATAATTTTTAATAGTTGAAGAGTTTCGTGATTTTATATTCAAAATCTATTCTATTGTTCAATAAGTTATTGCGTATTCAAAGCAGTTAATAAATATTATAAATGAATAATTTTACATTTTTTCTTAATCACTTTGTAGTAGTAGAAAAAAACCCGTTCTGTTTCTTGGCGTCAGCCACGTGTTAAGCCTAATATTTAGTTAACAGCTCATTGAAGCTACAGACTACTAATTATGCAAGGCCATTAGGAATATATAAAATGTTCCTATACGCATGGAACCAGGACTATAGGACTAGATGATACGTTTGGTCATAAAATGTACCTCACCTATATATTATATTTATATGAAAACTACAAACTCAAATTTTGTTTTAATTTTCAAATATTAATTGGATTTTTTTTTGACAAGATACATTTTAATCAGAAAGCTACAAAAAACTCCAAATACCATACAAAAATAAACAGAAAAATTATTTAATTTGAAAATGGTTCAGAACAAAGAGCTCTAAACCAGCGATGGGCACCAAAGTCAAGCGAAAGGACAATGCATGAATTTTGTTGTTACATTTATAGCCAATGCTGCAAACCGGTCCTGATGCGAACCCCAAAGAAGCGGTTCGAGTTCGGAAACGGATTTTCGGTTCCGTCGAACCGGACCCTGAAGGGAACCTTTCATATATTTAAGTTCTCGAACCTAAACCCGAACCGAGCCCACTGTATATAAAGAAAAGGTTCAGTTCAAACAATCATTTAAGTCAATTTCTTAAAATCTTTAATAACTTTCTCAATATTACGACAGCAAAAAACTATTTTATAAAACAGAATCGCTTAAATTCGTAATTAAAGATGCTTTTTAGAAATCCAATCAATATTGCGATTTCGAGAAGAAAACAAGTAAGAAAGTCGGTCAAGCCCGACTGTAATATACTCTGTACCCTGCAGTAGCAGCACTGCGAACTTTCTTTTGGTCATAACTTGACCAATTGATGGCGCCACTACTTGATTTTCAAAACTGTAGCGCTGCAGCTGAGCTGCGGCAGCGAACTTTCTTTTGGTCATAACTTGACCAGTAGATGGCGCCACCACTGTAACCACTGGAACTGACTTTTGGTCATAACTTGAGTATCGTTCATCCGATCTTTATCATTCCTTCAGCAAATCTATAAAAAATCTTGATAACTAAGTATCTCCAAACGGTACAAACATTCTATCTGCAAAACTGCGGGAGATATAACGGTTTTTCCAAATTGCGGGGGCGGTAGGGTGCTTGGTAAAAATTGAAAATAAACTTGATCTGCCTTCAAGTATAAGAAGTATATGCCCCATACATGTCAAACCCCTATCTCGTACCATCTCTGAAATCTGTTTGTTCATACGGACGGACAGACGGATATCGACTCGGCTGTTGATGCTGATCAAGTATATATATACTTTATAGGGACCGATTCCTTCTCCCGGTTACATACTTTTGCACAAACTTAATATCCTCTGTGTACCTTTGGTACAGAGTATAAAAACGAAAAGGGTAAAGAAAAAAAGGAAAAGGCGAAGGCAAATGTAGTACATTTACCAACCAAGCATTTGTAAGGACATTTTAACAAGAATCGCCGTGATGAGTGTTTTTTGAACCATTTTTTAAGATTAAAGAGATTAATTTCATGTCCGATTTAAAGAAGACTTGAAATTGAGTCATGATTTCAAATATGATTCGAAATTGATCAGAAAAGCGGGCTATAAGCGAATCTTCAAGAACAAAAGTATTATTTATGACTATTTTAATCAGACAGAGGACTCGAAAAAGACTCCCATGTGAGCAGAAATTTTATTAAATGCTGGATGGGTATGCAAGCACTTTTGAAAGACTTTTTAGAGGACCTATGAATGACGGGTGTGGTCCAGTAGACTAGACGCCTTACATAAATAGCTTGGTAGTCTGGACGCGTTCTCCTGAACAAATGTTTCTCTGAATTTCGACCTGTCAACTATTTAACAATCTAAGACGCCAGATTTGAACCAAAAGCTAAGGTTCAATTTGTACAGTACAGTACAGTCGCGAACCGCGTTAACACGGGTTCGAACCTCCGGATCTAACCTTCACCAAAATTTAAAAGGTTTGCAGCCTTGTTTAAAGCGCCACGGCCATTCGTTGCCCATCGCTGCTCTAATCATATATCAAATATAACTAGGACTCGCAATTGGTTTGGTACACGGTTTTTTAACTTTTTTTTCTTTTTATTCGGTCACTCAATGGCTACAAATCCTCGAAACTTTTATTCGAAATGGCCGCCTTGTGCCTTCCAGCAACGCCGAAGTCTCTCTGGAAACTTATCAATCGCAGTGCGCACCTCATGCACAGCTCGGACAAGGGCACGCTTCAAAGACTCAATATTTGGATGTCGAGTAGAGCAAGCCATAGCCTCGACAACGGATCACAGTTTGTAGTCCAATGGATTCAAATCTGGGCTACCACCAGGTCAATCATCCGTAGAAATGAAGTTCGGTACATGGTTTTTTAGCCTTGTTGGAGTTGTTTTTGCCTTGTGAGCTGGAGCGAAGTCTTAAAAGGCTTGTTTGCAAATAATGTAGTGTTGAGCGGCTTCGCAACCTTTTCCAAAACGTCGGTTTGATACACTTTCGCCGAAGTTTTCACTCCTTTTTCACAAAAATAAAGCTTGGTGACCCCATCATAGGCGACTCCCCACCTAAACATCACATAAACCGGTTGGTGACCTTTCTGAACTCTCGAAATGAGTTCGGACGTTTGTTTTGATGACAACTGATGACACACTTTCAGTGTGACAACTGAAGCCAAAAACTTTTAATTAAGTAATATAGCATAAATGTCACTGGTCAAATAGCCGTCAAGTTGTAGTGGATGCGTTCTATGGTCCTCGAGAATGAATGTGTTCAATAGATATAATGACTAAAGAATCCACCCTGGAACTAGTGTTGTAACTAGAGGAAAGCAAGGGGGAAAGAAAATTAGATTCAACACGTCCTGGGCCATTCCTAACAAGATTAAAAATGCTAAACTGACAGATTGAGACCTCCGACTCATCCCAAAATTGTGGTCTTGTAAATTGATGTTGTTTTTTTATTCTTTTATTCATTTTAATCTGACTGTAAAAGTTGTACCCTATACAATAAAGTGTATCCAGCTGATGAAAAAAGAATGCTTATCAGCGTGTAATAAATTTATTATCAAAACATATTTAAAAATTCTGCCACACACTGAAAATCCCTCATTTCAAAATATTTAATTCCTCCAGGGAACTCAGGCAAACATCAGTCAAACTTCCGATTGCTTTCACATTTCTCAAACAGCTCACGAAATATTTGCACAAGCATTTGGGTAACTAAACCCCTCCCCCCACCAAAAACAAACTTTTAATTTCACATTTTTTTTTTGTGCGGCCTTTTCACCCATGATAATTTTAATTTATGCAAAAGGAAATTTAAAATTTGCCTTCAACTTGCGTGTCCGTTGTGGAGGCCTAAACAAACAAGAGGAGTTTTATTTTTATTAAAATTTATTTCAAGTTTTAATTCAAACTTTGTTAGATGCGAGTTAAGCTTGATTTGATATTTCCGTGACCGAAAGTCATTAAAATAATTGGTTATTTGTATTTGTCTAGCTCATATTACAATGGCCATGACGTATAACTATTGTAATAATAAAATAAAAGTTGATATAGCTGGAATATACTATACATATAAGTATGTAGCTAATTTCGGTCACACCAGATGAATAGCATTTATTCTTAGACTTCTAATTTGAGGACCTGATTTCCTTTCAAATTGCTCAAAATTAAGTATTAAAATTATCCATTTCAATTCATTTTTATGTCGCGTGAGACAATTTCCAACTTAATGTGTGTTGTTATCTGCTTTAAGTGGCTTGCACCTTACCCATTTCTTTTAGTCGTTCGGTTGATTTATTCACTGGGAAGGCCACTTTAATAGTCTCTGATGATTACCCCTAAATGTGTATTTTGCGTTTTGGCTACAGTCATTAATTAAAGGCATTTTCCTTGTAGCTGTCATTTAAGTTGTGGTTAATTTTAGTCACAGGCATTGACGAAGCTACGATAGAGTAGAATCGCCTGGTTAATTATTGATTAGAAAACTTGAATGTGTTATGATTCTAGTAGTTCAAATGATTAAACATGGGTTTCTTTTGAAAGATTTCCATATGCTTAAAGCAAAATTCAGCAAAAATATATATAAATTTTTTTAAATTTTATGTTGTACTGTTAATATGCTAAAGCTGCCTTTACACTTGTCATATATCTCTAAAGAGACTCTCTGACGATAGTGTAATAGCAAAGCAAATAACTCTAAATATTTGGGAAATGTTGGCTTTTTTGATGTAATTTGATAGGTTCAATTCGATAGAAGATTCTCTTTAGAGAAGTTTGACAACCTACTATTTAGAGATATATGAAAAGTGTAAAGGCAGCTTTAGTAAACTAAAGAAACTTAAATTTATTCATAAATGTAGTCTTTAAGGCTCAACAAATTCGGTCTGATTGTGAAGCTTGGTATTTACTTAATTAGCTTAATTTTTACCTAGCCTAATTTCAACAATTTTTTTCAACAGCAAAATACCACCAAGCATAATAACGGTCACACTGTTCTTGTCAGCTGTGATTTGCTTACATCTGAGTTTAGCTGAAATGGTTTTTATAATAAATCTGAAAATTAACTTTGCTCTACCCTCAAGTTGGGTTCAAAAATTATGGTAAAACACATAACAATGTCTGTCTTCGAAATTGGAGCATTATTCTGGTGCGAAAATCAAGCAAAAGTCAGATTTTTTTCGAATGGCATACGGCAGAGCACTCACCAATACTCACAAAGAAAATCACCAATACCCATAAGGGATTTTTTTAAGTGCAAGCTCGAAGACAAGACAATACGAAAATTACATTGAAATTGGGTAAGGCAACAACAAAATCACATGAAATTGTTGTTGGTCAGCTAGCTTGCGCGCGCAAACCCCAATCAAAGAAGAGAACATAACCGGATTTTGTTCTACGCGACGCATACACACGAAATCGTTTGCATGTGTGTGTCGTTTTGTATACCTCGCGCTCTGCATGTATACGATCTATCTTCGGTGCAATTACAAAAACAAAACGTACCCAAAGAGCATTCGGCTGGGCATTGCTGCTCGCAGAATTCAAATTAAATTTTCGGTCATACTTTTTGGACACATCTTCGGTTATCTAATTTAAATCCAATCTTTATTTACTCAGCAGTTACCTGTTTCTGCTTGTGGCGATGACAGCTTCCTAGTTGCTATGGAGTAGATTTTTAAATGTTGTCGTTGGGATTCTGACTTAAACTCCCAGCGAGGAAAGTGCAGAGAAGCTTAGTTTGGCACTTGTATCGAGTTCTCGCATTCCCAGAATGTGCTCTGTAGAATTTCGACCCACTGTAAACATCTAGTATACTCAATAAGGGACTCATATAATTGATTCCACAAAAGGAATGCAGACTGATTCAAGCAGAGCTAGCTTACGGTGCCTTAGACACCAATACAAATGAAGAAACTATTTCTGAAGCAACAACAACTACAAGAAATGGAAAAAGACACCCAAGTATTAAATGGTGATGTGCGTGTGTTAGAGGTGGCAAAAAATCGATGTTCACGGCATCGCTTTTTTCCCAACATTCTTAGAAAATCATCGAAAAAAAAGCACATGAACTAACAATTGACAGTGTAAATTCATAGTTTATCTGACACATAAAAGCTTTCTATAAGATGAT
Source organism: Lordiphosa magnipectinata (assembly GCA_037044535.1). Lineage (NCBI taxonomy): Eukaryota > Metazoa > Arthropoda > Insecta > Diptera > Drosophilidae > Lordiphosa > Lordiphosa magnipectinata. Next base: position 263,087 of record JBAMBO010004117.1, read on the forward strand.
ACATTGGTCTTTAAGGAATAAGAACTTAAAAATTTGTAACAATATGAATAAAATTTATTTTCCATTGTGACCATGTTCTAAATCAAATTAGTAAATTAATTTAACCAGATTTTGTATATTTTAAAATTTTTGTTCTTGCCACGAACTTGAGCACGAGCTTTGCAGGTCGTCGCTTCCTCAATTAGTGTTTTGTTTTCTTTTTCGATTTAAAAAAGATAAAGATAAAATGATATGATTGTTTCTCTATTATGGAAAAAATGGAATCGCGAATTGGTGTATCGATGTATGTGGTGTAATCAGCTTTTTTTCCGTCATTTCTAGTTTTTTTTCAATCCGTATTGCGGGAAAAATTTAGAAACAGCGGGAAGCGGGAGTTCTGGCTATTTTATAAATGATTTCCGCTTTTCTTCAGCTTTATTTTTATTTTCGAGTCAATTGCAAAACTTATAAGAAATCGATAGTTTGTCACCTCTGTCAGTCATTTATCGACCCTAATTGCCACTTCTAACGTTCAGGAAACAGTCATCTCAAAGTGCAAGAAAAGTCAACAGATCGTTTGACAAAAAGGCAAAAATTTTCAAACAAAAAAGTCGTAGTATAGCTGCAGAACTCGGAGTTTAAGGCTTAACTTCGGAAGGATGAATCTGAAACCTCTTGAGTTTACTGCAGTTATTGCAAATGCCCAATTTGACAATGTAAACTTTACTAAACTTCAACTCCAAAAAAAACTATTATTTCATCAGATACTAATACTAATATAATACAAGTAGCCGATTTTGAGAAATTTGTTTTCAAAGATTTATGCTTCATATGAATAGCGAATTGGAGAAATCTATTCGAGACTGCTGCACAAATTTCTAAGTTGAGCTTTTGAAGCAACGAAGTTCTTTTTGGATTTTCACAAAATTCATTGTATTTAGCATTTGAATTGATTTCAGTTTACCTGACAATCTAAGCATTCTTCAACATATTGACATGTTTTCGGTTGACAACATTCTACGACGAAGAATTTTTCGTAGAAGATATTGGAAAATTAAGGGTCAATGTAATGATGTACATTTAGTAAAATGGGAGAAACACGATGAAACAAAAGTTTCGGAGAAAAGTAATCGCTTCCAAAGGCTCTGGAGGTAATCAAAGATTTTTTGAGTTGGCCTTGTTTGCGATTCAGATGTGGTTCTTGTCATGGTCCAACGCTGAAGTTGAGCGTGTCTTCAGTCAGGTTAACATGATAAAATCAAAACTAAGAAAACTAATGGAGGTGAGCACTCTCAACTCAATATTATGTATAAGATATTGAATATAAGTGAAACTGAAACTAGAATATTACATTAAAAATATTATATGATGAGAAATGCTGGGTCGATTATAAGGTCCTTCCCAGTAACCTAAAGATAATAGGCACAACTGAGGCCTACAACAAGGATGAGGACGAGAAACTTCATCACTCTGATGATGTTTTAAGTATATAATTGCATAAGTAATATGAAAAGCAATGCGTTTTTTTTTGTCGAAAAATACAGCTTTTTTTCCCTCTCCATCACGCCGAGAACGAATTTTTTTCTCGGCAAAAGTTGGCAACAATGGTGCCAGCTCTAATGTGTGTGCTCGTAGTTGTCTGATGCCATTCGTCGCCAACTAAAAATTCTACGGTGAAGATCACCCAACAAAACATACAAATTTGTTGTTGCAATTTACTTTGGCTTATGCTATGCGCTGTCAGTGTGAGTGCCTAAGCGCGCGGATATAGCTATGCGCATAACAACGACTAATACACGCTGTGCGCATAGTCCGTGGGCACCCCTGGATAAGTACGAAAATAAATGCACTTCAGCTTTAACTAACACGTCTTCACCGCAATTCCAATTGGTAATAAAAATTAAGAAACGTGTTAAATTTGAAGTATCCTAACAGTTGGCCAAGGGGCTCAAATGTAGTTAATTTTTAGATTTCTCACAGTTTCTTTTATTCCTCAACATCAAAATTTTTATTGCCCAATCCAATCCAAAATAGATGCTGCTAATAAAAATTTAAACCAAAATTCTTAACAGCAATCTGCGGTAAAAACTTTTTCTCCGCTTAGCACTCAATCGACCAAGTTTAATGAGTTAATTTTAGCTTTAGTTGCTTTGCGATGTTGTCAGGATGACCAAGTGCCGTTAGAAGTAAAACCTGACAACCTGAGGATAGGATCACATTAAGCTATTGTTTTATGAGAGGACATAAAACATTTGAATTCCACCTCAAACCAAGCACACCCATTCGACTGGGGGAGGCGCATTACACAGTTATAATTCATTTCATTGGCATTTCCGATATAAATTCTGACATTTTATGAGTGTGCTTGTGTGCTGGTTTTTGTTCTCTCCTTCGCACAACATAAACAAGCTAAAGAGTAAACACAGTTTGACAGGCATTTAGGGCATTCATCAATTGCTCTTTGTTTCCTTGGCATTGTTTGTGTTCGCCTTGTCTGCTGTGAAATGTGTGGCTAATGTGACAGGCCCACTAGGAGATGACCTGGCCATTAGTCGCACAACATGCCAAAAAGTATCATCATTAAATGCACATAATACTGTGAGATATCTTGAAGTCTTCCGCTTTGTTGGCCGCACTATATTTATTAATGTGCAATTATCGATAATTATGTGCTTATCTACTATTTCTGTATTGAATGTCGGTTGCGGTCTTTTTTCTTGTTAATAATATAGATTTGTTGCTTGTATTCAGTTTTGCAAAATTGTGCAAATTATTGTGTTAATTGAAAGTCATGGGCTGTTAGTCGATTGGGTACTGAACTATATGCAAAGTTTCGCTAATGATTTTGGTTAATGGTTCGTAAGTAAGAAAGTGGGTCAAGCCCGACGGCCTATTGAATTTGTATGTATCTTAAAGCTGCTCCTTTGAAATTCGCATCTTGAAGATACTTTTGCATAATTATAAAATCTCTCTATAATTCCAATACTTTCCAATTTCCATTTACTTATTTATCCATCATCCACTTGAGCCAACTTTAGGCTACTTCTTTGGACCTCACATTAACCCCACCACCCAGCTATAGTCCATCCATCCAACCAATCACTTCATCAATTGCTGCGCCAAAAAAAAAAATAAACTTTTCCAAACGAAAAGTTCGTCCCAGAAAATACCGAATACTAAAATATGTACATAATAAGACATTCCTCAAGTCCTCCTCCTCTCTCTCTCTCCGGCTCTCTATGCAACATCAGGCCAGCGCCATCTAATTAGACATAATAAGGCAGCAGGCAGGCACACAGAGAGAAAGAGGGGGCGCAACATTTTTGACCAAAAGGTCTGCACACCACTCCCCACTCTGTTGCCAACTGCTGACCAAAACGACAACCCAAACGATCGCACTGCAGAGTTAAGTTTTTCCGTCGTCGCTTCTCTATGCTATTAAAATATATTACAGCAGCAATTTCACTCGACTTTATTTTTGCGCTTTAGTCGGACCAGCAGCAACTCTGCCTGGTTCTCTTTGCTTGGTGTATATAACTTAATTTTTATGGTCATGCAAGTCAATTGCAGTTTGGCATTTCTTCGATGAATTTTTTTTCTTTTTTTTTTATGCTCCTTTTCTACATCGTTGTGGACGTCTCCCTCTCGTCATCTGTTTCGAGTTGTGTCGGTTTGTTATTTTTTTTTTTTTAGTAGAGGAACGTAAAGTCGTAACATGAGACGCAGCAAATTGTTTGCACAAATGCCAAATGACTTTGGCTAGGGGGGGGGATAGGGGAGACTATTGTTGGGGAACCGGAGCAAAGCTAAGAAAAGTAAGCAGAAGCGAAGGCGTTGACTTAATGTGGCTAACAGTGAGAAGGGAAACAGGAATAAGGAAGTCAGAAAGCAAAGAAATTCACATGTGAAATTAAAATTTTTGCAAATGTTTGGAAAAGTTTTTTTCAGTTAATTTGCTTGCAGCGGAAATCAACAAAGTAAAGAAGAGGAAAACGAAGATAAGGGAATACCAAGTGAACAGATATATGTAGAACAAGTACAAAAATTGGTCAAGCCCGACTGTAATATACTCTGTACCTGCGAAAGTGTGTGCCCAGTATTTTATTGCTGCTGCTGCGCTAACACTGCGAACTTTATATTGTTCATAACTTGTCGTTTATTTGATCTTTACCAAACCTTCAGCGGATTGATCAATAAAGCTAATTACTAAATGGTAGATATGACAGTTTTATCAAAATGTGCGGGCGGGAAGGGTCCTGGCAAAAATTTAAAATAAATTTGATCTGGCTGCAAGTATAAGAAGTTTATGTCCCATGCATGTCGAACCTCTGACTCTTACCTTCTCTGAGTCTCGGCTGTGTATGCTAATCAAGATTATATGTAGTTTATAGAGTCGAAGATGCTTTCTTTTGGCTGTTACATACATTTGCACAAACTCATTATACTCTGTGTACCTTAGGTACAGAGTATAATTAGAAGAAAACCCACGAGGCATGAAGGGAGGAAACTAAGTCGGGACTTACACAATGAAGCAAACTTCATGAAGTTTTTCCAAAATCTCTTGCTTATAGGAAAGAGGTGTAGTGGGGTCGCTCGCCCTCTACACCACTTCTCTACAAACAAAAACGTCATGAGGAACTTCATGAAGTTTGCTTCACAGGACTAACTAATGAAGAAGGAAATAAATAAAGTATTAAGATATAGCAGAAGTTAATGAATACAGGACTCTATGTACATGCGAAGTAACGTAAAGAAAGTAAAGAAAAAGCAAAAGTAACGATTTCGCCACATTTAATATTTTGCATGTTGTGGAGTCTATGTAAATCAGCTGTGGGCCTTGTTTTACTTTGACCAGTTGAACTTACACTGACGCCACTCAATGTCACGTTGTACTTCTTATACTTATACAAGCCATCAACAATCAATTCAAGTTAAACTAAAAAAAAAACGAGAAGGTAAAACTAACTTCATTTGTGCCAAAGATTAATTACAGTTGCACTTGCTTAATAAAACTAACCCCAATACCAGGGCTGCAAACACAAAAAAAATTTCCGGAGCTCCGGTTTGTGGATTCGAACCAAAATTTACCAATGGTTAAAGTTCGGAAATTTGATGTTAGAGGTTTTCGGGCGAAGGTTTCGCTTGCATTTCACAATATTAATGAAAAAGCCACTAATTTGTTCATGAATCAAAAATATATTTAGAATATAATTTACTCTTAAGAAAAATTTCAGTTTGTACTCTTTGAAATATATTACCAAATGTATGGTTAGGGCTGTATAGACACTACTTTTTTAATGACAATTATTGTCGGAATTTTTCGTCAATGGACAAAAGTCGCTTTTGTGTATCATCTCAGCCTCTTTAAAAACATTGTGCGGTGAATTTAATGACACTCTGGCTAAGTTATATCAACGACTTTTTTATAGACAAAATATTGTGACTAAAATGGTCCTTTAAACAAATTTTGTGAATCATTTAATAAATAAAGTTCTATAGAGACTTTTGTAGGTGAGGACTGCTTAAGAAATTCTGAACGTCTTTCTAAAACTATATATAAAACGACTCTATGTTAGCCTGGAGTTTTTAAGACTGTCGCGCAATAACAACCAGTAAACAGATAAAGACGCTTGGCAGTAGGTAAGATTTTGAATGTATATCATCAAATTTTTCAGATGTTTGTAACGCATAGAAGGAAGCATCTACGACCACATAACGTATATATATTCTTGATCAGCTAGCTTAACCAAACTTTGCACTAAGGGTTTTGATACAAATACGCTGCACATTTGTCGGAAACCGCCTGGTCGGATGACTATAGCATATAGGAACGATCGGTCAAAAAAGTAGTTTTAGTTAAAAAAAGCTTTATTGTCTTGAATGCCAACTTACCCAAATCTCGTATTTATAAGTTTCACATAATTCTATCAAATTTGATGAAAATCCGACCACTATATAGAATACCTGCCATAGAAAAGATAGGTCTGGAAAAAAGTCTTTATAGGAAAACTTTTTTGTTTTCAACGCCATTGCTTCAGAATTTGTTAATGATCAATATTATATGCTACCACACAATTCTGCCAAGTATGATCCAAATCGGATGACTATTGCACATAGGAACGATCGGTCGAAAAAGTAGTTCTAATGAGAAAAACAAAAAAACAGTAAATTTCCAAAGTCATTTTCTTCTAAAGTCTGGCCACACTAGACTTATGTTCCACGTTGACGACATATGTGACGAAGTGAGCTAAATTACTTACAACGCATGTCCGTAGAGGCCTTAAGAGGGAAGTGCTCAAAGTTTGATTTACTTTATAATGTTTTTCAAATTCTTTGGCTTAAAGTGAGACCAAACTGTAATATTTCTTTCAAAACAAATTCGTTTAGCATTGCCATAAGTTATATTTCAGGGTGATCATAACCTATTGGCTTACAGAAGAGAAAATCTTAAATGAGCTGAGGTGATTATCATAACGCTCACTTACTTCAAAGCTGGTATAACTGAAAAAAAAAAATAATGCCTCACACTTAATTTTCACCTGTCAATAATAATGCAAGACTCGACAACGTTTCCCATCTATAATAAAAATGGACAACATTTACCATGATCTTCTATCATACTTTAAACAAGTTAAACTCTAAACGACAAAAAGGCCTTGGAGTTTTCCAGTTTATAAACAAGTGGGCAGTCAAATAATCCCATCAGTACCCACGGGATTTGTGGCATTCTAAATTGACAACAAATTGTACTTCTTATTACTAAACCACAAATTCATAATTTGCTCTAGCAATTATCAACTACCCACTCTCGTATGTCTATCGCATAGATATCTTTTTTTAATATCTGCACTCCATAATACGTACTGGCAGAACAAACAATTCATGTCAAAATGTGTGTCGCACTTCATGCCCAATAACAGAAAACTACACTTCAAACTGGCAAATTGAAAACTCATAAAAATTCTCACTTTTTGCTCCAAATTTTCAAACATACACAGGCACACACAGCTATTGAGTGTTGTTTTGCATAATCACCAGACTTCAGCCTCAACCATAAAATCAAAAGCCCAAGCAACCAAACTGGCAGCCATTGAACTCTCTGCACACGATTATGATGCCAAATGTGACCATAAAAAGAGACGAAGTGAAGCCCAAGACTTGTTGCTGAGCAGCGCAAGAATAGCGCGCGAGTTTTTGAATGATTTTTATCAAATTGCCCCACGGCCAGACCGCAGATTTGTGATGCTGCGGCGGCTACGACTTCTGGTTTCCTGTGTGCGTGCGCGGATTATTTTTGTACTTGTTGGAGTCAGATAGGCCCGGCGGCTATGCAAATTCATCACATATATATATTTATACGTACGTTGCCCTAGAAACACACAAAAACCGGTGGCACTTTTCGGTCCTCTCAAGGAGTTATTGGGTGCAATGAACTTCATATGCCCAATCCATCAAAAAAATAGCGCGTGTGGCCCCCCTAGGGTGAAATATGTCCACTAATGAATGAACCTGCCGCAGCTTAAGTTGAAATTTGTATTCTAAAGAATATTTTTTGGGAATTTTTTTTTTTCTGTAGGTAAGGCCGCTTCTCTCATTTAATTGTTCTGCTTGTGAAAGTGTCCAAAATCACGGAAATTTATTTTTGGGCTTCGTCACTTGTGTTTATTTAACGGCTGGCTGCTGCGTGTTTTGCAAATTATATTTTTGATTTTTGTGCTGTTGTTATTTTTGGAGCGGCTGCTTGATTAATTACATTGTTGACATAGTTTTCAGTGCAGCTATCCTTCAAATATAAAGATTGCTTACCGCGTGACTCTGAGACTGTAGGAACTGTCTGTTATGTGTCAGAAAGTAGCTAAGCTAAATTTATTATCAAAATGTTGATATAAGTATGCGTTATTTCTTGATGAAAATTAAAAGATAAAAAGTTAATTTGGCCAGCAATCTAATGAGATGAGAGATAAGGTTCGAAGCATTCTATGACGTCTTGCAATAAACAATCTTTGCGTGTTTTACGCTATACTTATGTTATATATTTGCCCTTTCAATTATGCCAAAGCTGAGAATGATTGTAACATAGGCTGGCTTTTTGCCTCTTTTTTCCAACTCTGCTTTGCTCGTTCGGATACGAACTACGATGTTTCTCCAACTTACCCTCACCAATTAAGTCGCTCTAGCTGCATTCACCCTGCAATAATTAATCACAGTTAAAGTCACTTAAGCCGTCATTCTCACCTGGACCAAACAATGTCCCTAGCTGCGTCCTTAAATAAGCTGCGTCCTTCTAAAGCTGTTTAATTGGAGCTCTATGGTGATACCTATTCTGGCCAGTTTGCCCACAGACTCATTTTGCGATGTCCAGGCACCCATATTCAGCAACTGAAATGCGATCTAATTCATAGATAAGCGACATTCCATAAGTTTTTAAGCATTGTTGGTATGTGAGTCAAGTGCTTTAAGGGCGGCTTGACTATCTGTGTATATAAATACGTTTCCTTCTCTGGCCGTGAGTGTGCTAAGCCAGGCGGCAGCTTCCTGGATGGCTACCTCAACACTACAGTGATCAGAAAGGCATAAACGATAAGTTCAAATCTAGGTTGGGAGAGAAAACGCCTCCTCCCACTTTTTCGTCGACCTTAGAACCATCAATGTAGATGTTAATGGTGTTAGCTTTGGGATATAGACGTCGTATAATTTGTCGAACGTCGTTTATGGTATACAGTTCTCTGTATTTTAAGGTATACCCTCTCGTTCTTCAAGTATGGTAGAGTGTCCCAAATCACCCCTGTTCCAGGCATCGGATTCTCGTAGTCTTAGGGCTGTTGTAATAGCCATTTGCTTTTCTACATGGTCTAGTGGTAGAAGGTGAAGAATAGTAACTAACGCTTCCGTTGATATTGTTCGGAGAGCGCCGCTAATAGATATTTCCGCTCTTCTCTGTACTTTATTATTAATCATAATTTAATTCTATTCAGATATACCTTGCCATTTGGTCGCAACGTGTGCGTTTTAAGTTGCTGTATCCGAAATCGTTCTCGTTACTTCTGGAGTCGTGGTCCATTGTTATTTAACCATCCCGAAAGTTCTTAGGAAAGGAATGTTGAATATGTTGAATAGGAATTCAACAGCCCTTATTTACACTGATGAGCTTAAGCTATGTTCGTAATTTGACGATCCAGCTTTTCTACTTCTATTACAAGATAATTTAAACTCTCTTAGTGCTTGGTGCCGCCTGAATTAGGCAAGACCCTTAATATTGCAAAGGGCAATACTATGACTTTTCACAGAACCAAGCCGAATCTCTTCGAATGTCCCTTTAATGCTGAACCCTTAGATCGCATATACAAGGTCGATGATTTGGGTACATTCTTTTGGCTAAAAGCCAAATCTGACTTACCAGGATTTCAGTTTCTGATTTTTAATCTTCACGGCCTAAACTGGGACATCATCCATTTAACCCCCTATGAACAGAACCCCCATCACTTTAATCCAGAAGAATCTCTCATGATTTTGTTTTCGTCCACAAGCTATTGGCTCCATTGATCTCTTAAGCCTTATAAATTTGTCAGTGCCACCTAGAGCAACTCAGCACTACACACCTATCTATCTACCGCCTCGCATAACGAACTGTGCTCATCGAGACCCCTTCCGTTGCCTGTGCCTTTTTAAAATGAGTACTATCACCTATTTTCTATAGACCAATCTATCTTTGAATAAATGTTATCTGATGCCTCAAATTTGCAGCGTCAACTTAACAAAATGTAGTTACCCTAAAATTTGCCTAAGTTTTTGGGTCAAACGCGTGTTAATCTCTTAAGAAAACAGATTTTGAAAAATATAAAAAACTTGTAAATTATTAATTCCGTACTTTAAAATTTTTTTTTGTCTGAAGAAACATATTTAGCTCCGATTACTTGCAACATTTTTGAAGGGTAAACTAAGCCCCTTGTTCTCCCCCTCTTAAACCCACCAACCATGTACCGAAACAATTTGAACTTTTCGTTTTGTTAATTAAATTTTTGCTGGCACTTTCAAAGCAATAAACAACAAGAACTAATTTCGCGATTTCCAGTCTGCTTGCTTGCTCGTTCGTTCGGTTGATTATGTGCTTCTCTGATTAATGTTGATAACATTGTTATCCGTAAGTCGTTGCACTCTAATTTTTGTTGGGGAGGCAAACCCCGAATTGTCAAATTGCACTTACAATGTGCATTTAAATTGTCAAAAACTGTTCTAAAGTTTTACAAACTAAACAAAAATAAACAGCTCATCAATGCATTCAAAACTGTAATCATTTACAGACGTAGGCAATTCCACTTCCTTTGCGACATTTGTCTATGCTTATAATGATAACGAATTATCGCACACACCTAAGACAAACAATTGTTTTATTCGCTCAAGCGAACAACCTTTACCTTAATAGATAAGCAATGTACGTAAAACTTAGTTGGCGCAGCGGAATTTGAATCAGTTGGAATTTGAGCATGACAAGTATTAGATCGTTTAATGGGGAAAATGGAAAAAAATCAACTAAAGAGTAGGATGAAAGATATAATTTATAAAGTTAATAATGAAATAATTTTAAAAGTAATGACTTAAAGTGAAAAAAAAGTGTGAGAAGTGTTTTCATTTGTTCAAGACTATGAACAATTTTACAGACAATTACAAAATATCAGAAATTGATCTTAATTATCTAAATTATAATGCTCTTTGCAAGGGTATAAATAATATAAAGTGTTTGTGATTTCCGTGAATTTGTTTCAAATATAATCTTATCCACCTAAAAGCGAAAACGAGAGTGCAATCTAAACTCGCCCGTGTCCCAACTTTGAATTAAGTGGTCTGCCATTTATATTTTGCAATGTAACTAGAAACCTTGGCTTGCCCTGGTTGGCTTGCCCTGGAATAGTTTGTCTTGGCCAAAAAAAAAATCGAAATAACTCCAACACTTTATCCTAATATTGATATCAAAGTATTAACAGATTATGCGCTGTTTTTGATGCTGGTGAAACCCAATCATAATTCATAATGATCTCTTCATTAAGAAAAAGTTTATGCTGGGGCACATTGTGACTCTTTTAACGACCTTTGGGCAAAGACAATTTAAGATGAAACCGGAAGGTTGATCAGACTCCTTTATGGTGTTGTGTGTTCCTGTTTAAAGTGATGTGCAAACATACAATCCGTACGGGATCAAATCAATCCCAATCGGTAATGAAAACAACGAAATCCCGGATATTCTTGACACGATCCGAAAAAGGATTGAGTTGATCCGACTTTTTTAATCCTAAAAGGATTACATTTATCCCGTGGTAATCTTAATAAAGAATGAATTAGGCCAAAAATTCGAGAACAATTTAATTCCAATAAAGGATAATTTTAAGCATGTTCGAGATTGTTTTTAAACTCGATATGTAATATTGATTTGATCGCAGGAAAGATAACTCTCTTGTATTTTTCCTCCGCCATATTCCATAGGACATCCTTATACACTAGAAGACCCACACCAGTTTTGGTTTATTTCAAACTTCTGAAAAACAAAGATATGTAAAAAATTTTTGGACTCAACTGGTATTCGAACGCATGACCATGTGCAGTGAACATGAATGGAATGGCATCGTATCGCTCACGACCATCGCCATTGTTTGTTGAATGGCGCATGTTAAAAATTCTACAAAAATTTTGTCGCTCTCTTATGTGATTTCGAAGGGGATTGAAGTTGGATTGATACAAGTTTGAAAGGCTTGGGCCAATCCCTAGAAGCTTGTATTGTGTAGAATATCCTATAAGTAGAGATTGAATTTTCAAGCTCATGCCAGACTTTATCCAAGATTATAAATATTGAAAATACCCTGACTTTTTTTCTGTGTAATGAACAGTTTTATAAGCTTTTCAGAAAGAAGAAAATAGGTGTTAATTACTAAAACGCTTCCCAGTAAGCGTATATACGCTTTGACAGGTAAAGGGTCTATATTATAGACAGGCTTGGCCGACATTGATTCCATTGGGAAATGTAACACTGCAACTTATCTTACATAAGAAGATAAGAATGCGAGCGCATTCCTTTAACATTCTTATCCTCCTTCGGTAAGAAGTGAGTTACACTGCAAAACTTCTGAGAGGTAAAAAAATCTATTCTTCTTGCACGTAAGAAAGCAATTCTTCGGGAAGGCTGAGAAATATGAAAGAATTCGTTAATTTTTCAATGTTTTAACGAGCTAATTGGTGCTTATTTTGTTACCTCAAGTAGTCAATTAACAATGAATGAATAGTTTGTATCAGGAAAATCTTAATCTGCTAATGCTGGGACGAATCTTTTGTATGGCATATACAAATACGTTAAGAAGCATTTTTTTTATTTTTATAATTATATGTCGTCTTGATGCCTAATTGGTGATTGTTAAGCAACATATCGCCAATTTATATTTGCTTTATAAAAAGAAGCGTACTTTATGTGTTTTATTTCTGTAAATCGCTTATCAACAAACTTTTACCTAAAACTATTACGTCATCAACATAAAAAGTCGCCGGATATCTTTTGTTAGTCATTTCTTTGTTGCGATTATAATAACGATTCTTCTATCAAGAAAACTTTACGAGCTTAATCTAACTCTTTTGTACATGTCAATATTTGTATAACCGTCAGTGATAGAGAAAATTGGAATTGACAGGCAGATGTCGGCTATTGTTGCTGATCAAGAAGAAATGAAATGTTAGCGGGAACGAGTAGTAGAAGAAATTGTTGGATTGACTTAAACTGGGCATTAAAATATGGGCATTTCATCCAAAAGGTCACAAACACTATATTTTATCATATTTTCATAGGGAAATAAGCAAATTGAACTAATGTAAGCCATTCTTACATTTATTCGTAACCAACTTCGAAATATGCGGTTTTACATCCGCGCCAGCGCAATTTTTCTAATTTGGACATTAATTTTGCACCTTGTTTTTTTGATTAAAGTGCCAATGGATTTCTTTTTCTATCTAAAATCTTTCTGATTGTACAAATAGTCAAACAAGAATGCACAAGAAACTATTTGATTGCAATAAACATTTTAATGGAAACCTCATAAATAAAAAAATGATGGAAAATAATGTCCCGTGCGTCATGTCCCGTGCAAAAATGCTTAAGGGGTTGGGCCTATTCAGAGAAGCGACGTATTTTTAATCATTTTTTTTTATTAGTAATTTTATTTATTTTGTAAATGCCTAAGCCTGCATTCACACTGCTTGATACATGAGACATGATAGTATAGTGGCCCTGCTTTATTGTATGTTGTAAATTTGAATAGCCTGTCAAATTTATAGAAATTCATTACGATATGCAGGCCCACTAGATTATCATGTCTCATGTATCAAGCAGTGTGAAGGCAGCCCAACAATACATCATAATGTCCTGTTTTAACTTGATTTCACCCAAAATTTTTAAAGAAAATATTAATTATATAAAAAGTTATCGATATATTTATCGGCCCCTGTTTCACAAGCAGCCCTTTACGATGACACTGATAATTTCTCAACAGTTCAACTGAAATCATTAAAATATAAAATAAATTAGTAATTTAATAGTAAATCTTGTGCCTGATCGAAGCTTTTTATTTATTTGATTTTTTGAAAATAAACAAAATGGCGGCCTCAGAAAGTTAAAAATCGAATTTTCAGTGAAAATTCAACAGTAAATTGTTCATAAAAAATCTAAATTTTGTAAGAAAACAAAAATCCCTCGATCAGGCACTAGTTTAAATGTTTTGTAAATTGCATTTAAATCCAAAGAAATGTTTTGATAAGCCAAGCATAGAGCAACAACTTCCCCTAAGCCGTCAAAGCGAAATAGCAAATAGTTTACGAGATATAGAGTTGCAAATCCCAATCAGAAGCTGCAAGCGTCAATGTGCAATAAAAAGAAAACGGTAGCTAACCAGACAAAACCCAGCAAAGGTTTTTGTTCTACCATCAAACCCTTTTAGAATTTTTTGGTCTCGACTTGATCAACTTTTTAGTGTTGCACAGTGTAATCGCACGTCATCTCCCTCAGATATTGATAAAACAGCAGCTTGTTTCCTCCGACCTCATATACCCTTAAGCGTAAATGGCAATGGGGGACGACACACTGGGTTCATATGCTACTCAATGGCTATGAATTGATTTTTCTTAAGCCAGTCAGGATATCTAAGTTCAAATTGCTGCATTTTTCGGTTAGATTTCCGCACATTCTTATCTTTTGTTTTAAATATAATTCAGATTTTTTTAATTTTCCACAAATTTTTTTGAAAGATGAATTACGAATACCCTCAACTACAATGACACCACGATTAATTTGTACAGATCAAATGTACTAACACATAGTACATACTAGAGACCTGCACGAATAAGTAAATTAGTAAGCGAGTATAAATCGACAAGTATGATTACAAGCGAGTACGATTACCCAGCTGTAAAATTGGCACCGTAGAATCGTAGGAATCGCATTTAAATGAAATTTAATTTTTGATAGAAAGATAGAAATATAATGGACACATCTAGAAAGCTAGAGTCGGGAGAGTATAAGCGGATTAAAGCATGTGGCTCCCGCGATCTGTGAAAATTCTACGAGAGAACTGCGGAGGCCAATACTTCTGAATATGTTGGCTATGTGTTGTGCAAGAGATGCGAAAAAACTTTGGAATTTTCCATAGTCCATCAAATATGCGAAAACATGTTTCTTACAAACGATAAAAAAATTACGAGTGCTTACAAGAGGAAGTAACAAAGAGCTGCGTTAAATTTGTGGCTCAAGACTTTCGTTCGTTTGAGACCGTAAATGGCTCGGGACTTAGAGATCTTGCACAATGCACAGTGTGATGTTTTAGCAATCTAGACGATGAAAAAGGAAAAATATATGTTCACATATGTTATGCCAAAATGGTCCACTTTTACGAAAATGCAAAAAAAAAAACCAAGAATTGCAAACTCAGAAGTAACGGGACATTAAAGATAAGAAAAGTTTTTGCATGAAAATTTAGATGACTATGTCGGAAATTAAGTGCAACTTTAATTGATTGAACTGAACATAAAAACGTATATTCGCCATAATGTTTTTGATTTAAATTATTGTGCTAATATATTAAGTTAATTTTGCATAAAAAGTGGACATAAAACTATTTGATTAAAAAAGTTTTGAAGCTTTTAAAAATTGAATTTTTTTTTACTATTTATATACTCTGTACCGAAGGTACATAGAGTATATTAAGTTTGTGCAAAAGTATGTAACAGGGCGAAGGAATCATTTCCGACCCTATAAAGTATATATATTCTTGATCAGCATCAACAGCCGAGTCGATATAGCCATGTCCGTCTGTCTGTCTGTCTGTCTGTCCGTCCGTCCGTATGAACGAAGAGATCTCAGAGATGGTAAGAGATAGAGGTTTGACATGTGTGGGACATATATTTCTTATACTTGCAGGCAGATCAAGTTTATTTTTAATTTTTGCCAATTTTTTTGGAAAAAACATCATATCTCCTACAGTTTTGATGATAGATGGTTCGTACCTTTCTAGAGATATCTAGTACTCAAAATTATTTATCGATTTGCTGAAGGACAGATAAAGATCGGATGAACGATACTCAAGTTAGGAGCAAAAAACGGTCAGTTAACACCCACCTCCCACCCCACCCATAACCTAAGCATTGCGTTCAGCAGAAGCAATCTTAGTGAGAGAGAGAGAGAGAGAGAGAGAGAGAGAGATTTAGAGAGCGCACTGCGTTGTGTGTTAACTGGCCGTTTGACTCGTGACCAAATTCGAGCTGCGACATTAAGGGCGCAGAGTATGTTATAGTCGGGCTTGACCGACTTTCTTTTTTGTTTTTTTTTTGAAAGAGTGGCTTGGAATGTGTATAGCTTTGGCTTGTTTTGATTTGGGCTTGACGCAAAATTGAAGGTCGTTTCAACGTCTTTTCAAAATGCATAAGTTTGTTTTGCACCGATTGACACAAAGTTGTTTTTTTTTTTCGATAGACTGTGTCTAATTACAAGTTGGTGTTCGATGTGTGTTCAGAAAATTTCGCCCAAATGAATCTGACGATATGATACACACAATATTGAAAATATTACGAACAAATTGATTTTGAGTATTAGTTTTTAGTTAGATTATTCTCTCACGTTGCCACGATGCCGATTACTACTCGTAATGATGAAAATGATTACCTGTTACAAAAAAAATGGTCTATAATTTAAAAAATCTAGTACTTTTACTCATAATTCTGGCATTGTGTAATCACTCGTGCAGGTCCTTAGCACATACCACCATGATTAGATTCCATCAAAAATATTTTACAAAACTTTCTGCCTTTATTAATTTTTGGCAATTTCAAATTGCAGCAGAAAAACACACTTAACAATGTACTGTCATTCGTTAGCATAACCTGAATTTAGCAGCTGCTCAGTTAACAAAACTCTGTTAAAGGGGGTTAATGTCAAATAAATGGCAAAATTTTCTACAGTGTATTGGCTTAGTTATTGTTAAAGTTTTTCCTAAATATTTGAAAAATTTGTATGTTGTAAGTGGCGCCATCTAGCGACAAACTTTTGAAGCTTTGAACAACTCTCAAACTGTACAGTTTCATTTATAAACTAACTACTGGCGCCCTCTAGCGCAGAGTCAAAGTGTGAATAGCGCACCATAGAGGACGCCACCATTTTGACTCTCAAACTGTATAGTTTGAGTTGTTTACTGATGACTCCTCCAAAGAGCACTAACTAAGTTTTAGCAGCAATTTAGTAATAAACTCAAAACTAAGAATCAGTTTTAATGGCTTTTAATTTGCAACTGTTTAAGACAGTTTCAAACCCTTCACTCTCTAGACTACCAAGAAGAAGGCAAGACCAAATGAATGTTGTACTAAGAAACAGTCTCTTCCTGACTAAAGTGAATTAGGCATCGTGGTTTAAAAGCTATTTAGTACAATAAATATAAATATACGATTTA
Organism: Lordiphosa magnipectinata; assembly: GCA_037044535.1. NCBI lineage: Eukaryota > Metazoa > Arthropoda > Insecta > Diptera > Drosophilidae > Lordiphosa > Lordiphosa magnipectinata. Next base: position 280,033 of record JBAMBO010004117.1, read on the forward strand.
AATGACATAATTATGTAATTATCTTCAATTCTTCCCCTCCATTTTCAGTATGCGATTTGAGCCTTTGGGCCAGAAAATGTTCACACGTCGAAATTGGCTGCTTCGGTGCAGCATTCTCATCAATGTGGCAGTCATCTTATATATAGGCAGCCAATTAATGATTGGTGGAGGAAATAATTTTACCAGCGGAGGAGGATTTTTGTTGCAAGAACAGCAACAGTCGGTGGTGGCAGCCTTACAGGCGGCCTCCTCCTCCTCCTCATCATCATCGTCACAGGGGCCCCAGCAACAACAACAACTGCAGCAGCAGCCGCCCACGCCCAAAAATTTAAATGTAAGTTAGAAACTTTAATCATTTGTTTATCAACTTTTAATTCAAATTATATTCCAGCCCGTGGAGATTTTTGAGTCTGAGGAAAAATCATTGGCCCAGGCGGTCATAGCCAATGGCAATTCCGAGTCTTCGGGCGCTGTTGGGGCCCCCTTAGCAGAGGCAGCTCCGCCACCCTTGGCCAATGATAGCGGGGGCGTCGCAGCTGTTAATGATCCTAGCCAAGTGATTGGTAATATTGGAGTCCCACCGGCTGCTGCTGCTGCACCCGAACTAAATAACACACAATCAGAAGGCTACATTGTCACTGGCGATGAGAAGGACTTGGAAGAGCGTGTGAGATCGCTGCTCAACTGCTTTGATCATGACTACAACCAAGAGACCTTGCAGCGCGGTGATTTCTGGGTACTTCAGAACTATGTAAAGGCTGAGCATGGCGAGGTCAAATGCCATGAGTCCATCACCTATACCACCCATGCTGATTATACATTCCTGGATAATCTAATTCCATTGCTGGAGCGTTGGAATGCGCCTGTTAGCATAGCAATGCATGCTCCAGGCACAGACTTTCAACCCACCATAGATGCCATTCGATATCTGAGAGATTGTTTGCCCGGAAGTCATCTGGTGCGTGCCTATACCACGTTTCACATATACTTTGGCACCAAGCACATACCCAAATCGATACCCAAGGCGCAGGATGTTTTGAAAACAGGCTATAATTGTTCACTTCCTGCGCCCTATTTCAATGTCAGCTCGGGGCATTTGTACAAGGCCCAGAAGAAGCTGCTCTATCCGGTTAATGTGGGTCGAAATGTTGCTCGCGATGCGGCTTTAACACATTTTATACTCGCCTCCGATATTGAACTGTATCCAAATCCGGGTTTGGTTAAGAAATTTCTGGAAATGATTGCACGCAATGAGCCATATTTGCGGCGCAAGGCACCCAGGTGAGTTCCCAAAAACAAAAACTAGAGAAATTTAAATTTAAAATTTCATTTTCTTCTACAGAGTGTTTCCACTGGCCATATTCGAGGTGGAGGAAAGTTCACCCGTACCTCACGATAAGACCGAATTGCAGGAGTTTCTGCGTAGCGGCAAAGCCATACCCTTCCACAAACGAGTCTGTGCCAGTTGTCATGGCGTGCCCAAGTCCAAGGAGTGGATGGCGGCGAATGAAACGGACGAGCTGAGTGTGTTTCATATAGGTAAGCCTCCCTATAACAACTTCGCGTGTTTTTAACTAAAACTCTTACTCACCCCAGGCAAGCGAACCGGTTACTATGTGCATTGGGAGCCCATCTATATAGGAACTCATGCAGATCCGCATTACGATGAGCGGCTCAGCTGGGAGGGCAAGAGTGATAAAATGCCACAGGTAAAGTTCATATAATTGTTATCCTTTATAAAAACAAAACTAATAATTTCCCTTCCAAATCTCTCAGGGCTATGCACTGTGTGTTTTAGATTACGAGTTCCACATACTGGACAATGCATTTTTGGTCCATAAGCCGGGCATTAAAGTGCTGAAAAAGGACAATCGACGTGCCATGTTGTCAAGCAAAACGAATCAGCTGATCAAAAAGATCATCTATCCGGAATTGAAGATTATGTACGGCATGCGCAAGGGATGTGCGATATAGTAACTAATTCTGAATGCAAGTTGAGCTCAGGCAATGCTGAGCAAGAGGCGGGAAGCGAAAAGACTACAACAACAAACTACACTATTACTATTTGCAATGCTGTAGATCGATATATATGTATATATATATCGATTGATTTGCCCCTTTTCTACACATATGGCATTGGATGCGCACTGCAAGTGTGTGTTTTACAAGTTAGCTAAAGACTTAGCCTTAGATTTAGCAGATTACGGTAGTTAGTTTTTGTCTAGGTTCAAGGCATGGGCGGGATTTTTTCTACTCTATAGTGTAAGGGTAATTATGTCAGCAGCCTTAGGAGCACGGCTTAAGTACGTTTAACGTAGCTAGTTGTTGTTTAATTTCTTTAATAAACGGACTAGATGGCATCGAGAGTTGAGGACAGAGTTAAGCGAAGAGAAGTAAACTAAATTCTGATGACAATTTTAACTTGATGTGGATTTATCGATATATTGAACTGTTGAATCTCATTTGAAATCGACTTGTGAACAGAAAGAATTCGACTTAACGATATCGAAAACTTAAAAAAAATAATTGATGTATCAAAGACGATATACGATATTTCTATCTAAAATATTTTAGAATAAATTGAAATCGATTTATCAATAAGTACGATCTGTACAATGGAAACTATCGATGGCTGGTTATAAAAGTGTAAATATCGAAAGATCTTTTAAAAATAAGGTCGCGTTGGTTTGAAATTACTAGCGATTTATCAATATAGACATTTTATTATAGATAACACTGTAATATCCATCGAAGCATACCGGTTTTAAAAGGAACAACTTATTTGAGCTCCTTATCAAACCGATGTGCAAAGGAAAAGAAGCAGTAGAACCGAACTGATGTTCTTTCTAAAAGGCCTATACTCAGATGAGATAAAAATTTAGTTCGGCACGATACTTCACATAAATAGAAATAATTTTAAACAGTTTGAAATCTGATTGCTTTTGAACGGCAGTCCTATTTATATGAAATATAGAGCCGAACTAAATTTTTATCTCATCTGAGTATGGGCCTTAAATTCAGAAACCAACAGAATTGTAATGATTGGAGTGAAATTTCTTTTATTATCCATATTTAGCAGCGGTGGGCACGCCCGTGCTCCCATTGCTCCGAGATTTTTGATCGGCAATTGGCATCAGACAGTCTCATAATAAACTGCGTCGCAATTAACTCGTTTCGAAGTGTGAACCACAACAAAGCCCATGCGAATCGAAGCATGGTGCCTGCCACGCGCACATACAGAGTCCGCAAAAGAAGTATTTTGCGCGATCGAGACTCGTTGATAACGGTGGTTTCGCTCCCAAGCTCAAATTTCGTGCCCCCCGCTGATCCGTAGGATGTACTACTAAGCATGAAATATCACGAAATCTGCACAAGCCTTCAGTTAGGAAGCAGGTGAATTGGCTAAATTGGTAGTTACTAGTAAAATTCGACAAAGGCTTAAAGGTTCTAAGACATCTGGGCTGTCTAGTACCGGGTTTGTCAAAAAGAGCGAGGTGTGCGAAAATAAAGCGACGAAAGGCCAACTCGGACGTACTTCTTCGACCATGGGCAGCAACTGAAAAGTTGTTTGTTCTCTTGGCACAAGCCTCGGTATGCGTTCGGCTCGTGTCGGTGTGAGTAGCGAAATGTGTTTGGCCCCTACGGGCCAGGCATGACAATCGCTGGGTAGTCTATCGTTTTTAAATAATTTGAATACGATAGCAAAGAAGAACCGGTACGAATCGCGGTTCCATTAGCAGTAAAAGCCAATAATATAAAATCTAGTTGAAAATTTGGGCCAAATTCATAATTATTCCTAAAATGGCGACGACTGCCAGATGAAGTCGAAGAACCGAATGTAATTTTCGGCAACTTTTACGCAGCCGTCCGTTCACAGCTTCTTAAGGCTTTGCTGTAAACCAGTGGTGTCCAAACTCACAAAATTAAGCATTGCGCTTGTGTGCGTAGCAGCGAAACACGAAGTAAACGTTTTTATCGTGTTTGACATTTCAACATGCGTAACAATCAAACGAACAAATGCCTTGTAAGAGAACAAAAATCCAAACACGCGCATTCTCTCTCTCTCTTTCTAGACGTGTGTTGGCTGCGATGCTGGCAGAATCATGAGTTCCTATACCATGGGATAGGCTTTTGGCCTTTTGGACACCACTGCTTTAAACTGTGCCATAAGGAAATTTAAAGCTCACCAAAAAAAAATAGCAAAATAGTGAGAAAAGCTCGGTTTGGCCCATTAGGCTGTTCATGCCAAATTTATTATATTGAAACTTTTAGAAAAACCGTTAAAAGTGATCAATATTTGTAATATTTCCGAGTGGATTTAAAAAGTTAAACAATTGTAATGCCCCTTTCCGAGTAAAAAGACATCGATTTTCTTTTCAAATGAATGTTCGAAACGTTTTCGAATTATAATTCAGCTGAATTGTAATCAAGGCTGCAAACTTGTCCTGAACCGAACCCCAAAGAACCGGTTGGGCTCCGGACTTTTATGTCCCTCAAATACTTAAACTCCCGAACCTAAACCCGAACCGGACCCAATCTATTTAAAAAAGGTTCGGTTCAAACAATCATTTAAGTCAATTTCTTAAGAACTTGAATAATTTTCTTAATTTTATGACCGGGAAACCTATTTTTACGAAAACAATCGGTTAAAATGATAATTATAGATGTCCATATTGCGATTGCGGAAAGCAAATTCCGTACATTTATGTTCATTGTACACAAAGAGAATAAACCTGTTCAGAAATAAAGTTGCCGTCAACTTAAAACAAGAACTAAATATTCTCAACTTTTATGAGGACAAATGTATTAAATGTTCATGTCTATTCTTGACTCCAATATTCCTTAATTTTGTCCTCTGTGTACGTAAAAAGTGAGGCTACCTTCCAAAATGTTTAACACCTAGCACTTTTGGAAACCTTTTAATGGGCCTATGAATGATAACAATAAGGAATATGGTCCATTCGACATCTCCTAATCAAAAAATTGACTATTGAATTTTGACCGAAAGTAGAGGCAAAAATCGGTCAACTGTGTAACAATCTATGAACACAGATTCGAACCAAAACCTTAGGTTCAATAAGTACAGGAACTGGTCCGCGAAACGAACCTTAAACTTTAGAACGGTTTTGAACCCCCGGACTGAACCTTGATCAAAATTTTACAGATTGGCAGTCTGATGGTAATCTTAATAAGTTCGACCGTTTTTGCCTACGTCTACTTGCAATTTCTGAGGTACAACTTTATACATCAAAATCTTTACAATTTTTGACTAATGCAAATACACAATTTGATAGACGAAAAGACTAACCGTTGACATGAATATTGTCAATTACTTTTCATTCCACTGACTCAAAGGTAAAACTTTTGAAACCTTGATCGTTTTTCGGAAACGGGAACAGCTACCAATTCCGATTCCGCATGATCTGATCGAAATCTAAAACGGGCACAGAACTGATTGATTTTTATAACTACACTCAAAAATTATACCGCCATCTCTCATGATACAAAAAATAGAAGGTAGTGCAATGCGTCGTTTGTCAAATCAAAAATTTCCTTGTGACGTCACAGACTCACAATTTTGTAGTTCTTGACATTTATTAAAACGTGTGCTGCGGTAACCAAAATGAAAATGAATTTTTCAAAACTCAACTCTAGAGATTCGTATAAGCTAGAGTCTGACGCTTCGCTATCTACTGTGTACACAAAAGTGCTCAGCGGCAGCGACATTGACCCACTGACGGTATAAGCTCGTGGCTGCGCTGCTTCGTCAACAATGCCGCCGAGAAAAATGAACTTTGTGTCAATGGCTAAACACACAAACGCAATCCCAAAATGTGATTGTGTTTTTTGACGACCCCTGATATAAGCGATTGCATATCAAGCTAAGCTTTGACTACTTTATATGTGAAGGAACAAGAAAAAGTTGGATAACTAAATTAAATGGAAGAGAACCCGACCGCACAAATATGTTGTTACAACAGATGCATATGAATAAGATATGAAAGAACAGGTGGATATCGGATTAAAAACCATTAGTAAGGTATGCAAGTATCGACAAATGGCAGTCGCTTATCAAAATGTATAAATCAAAAACGGCAAACGGCTTGAATCCGGTTTCTATTGATATTGATTGATATATACATATATAACTGATCAATATCGATAACTAAAAAGAAATCTGCACAATCGACCATCGATATTAAAAAAAATGTTATATATATCGATATTATTCATTGATAGTTGAATCTCCAAATCAAAACTTGTTGTTTTCTTAAAGGCTGGATTCCAGATGACATAAAAATTTATTTCGGCACAATACTCCATACAAATAAGAATGCTGTGTAATAGCATTCAGATTTCGAAACATTTCAAAAGTATTTCTATTCATGTATCGTTTGACATAAAAATTTATTTTCGTGCGTTTTGGAAATAGGCCTTTAACTCAAACTCTCAAAGCTTCCACATTCTTCCTGTAAATATGAAAAACAAAAAGTTCAAACCATATTCTCAGCATCACTTCTCTAACTCTATCCCCCCGCCACCAGCTCCGTTCCAGTCCATTTAAGACATTATGTTTCTTACTCATAGGCAGTCATTATAATTTACTTATATTTAATTTTAGATCATTTAGTTAATATTATTTAGCTAGCTGAATTTCCATCAATTTCCCCATACTCAAATATTGAGATCCTATTTTATTTTGAAAAATACTCGATTCCAATTTTGTATACCATTTCGCCCAATTCAAATGGGTGAGTTTCCTAACCACAGTCTAACCATTTTATGTCTACGACTTGCCTAGTTTCTAGTTTTTAAGTGCTATAACAATTGCAATTGCAATGACCAAAATGTAGCTAAAAACTACTCAATGTTGAAGATTTGAATGAAATGACCGTAGACTAACTAAATTAGTAATACAAAAGTTGAATAATAATAATTACACAAAAGCTAAAGACAAGTTTCAAACAAATTAGCATACAAAACTTTGAGAATTGATCAGTTTACCCCCCCCCCTCAGATAATGAACAAGTGGTAGGCGCAAGCGATTAATTAAGTTAAAACATGCAAAACCGTGATATTTGTACTAGTAAAAGGCAAGAAAGCTGAGTTCGAGCATTAATTATAAGAACCGAATGAATTGATCCGATGAAACTAAAACAGAAATCTACTTAACATTAGTTTTGTATATGTTTTTTAATTTTATGTTTAGTGTTGAACATTTAAGTCAAACTTGTGCACATATAAATGTTAAAAACATATGAAATAATCAAGAAGGTTTTTCGTTGAGTAGGCCTTATCGAAATACAGCAGCAGCAGCAGTAGTAGCAAACAATTTGCAGGCACTGTGTTAGGGAGTTGAAATAAATTTCAACAAGTAGAATTCTAGTATGTTGTTAAAATTTTTGAGAGTGACTTGGGAACAACATACAATTTATTGATGTTTGTGTACTTATTGGATGTCTATTCTACATAAATATAAGCAAACACTTTTCCTTTTCTGCTAGTTTTATGCGCTCAACAAAACATAAAAACAAAATATCACTAAACTTAAATTGTTGCTAAAAGAAAATGTTACAAAAAATATTTATATGATAAAGTATTAAAGTGCCTTAGAGAAAAAATGAAGAAAAATATATATATATATATGAACTAGTTGAGTTTTGCCACAACAAAAACACAAAGAAATTCTTGAGTTCTCACACAGAGCATTATTTTTGTATGTAAATAAACAGGTATTAAGCTATTTGTATATACTCGTATATAGAAAACAAAATCATATTTTTTTTGTATAGTTTTGCAAAACGACTTAAAATCTTTTTTAGCTGCAGTTAGTCGAAGTCATGTCCTATTGAATGAATCTTCTTTATAGCTAGCCTGCCAATTTTGATTATGTTGTATAAACTAACCAATATTATGTTTTCCCTTAGGCCATAGCATTATTGACCACAAATCAACAAAAAACGAGAAGGCCACGCTAACTTCGTCTGTGCCGAAGTTTTTATACCCTTGCAAAAGCTGTTTTTGAAATGACAGAGTTTAAGAACGCTTGGATAAAAATCAAAAACTTTTTTTAACTTAAATCGATTTTCCGTCAGATGAACATTTGATTTCGACCAAATTTCGCGAATCTTTTTGAAAACATATCAAATTAACAATCGCCAAGTTTAAGAACGATAAAATTGAAAACAAAAAAGTTTTTCTCACTAAGACTCATTTTCCGACCGATAAGTCCTATGGCAGCCTGCAGATATAGTCATCTGATTTCGACCAAATTTTTCAAATTAGTTTGAAAGCGTTTAGTGTTAATAATCACCGACCTTAAGAACGATTTACTTGAAAACAAATATTTTTTTTCAGTAAGACCCATTTTCCGACCGATCGGTCCTATGGCAGCTATAAGATATAGTCTTCCGATTTTGATAAAAGTTTGCGAATCTGTTTGAAAGCATATAATATTAATAAGGGACGAGTTTGAGGACGCTAACATAGAAACCAAAAAAGTTTTTCTCAGTAAGACCCATTTTCCGACCGATCGGTCCTATGGCAGCTATAAGATATAGTCATCCGATTTTGACCAAAGTTTGCAAATCTGTTTGAAAGCTTTTAATATTAATAATGACCGTGTTTGGGAACGCTAACAATAAGAACAAAAAAGTTTTTCTCACTATAACCCATTTTTTTACCGATGGTTCCTATGGCAGCTATAAGATATAGTCATCCGATCCGGTCGGTTCCGACATATTATCAGCGTGCAGTAAAAAGAAGACTCTGTGCAAAATTTCAGCTCGATAGCTTTAAAACTGAGAGACTAGTTTGCGTAGAAACAGACGGACAGACGGACAGACAGACGGACAGACAGACGGACAGACAGACGGACAGACAGACAGACAGACAGACGGACGGACAAAGCTCAATCGACTCAGCTCGTCGCCCTGATCAAGAATATATATAGTTTATGGGGTCGGAAATGAATATTTCTATGCGTTGCAAACTTCTGGGCAAAATTATAATACCCTTTGCAAGGGTATAAAAATGTTCATTTTGAGCGCAGCATTTTGACTTCTCAATTTAATGCAATACCTACTTATATTTATGTAAATTTAGAATATAACAACAACAAAAAATAACATATATATATTTTTTTGTAAAAGTTAAGTGCAAAATTTGCTGAGCATGGACTACTAGCTGAAATGTAAGGAAATTCACAAACACACACAAAAACTGATGAAAAATATACATACATACATACATACATTAAAAAAGAAGGTAAAAATAAAGACAAATTATGGAAATTGATTTTCTAATTTTATTTTATTTCAACTTTCAGGTATTCATATTGAATTGAATAAATTAAGATTGTAAAATGGTAACAAAGTGTTGAGAATTCAATTTAAATGGTTTGTTTAAGACATCGCTAAATAAAAAGTAAGCACAAATTGGCTTGAGCGGTAAAGAAACATATCAAGGCAATAATTACACAACAAAAAAATGTTGCTCACAGTCTTAGGCGAATTCAACGGAGTATTTTGAACGGACTGCCAAACTCTGAAACTCTGAAGTCCATACGCTTCGCTTTGGGTTGGGTGCTTTGAATGAACAGCAAGTGCGTCAGACCACCGATACTACTAAGAGTCATCATATAATTAAAACAGAAGTTCTTGTTGAACAGAGTTTCAAGCAAGGACCAACGACAACTAGATTATTGGCCTATTTTGTACCTTTTTAGGGGCTTTTAGTGAAGAACCTATACTAATAATATATCGTATTTCTTATCTTAAAAATAAATTGTCCCAACAAATTCTACGATTTTCTTAAGCGAAGATATACCATTGTGAATACATGTGCCAGATGAGACATCAGTTTTGTACTGCCCATAAGTATGCTCGTTCGACAGAAACTTCACTGTACACAAAAGTAATAAGAGAGATTGGATCTCACTAGAAGAGACATATAAAATGCCACCACACACAATTCAGTGGTACACAGACGGGTCTTTGACACCCCAAGGAGCTGGTCTTGGGGTAGCAGAACCTGGAACGAAAAGGTTTGAGTCAATGGGTTTGAGTCAATGGGTTTGAGTCAATGCTATCTCCCGTTGCTCGGACCTCAATATGGGGAAAAACTACCATAATAGAGAAATTGCTATCCTTTCGGATAGTCAAGCAGCGCTCAATGCGCTTAGCAGCAATAAGTTCACCTCTAAGCTAGTCTTAGAGACAAAGAACAAATTGGACCAACTAGGTAGCAGGAACAACCTGTCCCTACGCTGGATACCGGGACACAAAAACATCCCCGACGAACTGGCACGCAAGAACTCTACTGTTGCATAGGCCAACATTAGGGAGCTCCTTAGAAAGGAAGATAATACGCTTGGAACAACCTCCTGGGTAAACAGCAGGGGCATGAGACAAGCAATTGCATTAATAGTGGATCACAACCTGAAAAGGTTCCAGAAATTAATCCAACAAGGATCCCTCAGGATCCTGACAGGGCTCTACACGGGCCACTGCAGGCTGCTGGGTCACCTGTACAAGCTGGGAATAGTAAACACCCAACTATGTAGATACTGTGAAGAGAAGGAGAAGTCCTCAGAACATATACTAGCCCACTGCGATGCTCTAGCGAGACGCAGATTCAGCAGATTAGGGGAACACAGCTTACGCGCCAAAAAGATCAGCAACCTAGAACCCACGAAAATCCTGACATCCATACAGGAAATAGGGCTGCAAGGAGAGTTATAAACTAAGTAAGGGGTTACAATAGATCAGTATTGGTCACAGTGCGCTATTCCCCCAACAATAAACCAACTAAGTATGCTATTGGTGTGTTAAAAATTTACATTAGAATTCAATACAAAATACTAACCTGCTGTTGCGCTCTTGCATAGCATACTTTTGGGCAGTAGACAATTTTGTAATTTTGAACACATGTATTCAAAATGGGAAATCTTCGCTTAACAAAATCGTAGAATTGTTTGGGATAGCTTATTTTAAAGCTAAGGAGTAGTATTATCCGATAATATCAAAGAGAAACACAATAAAATAAGGAATTCTCCATAAAACGAGCCTAGGTTAAGTAAGGTTAGGTTGCAATGGTTGAAATGGCAGAGTCCCATTTCTTCACTTAGGCCACTGAAGGCCTGTTGTGTTACCATACAACCCTTTCTAAGCTGTGATCGTAGGGGCAGCTTCCCCGTGAAACCATTTAGAAAATAGCACAAATTTTAGCAGAGAGACAAGATCTATTTCAGAGATGTCTGACAGATCGTTTAGAAAAAGACAACCCAAAACTGTGAGTCGCCTTCTGCTACGAGCTGAACAATGACAGCAGAGGTGTTGTACACTCTCCTCGTCATCCACTGAATTGCAGCTTCTACAGAAGATGCCGAGCCTAGCGGCATGTCTACCTATTAGGCAGTTTCCAGTTAGGACACCTACTAATAAAGAAATGTTCCCCCTTTCTTGACGGAGTAACGCCCTAGATTTTTTAATATTAAGAGATACGTCACATGTGTAATTCGTTTGCCATCGAATCATGGTTATTCGATGGGATGCTTCCTTTGTTTGTAGCTTAAAGGTCGCAAAAGGCACCCCAGTGTTGCTCTTATCCGGTAGGAGTGGTGGTGCCAAGACTAGGGAGGTGGTCGGCCATTTCGTTGCCTTCAATGTTGCAGTGTCCAGACACCCAAATGAAATTAATTACAAAGTGCTGAGCCATCTCATTAAGAGATCTGCGGCACTACGTAGGTTATGTAAGGTTGATATGGCTAAGGACACTAAGACTGTCCCTACACTTAGGCCAATATAGGCCCATTGCGATACCATATAATTCCCTATTTAAGCCAGGGGCGGTTTCTCCCGACTGAACCATAGTGACAACATTAAAAATTTCAGTAGAGACGGAATCTCTATCTCGGACACTTCCGAGAGGTTGAGTAGAAAGGGTGACCAAGAGTTTTGAGTCTCCTCCTACTAAGAGCTGGGCAAAAGCAAATAAGATGTTGTAATGTTTCCTCCTCTTCCTCAGACTTGCAGCTTCTACAGAAGTCGTTGTGAGCGACGCCCAAGCGTGCTGCATGCCTGTCGATGAGGCAGTGACCTATTAGGACCCCAACCAGAAGTGAGATGTTTTCCCTACTTTGGCGCAAAAGACTATTGGTTCGCTTCAGGTTAAACGGGGGCCACGTGACCCTAGCTACAGCTCAAACCGGAAGGTTATTCCATCGTTCCGTAACCAGGTTTCATTTGAGGTTGATTAGCTTGCATGAGGCTTAGGCCATCCCTATAAAGCTCTTCTCCGGGAGGAGCTGAATTGTAGTACCCTGTCTTCCCAGTTTGTCAGCTGACTCGTTACCCTCAATGTTACAGTGTCCAGGTACCCAGATAAGGGGGATACGGAGATGCTAAGCGATCACATTTCAGGATCTACGGAATTCCGTGATCGTTTTGGCGTTATTGGTGTAGGAGTCAAGAGCCCTTAGAGCGGCTTGACTATCTGAGTAAATGTACATATATGTTCACTTATTCGATCATGAGTTTTTTGGCGGCATCCTGGATGGCCACCAATTCTGCTTGGTACACACTGGAATGATCAGGGAGCCGTAATGAGATTTCCATATCGGTGGAGAAAACTCCCCCTTCTACTTAGTCATCGAGCTTAGATCCATCAGTGTAGATATTGATGGCATTTGCTCTACTGTGGTGCAAGTTATCCCAGTCGCCTCTACTAGGGATATTGACGTCGTAAAGTTTCTGGAACGACGTTGTGGGTACACAATAGTCTGTAATGGCGGGAACCGCGTTTTGACGAGTTAGTATAGTTGAGTCAGACTCTACGGCACTACGTAAGAGTTTTGGTATTGTTAATATAACCGTCAAGGGCTTTTAATAAAAATGAATACTTTACTTCCTTGGTTTGCGAAGGTTTGCAGAAGGTTGGTAGCCTACCGGATGGCTACAACCTCTGCTTGGTAAATACTACAATGATTAGGAAGTCGAAATGAAGTTTCGTTCCTGAGCTCTGGACTGAAGACTCCTCATCCTACCTGTCCGTCCAGAGCCTAAAAAGGGTCAAAATAGGCATTTTAAATTCTAGACTCTCAACTAGGTCCATCACCCATTCTCTTAATCTCAAATTAAGACAAAAAAAAGTTGGATTAGTATAAATCAACGGTGCCTTTGCTCTCATTGCTCTGAGAGTTATAACCTTTTCACACTGGGCATGCGTTCACACCAACCCCGCTGCTTCAAAAACAGATATCAACTACTACTACTTAGTATGGTAGCAAAGTATCGTCAGAAGCACTCGGAAACAATAACCATCTTCGAGTTATATGATTAACCCACTAAGAGCTGCGCTGAAGCTTGAATGTTGCGACTTTTGGGTAGACACCCAACCTACGTATTTTCTATGAACAAAAAATGTCGCAGCTTCGACTTTCACAGTAAGTAAAAGTAAAATTGGCTCAAACAGCACCTCCAGGAGGGCCAGGGCCAAGCTTCTCTCGATCTCTTGGCGTGTGTGCTTATAATTTTTCGCACAAGAGAAAGGGACATACAGTTTAACGCCGAATCCGAACGGCAATAGTTAGAGAATTTTTGCTTTTTCATGGCTAGTTACTTCACATAGCTGGCGGGAGTAGCTGGTGAAGGTGATCGGGTGTGTAAAAGCTTTTTTCTAAAGAAAGAAAAAACTTTTTCTATTAGATGCAAGCAAGCAACTGCCTCGCTTCAAAGTGAGTTACAAGAACAAAAGCAATGCGAACCGAAGCCAGCTTGGCGTACGAGCAAACGGATCAACAACAAAATGCATTCAGTGAGTGCAACCGAGACTTGGTTGTCGCTTAAGCAGACGGTTGCAATTACAAAATAGTCTGCTCTAGCCTCGCAGATTAGTTTTTTTTGGTGTTGTTGTTGGACCACCGATGGCTTAAAGCTTATATTTCTTTTGTATAAGTTCTCTAAAAGTTGGCTAAAATCCTACTTTGAAACGAATTTATGATGAAATTTATTTTGTGTATAAACAGGTTATTTGTTAGCTGTGAGTTGGCTGACATAAAACTCATATAAGTCGATGAGACAGTGAAATAGTCCATCTGAGTATGTGTTTGCACGATGAATTGAAGAATATTCCAAATTTTGTACATTTACATGATGAAGTTTGAACAACTAGTCACAGTTCCGGAGAAACGTAAGTTCTTATGACTTTATTTGTTTTTTTTTCACAATTCTTGATTATTGTATAGTATTCTGTACACAGAAATGGCATACAAGCCCACTTTATCAGCAATAATTTTTTGTTTTTTACTATTTCTTGGATTTCATTTTTATCGACAGATCAAGATTTTGGCCTACCTTCTAGAGAATTGTGCTACATAGAAATATGTCTAGCTTGACCCTCTGTCCCTCCATCAATAATATTTTTAATTTAGTTCCTACTTCCGTTCAGTCGCTAAAGCTTTGCTTACTTTTTAATAGCAGATAATAGTTCATCAAAATAGTTCGTCTATTTTTTTGTTTTAAATCAAGTTTGACACTAATTTGAAGACATTTTTTAATAAAGTTTTAAGCCAACCCAAAAACATGTTTGAATTCTCTAAAAATCCCCAATAACTGCTTACGTTTAAGCCTAATCCAAGACAAGATCACAGACAATGGTGTGGCCGCGCACTTGGCACGGCCTGAGGCCTCAAGCCCGCTTGGGCGCAGTCAACCTTGACTTTAAGACGGGTTTTCTCATTTGCTATTTTAACGAAAACGAAAATAAAAGTGCGAAATATGCTAATTCCCAAACATGACATTTCGGCATTTAGTTAACATAAATTAAATACAAACAAAAGTTTGTCATTTTTATATACAGAGACAGTTGCTAGCTGTAGAAAAGAACTGACTCATCTCAAGCGAGACGAAAAGATGAGCGTTTTTTTATCTGTACAAAATTTATGCCAGAAGCTGGTGTTATTTATTAACATGTTTGTTTTTTTTTATTGCAAGCGGCGAAAAGGCTAGAAGAAGATCAGCAGCAACCACATCTCGGCCTCGTCGGCTCTGGCTTCGGGCTTTCCGTTTGAGGCATTTTGCCATTTTTACCAGTTAAGATGTGCGTTGCGTTTCTAGCGCAAAACAGTCGAAATTGTCAGCTCGTTGGCTGAACATCGCGAACATAGTGACGGCAAAAGGAACCATAGAACACACAAGTTATAATCAAAATGGCAAAAATAATAATCAGTGCTTTAGTGTGCCTGGCCATGTTTGGCTCAATGGGTTAGTACAACAAATTTGACAAACAAAAACGAAAGACTTAAGACACAAACTTGTGCAAACTGTGGTTAGATACTGTATGCGCGTAAATGCAAGAATTGTGTATAATATATTCAATATAAAATTAAGGCTCATCTCATTTCTAACTGAATTTAAAATTACTTTTTGTTTGAAAATCAAAGTCAAACTTTGAAAAAATGAAAAATAGAATTGAGTGAGAAAAGAATACAAGAATTAATGGATTAGAAATAAGATATGCAAGATAACATGTCAAGAAGATTTAATTAAGCTTTTGCACCCCAATGTTGATTGACCTCAACTATATTCATATAAAATCTATATATATAAATCTGTACGCCCAACTGATTGACTGATTACACAACCCAACAGTGTTTTTGGTGCAGGTCTATTTCGAACTGATTATGTTGATATGGAATGCACTGAACAAAACTGCATTATTGGTTTTGTTCTATCAGCTCTTGTTTCCAAGATATAGCGGAAAAACGAATTTGTTGAATATTTGGTACTCCAGGATTTATGGGGGCCACACTTGCCATAAATATCACGACTTGGGAGCTATTTACGAAAGAGCACATATCAATGCATCTTTGAAAATTCAAAGGAGCAGGAGGAGTATAGCAGAAAGTGTCTAAACTGGACTCTAAAGTTAGAAAATTTTAGTTTAATGGCAATTTTATCAAAATCAATCACGTCGGGCGTTTCGTACCAGTCGTATGTGTGGCGGCTGGTGCGGGAGGTTGTGGGTTCGATACCGCCTCGGACCATCTAATAGAAAAAAGTTTTTTCTATCTTTAGAAAAAAGCTTTTACACACCCGATCACCTTCACCAGCTACTGGCGCCAGCTGTGAAGTAACTAGCCATGAAAAAGCAAATTCTCTAACAACTATTGCCGTTCGGATTCGGCGTTAAACTGTAGGTCCCTTTCTCTTGTGCGAAAAATTATAAGCACACACGCCAAGAGATTGAGAGAAGCTTGGCCCTGGCCCTCCTGGAGGTGCTGTTTGAGCCAATTTTACTTTTACTAAATCACCCCCTCTTAGCTGGTTATTTCTATTAGAACAACCTAGGCACATAGAGCAACAAATGCTTTAAATATGCGAATTTTTTTTGCATTTATAACAGCTTGTAAATCTGTTTTAGATTTATGGGAGGAAAACTAGATTGTCACTCTAAATCTGTTTAGGAACTGTAAAGAGGCTACTTGATTAAATATAAATTGTTATATGTTTACATGTAGATGATAAATTCTATGTTAAATCAAGTAGCACAAATTTTCAGTGGGAATCTAGTTTTCCTCCCATAAAGTAAAACAAATATTTTCTTCTTAAACAGGCTGTAACTTTGCCAAATAAACTGATATATATGCCATAAAAATCACATAATTAGATCACATATTGGGCTATATGATGAGATAGCTAGAATATCTATATCTATTTAATCTAGTTTAAATGTAATTATATATTTTGAAAAAAAAAAAATGCCAGAAGTCGAGAGTAGTCTGACTTTAGAGGCCAATTGGAACACTTTCAGTTGTACTTATATAGCGCTTTTGGTTTTTTAAAGATGCATTGATATGTGCTCTGTCAAAAATAGCTCATAATTCTAGATATTTATGCCAAAAACTCAACATTTTCGTTTTTCCGCAAAATCTTGGAAGCAAGAGCTGAGGTAGCTAAACCGAAACAAGTTTTGAAATCAGTGAACTTAAGCTTATCATAATTTCAAATCCTCACAAAACCTCAAAAGTAGATCATTTTGTCGCCCAGATAAAGGGCGAATATTTTGTACATTTTTTTAATGAAATATCTTGTCTTGCTGGGAAACAGATAGTCTGTCATTCAGTACTTGAATTTTGATTTTTTTCTGCTTTGTGTTCGGGTTGATTTGAATTCCATATATATGTGATGCTCTTACAATTTGTTGCATTTGAACAGGGACAAGTGTAGATCTAAGACGTTTTATCGTAGAACTCCTCTTTTGATTAACTATATATTGAATTCTTATCAGCTTGAATAAGTTGAATCTTTCCATCATCTGGGTATTACCCCACTCACATTGAACTTTCTGTGAATAAAGCCATGTGTTTGTTAGGTTTTATTAAACGTTGGTCTAAGGAGTTCAATCATACCTACATGACCAAATTATTACTTTTATCTCTAGTGAGGCCCATTTTAAAGTTTGGTTCGTGTATTTGGAACCCCCTCAATCACTTACCCTGTGTAAACGCATTGAATCTGTCCAGAAGCAGTTCCTTTTGTTTGCTCTTCTCAACCTGGGTTGGGACCCACAGTTGAGACTTTCTCCTTATGTATCCAGACTTAAGCTTTAAGATTTACCTTCACTTGAGCATAGTCGTACTATGTTTCTACACAAGCTTATAAAGGGGAATGTGAACTTTAATGTCCCTTCAAGACAAACACGAAATTATATTCCCTATATTCCATCCTGTTGCTTCCTCTTTATATGCCTCTAATTGTCCATTTCGCATTTTATGTAGGGATTACAATAAAATCTGTCCTCTTCTCAGAGGTAACATTTCCGACGAAGGCTTAAGGTCTTTTATTCTACACAATCCTGCACTTGCATAGCTTCTAGTATTCCTTGGAAATTCCTTCCGATCACTAACGCTGAGAGCAGGGACGTCATAACGACAAAATGAACTGTAATTAAAATAAATAAATAAAATTAACATAAATATTTGCTAGCTATGATTCTTTAATTAAATTTTTTTAAAATGTCAAAAAAAAGTTCTTTGTTTTAAATGGTAAAGTACAATTTAATCTCATGATGGCCCCTGTAGGCTCAGCAAAACATACTGAACTCCCTATATATCAAAAACGAAAGATTTTCTTTTTAGTTCTAGTTTATGTTTTGATTCGCTGAAGACGACAATTCCCTAGAAATTGAAATTAGCAAAAGAACTAGTTCGAATTTCTTGGAAATATCTGAAATGTAATATAAATTCATCTGCTTGACAAAGGTGACGATATCAGTTTACTTAAATATTCATTTGATGGAAGTTTATTATACAAATAAAAAATCAATTAAGCAAAAAAACAGGTTATAATTTAATGTCATTTAAGAGAATACTCTTTAATGTCAGTCAGGAAAATATTTAGGGTATTCATTAAGTTGCTTTGAACAGTTTTCTTCAATGAATGATATTCCATTTCCTGACACAGCTAATTTTCTTTTCATTGTTCAATTTAAACAGCATAATTACACTACAATTAAAATTTCATTCAAAACCCACACCCTAACTACAAAGTCTCCGCCTGAGGAAACCTTACAAATTCATTTTGGCGAACATCTCCCACAGTTATTTTGCATAAGCTTCAATTACACACAACAATAATTCAGTTGATCGAGCAGCGTCATCATGCAATTAAGCAACTGGCATGTGTGTGTGTGTGGGGGCATGATTTGCCAACAATACCAGGAAATTCCAAAAAGTGCAAGTAATTAGCGCAGAAATTTCCTTGAATTGCATTTAACATTTCTTGAACATTTTTCAAGGTCGAGAAATTTATTCACACGCGTCCGCCGCGGCGGACAGTTAAATACAATTTGTACAAAAATCAATATTGCATAACCTTTGCCAAGAAACGGGTTTCCGACTTGGCCACTGGCGACATGTGCGAGATGGTGGAGATGGCAAACAGGCACCTCGTGTTCAATGCGTGCCCAGCAGCCGGTTGTTGTGATGACCTTTAAGCGCCTTTGCATTTTTATTTGTTTATACGTACATAAATTTGGATTTCTTTTTTTTTGGGACTCTCATTGAATTCAGTTCAACATGATCAGGTTGTCCATATACAGAAATGAAGGGAAACATACTTACTTATGTTGGCCACAAATGTGTGGGAAAATATCAAGTGGCAAATGGCTTCTGACATGTGAACCAAAAGTTGAGCAAATCAAGTGAGTACGTGATAAAGACAAAAAAATAAAAGTGAAATATGCAATACCTAAGGAAAATAGGCAAATATTTTTAACCATGCTTGCAAAAGCTTTAAGCCACTAAATATTGCAGTAAGAAATCGTTGAAATAAGAGCAGTATTTGGACTACCATTAGACAGGTAATTTAAGTGTATTTGCTGAAAGAAAGGTTACTTACATAATGCAGCTCACATTGGAATAAAATTCTACTTTGAAAAATGTGACAATTTCCAAGCTGAATACTGATCGGTAACCGAACCTCCTGTAGAATTCTTTAAACAGACCCTGAACCGAACACATCAAATTATTAAAAAAGGTTTGATTAACTTAACCAATTTTCATTAGTGAATATGTTGATTTACAATTGGTCACGTTTATCCAGTAAATTTTAAAAAACTTTTGTTGGTTGTATTCCTTGCTTAGCAACTTATAATTTTTTTTCAGTCTCTCGAGCTTCGCACTCAAATGCCAACTCCAGGGGCAGATCCGACCCTGATCCTCCTGTTATGACTGTAGATATTAATCAGAAAAACGGGTACGGGAAGACCCACTGGGAAACCTACATTTTTTTTATCGAAACTTTCATTTCGAACACAAAATTCAAAATAGAATATCTTTACTTTAAAAAAAAGGTGTAAGTATCGTTAACTCTCACGAGGCTTTCATTTGAAACATGATGCAAAATTTAAATCACAAGCTCTCTCAATAGTATATAAATAAAGAAGAATAGTAACAAGGAGTAGAAATACCAACAACAAGATCACTTGCTGCTGTGTCCTTTCTTTTTTTCTGTATATCTTGTTTAATGTGCTGCTCCATAGATAAATGAAAACAACAGACACAAGTCACTAATTAGTCACTGTTCAGTTACTGTTCAGTCACTGTTTAGTCTCAGTTAAGTCACTTTATAGTCACTGATGAGTCACTTTATAGTCATTGTTTAGTCACTTATTAGTCAGTGTTTCAATTTTGTCACTTTAAAGTCACTTTATAATTACTTTATAGTCACTGTTTAGTCACTTTATAATTACTTTATTGTCACTGTTCAGTCACTGATTAGTCACTGTTACAGTTTAGTCACTTTATAGTCACTTTATAATTACTTTATAATCACTGTTTAGTCATTGTTAAGGCACTGTTTTATTCACTTTTAAGTAACTGTTTAGTCACTGTTAACCCAATTTTAAACTATGTGATGCTGAAATCCAATTTTTCTCCTACTAAAATCTTCCGTAAGAATATTAAATATGTTTCACATCAAAAATCATAGAACTGTTTGGAATGATTTCATGGAAATTCCGATTCAAAATGTAGGATCTCACAAAGCTTGCCCACCAAAAATCTCGGTGTGGCCTTTCCCAAATAGAATAGGTTAGTTTAAAAATTATCTAAATTTACTACCCATTCTTTTAATACTTGCAAGTACTTGTCCTTGTGTTCTTTCCGAATTGTAAAACAAACAGGTTTTCTAATTTAAAATATGTATTAATTTCTCTGGAAGGTTTGGTCCTGCACTTTGACGAAGTGAGGTCTCCGCTGGGCAGTATAAAATTTTACCATGTCGAACACATATATTATAAATGATTTATATTCGGATAAAAAAATCGTAGAATTGTTTGGCATAGTTTATTTTAAAGTTAAGTAACAATTCTTAGCGATAATATCAAAAAGAGTCAAAACAAAAATGTAAGATCCCCACAAAATACACAAAAATTCAAAAGGATACACAAAAGAAAAAATGGAAAAGCACTCGTGTTTTTGCGAATCATTGTATATGCGATTTGCAAGTATAAATACCCGCGTTGACTCGTAGCTTCGGCCACAAATCGCGGCTAGTTCTTGTTGCCGAAATCAAAGATCTACTGTGGGCTGTGGGCGATCACAGCTCGTACACGAGTAACACAAGTAATCAAAAACTTGTGAGAGCAATAGCGGTAGCATGATTTTCGCATGTTTTCGACGGCAGCTTTTTAGCTGCCAACAAGGCGAGCAAGCCGCAAGTGTTTAAGTGTGTAACTGGCTTTATACTCGCCCGTGGCTACCGTAAAGCTCGCTGAAACACGTATAGCCGACAGTTTTACCAAGATTGTTCAATTATTATTACAAATAAACTCGAAAATAAAGAGCATGATGTTCCATTTCAAAATACGAATTCTAACACTCCTTAAATACACTAAAAGAAAATTTAATTTTGTTACCATGTGAAATAAACATACTCAAATAACCACTGGAATATGCCAGAAGAATCCAGAGCAGAATCGCTATGGAATTGAAATGCTGAGACCTACCCCAACAAGTTTGCTTCTATAAAACAACGAATTACCTATATACAAAATATTTCAAACTTTTTACTTACTCTGGGATTAGAACTTATTGTTATTATACTTATCTTATTATTATTAGAAACACGATTGGAAAGCATAAGCTGTTGGCTACACGTCTTAGATACTACTGAATCAACCAATTGCCAAAATAATTTCTTGCAAATCGCATAAATGAGACCACTTGTAATTCTCAAGTTGGAATTCCATGCAAGGTCGATATAAAAGGGGCAACTGAAATTTGCGCAATTTGCGTCTTTCAAAAGGCGAAACAACTTGTTGGTTTAAACACGTTGATTCAAAATGTCTTACACTTATACGTTTAAATTAGTAAAATCAACAATAAAAATTTTGCTAAATCTCCTAACAAAACACGAGAGATTTGTAACCAACCGAAAGAGATTTCTGGTACACTCAGAATTGGTCTTGGGTGGGAATTCGGTTGAAAGAGATTTTGTTATTCTTCTTGCACATATACGTTTACTTTTTGTTAGTTTTGAGTGATTTTCAATATCAAATAGCACTAATTAACACAACGCACCACATCATCTTCAAGTGTACTGCACATTATCCTCTCTATTATTTCAATTACACAACACAAAATTTAAATTCCTACACGAGTTCAACGAACCGGGTGTGTTCGTACCCGCAAGTCATTAAAATTTGAAAAAATGACAACAAGACTGTCATGTCGAGAGTCTTTAATGGGCTTTGGGACTGGCACGCGAAGACAGAGTAAGGTTTTGTGACTTGATAAAAAAAAATACAGGCAGCATCTCATCATAAATCATTAGAGGTAAGATCTCGCACCGCTTTCATCCGTATAAAAACCCTCCTAATCTTGAAACCTTCTCTCTTCCAGCCGCTGCTGCAGCAGGAGGATGCCGAGAGGCGAATGGCACAGCCCCAGTGTCCGGCTCTTGTGATGCCTACATTGAATGCAAAAATGGTGTGGCCGAGGAGAAGCTGTGTCCCGATGGTCTGCTCTACAATGAGAAATCCACCGGCTATCCCTGTGGCTATCCCATCGATGTGGAGTGCTCGCAACCAACCGCACGTTTGCAGGCGGCCCAACCCACCGACGATTGTCCACATCAGTTTGGTTACTATCGCATGGGCGATGCCAGCCACTGTGGCCAGTTTATGAACTGTGCTTCGGGACGTGGATTCGTTTTCGACTGTCCTGTGGGCTTGGCCTGGAATGCGGCTACCTATAAATGTGATTGGCCCGATCAGGTGGAGGATTGTGATGCTGAGGCCTTTTTGGGTTTCCGTTGTCCAGCTCCAGCTCCCAAATCTGATTTGCTGGGTGAACAGGAGGAGGACTATACGTTTCATGCCTCTCAGGAGGATTGTCAGGTGTACTTCATCTGCATTGAGGGTCGTCCACGTCGCATTGGCTGTGGAGAGGACCAGGCCTTCAATCAGGAGCTGAAGCAATGCGATGATATTGAAAATGTGCCCAACTGCAGCAGTGACATACGGGAAAAGGGGGCGCAGATTAAGGCAGCTCGTGAACATGCCCGAAAGATGAAGCACTAAGGACAAATTGCAAATTCAGATTCCCTTTAAGTGAAGCCATGTGGCAAATTGTTGCTCGAGTTTTCTAGTCTGTAGTTAAAGGCCTTGGCAAAAAAAAAAAAAAATTTTTATTAATTTTTTGCTTGTCAAAATAAAACTAAATGAGATTTTTTTTTGCAAAAAGAAATGTGGACTTTCGGTATATGGAGGGAAAAAATTTCAAAATTTTGGTTTTCTTTTAACAAACTTCAACTCTTTCCCTTTACAGCACTGGCCTCGCCCGAATGCCCCACACCCAATGGCCGCTTTGCATCCGGCGATCAATGCGATGCCTATACAGACTGCCAAGATAATGTAGCCACACCAAAGCTCTGTCCCGATGGTCTGCTCTTCCATCAGCGCACCAAATCCACCGGCGAATGCACCTATGCCCCCTATTCCACCTGCAAGGAACGGGCACGCCTGCAGCCAGCAAATGGCACTGAGGAGTGTCCCCGACAATTTGGTTTCTATCCCAATGGCGATGAAACCAAATGTGGTGTATATCGTAATTGTGCTCATGGTGTGGCCAGCCTGACCAAATGCCCCGAGGGTTTGGCCTTCAACGAGGAGACCTATCAGTGCGATTGGCCCGATCTAGTTGGCAGTTGCAATGCCGAAGCTTTTCTCGGATTCAATTGTCCGGCCTCAGAGCTGGTCGATGGCATTTCACCCGAAGTAGATGTCAGTCCGGAGGGAGAGCTGCGCTACTATCGCCATCCGCAGACCTGCAAGAAATACTTTGTCTGTGTGAACGGACATCCGCGTCTCTACAATTGTGGCAAATATCTGGCCTTCAATGCGCAAACAAAGCTATGTGATTTCTACAACAAGGTGCCCGAGTGCTATGCTCTGCTCAAGGAGAAGCAAAAGTTGAAGGCTGAAAGGCAATTGCCTGTATTGGCTCAGCCCTTGGCTTAGGATAACTGACTATATTTATCCTAGACCCAGAGGCTTGGAAGAGGCTGCAGCTGGAGAGAAATTGAAGATGAAAAGTTCTGTACAATTTTGTAAATATTTTAAGTATGCAAATATGTAACTGGTATTCTTAATCGAAGATTTTTAATTGAATAAATCAATCAACAAATTGGAAGAGGTGGTAATATACCCTTAACAAAATTAGATCTAAATGTGAGTACATCTGTTACTTGGCTAAACCTTGCTTCCTGTGCCCCCGATTCTTGAAAAAAAACTCCAGCTTCAATACTCTTGATCTCTTGGAATATTATCGCTGTTTTAAATGATATTTCATTGGCATTAATAATTTAATAATTTGCACGAATTAAACCTAGATATTTCTTCAGTCAGTTTTGAATTTATTTCCCGTCATTGATTCAGCAGTCAAAGCATTTTACTAAACCCAAAAATCGACCTTTGAAACATATTGCTCACTTACTTCAAAACCGGCATAACTAAAAAAAAAACGATTTTTGACTTAATGATGCAGAAATAATCGCTGTATGGAGTTCTATATTGTGTAAAATACTCATATTGATATCTTTTAAACTTTCCAAGTGAGGTGAGAATTAGTCGCTATTTCATTTTACAGGTTCATTTTCATGTTGTTGCTAGAGCGTAATATCTTAGTTGTCCTGCAATCGATATTTCACAAAGATCCTTCGGCATTCAGTTAATATATGAAATATTTCAAATTTTTCAATGTCCATTTTACTAGATTGACTCGAAACTAACAGAAGTATTTTCCCTGGGTTAAGTCCATTGAGAACTTTAAACGCGCAGTATATTGAAGGGTTGGCAGTGATTCTAGAAGATTTTCGTGTGCTGAACCGTTTTCAGAAATGGTCCATCACGTCGAGATTTTTTAGTAATTTAAGCTTAAAGTTGCTAAAAGTACCTATTTAGACCCTTTTCAGACGCGTTTTGTGGAGAACCTATACTTATGTTTTGATATTATCGTAAATTACTATTTCTTAACTTTAAAATAAACTATCCCAAAGAATTGTACGATTTTTTAAGCGAAGATATACCATTTTGAATACATAGTCTCGATAATAATAAAAAACCAAAAGTGTCTTCTGCACAAAAGTAGTCATGGAGAAACAGTACAACCCGTTAGTAATTTGTAGAGAATTTCGATGAAAATTTTTAACAAAACCCATTGCATACACTGGGGCAGCAACAATATATTGGGTTTTTGTGAACTCAGATACAATTACTAAAAATGGTATATCTTTTTTTTTTTTACGCGTTCTTTTCGTTATACGCTGTTATACGCTCATCTCTAAGTTTCTCTCTCTCTCTTCCAAAGATTGTGTTTGTTTGAATACAGCGGCGGTTGGCTGGAAGTGGGGTGGTGGGGGGTGCCGGTTAACTTTTTTTTGCTCATAACTTGTTTATCGTTCATCCGATCTTTATCATTCCTTTAGCAAATCGATATTTCATTTTGATAACTAGATTTCTCTAGAAGGTACGAACAATCTATAATTAAAACTGTGGGAGCTATGACGTTTTTTCCAAATAGCGGGGGCGGAAGGGGGCGTGACAAACATTGAAAATGAACTTGATCTGCCTGCAAGTATAATGAGTTTTTGTCCCATACATGTCAAACCTCTATCTTTTACTATCTCTGAGATCTCTTCGTTCATACGGACGGACGGACTGATGAACAGACGGACATGGCTATATCGACTCGGCTGTTGATGCTGATCAAGAATATATATACTTTATAGGGTCGGAGATGATTCCTTTTGGCTTTTACATACTTTTGCACCAACTTAATATACAGAGTATACCTACACAGAGTGTACCTTTGATACAGAGAATAAAAATCTTAGAATTGTTGGGGATAGTGTATTTCAAAGTTAAGGAGTAGTTCTTTCCGATAATATCAAAGAAAGTCAAAACAAAAGTATAGGTTCTCCACAAAACGAGTATAAAAAGAGTCATATAAGGCATTTTTTTATCTTTAAGCTAAAATTACTAATAATCTCGAAGTGATAAACCATTTCTGAAAACAGATTCGTGTTCAGCACACGAAAATCATCTAGAATCACCACCGACCCTTCAATGTACTGGAAAAAGTCTAATTTTGTTGCCTTGTGTAATTAAGGAAAGTGTTCTATCTTCTCTGCTCAAAAGTTGCTTCTATTTGTAAACCTGTGTCTATTACACCATCCACCAAAAACACCATCCACATCCACCAAAAATTAACTTAAAGTCATTTTGAAACCCAACTTTTTTTAAATTTGTAGAGGAGATATGGAATTTTTAAGGTCAATAATCGTTTCTTAGTACGGTTCGATGCACAGAAAAATCTCAGGACGAACTGGATTTGAAACCGGGTTGCAACCCTTGAAATCCTGATTATGGTACATACTAATTTTTAAACAATCAGCTAACATTTGGGTAACTAACTTGGCATAGTTTGGCCCTTTAATGTTACCCAGAAAAGTGTTCAAAAAGCTTCTTCTCGACATAGTTGATTCTTAATCGTTCCTGACTTCTGTAGACTTTATAGTACCCTCCGGCCAATACGTTTGTCATTCTTCATATCCAATTATGACCTACATGAACCTTATCGGGTGTTTTCACTTGAAAAATCAATCTTTGTCATTTTGATTATAATGAGGGTCTAAAAATATAGGATGCAATATTTTAAAAGAGACAGGTTCCGTGGTTTTCTATTTCACAATGCAAAAGCTTAACCAAATTGCGTAAAAGTCCCCCAAAATTAAGTGCCAGCTTTGCTGTCTAGATATTCCACTCAGAGCCGAAACTGTACCGGTACAATGTTTAGGTTCTTTTCGGTCTTTTCAGTTCCAAAAATATCGGAACTCTGAAATCGGTTCGGTTCTGGTTCTGAGCTTTAATAGGATCTTTTCGGTATACGGTTCCGGTTCTGTTTTCAAATAAATAAAACCCTGAAAATCAGTAAGCTTACAATTGTTTGTGTTAGTTGTGGAATTTTATTTTATCTCAGTTTTTTGGTTTGGAATTTTATTATAATTATTATTATTATTATGTTTGAGTTAGTTTATATTGGTTTTTTTTTGGCTTATTAATAATTTTGGTAGATTAAATAAACTTAGATCAATTTTACATATGACTGCCAACCATTTGTCCACACAATTACTATACGTACTCTCTCCGCTTTCACTTGCTCCATCGTTTCTGTACAACAGTTTGCCTTGATTTGTAAACCAATTTCAGTTTTGAGAACTTATGCCAAATGGAATTTATTTTGGAAATTAATTTTAAGCTCGAATTTGTTGATTAAAAACATGTCTCTGCTATCACTAAGTGTAACCAATGGAATATTTTGGTTTTTGCTTTTTTTTTTGTTATTTTTTGTCAGAAATTTCTTAGAGTTGCTTAAAAACTAAACGATCCTTCTTCTTTGGCTATAAAAATTAAAGTACTTCTCCATCTTGTTCGTTTCTTGTGTTTTTGAACTTTTTGCACTATTTTTGTGTGTGGGTTTTCATTTTAAATTACAACAAATAATTGGTATTTTAGTAGTTAGTGTTTTTTTTGTTTAGTTTTACAAATTGCTTATGTTTTTTTTTCGTTTTGTTCATTTTGTTTGTGGTGCTTGGCTAAGGCGACTTTTGTTTGGTTGTTTCACTTTTTGTGCTTTACATACTTGTTGCAATATCTTCAACTTGTTGATTTGTTGTTCTCTGTCCGTCTTTTTTTTTACATAAAATAGAGAAAACCTAATGGAAATCAAATGAACGCATATATTTCAAAACCAAAACACTTCATTTTTAGTCATTAAAATTTGTGCTAGAAATTCGGCTATTAAAATTATTTAAGAGAAAAGTTCTTCCATTTTTGTTTTGTTTCGTATTTTTTCATAGTTTTCCATTTAACATATTCAGTCTTTCAGCTTTCAACGTAAATAAATTAATTAAATTAATTTATTTAATTGCGTTTAAAAAACAGTTGTTTGCCAGTTTGCTGCTGCTGCCTGTAAATAATTTCGAGTTCTATTGCATTTATGTGGTAATTTCCATGTGTGTCTGCCTTACGTTTTGCGAGTTCCGTTTTTTAAAATTTATAGCCAAAAAGTTTTCTTATGTTTCAATTTGCATTGAAAGGAAAATTTGGAAAAAATTTTACGATCCTTAAGTCAAAGTTGGTTGTAAAAGCCAAAAGTTTGCTTGCTCCGTTTAAAGTTAGGTAACTTAATGCTAGATGGTTGTGATTTATCATTTACATTTAATAGTAATAATAATTATATGTTGGTAATATTTTGGGTTTTTTCTTTTCGTCTGCGCCTTTGATGTCTCATAAACTGCGTTTGGAATTTAAAAACTTTTCAAGTGGACGTACGCTTAAATTTTTTTTTCCTTGGTTATTCAAAAAAGTGTGCCTTAAGTTTAATGACTTATCGTTAATAAATATATAAAATTTTTGTGTCTAAATTCAGTTGTTTTTAGGAGTTTTTTTTTTTTCTTTTGGTTTTTCAAAAAAAGAAATCAATTCAATTAATTAAACTCGCCGTATCAAATATTTGAAATATTTTCTCTTTTTCCTTCTGGGTGGGGCTTAAGTTTATGTTGTATAATATATTTTCATGATGTTTAAAAATTGGTTTGTCCATTGTTGGTTTTTTCCATTTTCTTAGTGTAGTATAAACCGGTCTCTTGTGTGTGTGTGTTTTTTTTTTATTTTCTCTGTTAAGGCAACTGCTTTTTGTCACTGAATTTGTAATCCATATATTTCTTTTTGTATTTTGGTTTTAGTTTTGGAATTTTATTTGTTTTTTCTATATACTTTATTTCCTTTTGCTATTTCAACTGAAAGTTTTTATACGAATGACGAGTGATGGATATAAAAGGGGGGTAGAACTTGAATTGTGCTGTTGGGAATTTATTCCATAATTAAACGATTTTATTTTAAATTACCAATACGATTACCATTCATTCAGATAATTAAAAACCATTCCTGATTACGATTTTTTAACAATCGTCATTGTAATTTGGTATTACGATTATTCAGTGAGTATTACAAAATTGAATTAGTTTTACAATAACTTCGATAATTGTACCTACAAAGTGTGATTATAGAGTAATTGAACTGGAACTGGCTTTAGATAAATATACCCCGTTTTCACATACATGATTTTGTTTGAAAAGAATACCAATTTTATTGTATTTTAACAATTAAATTTATATTGCTCTTTATAACAATCTATTTTTCAAGAATCAGAAATAAGAATAAATAAATAATATCGATATATCGATTTTTTTGTTTAAAAAGAGTCGACAAAAATATTTTTCTGATGTGATATATCGGATAGAACGGTGATATTTACCATCGAAAATTTTATTGGTTTCGGACACAGAAACTGAGAATTACTTAGTGCATTCTTTTAGATATTAGTGTGCTCCAAATTAACTCATTCCTAAATATTTTTTGCTCTATGTTTTATACATAAAAATATGTTTATTATTCAAGTTAACCATCTTTCCTCAATCTCATTTAAATAAGTTTCTGAATGAAAGATAAAACATATCGTGACTATTTTTACTACCTTTATAATAATCAAACTAGCTAGTTTTATCCGGCTGGAGGTCATATTATGTTTTTCTGAGTCGACATGGGGCGCAGTAAGATCAACTCACTACATACGCCCCCACCCCATTAGGTCTTGGAAATCTCTGTCTACAATTTTCTGCTGTTTGGTGCAGAAAATTCACGAAAACACATAAAAAAAAAAAATTAGAGGAAAGCTAGATTCGGCTCCACCGAAGTTTATATACCCTTGTAGCTTGTATACTTTATATAAATTAAGGTTTTAAATGATTTTCGTAGAACATTCTAAGCTGAGTTATTTCCCAAACTCATCAGTAGATGGCGCCACTACTTTGACCATTTGCTTACCAGATTTTTGTATGGCTGCTATACGATATATTTATCAGATTTTGACCAAACTTTCCAAAATTGTGTGTAAATCGATAATATTTATAACTGAAAAACACAAAGAAAAAAAAAGTTTTTCTCACTAGAACTACTTTTTCGACCGATCGTTCCTATGTCAGTTATATGCTGTAGTCCTCCGATTTGGATCAAACTCGGCATAGTTGTATAGTAGCAAATAATCTTGATCAGTAACGTATTTGGGAGCGATAGCATTGAAACAAAAAAGTTTTTCATACTAAGACTTTTTTTTAGAACTATATTTTGTATGGCAGCTATACTAAATACTTGACCGATTTTCAGCGATTTTGGTGGAATTGTGTAAAATTATAGAAAACTTATAAATACGAGGTTTGGGCACGTTCGCGTTAAAGACAAAAAAGTTTTTCTAACTAAAACTACTTTTTCGATCGATGCCATAGTTCCTATGGCAGCTATATGATATAGTCATCCGATCCGGCCGGTTCCGACAAATGTGCAGTGTCTTTGTACAAAAAGACTTAGTGCACAGTTTGGTTAAGATAGCTTTAAAACTGACGGAGGAGATAGCATAGAAACAGACCGACGTGGCTATATGAACTCAGCTCGTCATGCTGTTCAAGAATGTATATACTTTATGTGGTCGGAAATGCTCTTTCTATGCGTTACAAATATCTGAACACTTTCAGCACTAAATTATGAGAAATATAAATATAAACACTAGAGTGTACATTTTATGGCAAATGTTAAAGTCATGGAAAACCCCCTTATACGATGAGTTTTGTAGTGAAATAGACATAAAATTTTTTTTTTTTTAAATGGTTTAAAGGTTAAATTAGTGTCTTCGAATTGGTTTCACTCATACGTACTGTTGCCATTGCCCTAAAAGCAATCATTTATAATGATATCTGTTAGGTTTTCGCATGGTATCTCATCGGCGTACACTCTAATGGACACACTGTTTGCCACTTTTCTTTGGTGAATTTTCATAGACAGGTTCTGGGTCCCGTAAGTTGTGCACAATTTGTTAAGAGGAAATTGTTGTTGGAAATGCTTATTCTATTACCCAAATGCCTATATGCATAACAAAGTGAAAATCCTAATGGTTTTGTTTGAAAAGAATACCAATTGTAATGCATCTGGGCATTTCCACAGCCACGAACGTGACAATCGTGCGAATTATGAAGAAAATCAAATGAAAATTTTACAATAAATTTCCGCATATTGGCTTTTGGATAGCAATTCAGTAGCCCTACATTTAATGTAAAAGCTGAGAGTTGTAGACAGTTAGGTTTCGAGATAGAGGCATACGCAACGTGTCAGAATACGGAAGTGCGTTTAATCTGTTTTCACAAAAAAGCAAAACTCTGCGGAATGCGTTCGAGTATTTTAATGCAGCTAATTTTTATATGATCTGCAATGATGTAGCTAAATCATTATAGCTGATTCGCTCAAAAATAAATGTTGCTCTTTTTTATGTTTGACCCA
This sequence comes from Lordiphosa magnipectinata, assembly GCA_037044535.1. Lineage (NCBI taxonomy): Eukaryota > Metazoa > Arthropoda > Insecta > Diptera > Drosophilidae > Lordiphosa > Lordiphosa magnipectinata. The sequence continues at coordinate 311,488 of JBAMBO010004117.1, forward strand.
TTATGATACGCAACGTGACATACGTGACGTGACAAGTCTTTCTCTAAGGCCATACTGCTGATGTTTTTCATAAATTTATATATGTATCCATTTGCTGAATCATTAAAAACATTAAAATGTTGATTCAGGAACTTATATTGATATACATAAGATAAGTAAGCTGCATGAAATGAATAGATGTTTTGGGTTTTTTTTTACCTTTCTGTGTAAATGCCCATATTAACAATAAAATTTTTATGAAGCATGAAAACATTCTTTCAACTGGGGCTGAATATTCATGATCGCTATCTCATTTAGTATTGGATACTTTTCTGGCATATAAAAATTTGTGGACGATTCAAGAAAATATCTTCCCAACTGTTTTATAATATTCAGTGTAGTCACTGATAGCAAAGTGTCCATTTTCTATTGGTTGGGCATCATTTTAAACTTCATTCAGTTAAAATGTAATTTATGTTAATAGAAATATTTGACTTATAAGATTTCTGACTTATTATTATTAGCATTAATAATTCAAAATTTCAAGATTAATTCCTCAATAATCACACTTTACAGGTATAAATATTAAAGTAATTGTTAAAGTAATAAAGTTTTGTAATGTTCACTAAAGTAAAAATTATATTCAGAAATTGGTTTTTTTATTATCTAAAGAATCGTGTTTAGTATTAATGATAATAGTACATTCTTTTTAAATTCCCACGGTATGGGCTTCACTTCACTGATTAAATGTGCTTGCCATCTTACAGTTTTGAAATTGTTCAATACTCTCGATTTAAAATTTTAAACTTTTTTGAATTGTATTTAATTTCGTTAATAGTGTTCGATCAACAGCATAAATTCTTTTTTTATTCCCTAAAACAAATCTACCGTCTTTTGCATCCAATTACTCGTATGAACTCAATCTTAATTTTCCGAAATCTGAGATTTTGCCCAAAGTTTAAATTTTTTTCATTTAATTTTTGTTTGACTCCTAAAAACAACGAAATATTTATTTTTTGAGATAATTTTGCTGTGCCTTAAATGTTAATTTTGTTTTAATTTGAAAATTTTGCTTTTTTTTTTGGGTTCATTTTAAATATGCTAGACAATTTAAATTTTGAATTTGGTTGCAAATTTGAAAACGCCTTAATTTAAATTTTTGTTAATTTTGTGGCCTAAACTGTATATGCAGTTTACAATGCGCATAAGTTTTTCTTTTTTCCTTTTTTGTTAATTGTTTTTTTTTTTGGGTTTTGTTATAGAATATTAAATATTTTTTATTTTAATTATTGAATAAAGAAAATAAAATGTCCAGATTGGCTGTGGAAATGGGGGTAACAAATAACAAAACACAATTTGGGTATGATGCAAAAATGATAGACAAACTTTAATGAAAATTGAAAATAAACTTAATAGTTAAACAATTCATAAAATATCATTTTAGAAAATATCAAAAAAATGTAACTGAAAAAATGTTGTTTAAACTTGGTAAATAAACAAAATATTTTGGCCACTTGTTGAGTGAGGAATTAATGGAACTTTCGCTTTTTACCGCCACGTTTCTTGCCCTTGCCACGTGACTTGGCCAATTTACGTTTTTTGCTACCATCACCGCGCATAGCCGACTCACGGCTTATCTCGCCCAGGATCTCATCGCCCAGTGTGCCTGGAAATGAGGGAAGATTTGAGTTTTGTTTAAAAAGTGGTGCTTGGTGCAATTACCCAATGTGGTCAACTTGCGCTGACGATGCTTTTCCGCCTTGGTTACTGGCAGACGCATCAAATAGGTCTCCTCGTATTCCTGTTTCTCCTTTTGTGACTGTGACAGGATCTGTTGTGCGCGAGAGCCCGAAGATATTTCAGTGGGCGCATCCAAGTATTCCTCCTTTAGGTCTTGCAGCATGGAGGAGCTGATTACAAGGGTGAAAAAAAGGTTTTTATTTTATAAATATTTCTTGTGGCCTTGTTGAACTTACGTTATGGCTCTCTTTTTGGCGCGCTCCAAAGCCTTCTTCTCCTTGTCGCCATCTCGTTCATCGCCATCATAGTAGACTGGTTTGATGCGTGGTGGCACATATATTCCCGATTTGCCTGCAGTGGCTGCCTTGCGCGGCTTTTTCGCTGATCCAGCTCCCTCCTCATCATCTTCATCGTCCTCCTCGTCACTATCACTGCCCGCCTCCATATCATCCTCATCATTGTCATCCCCACCAGCACCAGCTGCACTCATCATCTCCTCCGGATTGGGTTTATAGAGTATGGGATCTGTGCTGCTTGACACTCCTGTGGTAGCCGTCTTCACTAGTTTATCAATCTGATAGCGCAACTTGTGATCTATGGGTCGTATCTTTTCCAGCACAGTGCGTATCTCAATTAACCGTTCAATAGAGGGATCACCTTCGATAGTTTCACCCGAGCATTTACGCAACACCACATATGTTAGATTAATCAAATAGTCGAGTAACATGTGATATTTCACCTCAAGGAAACTTAGACCATATTCTGTGGTCAATTCACCACGTTTGACGCGTTGCAGCATGCCCTCAACCAGATCTGTAACCTGTTTTACATTGCTGTTCATCTCGCCGAGCAGTTGTATGGCCTGTGGTATGTCCTGTTGTCCTTGGACTTCGCAATCAAAATCAAGCGCCTGTGAGAATGTAACCAAAAGTAGCATGAGTAAAAGTTTATGGAAGTTTTGATGAGGAATACTATAGAAAATAATCGCCAAGATGTAAATATATCGATAATTTAGAGTTAAGGTATTTTTAAAACATCGAATAATGCTAACATGGTCAAAATGGACGAGACAGACTGACACACAGATAGAAAAAACCGTATAGTATAGAGACATTGTAAATAGAAAACCGTGTGAATGGTGGAACAGAAAACACAAAATCTCGAATAATTCACCTAAATTCAATAATTTTTGGTTATAAACATCCATTTTTAGTAAAAATGCATCTCAATCTCATTTGCACTTTTGATATTTTGATTGGCTTTCGGCGTATTTAAAAATTTTGTGCACAGGAAATTAAATTTCGCTATGCAAATACACACAACTAAGTTATTTAGTATACGAAATGCCATAAACCCTGATGCCTGCAGTGGAGCAGCATCCCCCCCTCCACCACCACCTCTCTCTCACACAGCAACGCAGATAGCCATGTGTCGCCCGTGTTGGTTGCACACAACTCATTTGCATATTTTATTGGTTGCCATTTAATTATTTGCATTTTACAAAATTTTTTGGCCCACAACAGGCTGCTCTTTGACCGCCAAGGCTTATGCTGCATTTATTTTCAATTAATATTAATAAAGCATTAGGGAATGGGGGTGTATTTGGTCAGTATATGTGTGTATTTGTGTGAGATTAATTGCAAAATTGTAAAATGCATGGCTTGGTGTTTTCGGTTGGTTTGTTTTTGTCATTTGCGGCTTTAGCAGACTGCATGTATTTTCCAATTTACAAAGCAATTTACCAAATAATTATTTCGATAACAATTTTGGTAGTGCGTGAGTGTGTGTGTGTTTATATATTCTTTTTTTATGGTAAATTTGCATATTATTATTGGCAAATTATTTTAATTGCATTTTGTGGCACAAACATGAATAAAACAAAAGTGCTCATAAATGTGGTAAAAATTCTAAATTGGTTCAATTGAGGTGCGGTTTATGGTAAAGTGATGGTGTTTGATATGCATTTGGTTGCAAGCTATGGGTACAGTTGCGATAAAAGGTTAATAACCAGATTATGGTTATGAAGTTTAGACAATCCTGTACGATTTAGAAGTAGAAGTAGATTGATCCTGGGTTTTATTCAGCCAAGAACAAAAGGATTGATTTAAGTAGGAATTATGCGAATATTATCAGTACTTAAAATAAGTCTTTTCGAATTGATACAAGACTTACAGCCATGCCTTAAGCTTTTCGTTATTGCTTCAAGTACAGCAAAATACCAATAGTACTTAAAATTTCAATCTGAAAGTGACGATCAACTCAATTTTTGGTTAGACTTGAATTCGGTGTTTAAAGCAAAGATCACTAGAGCCAGCTTACGGCGGCGTAGACACCAATACAAATAAAGAGTATATTTGTGACACAACAACACCAAACATAGAAAAAGAAAGCTGATTATTGTGTGTGAGGGTATTCACCAGCCCCCGTACAAACGTCATTGGTAAATTTACCACAAATGAGCGAACCCGTGTGACTTACCCTAATAATTATGGTGTTAAACCAGCTGTTTTTAGCAGGCTGTGAATTTTGCTGTTACTTGAGAGTCAACGCATAATTCGAGCATGTAAATCAAAATAAAAACCCCTAGACAAAGTATACTAGAAGCATTGATTAAGCGAAAAATGGACATGGTTAGGTTAGGTGAGGTTGCAATGGATAAGAGCGACAAGTCGCTCTCCCACTTAGGCCACTTTTGGGCTCATTGGGATGCCATATTTATTCCCTATTAACCCTTTTTAATACTGAGTGGGGTTTTCGTTACTGAACCATTGTGTGTACAGAATGAATTTGAGTAAAGATTCTGCAGAAGTTATGGTAAGTGACGCCTAGGCCTGACCCGTGAGGATCCCCACCAGAAGTGATATGTGGTCCCTTCTGTGACGTAAAAGTGTATGTCCACACATGGCTCTACATGAAATAGTATGAATCGATGGTAGGTGTACAAATCAAGCTAAATACGAGTAAGAAAAGATATAACTACATAAAAAATTTTTAGGTATGGACCATGATGCAGTCGATGAAGTCAGGGATGAGCTTGTGGAGAATCTAACTGCAATTGCATACTGTCGGCGAGGAACCAAGTTCTGTGTGCTCAAACTGGCGTACCAAAGTGCTGCCATTTTTCAATGATGGTCGCTTTTTCTAAATGCTCCGAGTATCACTAAGAGTCAGTTCGCTATGATTATTGAATTGATCCCTGCAGACCCCTGCATTGTGTCGACAGTATTTCGACACCAAATAGAACTTGAGCTATAACAAAGATTTATAGATATTATAGATGGCGCATGTGGCATTGGATCCCAATTTTTGCTACGAGGAATAAATGTATTGAAATTTTGCTATACGTTTTTATAAATGGGTGTTGACTGAGAGCAAAGATTTATAGATATTATAGATGACACATGTAAAACCAAAAACGATTGTTCCTGGGAGATGAATTTGGATTTCAAAAAAATAAAAATAAAAAAGATTTTTTGGTGTGACCGCATATTTTGAAGACAAAAATCTAGAAATTGGTTGATAACAAGTATTTTTTATGTCGATACTTTAAATAATTTTACTACACTCCAACTGTTTACACTTTTACGAGTGATTTTTTAGATATCCCAGTGGACCAAACGCTCGCAAGCGATATCGCAAATGAGTGAGTTGCGATACTTAACCCGACAAAACTCTCGCAACCGAATCGGAAAAAGACAGAAATATGATTCATATATCGTTCAGTTTGTGGCAGTGAATGTTTCTTTTACGATAGTCGCAAGAAGTTTTGCGATACTTTTGTCATATTTCTAGCAAGTAGAATAAAATATTTACTGTGATACATTTTTGATTTTAAATATACTCAAAAAGTATATTAGTTTTGAACCCGTAGCAATATCAAAAAAGAGACTTTAACTTGTCTCATTCCCATATTGTCTCATATGTAAAATTTAATTTTAATGCTCTTCTTTGGCAGTTTTTATAAGTACTAGATATAAGTCACTTCTTTGCCCATGAAATAACTAAATATATCAAAAATTATAATTTCATTTTTTTTTTTTTTGAGTCATATTTCTGCAGTCTCGCCACTCTCTTCTGGGCAGTATTAAATAAATTTCTGCCTCTTTTGTAACTGAAATCAAACTTACATAAACAGATAAGTTATGAGAATATCTACACAATTTAAATTAAGTTGCCAAATTTACACAAGGTGACAGAAAATTTAGAAACAAAATAAATAATAAAAAAAAAATTCTACTTTTGCTTGAATGCATCTGCAGACCATATAAATATAATATTCACTTAAGCGATAGACTCTCTCAAAGAAAAAAAAGAGAACGCGGCTTTACTTCATAAGACAAAATCAACACTTCACTCGTGAATTGGATTTGGCTTACTCGCTCTCTCTCTCTTGCATTCGGGTTTTTTTTTGCCCGGTTGTGCAAAAGTATGTAACAGGGAGAAGGAATCAATTTTCGACCCTATAAAGTATATCAATTCTTAATCAGCATCAAAAGCCCGAGTCGATATAGCTCATGTCCGTTTGGAAAAAAAAATCTCCAACAGTTTTGACTGATAGGTAGTTCTATAGATATTTAGTCCTCAAGATTATGTTATCGATTTGCTGAAGAAATGAACGAGTCTTAAGTTCTGACCAAAACTCCGGGAGACTTGGAACAGCATTCGATACTGAGGGCAGTGTTACGAGCCGCTGACGATTTATGTATAACTGTAACCTTTTTCGACTCGTAAACAAAACACATGTGCTAATAAAACTGTCTGAACTGTCTTCATTATCAATTGAATTAAGTGTCAGACTGTTTTTTTGTAGATGAATTTCAATCACTAATTGGTGGAGTACCTTCTGCTTCCCTCTTTATCGCTCTGTGCTCCTGTCACCTATCAAAAATTAGTTCCGCTCGGCTGACAAGGCAAGCCCACAAGTGGACCCAAATTAAGCAACAGTAATTTGGTTTGTGCTATGCGTGAGCTGTTATAAGCGCGGCTATCGGTATATGCGTGCGCATAGGCAGTGGGCACCCCTTGCATCCGCTATAGCGAATTTATTTACCTTTTCGATGCTCGAAGATAGACCACTTTCAAACTAGTCTCACAGCTCTTATGCTATTGGTTTGAAAATGCGTTTTCAGTCTAGTTTTATAGACATAAAAAACAAACTTTAGTTCAATAGAAATTCTTTACAAAGATATGTAGTCAAATTGAACAATAACGTATGTAAATGAAGGCAATGAGTAAGTTGACCCAAATTAAGTTGCTCACTAAATTGAACAAATGAACATTTTCTTCGTCAATTGTTTAATAATTCCTCATTAACTAATTGTTCAGTGACTTATTGTTCAGTGAAAGTTCACTTTGCTTTTCATTTGCCACAGTTTAGTTACTCTTTACACAGTGACTGTTCACTTAGCTGTACTTTTTGGCTGAATGACTCTATGCTTAGTGAGTCTTTGCTTAGTTTTTTGGCTATTTGAAATTATGTTACAGAAGTTTGGAGTTTTTGGTTCCATATTTGTCGAACTTCCATTGTAAAATACCACAACAATATCAAGTACAGTTTCGTATATTTACCACTCTTATTACATATAGGTATTCAAATTTCATTAATATTTGATTCCATTTAAATCATGGCCAAAAACACACGCCAAATAAACAAAATATTATATTGTTTCCCTCGTGTATAATTCACATTCATTGGCCAATAATATGAGGCCAAAAATACATATGGAACCTCCTTGCTGGCTGGCTGTCTGTCAAATATTATATACAAAATGCCAATTTTAAAACCGCCTATAAATATGCAATGCATTTATGCAATTATCGCAGACGCACACACACACATACGCCTATTTATTTATGATGTTAATGCCAAGCGAAAATGAAAAATGAAAATAAAAATGGTAAACCAAAATCCTGCCCATGATAATTGCAGTCGGGACAAATTGTGGCGCAAAGTGGAGAGCCAGTCCGACGCCATCAAATGTTGTCATTAAATTCAGCCCGAATGGCTGGGAGGCGCGGATGCGAGAGAGTGGGAGGGGGGTGAGTCATAACCTGCCCAGGCAAACAAACAGAAATTGCATTTTATATTTTATTCATGTGCGCGCAAAAACGGGAATAAAAAAAAAATATGTTTGTTTATTCGCATTTCTGGCCCAGCGACTGTGAGAGAAAGAGAGAGAGAGTACGTACATAGCATATGTAAATACGTATGCATGTATGTACTGCATGTTCGGACCTCCACCTCTCGCTCTCGCTCTAGCCAAAAATTGTATTCAATTCCATTTTCGTTGCCTACTTACAGGCGAATGGGCCTGTACATAAAATCGCACTGATAAATAACGGTTAATGCAAAACAGCGACAAACAGCATCGTCGTCCATTGTTATTGCTGGCTGCATTTGAAAATTACACAAAATGCCCCACGAATTTTAAATCATTTGGCACATTGTGGGGGGGTTAAGTGGGAACAGAGGGGGGAGGGGTGGGGGTTTGTTAGCTAGTTTGCCATTTTGTTGTAATTGCTTTTGGCAGGGACTATGTGTTTATGTTGTTGTATTTGTTGCAGTTGAGTTGTCCCTTTATAATAGGGCCTCGTTATGCTCATCTAGGGCCATGGCAATTTCCAATTTCGTGCTTACGGGTCGGTACATATGTTGTAGTTGTTGTTCAGTTTTTGCAATTGGCTGTTGGTAAAATATGCCCGCGTTTTGTTTAACGCGTTTTTTGACTTTCCTCCCCATCCCCCTTCACCGCATTCCCGCCCTAACAAGTACATAATAGTTGGATGGTTGACAGAGTCAAGTGCGTATCAGAGTCGTAATTGCTTTCATACAAAGAGTACATACACATTTACATCTATTGGCTGGCTTATGATGCATCGAAAATTTGGATTTCGAGTTGTCCAACACAATTTTAATGATTTTTGTTATTGATTCAGATCAAAGTAATGGGACTTGGTTTCGGAACTAGAAGTTAAGCTGGGTAGCAGCTAGTACTTAGCAGTAAGGGCTACGTATATTCGATTTTTTGGGCGCATTAAGTTGGTACTCATGTCCCTCACTTGTGCTGACAAGGCCGACCATTTTAAATGTTTACTTGAATTTTTGCCAGCTATTTTGTTTGCATGTGTTTTGCCTGATCTTCGGTTTTTGACTATTCCAAAAAATAAAATCAATCAATTTGGATTTTATCGATAATTTTTATAAACAAGACATATAAAACCACCTAGAAATAGTTGTAACAATGGAAAACGAACAAGTTCTTTCAAAAGATGTCAAACTTTCTTTTGAGATATTTTATGCGCTACAAGAGCACCAGGAGACGACTACTCCTGATCTTCAGAATGTACAACAGCAACATCAGGCAGAGCAAGAATCTGAAACCAGGAGGCCTGTAAAGTTCAGGAAGGAAATATTGTTCGACAGCAGAAGAAGAGTGGCTGCGAGATAAGGGCATGGACCAACACAACAGCGGATAGGCTCCAATCTGCAACAACAGATTCAACAAGGCTCCAGTCAGCAACAATATTTTCAACAAGAAGTCTGCGACCAATATGAAATCGAACAGCATATAAATATACAAGGCTCTGTGCGACGCCCAACAACGCGTATTGTTTTACCACGTAGCCGGGAGTAGTCAAGCCCCAATGATAATGCCAATACTGACCAAACACAGCACTGTGAGGCTCTTGAGCTTGCCACTCTTCAAGCTAACAGAAGCCACAGCCGTAGCAACCAGCGCTACAATCATCAGCCGAGAGAAAATATTGGTCAAAAGTTTGACCAATTGATCAGCACTCTCGTGGAGCAACGGAGGAAAGCATCTCCTCTAAAGAGGAAGATTGATAAACTGGTAAACCAAATGATCAATGTGATGAACGCCATAGCTGCCATGATGACTTTGCTTATTGCGGACTAATAAGTATGTTTCGATAGGCGCATGTGGCGTCGATGACCAGAGACTCATCCAATGATGAGTAAATGAAAAATTAAGACAATTGTGTTCAGCCTCTGTGCTGAACAGTTTACTAAAGATATTTTATGTTCTAAGAGGGTTATACAAATTTTGGAATCCTACATTTAGAAAACATATAAAATATATAATATATAAAATATTCTAGGTAAGCGTCAACAGCCGGTTAGTCTTCCGGTTTGTATAAACGCGTCACTCTCAAAAACTTAGACGGCAATTTTTTTGGTTCAGATCCGGATAAGCATCCGGATTTAAATATGAGCAACATTCATAAGGGTCATTTAACACCGAACTGTATCCGAACTGACCATTTCTAATTTCATTAATTTTTTCCCCGAAATTAGAGAGACCATAGCTTGTTTACTAAATTTGCAGAAAACAATTGGAAATCAGTTATAATAATGTCAAGTTTAGTAACCAAACGCTGGCCACACTACACCGAAACCAAATACAAAAAATCATATCATTCCTATGACAGCTATATGATATAGACGTCCGACCTGCCTGATGTAGATATTAGGAGGGATCGATTTGTATGGGTGGGAAAAAGTCAACAATCGTATAGCGAAACGAAAACTACAGAAAATTCTTAGAAAATTACACCAAGAAACCATGAGTCTAGAATGAATTCGTAGCCCGCTCAAATCGATCTTAAATTTGAATGTAATTAAAGGATTTTGTCTCAGCTACGGAATTTAGCCATAGATTTCTTCTCCAATACCTTATTTTCTTTGTAGAAGTGCGGTTTGTAAGTAGCAAAAATAAATAATTTTTTTGCAGTCCAGTTGGAAAATACAAAATCCTTATATTCTTATATATTCTTAGAATCTATATCATGGTGATTATTTCATATTACTTAATATTTCAACATTGTATTAAGATTAAAAACTATTTTGCAACAAACAAACCCAGAGAAATCCATTCTTTAAAAAGTCAATTTTTTCCATTTGGGATTCTTCTGATATTTGCAATTTTTTATGCAAAACTGCAAATTAGATTTTTGCGGGCATGTCAAGATCTAATTTCGGAAAACATTTCATTGAAAGTCAAAGTTTTTTGCTTTTTCAAGCTTGGCGCAAGGTCAATAAATGGTTGATTGTAATTCTTCAACACACAACATTATTGGGATAGCAATGGTACGTCAACCGGCTGTTTCGGAATTGACCACAATTCACTCATCAGCAGACTTGATGCTTCCATTCAACTTTTTGTGAAAACCAGCGTAGAATTCCTCATGTGAGAGAGTACAGCCTAAAATTATGCTATGGTTTGAAGGTGGTACCAATTTTTTGTTAACCCCATATATGTACATTTTGTTGAAATCAAAAATGATGAAAATGGTAAAAAAGATCCCACTACAAAAAAATGTATTCTTACAGGCTGGTTGCCAGATTGTTTTATGTCAGTCATCTGGCAGTCTGCTCACACTGAGTAGAATATTTGGGAATTTTGACAGATGTCTCTAAACACATTTGGCAATAGTCAGTTGTAATTGACCCTGCCAGGCGTTTGCACATGTATGGAAGCAACTGGCACCTAAAAATATGTCATTGTGTGTGTGAACGCACCCTCAGACGAACTGTCTGGGTCATTGTTTCTATAAAGTCATGTGAATTTGATCAAATTATGAGGAAGCAATCAAAAAATTGCATGATCGATCGTTCCTATGATGGCCTTGCGATTTAGTTTGCCTGCTTTTAGGGTCATTGCAACTGTAACAAGATTTTCAAACAATATCTAGACAAGAATCCGTAATTTTTTTTTATGTATGTCATGAAGGATATTCTGTTTTAAATTTATGTTATTATACACTTGAAAAGTGTATTATATTTTGCCCGAAGTTTGCAACGCATAGAAGGAATCATCTCCGACCACATAAAGTATATATATACTTGATCAGCATGACGAGCTGAGTCGATTAAGCCTGGTCCGTCCGTCTGTCTGTTTCTACGCGAACTATTCCCGCAGTTTTAAAGCTATCGAGCTGAAATTTTGCACAGAGTCTTCTTTTATAACCATTTCTTGTAGCTGCCATAGGAACGCTCGGCCGTAAAATGGGTTTTAGTGAGAAAAACTTGTTTGTTTTCACTGTTAGCGTTCTTAAACTCGTTCATTATTAAAATTATATGTTTTCAAACTGATCAGCGAAGTTTGGTCGTTGGAGCGAGCTTTTTTAAGTGTATTAAAACTTCGGCACATACGAAGTTTGCTTTCCTTTCTCGTTTAATATTTAGTTTGCAGAGTTGACATTAGTGAGAATGAACACTTTATCAACAGCCTGCACACTTCAAAATCCTTCCCAATTACTGGCAAATCAGTTTACGTTTTTGAAGCTTTGCAGCTGCCAATAGGAGAGCACTTGTTTCAATTATAAAACTACAAATTGAGCGCCATTGTCGTTGCCTCCGCCATCGCTAGCTCAACCGCAACAACGGCTGTTCAGGGATGGTGTGGAGGCCAACGCATACGCGTCGCCCATTAGAAATCGATTGACATAACTCAAAAATTGTGCAAATTAACGTAAAACCAGCGAGCCAACGACAATATAGGGTGGGGACTTTGGCTCGTTTTGGGGAAAGGGTCTGTAAATAACAAGGCAACGTTCTGGGACAGAGTTAGAAATATGACCGAGCAAAAGGGGGAGTGTATGTGTATGTGTGTGTGTGTATGGACAACGACAATGTTTGGCGGCCGCGTCGTTGGCCGCCAGATGAAATACGCGAGCGGGCTTGGAGCAAAACCGCAGTCAAGTTTCCCCCTACCAGAAAACCCCAAAATGGGACTACAAATTTATGTAGCGATGTTGTTGTTGTTGTTGTAGCTGCAGTGTTGCAATTGTGTTGTAGTTGCATTGCCAATAACCAAAATATTGATTAGATGTGATGTTGGGAAGAGAGTAGGGGAGCAGATGACAACCGCAACTCGATAATAAAATGAAACCAACAGCAAAAGCAAGCAACTAACGAGTAAATTGTGTTCTGGCAAAGAATTTTTTGACATTTTAGAAAAATTTTTGTTACTTGTGGTAAAATAACTTTAGAGATTGTTAAGAGATAAAATAAGATTTCTCGGAGAAGAGGTATCAGTTTTCAGTCAGTGAAATAAATATATGTGCATAAATGTTTTTCTCTATCTTTTCTATAATAGAAAAGGTAAATTTGTTGTTGATATAAAAAGAGTGTTCTTGTATTCTATTCCTTGGTCACCATTATTAGTACCGTTATCAGGAATTTTGTGTATTGTGATTGCATTTTCTTAGGAAATAAGTATATGTGAAAGCTAAGTTTTATGTGAATTTGGCGGTAAAATAACGAAAGGCATCTTGTGGATGCATTTATAACATTAAACAACTATTTTATGAGTGGTTGTTTTCCTAGCAGGCCACGTGAATTGCATTTGTCAGCTAGAGGGCGTTGATTAATGATGGGGCTCAAGAAAAGTGCCACTAAAACTGCTGATATATTGCGGCTCAGAAGGACATTTCTAGCAACGAGATAAAGTGTATTTTAGACACTTTATTGAAAACAATAACCCTTCAAATACTTCCCGAGAGCCTGTACCAAAACTTCTTCCACCTCACCTGATGTTTCGTGTGGTGTTTGCTGAAATATACAAATTTTGGTCAACTGAGTAAAACAAAGTGGTTTTCTCCGATGAAAAAAAGTTGAATTAAGACGGTCTAGATGACTGCCACCAATATTGACGCTATTCCCGGCATATGCGGAAAACGGTGGCGGATCTTTTAAGATTTGGTCTGCTTTTGGTCATGCTGGAAGGTCTCGGAATCGATTTATTTCAACTAAAGCTTGGGAAGTGAACTTGCTTAATTTGGAAATAATCTTTAGGAAGATTATAGGATTTTTCAACAAGAAAAGGCTGCATAGGCTTCTCTTGCATCCAGAAACATTCCAGTTTTGAATTGGTTAGCGATTATCCCGGACTTCAGACCCATTGAGGACCTCTTGGGAATCAAGACTGCCAGAGATTTAAAGAATAGTCGAAAGTTTGAGACACTCAAGCAACTTAAGCACATTTTTGTGACAGAGTGGGCACAAATCAGCTGTTTAACTGTAATATTTGTGGATTTTATGCCTTAATAAGGTTAAAGCTGCAAAAGGAAAGCACATTAACAACCGAATTATAAACAAAGTTTACACACAAGAATAATAAAGCAGATAAATTGAAAATGCACTTACTTATTTCCTATGGACTTTGTTCATTTAAGCTAATATATTTCGAAGTTAAACAAATTGAATTGTTATAAGCTTTTTTGTCTTCTGTTTATTTGTACTAAAAAATACAAATAAATTTAATAAACGCATTCTATTCCGTCATAATCTTTAAAACATCTATGCACAATGTACATTGCACATATACTTATTTTTAAAAAACACAGGGGCGGGCTTGCAAGAGATGAAAAGTGGCAATTAAATGGCGTTGAGCTACAAGTATTTAGGAGTTTACTTCAACCACAGCGCCAGATTCAATCTGCATCTAAAAAACAAACGGGCAGACTCCAAAGTAGCCATCAATTGTACTTGGAGGACGTTGCTTGGCAAGAAGGATGTGCCTACTAGTACAAAATACAAGCTCTTCAGTGCAGCGCTGAGGTCCATTGTGTCCTATTGCGCTGTATAGGGTTTATACCACTTCGACGAAGTCTTCATTAAAAGATTGTTCCGCCTGCCACAGTATAAGCCAAACAGAATGGTACACCTGGAAACTGGACTTTCGCCTCTTTACGTATATACAGTCGACATCCATTTCAAGTATATGCAAAAGGTAATGCGTGTGCTCGATCACCTACTCCCAAAGATAGTGTCATCGTATTTACTGCGTTAAAAATAACAAAACTTCCAAGAGTGAAAAAACCTGGCGGAGAAGCTTTCCGAACCTTTACGTTTGGACGACAATATGAATTGTACTTAGGATGGGTGACAGCTACAGAGACGAATTTATAAGGGAGGCGCAGCGAGCTCGGTACAGTGAATTACTTCGCGAATGTATAAACGATTGATCAAACTAGAAACATTTTTATGGCGCGTGGTGAGATCCTGGCACTAAATTTTATACCACATATAAGGTCTGAAAGTTGTACGCTTTGTAATATGAGGGTGCGTGTGGACATTCTACTCTTTCTAATCGACTGTCCCATTATAGCAGAGACCAGGCCATTGGAATTCGGAGGAACTGCTTTTGGAAGAGAGGTGATCTTGGCTCTGCTAAATGGAGCAAATTGGACGTTGCTCTCCTCTCATTTTGCTGCAGCATTGAGGTACAGACACAGAACTGTAGCGGAGGCTAGATTTAAAAAATTAACTAAACACAATATTAAAAATAATAATAATCATAAAATTTAATGCTTAAGGAGTTTGCCGAAATGTATAATCTAAATAGTAATTAACTAAAAACCATTGGAGATGGATCTTTAATCTATCTATCGACGAGCTTGGCAGCCGTGTGTAGTACTGTCATGAAGATGGAAAGAGGATCAGGCTGACGGTTTATACACCAAGCCTTAAGCATATCTTTTAACTTGCCTTTTAAGTTCGATCCATGATACAATGGAAATATGTAAAAAATTCCATTTAAATAAAGACTACTACTGCTACATATACTTATTTCACTGAGGTATAACAAAAGTTTTCCCACAATCAAAAATCAATTGAATTTTAATAATAGATTTTCATTTGATATGTATATATTTTTACCCAACTTAATTACTCCGCTCCTCTCCTCTCAAACTGAGTTGAAATATATTTTTGGAATGCACCTGTGCACCTCAAAATCCAATCACCTAACCTGTAACCCCACCTCTCTCTACCATCTCCAACAACAAATACGTATAACCATACTGTGGAAAGCTGACAAAAATTGTTGACATTTGGCGCTGTTTATGTCATATTATTTGTTATACGTGGGTGAGTATTTTCAGCGGACATGAACGGAAATGAAACTTTTGCGGTGGCGCAAAATGCAAATGTACAGACACTTCTTCTATACATACAAATGTGTTTAGGTGGGTGTGTGTGTGTACAAATAGCGAAATATAATTGCATATTTCATGCAGCATTGCACAGAATAAACAAGAACGCATTTTCTCGCCTGAATTGGTATTTTTGGCCATTTTCAATTTTGATCCAAAAAACAAAGCTGAACAATTCGCAACGAACCATTATTTATTTAAATAATTGGCTAACCATAAAAAATAATTATAAAATACCCCGCCAAAAAAACAGAAATAAAAAATACAAATTGCCAATTTGCAGTGCCAGACAAAAAAGCATTGGAAATGGGAGAGGGAAAATGCTTTTAATAAATGAATAACGACGAATGCGGGTGAAATTGGAGGGCTGGCAGCAGTCGCGCAGCAGATTACAGAGTAGTAGGGAGTAGGCAGGCAATAGGAATCGGGTTGGACGTGGCAACGAATTCAATACAGAAATATTGATATTTTTTTGGTTTGTTTTTTTGATGCAAGAGGAGTGGGAATTTTTCAACTGAATGGAGAGACAGTTGAGAATTTGGACAAATTGTAGCATGAGTTGCTTAATGAAGGGGTATAACTACAAAGGAACATTCTAATAATAAATCAAATATAATTATTTGAAGAACAAACACACAACCAAAATATCCACTCCATCAAGTAGAGGCAATTTGTGAGGGGTGCCGGCAAATCAACGCCATCAGACCACCACCAGTCAAACAGATAGACAGACAAGTTAGTCAAAGGTTTGCCAACTGTTTATACACATGATGACAAAACGGGAGCAGAGGCGTGGTGCGGTGTGTGAGACAACAACTCACGCGTTGCTCATACGTCGCGTGCTCAGTGTTGGATTTTTTCTGTTTGGTTCCCATTTTTTTGTTCTGTTTCCTCCTGCAAACAAGTGTCAAAGCAAGCAACGCACATATTTGTAGGCGTCAACGGACAATGTTGCTTTCCAAAAGCAATTTTCATTAGCACACACCCTCACACACTTTAGAGAATCAAAAAAAAAAAAAAATAATAGAAAACAGAGGGCGTGTGACTACAAATGAAAAGAGCAAGCGAAAGCAAAAGCATTGAAGAAAAAATGCTATTAATTAAATTTTTATGTGATAATAATTTTGATGAATAAATCTAATAAAGAAGATGGTTATATCTGGGGTATAAAGTGATTTGATTGAATAACACAAGGCAACAAAATTAGACTTTTTTACAGTTTATTGAAGGGCAAAGATATACCAATTGGTGTATATAAGTTCGAAATGACATTTTGTACTGTAGATATCTCTGTTTTATACAGCATATGTATTCAAAATAGTATATCTTCGCTTAATAAAATCGTAAAATTGTTTGGGATAGTCTATTTCAAAGTTAAGGAGTTAAATCAAAACAAAAGAATGGATTCCCCAAAATGGATGAAAATAGGATGAAATTATTCAAAAATCTAGACGTAATGTAAATTCAAACATGAAAATCATCTAGAATCACCACCAACTTTTCAATATACTGCACCTTTTTGCCTAGGGTAATTGTCTGGAGGATTTTTGTAGCTGAAAAATCTGCTTGGATGAGACGAAACGTGACGACAAGTCTCTGAGTCAGAGATGGGCACGGGGATACCGTCCCAAATCAGAAGTTTTCTGTCCAGACAAATCCCGTCCCAAGTTCCTAAAATTATTGCGTATTAGGTATTTTCATAACCACCAATTAAATACTTGTTTCCCATATTTAACACCAGCTAGTAGCTTTAGAATTTTAAACACAAAACGAAAAAGTTAAGCTTACTTTAAGTTAAACTGAAAACTTTTTTCAAATTTCACGATTTTTTGGTCCGTTTGATCTACATTTTCTATTTTAACCGTCGATTTACCCGTCTTCATGTAAATCTAAACTCATATAAGAATATTGCAAATGTTAATATTTCCATAAACCGATTGATCGTCACCTCCTTTTTACTCGTCTTTCATTTCCAACAATTAAATCTTTAGGATAATCTGAACTAATCATAAAATGTTGTGTATTTCCGGATTTTTTTGAAAGCTTGATCTTGACCCGTCAAATTACCGGTCTAATTTTAATCTACATTATAGTCTAATACATTTAAAAATTTTGAAAATTACGCGATTTTTGGGACCGTTCGATCTAACCGTTTACGCATCGTCTACAATTGCCATCTATTAAATCTTAATGATTCCCAAAACTCATAAAATTAATTTATAAATTTTTTGAACATTTGTTCCACACTTTCTTTATTTATCCGTGTTCTCTTGCCGTCTTCAATTGGCATTGATCCAATCTCCATAATAATATTAGCTAGTATGAAAATTTTGCAAATTTGAACCAACTAATCATCAAGCGCTTTAATAAATACTTTTAAAATAATTTTCCAAAATTTGCGAAGTCGTCGAAGACACAAATGTAAAATTGGTTCAAATCGCAAATTTCCCTGACATTGTTGTTTTTGGCAGTTAGTCATCTTTGTGGGATCTAGAATCTTTGGTTTAGACTGGAAACTGCAGATGCAACCACGAAAGATTTCCGCCTGCCCCCCCACCTCATTCTGATTTATTCGAATCTTCTTTAATTTTAATATTTTTTCAGTGAAAGTACTTATCGAGTTCCGCAGAAATGAATAAGATATCTTTTCCCTTCGAATCAAAGAGATTATTATCCCACCCCTAGGAAGAAGTACTTTCTTAGTACGCAGAAGAGACTTTCTCTATACTCAGAAAGAAGCGCTTTTTGCATCCTTTAGAAGGCAGTTTTTACTTAGCCCACCAACGAGACCATTTCTGAAATGAAGATAAGCGATATCGCTGGCATCTACCCGCTGGCTTCTTCCGCTATCAGAATGTGCCCCAAAAAGTAGGCAATACAGTTTTTTAAATTTATTCTTATACAAAAAAAAAAAAAAACGAAACTATTAAAATTTCTTAAACTAATTTAGACATATTAAATTTAAAACTCTATATTTCCATATTCTGCAATCGACAATCCATTTCAACCACTCGATCACAGAACTCACTCGCATCTCTTTTCATATTCCTTCCTGTCCTGGCACTGTTCTCGTTATTATTTAAAAAATGCAAATACTCCAAGTACATATATAAAACAAACAAACAAAAAATATCCCACACACATACTTCTCCCCTCAAAAAACCCCACCCGTCACTACACACAAAAAAAAAGGAAAGAAGGAAAACAACGACATCGCTATGAAATATTGCCAATCAGAAATGAAACCGAAAATAAATCGATTGTTTCAACAGAAAACGCACACAACAACAACAACAACAAGATAGAGTCAAAATAGCAGCTACAACAACAACAACAACACGGATGAGGAGTGAAAGAGCAAGCATCTATTGAAGTTGAATGGGAAAGAACCATGTTGGGATCATCTCGCCGAAATTTTGCGTTACGCGAAAAAAAAGAGCTGTTGTATCTGTGTGTGTGAGTGGGTGCAAATTGAAACAGAGTTGAGTTTCCATCCTATACCCCATCATGTGTCGGTCGTTGGTCGTTCCATGGGCCTTTGGTTCGTGTCGCTTTGCCGCTTCTGGCCAACAGCCTCGCGGGCACAACAAGCGCGCTGAGTGGTTGCCTGGGGAGGGGAATGGCTGCGGATGGGCTTTTTGGGTAGTGCACGTTGCATTTGCATGTGTGAGGCATAATTGGACAGCATGGAATGGAGGTTGAATCTGTCTCTCTCCTTCTTCCCCATCAGTCGCATTGAATGGCAGCTACAATTCAGGATTTTTTTTTTGTTGCTTATATCTGCCTGGGCCTTTGCATATTGATGATGATGCTGACCCGTTCTCTGTTTTTCTCTCTCTCGCTCTCTTTCTCTCTTTGCTGTTGTAAGGTGGCTTTTCCGTAGAGGCCCCCCCCCTTTTTGAGTCAAAAGGTGCATGAAGTAGACTGGATTTCACTTTAAAATGGCAAGTCCATAGAATTGGGACACATCTGATTGAGTATTGAGTAAACTATGAAGACAATAGACCTTGGCTTTAATGATGCAAATTGAGGGAAAAGGAATTTGATTAGCAATTGGTCAAAAGAACTTGTATAGAAAATAATCAGGGTTCTGCATGTTGCTCTAAATAGAGAGGAATATATGGCAAATAATTAAAGCATGCAAACTAAAGGCTAATGGTTTTGACTTACTTAATTAATATACAAGTAAAATTAGAAAAAAAGCAATTATACTTTTATGGATATTGACTTCAAAATCAAGTCTGTTCAACTTTTAAGTTGAACACCCAAAAATTATTTTACAATTTTGATTGTTGAAAGCTATTTTCCCTTAAATAGGGCCGTGTTTAGTTCTCCAACGAAGATTTTCATAAAGTGGTCTAAAAAAGAAATTGAGTGTATTGGTGTGCGAAAATAAAGCGACGCAAGCCAGACGCAGCCGCTGCACTATGCTAAAAAAAACCCAAAAGGCTGGCCAAATGTTTTTATTAGTTACTTTTAATGGTTGGAATAGTTGTAGTGGTTCATCTAGTTTGTATTGTGACCGTTAATAAGGGGGCAATATACCTACCTGGTTCAGTTATGAACTCTGTTCGTAAGCGTCGAGCGTGCCTTATCAAAAATAACACAACGTTCAGAAGCGTATAGAATCGCGAAAAGTTAACTGATTTGAATTCAACAAACTGGATTCTATTCCAGAAAGTAAGTAAATTATTATGAACAATGCAGGAAATAGTGAGGAATTAATAAAAGTAGAGGTTTTGTTTTGTCACATTCTGAAAAGTCGTGTTGGAAAACGAAATAAGTCAAAACTCCTATCAGATCCTGCTCTTAAACAAAATTGTTGTTTAAGCACTTCTTCGAAAGCTATCCAAAAACTAGCAGCAGATAGCTACAGAATTAGTATCGGTGATGATTTTTAAGCGGTAATGCTGAAAATTCTGCAGTTTTTTGTAATTGTCGTGACATATTATATCTACAGTGCTCGACAGCACTCTCCCCAATTCAACAAACCAACTTTTTCTAAAGCACGAAAATCGACATGAAAAAAAATCTGTCGAATAGTTATAATGGGATTTTCGATGTTTTCGAAGCTGCCTCCACTTAAACTCGCATAACTTTTGTTGTTTTTGCACCGATTGAAAAGTTGTAAAGAAATTTAAAAAGAAAAAACCTGGCCGAAAGTTTCATTTTTAAACAAAAATGTGATAGGGTGAGAACTTTTAATGCTAAGGGCACCAATGTAGAAAAAAACATAATTTTTTGCAAAATTTAGAAAATTTATCGATATTAATGTGTTTGTAAATCCAAATGAGTATGTAACAAGAGCATCAAAAGAGTCAGAGAAGATTTTTCACGAAAATTTAACCGCACAAAAAACATGAAAGACATTTTTTGCAGATCCAGTTATATACAGTTTGCGAAATCTTTCTCCGAAGAAATTTAGATCGCTATCCCCATACGTGGATGAACTGTTGATTCCACCTTCAGTTCCAGAGTCAAATCAGATTTATTCTAACAATAAAGGCGTTGCATCTGACGATGATGACTAATTAGAGGACAGCGATTAGGTTTAAGAGATGGTAAAATGATAATAAAGAATATAAGAAATATTATGTAAATGGAATAAAATAAAATATAATGAATTTTCATTGTCATCATAGTAATGATCAGTTACTATACTCGAATCCTCTTCTTCACAAATCTGGAAATGTCAATTGTCATTAAATTTTATATTCAATTTATTCACAATCATAATTTCACAACATATTCACAATCGTTTTTGAAAAAAATTGTCCGCCATATTGGATCCGCCATTTTGTTTTTCTAAATTTTGACTTCGAATTCGTAATGAGCGATGCAGAAATACAACGAGTACAGACTTTCAGCCAAATCAAATACGTCTTTGAAGAAATTTATCGCCATATTGGATCTGCCATTATGTTTTTATAAATTTTGACTTCGAATTCGGAATCAGCGAACACGAAAACCCCCGGGTGGAGACTTTCAGCCAAATCAAATAAGTTTTTGAACAAATTTATTGCCATATTGGATCTGTCATTATGTTTTTATAAATTTTGACTTCGAATTTGTAATCAGCGACCCCGAAAACCCCCGAGTACAGACTTTAAGCCAAATCAAATACGTTTTTGAAAAGATTGTCCGCCATATTGGATCCGCCATTTTGTTTTTCTGAATTTTAACTTTGAATTCGTAATCAGCGACCCCGAAAACCCCCGAGTACAAACTTTCAGACAAATCAAATACGGCAAAAACCTTGCCGTAGACGACAGAAATGCTTTTCATACTGGTTTTTAGTAACCGAGAGATTGTTTGAGAAAAGTAGCACAAAAAGTTTTATTCTTTTTTTTATATATTAAATTATTAAAATGTATCTTTTGAATTTTTCTCTCTATATACCTCTTTTGGTTTGTATTTGTTATCGGAGAGAAGAATAATTGGTTGGATGGACTCAAGTAACTTGATTATTGGCACAACTAGAACTGAGAAAGCTTTGTCGCTTGGTTCATTGTTTCCAAGTTAAACAAGGCAACGACTTCACAAGTTCTTTAATAGCCACAACAAATTTCTATAGAAAAGAATAGAATTTAATGTTGATTTCCAAATTGCAAAAAAACAGATAAAAATGTGGAGGCAGCGCTGATAAACTAGTTGTTGTTTTTTTTGTAGTTTGTATTAAACTGTCATCTCTTATCTCTAGAGACCTTTTCCCGTTGTTTAAAAAAAAGAAGAAAAGCTCTATATAATTTCAGTCTAGTACAAACAGCTATCTTTACATTTCGTATCTCAAACAATACACATTTCCAATTACGCGACAGTTACCCCACGCCTCTTTGTCCGGCTCATGTCTATAACCCCATTCCAGTGTGTCAGTCTCCATTTGTTGTTATACTACATGGGGAGGCTCAATAGCAAATTGTATTTAAAATTTATATAAAATTCGCGAAGCATTTGTTGTGACAATGTCTGTGCTGGGGCTAGTCTAGAGTACTCAGTCCTGGTTGTCAGCCCCCTTTACCCCCTTCACTGTACTATAACAAAAAGAACAAAAAAAATACAGAGCCCACCACACGGTTATTTTTGCCTGTACTACAATCAACGTTAAAAATTCGCGCGATTTATGCATGCATGGAAGGACATCAGAGTGGATGGGTCTCTCTGTGAGTATGTGTGTGTATAAAATGGCAAAAAGCCTCTGTCGCTGCCTCTTCCTGTGAAACCCCTTTTTACTCATACCAGTTGGCATTTTCTCGTTGTTATTTCTCCACTGGCGAGTCACCAAAAACTCCGCGCTTGTTTATTTTATTGGCACGTAAATTTATGTGAAACTCGTTTGCCCCTCTTTCCCCTGCTGCTGTCTTTGTTGTTGTTGTTATTGCCGCATTGTTATTGCCATAGAATTCGCGCAGGTTTTTGTATTTCTGAATTTGTATATTGTGCTTTGTATATTTTATAAATAATTTTTGTTGAAAGTACATAAATGTGCACACACCCGATGGGAGAAATTTTGTTAGGGTTCGAACTGTACGGGTGTATATAGCAAACAGGCTACTAACTGAAATAGACAGGCAAATTCATTTGGTTTTATTAAAAAAAATATAAATAGATGTAAAGCGGCAACTATAAGTTTTTTACTTTATTCCCTAGCCATTAATACAGCAAAAACATCAAGTGAATTATGAATAAAACATTAAATTTTCTACGAACATTTTTTGTCACAATTTTTGATAGATAGATGACATTGACGATACATAGTTCTGACTATTAAACACAAGCAGTATCGTGAGCATGATTCAATTGAGTTATTGGTAATGTTTTAAAAGAAAAGGCCTAGCATCACTTCACACCTGAGTCAAAGTAACCGTCAAAACAATAAACTGAGAAAGAAGCAGAAGGCTCCAAAGAAGGCAAGAACAGCAAAGAAATTCAAAAATCAACTCCACTGAAAAATTAATGCAGCGGCATTATAGTCATAATGTAAAATCTAAACCAACAACTCAGATCTATTAAAAAAATAGCATGAAGGAAACCAAAACTTAAGTTTCTTGCACTATGCTTATTGGGAAGATTTGCTATATGTGGAAGAAGTTTGATGTGGCGAATGCTTAAAGTATTGCCACAGGTGCAGGAATTAACGACAAAGGTTCTAGAAACTTCCATCTCGCAATAAATAAAGCTGAATTAAAATATCTATTTAAACATTAGTTTAATGCATAGCTTATTTAATTTTGGAACGGTAAAGTTTTGCTGGGGGATTTTAGTTAAATATAAAACAGAGAAACCGTAACCTTTAACCGCTAAAAACACTATAAAATTTGTAACCGAAACCGTGATTTTTTAGCAGATGCGTGCTATGTAGAAGCTATGTTTGGTAACTTTTTTATTTATATTGTGATAGTTGAGGTAAGAAATTTTGTATTTATGTATTGTAAACGGACTTTATCTTTCTTCCGGGAATAATTAGGTCCGACTATCGCCGGCCTAATGTTGTCATTTTTAATATTTTAGACCTTTTTTAGACCCCTTTTGGGTCTTAAAATTGACCAATCTTAACGAATCTCGGCCAGAATGATTGGGTTCACATAAAATAAGCGAATGCCAAAAACTGTCTCAGCCGAACTAGTTGAAAGAGTACCCCCTTTGGTCAGCCCCCTTCAACATGATCGAAAAAATTTTTGACAGAAATGAAATCGGAGCACACATAAACCTATAAAACGAAACCCAATTTGATTTTTTTATTAGATTTTATTGCCTTTTACCCCCTCCAAAAGTCAACCCCTTTCCACCGATTGGAAAAACATGGCCAGAAATGAAATAGGAGCACCCAAAAACCTAAGAAACGATACCAAATTTTATTATTTTTAAGATTTTACCCCTTCTTTCCCACCATAAGTCAGCCCCCTCCCCACCGATTGAAAAAATATTTCCAGAAATGAAGTCGGAGCACCCGAAAAGTTATGAAATTTGATTTTTTTTTTAGGTATAATCCACTCACCCCTCCATAAGTCATAAGTCCTCGAATCGAAAAAAAAGGCCAGAAATGAAAGCGGACCACCCAAAAATTTATGAAACGATACCCTTACAGGTCGCTTAATGCGGTCAAACCAAATAAATCTCCTATCCAGTATAATGTCCAGGTTCCTGACAAAGGGTGTATGTGGTATGACGGAGTCGTTCAGCTTGAACCTTGGGATGCTGCATATCTTGTTCGAAGAGGTGCAGTGATGACTTATTTCCAGATAAACAGCAATGTTCCAACGGACGACCAAACACTTACAACGTCCAGAAAGGATTGAAGAAATGTGGACAAACTCAGCAGTTATTTGCAACAATCAACTTTACGAAGTTTCATCAAAATCGGATTATTGATATACATAGAAACGAAAGGTTACAATACAGATTTTTGGAATAAATGGCAATTGGTTCTAAATAGTTATGAAAGGTTTGATTGAAATAAGTTTCAGCAGGAAAATATCTTTTTTAATTTCCAATCTTTTAATATTATAATTCGAAATTTAAGGTACTTTTGGGTAACATTATGACAGTAAGTTAAAGTGGGGTATTTATAACTGTAATTCTAAGCAACGTCTACTTGAAGTTTTTCAGTAATCTGCGCACTTTGTTATTTGATACCTCTAATTGACAATGCAAATAGTTCGCTCAATTTTACATATGAGTCAAGAAAGCGCTTGAATATAGCAAACAGAGGGAATAATCCAAGAAAATTGCACTTAAGATGAGCACAAACGTTACACAAAATAGTGCATGAAGGGGTTTACTCATTTGTACACAGAGAAAACAAAATTGCCTGCACGGCGCGTGTAGAAATGTCAAAGCTAAACGAAACGTGTTGTGTCCTGCTAAATTGCACACACAAAATGTAAAATTCAGAAAGCTACACGCCACGTGCAGAAAAGCTACACGTAACGTCAAAACGTGTAGAAATCCCACATTTTCGTATAGCTTTTGCATATTTTTTTCTCTGTGTAGTACAATGCTTTCACTTAGATAACAATTTTTTTCTAATCATATTGAACTTTCATCATTTCAGGAACATTAACAACATTTGCGCTCATAAAATTTGAAAATATTTCATTCTCAATATGATTTGACGGCAACTCAATTTCTGAACAGGCTCTTTCCCTCTGTGCAGATATCTTCTTATAAAACGGCACCCTTATTCCATACAATCTTTAAAGTTTTTTATTGTCTTTTCTAATAGTTTAATTACTCATGAATATTTATTTTCATTTTCCATTCTAGAATGAATAATCTATGAATAAGTCCTTAAGAATTCATAGTCATCCACATAATGATAATCATGTATGTAACTTTCCCTTCTCATTGTTTACTTCACCGCCATCATAGTCATTCAATTTACCTCCACTTAACCTTCTTCACAGCCTTCTTTTGCCATTCACAGACAATCACACATCGGACATTTCCCCCACATTTGCCTTCACGCAAATCTACTCACGCGTCGTCAGCCTTAAGCCTCCGTTTATGAACTTGACTCCTCTACTCATCCGCCCACCCAACATCAAATCCTCGAAAACAACGCGTCTAATCTATTAAAAAAATCCTCACATGGAGGAAAAAAAAGTTTAACCAAAAACGGGACAAAGTGATGAATGAGTGAGAATGCATTTGCCACCGCAGCAAGCAAAACAATGAAGCAACCGATGCGAGTTGTAGATAAATTTCATAAATTAAATAGACAACTCCCCCAGTAGACGGTGCTCAAAAGCATATTACCGTAAAATTGCCGGGGCAACCCTTCAGAGGAGAGAAAAAAAAGTGAAATCCAAAAACAGAAAATCTCATTACAATTTCAACGCGATCAGACAAAGCAGGAAGAAGAACACACACACACACGAAGACAGCGGAAACCCTGCTGATGAAATGGATTTTTATCCCAAAACAGGACAGAAGCGAATCCGAGAAATGAGAGAGAGAGAGTAGAAAATTATGAAAAAAAGCAGGAAAACCCATAACAAAAACGTCAACAGCAAAAAAAAAAAAAGGAATCACGACATCAGCAAAAGTGGAAACCATTCCCTCAACCTTCCACTGATGCTATACAGCGCGTAAAAAATGCAAATCCCAAGTCAAAGCTTAGCGCCATAGACCTGCACGTGGCAACCTGGCAACATACGTGCCCCGCCTCCCCATACACACACACATATACAAGTATGAGTAATGGCACAAAAAAAAAGCGCTCTACGCAGGAATGGAATTTCAAAACGTATGTCCTGGCATAATGCAACGAACTCGGTCTACTCTGGGGTCTGGTCAGTGCAAAAGGGGGAAAGCAAATTCAATAAAAATGAAAAAAAAAAGGGAAAACCTGCGCGAGTTTGAGTGGGATAGGGGATTGGGTGGCTCTCCGGATCAATGACGAAAGTGCGTTGAAGTGTAGCACAAACAATGGCAAAAAGGCATAAGCAAATGGTGCACGAGAGATGTTCTAATGCATATGCTGGCTGACTGGATGGGGCGCTAGGAAGTGGGGGAAGAGGAAAAATACATATTTGAAATCCAGATAGGATTCATTCGGATTGTATGTTTAGGGTTTTAGGGAGTGAAAAAAACACACATTCGCCTGGATGCAACCATTCGAGGGGATATTTCAGTTTTCAAAGTGAAATCAAATTGAAGCACATGTAACTTCAATGGAAATGTGAGTATTACCCGATATGAAAATACTTTTGGACAATTTTGAATAATTTTAACTATTTATTTGAATGAGAAGAGTATTCATTTAAATGAGTACATGTTCTTAAAAAATTGTTTGAAATTCTTCTATTGCCAGAAATTAATCGAAACAACCTACCCAAGATATTTTCAAATTAGAAGTGAATAAACAAAATAAAACAAAAAACAGTCAACATTTTCAGCGTACCTGTTACGAATACAACGAGAATACACATTCAATTCTGTTTTTGCTTAATAGACAATGCGCTCAACCCAAGAGCACCTTTTTAAATTCTCTTTTGCTCATGTCTTTCAGTGACCGTTATGTTGAGAGCACACTTCAAAAGTGTCTTTTGTGTATGTGTGCGTGTTTATGAGTGGGGCTCCTGAGTGTGTGTCTCAGTCAACGATCTTTTAATAAACATATGTGAAAACTTATTATTATCAGCCGTGCTCATCTTTTCACTTCCCAAAAGTTTTGAAATTTGAAGCCGGTTTTCGAAAAAAATTTGGTCTTAAAAGCGCAAAAAATTCTGCGAAAGCGAAGATGGGAGCACGGCTGTATTATTAACCTATCAAATGAAATGCAGAATAAACTAATTTTTGTAGATCGACTCCAGAGTACTTTTATTAAACGTATATTCCGACTACCGTTTAATACACCGCATTAAGACATCTATCTGGAAACCGACTTACCACCAATGTGCGCACTTTGGTTACATCAGAAACGTTTTTAACATACAAGCTCCAGATTGCCGAGAATCTTAACCAACCAGCTACTTCTAGACAGGGCGCAGTGCTTCAACGGCTGGGAGATTAAGGAAACAAGTTCAATGTATATATATTCGAAAGTCACTCTAACCACTGGGAGTACTCTCAAAATATTTTGCTAGAGACGATTGCAAATGAAATTTGGACTCTTTATAAAAACAGAGCGGAGAATAGCACCACGAGAAATCTATACCGAAAAGTCAACCATGCTTCGTGGGATGGAAACTGTTTTCACGACAAATACGGCCCGTTTCGAAATGACGGCACTTAACTATACCCCATATAAACGTTCTACAAACACAATACGTGGCCTTTGTAATCTACGGGCACGAGGGGACGTCGAGCATTTGATCGCAATCTGCCCGATGCTGCGCGAGATACGGGCTTTACATCTACAGAGCTCAGTGCTGTCTGAGGCGGAAACACTAGAGTGGATGAACGGGAATAACAAAAAATTTTCGGAACCTCCGGTTTGCAGGTTTGAACCAAAATTTACCAACGGTTAAGGTTCGGAAATTTATGGTTCGAGGTTTTTTGGGCTTTGGTTTTGGTTCGAACCTTGGTTCGTTGCACGTTCAACCCAATATATACAAAATTACAATACAATAGGAATACACCAGACGCATAAATACATTGTAAGACTGTTAGTTCTATGTGGAAGAATTTCAACTTCTGTCTATTCCTATTAAAATTAACACACACTTTATAACAATTGAAACCAGTAATTGGTAAGGCCTACCTACAGGGGCCGAACTTCGGTATTCACACCGACCCAAGCAAACGCGTGCCGAGGCTAGTACCAAGAGAGCCAACATTCTTTCAGTCGCTGGCCAGCGGTTGATGAAGTAGGTCAGCGCTGGTTTGCGTCGCTTTATTGTTGCACACTAATACACCCTCACTTTTTAGCCTGATTTAAACCGATTGCTATATCAAAATATATTCACAAAATACTGAAAAATCCAATTTCTAAAAATAATCAAATTTAAACCGTTTCCATCAATTGAAATACTTCCCCAAAAAACAAGAACACACTCAGACTTCAACTCACTGACCACCAATTGCAGGCTTAGCCAGACAAATCCATCAAGACAGCACAAGATGATACGCAATGGGCATGAAAATGTCTGCAACTGCCTGGCAAACATGTAGAGTGGTTTGGGGGGTTGAGGGGATCAAGTGCACAGCTACCAGGACCACGAAAAAAGTCAACGTTTGACATTAAACAGCGACAACATTTTCGCTTTGCATGCAAAATGCCGACACAAAGGGCCAGGATGGACAGCAAACGTCGCGTTGCGTCGCGACGCGAGTCTTCTCATAAAGCAACTGACAACCACATTGGTTCTTGCTCCTGCTCCTCTACTAACGACCCGCGCCAAAAAATGTCCACCAGACAGCCAGGATGGCGGAAATAGAGCAAAGTTCCCTCAAATGGGGGCAAAAAAAAAATGGCACACAAGCTACTTGAGTTTGAACCGGCGACGATGCTGCACTCTTGTACCCCGACCATTTTCTAGTTATTTTTTTTTCCGCGCTCTCAGGCATGTGCCTGACGGGTTAAGGCGGGACAGTTGACCACCACAATGTGGACAGGAGGATAGGAGGAGGTGAAATGGCGGTCGTCTTTTCATTGTTAGCCGGATGACTGTTCGTCCCTTCCTCCTTAATGGCAATGATTTTGACGTCTGTTTAGTTGGCCCTTTTGTGGCTCCCTCAACTTGGGATGGCTAATGGCCATTTGTTGGCTCCACCATTGAAATGTTTCCTCTGTGCGGAGGGAGGATATAGGGAATAGCTACGGAAGCGTCTTTTAATCAGTGCGTAATGGTAGCTGACAGGTGGAGATCTGGATTGCTATCTAATGGCCTTAGACAGGTATGGTCTAGTTAGATACCAAAATGAAGGCTCAATTGAATTATTAAATCAGGGAATGGGTATAAGCGAAGAGCATACAAAAATTTAGCTTTTTTTTTGTGCAATAGTAAAATTAACCAGTAATATCAAATGGACTGTTCTTGTTCCGAATTTATTTCTGTAGGAAATTTTTTTTCAAATGCTTAAATTTCGCAATTATGTATTTATCTCGTGGCGTTCCGAGAATTTTTAAAAAGTTCGCTCCTAACTAAGGCCATGTATAATTTCTATGTACCTAGAAATTTCACTGTTGACTATATACTGTAGTTTAAAACTAGAAAACGTCGACCAAAAAAGCCAATAAAAACGTAAAGAAACTTAAGAGCGGATTAAGACGACATTTACAAGATGAAACAAGAACTTTAAACAGTAAATTGGTAGAACAGCGAAAGCTGTGCGAGATGTGAAAGCAAAACCGCAATAGCGCTTAAGCAGTATTCACACCACCTGATTTCACAGCTGAGTTTTTGTCATACCTGAGACTCAAATAACTCAGCTGAGCAACTCAGTTTGGCATTTACCCATGCCTGAGCTCAGTTGCTCAGTTGAGTCAGTTACAAAAGTATTGGTATGTCGGAATAATCTGGTTCGTATAAACATTTTGACGTTAATGATTGTGCTAAAAGCAATAGTTTTACAATTTATACACACTTACCAGAGATCTGCAGAAGTTCACAGCAACTGCTAGTATACTGCACTTGATCATGATATTTTTCACAATCGAGTGTCTCAACCACTGCAAAAAAAAATGTATGCAGTCTTGACATATTTGTGCTTCGCTTATACAGTGCCATTCCTTATACTCGTGATAGCAGAGAGCGGGTGATGATGGAATCACCGAAAACATTTTTGCTATTTCGCAAGCAAAAGAGAGCGAGAGCAGTGAAAGTTACAGATACCCATGTATTACTAGTGTGTGCTCTGTGAGCATATGAGTGCCATTCAAAAACTAAAACAATATGCGGCTTAGGGTGAAGCAGAATTCACCACTTTGACAGACGAGCGCACACAGAACACTCAGTCACAAAAATAGCCATATGACAACGAGTGTGTATTTAATTTGAATGCAAATTTTGGGTGTATGCCACATCGCATACGCTTTTATAGCGAGTGTTCTTATAGTCAAGAAAACAGGCACTCTTGCAGATCTCTGACACTTAACTTCTTATTTTGTCGATTTGCTTTATGATACTTTTAATTTGCAGTTCGTATGCACAGAAATTTTATGTACACAAAAACAAAAACAATATTCAAAAATTGATAGCAAATGTAGTAGTAGTAGTAGTAGTTGTCTTTATTCATCGCTATTTTCTTAAAGGTTCGAACATATAACAAAATTCTAGACATTTTTAACTAACTTTAGTGGCTTGGTGTATAAACCGTCAGCCACATCTGATTTTCTTCCTTATGCTGGTACGACACACGGCTGCCAAGATCGTCTGAAGATACCGCATCTTTCCCAGCACAAAGAAGATCGGAAGATCATCAGTCTTATCTAACAAATAACATTACATAAACGTTGTTTTTAATATGTATTGAATAATTAATTTAATTTAAATACAAAAAATATGAAGATTAACATAAAGTGAAACAAAAATTCTTCGATTAAGCTTTTTCTATAGATTATTGCTTGCTCTATGTAATTTGTAAGTTTTTACCAATTTTTATCATCACTCCCATTTAAAACATCCACAATCTCTAAGTCAGTTAAACATGTCTTTTTGGAAAATCTCCATCTAAATTCCCGCAGCACTGGGCATCTTACAATAAAATGTTTCATCGTCTCTTCCTCATTAAGATTACATAGGTTGCATTGTCGCATAACAAATGTATATCGAAAGTACTACAAGTCAAGAAGTGGCAACGCAATTCCACCTGCAATCAACTATATTTTTATCCTTGGGTCGTTGTACAAATTCCAAGTTTAATTATAAAAACGAGAACTCCAAACTAACTTCGATCCGTGCCGAAGTTTTTATACACTTGCAAATGCTGTTTTTGAAATGTCTGAATTTAAGAACGCTTACATAAAAATCAAATAAAAATTTCTAACTAAAACCCATTTTCCGACAGATCCAACATCTGATTTAGACCAAATTTCGCGAATTTTCTTAAAAACAATCAGATTATCAATCGCCAAGTTTAAGAACGATAAAATTGAAAACAAAAAGTTTTTCTCACTAAGACCCAATTTCCGACCGATCGATTCTATTGCAGCTATAAGATATAGTCATCAGATTTTGAAAACCTGTTTGAGAGCATATAATATTAATAATGTCCGAGTTTGAGGACGCTAGCATTGAAAACAAAAAAGTTTTTCTCACCAAGACCCATTTTTTTTACCGATGGTTCCTATGGCAGCTATAAGATATAGTCCTCCGATCCGGTCAGTTTCGACATATGAGCAGCGTGTAGTAAAAAGAAGACTCTTTGCAAAATTTCAGCTCGATAGCTTTAAAACTGAGAGACTAGTTTTCGTAGAAACAGACAGACAGACGGACGGACAGAGCTCAATCAACTAAGCTCGTTGCCCTGATCAAGAACCTATATAGTTTATGGGGTCGGAAATGAATATTTCTATGAGTTGCAAACTTCTGGGCAAAATTATAATAAAAATGATAATCTAGCTCTTCCTTTATGGTTTCCTCCCAGTGGAATCAGTCGCTTCCATTTTTGATTTCACAAAAAGTATTTGGAATACTATTACAAAATGTTTTCGCATTCATTAAGCAACTATTCAAGATTCAAGGAAGTTTGTCGCCTATCTTTCTTCGTCTGCCTTCAGTATCCATTCCATTTAATTGTATGTTAAGCAATTTTCCACCACCAATTACACTTGGATTGGCATTCTCAGAAGCTGTTGTACCCCAAGGCCACGGGTGCCATTGCAAAAAATATATCTCAAGCAATAACAGCAAGAAATAGAAGGAAAAAACCGATTGTTGTTTGTGTGTGTGTGCCGCCGTCAATAGCGAAAAGCATTCGGTCACCGCGAGCGAGGCGAGCGCTAACTACGCATAAGCAACATTGATGTTGCATTTTAATTTGCCAGAGACATAGGAGAGAGAGAAGATAGTCACATATGATGTTGTTGTTGCAGGTCTGCACGCGCCGACAACATAACATTAGCACGGAAAGAAAGAGAGGAGTGCACGCAAATGAAATTGTTATGGCTTTATGTAGGCTTATGGCTTGCGTGGACTGTATACGCGAGAGCTATTCCTTTAAGCAAAACAACAATGAGTGCTTGGCTTTCTAGAGTCTTTGCTAAAACCATGAAATAAGATTTCTATTGCTTAATTATTTTCTGCGTTCAAGTTTTAACAAATTATTAAAGAGGCTGACGGCTCTCATTAAGCGGGAAAAATCTCATGAATATTAAGTTATAACCATAAAAATTTCATTTCTTCGACAACAAAAACTGCACTCCATGGGAAATTCTAATTTAGAATAGAATTTTATTGAATTTCTTTAAAAAAATATTTATTGTTTATTTATAAATCTACTTCTGTATTTGTGGAGAACAATAATATTGTTTTGGGGTGTATTTTGATATTTTTTTGAGTTGGTTCGCTTCTAAAATGAAATATTTATAACGAGACAAAGAAAAATATTCAAAAATGTTTCTGTGTAGAAATTTCTCTATGTCCGAACATAGATTACACATCCAAGCAAATGTCTGGAGTGTCAATATTCAGCCACCAAATAAAAACACACACACACGCATACAAAAATACCAATTTCATTGTGGAGGAAACGAAAAAAATAAAGCGGAAAAAGAAACTCTCTGAACAAATGACAAGCTCAAATGGCTCAAATGTTTTTGTTTGCAATCATATTATATTTATGCAGTGCTTGCTGCTCGCTTTCTCTCGCACATGCACACAGTCCGCCCCCGTGTGTATGCTAGAATTTTTTTTTTTTTTTGCTCTGGGCAGAGTTGCAGAATGAGGGGAAGAGTTTGCCTAATGCTCGTTTGGGTTAATCAAGGCTCGAGATTTTAAATTTTATTTATCATTTGGGGGGTTTTGTTGATTCGGGATTTTTTTTGCTCTTTGGTTGATGAGAATGTCGTTTGGTTATTTACTATGTGGAACCCCCCTCAGAAAATTGCATATATTTGGCAATGGGACAGTGTAAATGTTTAAATATGTAAGTAATTTGTATATATGGAGAGGTGTATATATCAACGCCCTGGCACCAGGCCCAACCCAGTATAAAAAAAAAACTTTGGCTTTATTATTACTTTTTTACGCGGGGACAGGGCTTAAAACCCGTGAGTGTGTGTGTGTATGTTACGCCCTTTTTTCGGACAGTGCATTTTTAATATAATTTTTACAGGCCCTTCGCCTCCTCCTTCTCTTCCTTTCAACACCAAACCCGCAGCCACAATTTTTTTCAGATTTTTTTTTGGTTGTGTTCTTCCCCAGTCCAAGCCCCAGCAAACGGCAACCTTGTTTGCAGTGGGCGTGTATATAATTTTTTTCAACATATATGTGCCCTGAACGGATTCTTTTGGGGGTTGGTCTCCGCCCATTGGCAACTGTCCGGTTTGCAGGTGGCCCACGTCGTTGCATATGCGAAATGTTTGCTTCGCTTTGTTTTTTTTATATTTTTAAAATTTTTTGCATTGGCCTGGTGGGTGGGTGAGGGGTGGTGTAGAGGAGTTTTAAAACGTAATAAGCAGGCGGCGTTGTCACGCATAGAGTCGAATGGAAGGTGTTTACAACAAGCAGGAAAAATATATATTCTTGATGTTGTTGTTGCTGTTTTTACTTTCTTTTTTTTGCCTCATAAGCAAAAAGTATTTTTAATGAATTTTTATGCTGGGTCGACGGATGGAATATTGTTTTTTAGTGTTTTTTAATTAATTAAAAATATAAATTAAAAATTGCATAATATTTTAATTGAAATGGAGTTGGAGAAAGCACATAGTGTGGGAGGGATAAGAGAAGTTGCCAGCAGGTAAAGTTGTTTGTACAGTAAAAAAAAGGTCTCGCATAGAGACGGTAAGAAGGGAATGTGTGTGCAGGAGCCAGAAAATACTTTGATTAAGGATTCAACTCAAACAGATAATATATGAAATGCAACTGGCTAGCCAAATGTGGGGAATCTTGATAGTACCAATAATATGCAAACTTGCAAAAATTAGTACAGATCAAAATACTTTTTGAAACTTTTCATTTATTTATTATAAATTTATTTTTCAATGTAAAATTTTATTTTTTTCCTTCCATGATGTTAAAGATACATAATATAAACAACAAATTAGGCGACGAACCTGAGGTACGCGGCCAAATATCCATAAATTATCTGGATGGAATCTATTCCGTCTATCTGGAATCTAACCAGTCGATTAGAGTGGGGAAACCAACCGCTGGGGGTATCGGATTTCGCATATAGTGGGGATGCTTAAGTCCCGGAATATAGCGGTATTACAAACATACCGATGTGCATTTAAAATGCTGAGAAGCGCCTTACACACACCTCGTTTCTCTTAGTAGTAGTGTTCCCTAACATGTCATTCCCCAGTTAAGCGTAAGGAG
This sequence comes from Lordiphosa magnipectinata, assembly GCA_037044535.1. Taxonomy (NCBI): domain Eukaryota; kingdom Metazoa; phylum Arthropoda; class Insecta; order Diptera; family Drosophilidae; genus Lordiphosa; species Lordiphosa magnipectinata. The sequence continues at coordinate 347,088 of JBAMBO010004117.1, forward strand.
GACAATGGACTTAAAAAGCCTGATTTTAGTCTTGAGGGAAATGCCACTCTCCGGCCGGAGTAGCCAGTCCATCCTCAGGAGTTTTAAATGGGTAGAGCAACAGACTCGATTAACTTTGGGCCTCCAGGTGAGCTTATAGGCAAATGTAGCCCCATTCAGAGTGGGCCGAGAAGTTTTGCCTTTAAGAAGTGCAAAATAAGCATATGCGTCTTCTCCACTTTAACACCTACATTCCTTCGTTAGGCAGAAAGGGACTGGGACTGTTCCTTGTAGCCAAAAAACACAGTGTCAACCGCATAGATGGCAAAAGTCTCTCTCTGACCATACTAACAAACGAACTGCGCTTACAAATCATTGAATTATATTATCAAAATTCGTGCTCTGTGAGAAATGTGTTTCGCATATTACGTTCATTTTATAATTGTCATAATCGACCCACCGAACAGACTATTCAAGGTATTGTGACCAAATTTCGCACCAGCTTCACTTTTTCCGACATTGATCCACTATCCCAAAGAGAATATTGCTGCTGTATCGGCCAGTGTCAATGAAGATCGCGATATGTCAATTCGTCGCCGCTCTGAATTTTACGTAAGGACCTCGGTATGAAACCATACAAAATACAGCTGGTGCAAGAACTGAAGCGGGGTGCCCTTCCAAAGCGTTGTTTGTTTTCTGAATGGGCTTTAGAAACGTTGCTTCACTTTCTTATGCTGCTTTCAGCTGCAACTGCAGGTACAGAGTATATTACAATCGTTATTTTACTTGTTTCCTTAAGCTTTTTTTATGGGTGTAATCAATGGGCAGTAGACCATCCGGATATATTTTACGATATTCTGTTTAAGACTTCAGAGACCGCTCAAAAATCAAATAAGATAACAAAAACAGAAAAAGTTAGATTGGCCATTTTTAATGGTTTTCGAGATGCATCAAACTGTTTTTAGTCCCTTTAAAAAAAAACCACCACTGTTTTTTAGCAGATTTCAGTACTAGTTTTCTTTTATGTTTCTGAGTTAATTATAGTTAGGAGTTAAATAAAAGAAAGCAAACATTTTCAAAAAAATTTCAAATTTGAAGTGAATGTTAACAAACCTAACATTTTAAGAAAATCTATGCATTTTTCATATTTTGCCCTTGAATTCGGGTAAGAGATTTTTTAATTAAAATAATTATAATTTCAATATATTGTAACATTTGTACTTAAATCCAAATTAATCACAGCCCCATCCCTATCCCTTAAAACTTAACTGCTTTTGTCTATTTCATACAACCTCAACTAGGTCGTACCACAAAATATGGCTGCTCTTCGCTGGGACATTTAAATTGCTTAAATCCATCTGGTATGGTAGAAGGTCGCGGTTTGTGTTCATCACGCAGAAACATGCTATTCCAAAGTAGGTTCGAAAGTATTGCATGGCCACGTTGACTAAAATGAAAACAATCATTGGAGAAGAAACGCCAATCCGTTTGTCCATTCGGCAGAATAGGAGCGGTAACATTTGCTATCATGGGATGTGATATGATGGCGAAATCCTCCCGTTGAAATTCAGGTAGACGGGCAATCTCTAGATCCAATTGCTGCCAGCGTTGTATAGTTTGCATACGTTGTTTCAGTTCTGCGGTGGTCAAACGATCATTGATCAGGCAGTGACAAGCCATACGGTGCACCAGATAACATTGAAAGGGCACCTGCTTCATTGTGTTGAGGGTAAGCAGTATATTGGGTACCACAATTAGATTGATCAGCAAACGTGGCACATTGTCGCGTAGTAAACGAAAGGCTTGACGCAGATCCTTGGCATGATGATTTAGAAACTCTTGAGGATCATCCCAGTGGCATAGATCCGAGCAAAGATCATTGTTGCCTATGTACACGGTAAGCAGTTTCCAATGACGTTGCATATCCACTCGAGGATTACGATTTAACAGTTCAATTAGCACTCGAGCTTGAAAAGGCAAATCTTGTGACATGATCATGGGTTCGGCTATATTCAGACGAGAGGTTTGATGATTGACGACCAGGGTATTGCCGACAGCAAATCCATAGAGTTGTGGATTAAAGACTTTCAAAATATTCGGTAGAGTTAGAAATTTCCGCCAATTAGCCAGGCCTCCACCGGAAAATGTCAAGCCACGAAATTCATTGATCATATCCAAGGCATTGTTCGACATGATGCCATTTCCGGCTGAAAGTGAATCACCAAAGGCAGCTATGATGTCTATATCACCGGGACGTAGGCGTTCCACAGAAGTGGGAGGACTTGGTGAACGTGTATTGTTCAAAGAACAGGGAAATTTGATTTTTTTCGATATGGGAACTTGCATTTTTCCCTCTCGCGTATTCCGATAATTAAGAGACTCGATATTTTGTAGAGCTCGGCTTAAAAACATTTCACGAGTTCGGAGCAACAGCTGACGCAGGTCCTGATCGATTTCCGTATATTGTTGCATACCATTTTTGAGTAGACGTGGATTAAAGCTCTGGGCACGTATTCCAATGTCGGCAAGTAACTTTCCGGATCGATTTTGACGTCGAATAAGTTTACTTGTGGAAGTAGATGGACTTATCAACAGTAAAAGTAGCAGCCCCAAACAGCAGGACATATTTATGGAAATTGTTTATGCATAAGTCGATCGTAGAAAGTTTGACCAACAATTTTTATTGGGTTTATTTTAGGTTTTAAAAGCTGCCGCTTTTAAGTTAATGTGTGAAATTTAAGAATTTGGTACCGAAAAGTTTTTTCTTCATTAGATTTTCAATTTTACACTAGAAAGGAGTCCAAGTTCAGCTTGTACTTGTTTTCCCTTAACAAAAATTTTTTACAAATGTATAAATTACGCGAATTCGACAGTAATGTTATTAACTTTGGTTCCTTCCGCGTTTTTTTTTGCGATCACATCTGAACACGTTCTCGTTCAGCTAGCAAATGTGCCGAGCGATTTTAATGCGGCTTTGTACAAGCCTCAGACAACATGAATTTTTGCCTACCCAAAAAACTCACTCACTTTGCTGACAACTCGAGCACTCAAACTTCCATTTCTTCCATTAAAAAATAAAACAAAACCCCCCGCACATCCAGCTCAGAACTCGACTTAACAGCGTTGACCGAGACACTTAAACGTCACGAAAATGACAAAGCTGACCAGATAGGACAGAGCCGGTCGGTCGGAACTGACTTGAGCTGAAAACATAAAGTGCGCTTGGGTTCAAAGAAACAAAATACAATTTAATAAACAACCAAATAATTACCTTGTGGCAACCGCAAAGCATTGATGCTACTACAACATGACATGACAACAAAAAAGAAATAAAAAATATACAATATAATAAATATAAATTGGAGCTAGTGCAAAATGTCAGAGGCGTAGAGCGAAAGAACTTTAAATTTTGGGCTAAATAAATGGCTTAACCTAGAGTTCAGACATTAAATGAGCGTAAAAATAATTTAGTAACCTATTTAATGTTTATAAAGTACTTTCCATTAGCAAGAGATGAGTCAAACCTTTTTACTTAATTGAGGCCAACTTAAGTACGACGACTTAAGGTAATTAAACAGAGACACATATACAATTTTTTTAAACTTTTTTTTGTCCTAAACTGTAAATCCTTCCTATCTTAATACTTGAAAGGGCTTAATGTAAAACATGAAATCATGGAAATGTGCTTAATAGAATTGCTTGAAATCAACTGTGAATCGAATTAAGAACGGAAGATAATGTTGATCATATGGAGGAGTTATGGACCTTAATCAATAAATACATGATGTGGTATGCCAGAAATTTACTCTGCACTTTTACACAGGAACATCGAGGCACTATCAACTTAGTAAACTTTCTAATCAAGGTCGCAACTCCGGAGAAATAAAACGAACAAAACCCAGAACATAACCATCGAAATTGTTAACCTCCCGAACCTGGACCCGAACTGGACCCCCTCCGATTAGAAAAATGTTCGGTTCAAAGAATCATTTTAGTCTGTTTTTACAAAACTTATGTAACTTTCACAATATAATGACCATCTAAAAATAATTTTACTAACTCGGCTTATTACATATTCGAGGCGGAAATATGTCATAAGTCGTAAGTTGAAGTAGTTAAATGGTAAAACAAATTCGTTTATTTAAATACATAGAGTGCATGAGGACTGAAGTTGTCAAAATTAATCGATAATACCATTTTAATTTTTTGGGCAATTAAAAATTTAATTACCTAAACAATTATAATTATTTCGATATTAAAGTACAATCACTTCAATAAATATACCTAAAAATTAAATAATTAGTAATTAAAAGTAATGCAGTTTTTTATTTCATGAAAGTAGACAACTACAGCACTTATAGAAAGTGAGGCTAGCTTTACATTTTAATGTCCAGGCACTTTTGTAAGTCATGCTAGAGGACTTATAAAAGATAGCAACTACACAGAAATAAATGTAGAATGCAGGAAGCTGTACGTGATTGCATGCAACATGTAGAAATGAAAATGTAAACGCCGCACGTAGAAAAGTTAAATGCTGCGTGTGCAAAGGCAAAGTCTACACGACATTAGAAAATCAGCCTATTTCCCAAAACCTGTTGAATTTTTTATGCAGCAATACCCGAATACCTTTAGGTTTTCTACATTAATGATTGGATATTGAAATCCTACTTGCGCGTGTGGAAAATATTAACGAAAAATTTAGATCAGTACTGTATTCTTATATTTTCTTCTTCTGCCAGAAGATGATGCATACACACAATGCATCTACACGAAAAAGTATGATTTCAACAAGTTTTGACCGGGATTTTCAACCCATTACTTTTGTGTAGCTTTTCTGCATGCCGCGTTTAGTTTTCTCATTTCTACATGCGGCATGTGGAAATGGGTTGAAATTCATGAATTCATGGTTCGTTAAAAAAGTGCATTTTCACATATCTTACAGAAATGTTGTGCTGTTCATGGTGAATGCCAAAGTTTGCCACAAGGTACGAATCACGCGTGAAGTGTCATAAAATTTACACTGAAAACCCAAATAGCAATAAAATTACCTTTTCGAAGGTGAGGCTAGCTTTCTATTGTACAGTCTTGGTAGAGGACTTATGAAAGATAAAATAAGGTCCATTCAGGTATTGAATATCGTTTTTTATAGCTTCCATCCAAGAATCCATGATCCAAGTGTGAAAACCTTAGATATGTATAGGAACCTGTCCGAGAACCGAACATTTAACTTTTTAACGGGCCCTGCTTCTAATTATAATATATTATAAGGTAAAAAACCTGTACTTTTTTGCTGGCTAAAGAAATTTCCGAGTTAACAGTGATCCGAGCCGTTATTCCGCTCTAAACAAAATTAAATGCAATTTGTTGTTGCGGTGCCCTTCGAACATATTTTGGATATTTTCAAAGGAAGTTGACTTAATCAAATAGCTCAGTTGTTTAGTTGATCGAAATACTATTTCCTATAAATTGTGTATTTCTCTCTATTCTTTAATAAAAACATATTCACATAATCGAAAACATTTTTAATCATTTGAATTTTAATTACGTATTTTTCCTAAAATGTTAACTTAACTTAAGAGAGATGTACAATCTTTGTTCTACTTTTATATAAACATTTTAACAAAATTCAAAACGTCTTCAACGGCCTTTTCACCTTCCACGTAACACAGAATTGTAGGTATATACATTTAAATTATCTCTCTTAAAAAATCTGTTAACCCAATTTGAAAAGAACGCATGCGCACGCCTCTGTTTCGTCTCGTCAGCTCATTGAGAGTGTCTACCACAGCCACAAAAGATCTCCAAATATTTGCACATTAAGCTTAAGCTCTAAGTAAGTTGTGTGTAAAGTGATTTGTTATTGTTGTAGCTTGAAATCTTAATAGCTAATTGTTTGCTTAGATCTTTCAAATAGAGAGACACTTGACTGGTGCACAATATGCAAAAATGTAGCCGAACTTGATAGCGGTTATTGCCCACGCACAAAAAAAATTTAATAAAAATGTGAACTATAAATAAAACTGTATTGAGTCATGTGGAAGGGGAAGGAAAGGCGTGTCATCCACTGAAGGTTGGCCAGAAAAAGGTGTGTGCGGTAACTTCCGCTTTTTAACGGATTCTCAGAAACGGTTGCTTTTCGCTGGGACAGAGTAAATGTTGTACAGGCTGTCGCCAGTTATCTGATGCATTAGGATCCGTCTTGATCAGCATGCTATTCCACAAGGCACTGGTCAATATGGCGTGTCCCCGTTGACTGTAATGCAAGCAATCGTGTGAATAGAAACGCATATCCATTGAATTGTTGGTCATAAATAGATTCCCCAAATTTCCCAAAATTTCATGGGGTACAATGACAAAATCATTACGTCGAAATTCCTTTAGCTCCGCAAGTTTCCATTTCATTAAATGCAATCGAGTTAGCGCCGTCAGGTATTGATTACGCAGTTTTAGACCCAAACAGGCACAAACATAATACAAAAAACATTTGGACGGAGAACGTTTTAACAGTTTTCTCAAATTCTTAATATCAGGTGGTAATATCAGGCTGATCATTAATCTGGGTATGTTATCTCTAAGCATGGTAATGGTCTGATATAGTTGCTTCCATTGCATACTCAAATAGTTCTCAGTATTATCCCAATTGCATAATTCAAAGCAGATATCATTCATGCCCACAAAAATGGTCAACAATTTCCAATGCTTTTTCATATCCACTTTCGGATCATGCCTCATACGTTCAATTAGGACCCTAGCCTGAAAAGGCAAGTCTCTAATGGTCAACATGGGTTCAGCTAAATTAAACACAGACACATTCTTATCCGCCACTAGACCATGTCCTCGTGCATAACCATACAAATTAGGGTTGTAGAGTTTGAGGATATTGGGTAAAGTCAGGGTTGTGCGCCAATTTCCTAGGCCACCGCCTATGAAAGTAACACCACGAAATTCATTCACAGCATCCTTCCAGCTCTGAGAGAGTATGCCATTGCCAGCTGTCGTTGAGTCACCAAAAGCAGCTATTATATCGATATCGCCGGGTCTTAGTTGGGAAATGTTAGTTGGTATTTGTTTAGATCTTGCTTTACTTAAGTCACAGGGAAAAGGTTGATCCTTGGGCACCACACGCTGCAATTTTCCCTCTATGGCATTAGAGGTTAGAATTTCTTTGAGCTTAGACAGGGACTTAACCAGCGAGGCATTCCGTATGTGTAAAACTAAACCACGTAAACTATCCAGATTTGTGTAATACATGCCACCATCATGTGCTCCTCCTGCATGAAAGTGTTCACGTGGTATACCTTGAAGATCTATCATTTGGGCCGAACGGTTGGGAGGTTCAAGGCACTGAACCAAAGTGAGCGATAACGCGGTGAGCAACGAAAGCAGATGCATAGCTCCAAAGTGTTCTGTTCTACGTTTGATTCGAGTATGAATTGTTAAATTTAGACAAGGGGTAAAACTTGGTCAGATTATATAATTAAAGTAAGCATGTTTTAAATTGGGATCAGCTGGGGGGTTAAAGAGAGTACATCTATCACTTGGGTTATTAGCGGCAAATTGTGGAACTATGTGAGGGAATATTTAGGTCAGCAAACAGCAACAAATATAAAGGAAGCTAAAACAAAAAACTAGAGGAAAGGCCAAGTTGGACTGAGACGAAGTCGAAGTTTATATACCCTTGCAGCTGGTATAATTTATATTGATTTATTTTTTTATTTTTATTCAACAATTTGATTTTCGCTTCGACCAATGTTAGCTGAGTGATTTCCCAAACTCAGCAATAGATGGCGCCACAACTATGACCATTGCGGCAGCCCTGGCCACCTCTGGTCACACCATTCATCGAGCACCATCCCTGACGCGATAGCAGAACCACAACACGCGCTATCCCTTTCGCTCAGTTTCTGGCTTGGCTTCGGCCACGCGCGCCTTCATCGCTCCGTTCGACTTGACGATAATTGTTGTTAGCTTGAGTTATATTCAATAAATAAACCATTCTATTGCCAGCTTGTTGTATGGCAGCTAAACGATTTATTCATCAGATTTTAACCAAACTCCCCAAAATTGTGTGTAAGCCGATAATATTCATAACTGGAAGGCGTAAAAACGCTAACATAAAAAACAAAAAAGTTTTTCTCACTAGAACTACTTTTTCGACTGACCGTTCCTATGGCAGCTATATGCTATAGTCATCCGATTTGGATCAAACTTGGCAGAATTGTGTGGTAGCATATAATATTGATCAATAATAGGTTTGGGAGCCATAGCATTGAAAACAAAAAAGTTTTCTTACTAAGATGTTTTTTCAGACCTAACTTTTGTATGGCTGCTATAATATATAGAAGTCCGAATTTCATCAAACTTGGTGGAATTATGTAAAATCATAGAAAACTAATAATTACGAAGTTTGGTGGCGTGTGCGTTAAAAACAAAAAGGTTTTTGTCACTAGAACTTATTTTTCGACCGATAGTTCCTATGGCAGCTATAAGCTATAGTCATTCGATTTGAACTAAACTGGACAGAATTGTGTGGTAGCAAATAATATTGATCAGTAGCATATTTGAGAGCGATAGCATTGAAAACAAAAAAGTTTTTTCTACTAAGACATTTTTCAGAACTATATTTTGTACGGCAGCTATACTATATAGTTGACCGATTTGCATCAAATTTGGTGGAATTATGTAAAAGCATGGAAAACTTATAAATTCGATTTGGGCACGTTTGCGTTGAAGACAATATTGTTTTTCTAAATAAAACTACTATTTCGATCGATAGTGCCTATGGCAGCTATATGCTATAGTCATCCGATCCGGTCGGTACCGACAAAGGTGCAGCGTATTTGAACCAAAAGACTTATTGCAAAGTTTGGTTAAGATTGCTTTAAAACTGACGAAGGAGATAGCATAGCAGACGGACAGACGGGCATGGGAATATCAACTCAGCTCGTCATGCTGATCAAGAATATATATACTTTATGTGGTCGGAGATGCTTCCTTCTATGCGTTACAAACATCTGAACAATTTCATTTATACCCTCTACAAGGGCATAAAAAAACGGATTCTAATATAAAAAAAAATGTATACCGAACCGTACCGAAACTTATTTTTCGGTAAAAGGCAATGTTTTGGTTCTAACATTATTTCGGTATTCGATTCCGTATTTTTACCTGGATTTTAATTTCGGTATGAACCGGTAAAATATAATTATAACTTTTGTTCTAGATTACGGATCATGTTTGTGGTCTCCGCAGTATTTGACCCATTAAGACAGAATTGTATCTGTGCAAAAATAATTCTTATTGTTCGCTCTTTGTGGTTTAAGCTGGAATCCTGAGGTCCGTTTACCATGCAGATTATAATAAACTCTACCGAGCAATTGACTCTAAGGCTTCTCTTCCTGCTTTGAAAACTACTATTTTAACTTATCAACCTGTAGTTAACATGACCTTATGTTTTTCCTTTGCGTGTCGCACTTTAGCGGCGGAGCCTCTCGGTCTGTTGGGCGGAAGGTGGACTGCTATTTTGCCTGGGGTTCGCCTGGTCTATTTATTTCACAATACAAAAGTTTTGTTAAGACAGACTCTATATTTAAAAGCAAAATGCGTAAAAGTCCAACAACAACAATGTTTAGGTTCTTTTCGGTTTTTTCGGTTTCAAGAATAACGGTATACAAAAAACTCAAAATATCGGTTCCGGTTCAGGTTCCCGTTCTGAGTTTTAATCGGTTTTTTCGGTATAAGGATTTGGTTCCGGTGTGATCCCTGCTTTCAATATATATTATAGGTTATGTAACAATAGAAAGATTAAATTAATTGCATTTGGTGTTCCTTTAACACAGCTTTAGAAAAAGAGGAGGATGGATGATGATGATGTTGTGGTGTTGTCCTACCCCTCGTCTCCCATCCCGAGCACACACACCCAAACCCTCCCCTCTCCTCCTTCACACTCACAAATGTGGTTAATATTTGTTTTTTTCTCTGGTTTTCAAGGACTGAGAGTTCTTTTAATTAGAAAATCAGTCTCAAAAAATACATTCTTTAAATAAGCTGGCTGTTCTGGGTATGAGAAAAAAACAGAATTTTCCTACTACTGAGAACGAAAATACATGTTTTCGGTACATTTAGAACGAATTTTTTTCTGAGTGTATGAATGATCGTTCCTTGGACGTTCCTTATAGGTCTCAAGTGCTTATTTGCAGTGGGCATTCGATATAAAAGGAAATTACATATCATATTAAAGTGTGACAGTAAGAGGGTCTGCTGATGAGAGGACCGGGAGGCTCTTTAAACAGTACTGTTCAAACAAAACCAATTGCTATGCAAATGTAATAAATCTTTGTTGTTAATATGTGTTGATTATTGAGCCTTGAACTGACTAAACAAACACTTTGATTATAGATTAGTTGAGAAGCTGAAATATATGTAAAAAAACCTTTTCGGGTAACAAACTAATTTACACGGAAAAGCGGCAAAATTAGTCATCAAGCTACATGGAAAAACTATTATCGACATATTGTAAACTTAATTGTTGTTAATTGAGCGCGAAAACATAGAAAACTTTGCTATAACTTTTAATTGGTTTTTGCATATTTTTGTCATAAGAAGTAGCAATTTGATATATACACAGATTTAGTCAATTTACTTTAAATACTTAAATTGCTTATGCTACATATAAGCAAAGCAAGAACGAACCCAAGTTACAAAACAGAAATCTTTGTTTATTAATTAGTAACTATTTCTAGTTTCATTTGTTGTTCATTAACAAACATTTTCCATTTACAATTGACCCTTAAACTACGTCGTCTTAGTGAACAAAGTTTAAGTTACATGACACTACAAAACGACGCTACACGCTCGACCACTTCCTCAATGAGCACTTCCTAGAGTGAGTGCAAGTAAATTTAGTTTTGAATTTTATTAAATTAAAATCAATATAACAACAAAACAGAAATTGTCTTAAGTCTAAAATCCATTGTAATTAGTTCTCAGAAATCTACTTTCTCCTTGGGGACATACAAAATGTTTAATGGGTTTTTGCCATTCCTTGGGGTTCTTAATAACTGATTGCTCTAGCATGCTATTCCACAAGAGATTTGCCAAAACGGCATGTCCCAGCTGACTATAGTGCGAGCAATCGTGCGAGAAGAAACGCATGTCCATTACACCATTATTGGTAAAAATCTGCGTCATATTTGTAAGAAAATCATGGGGCATAATGGCAAAGTCTTGACGTTGAAATTCCGGCAATTGAGCAATCTCCAATTGTTCACTTTGCATTCTTTTTACTGCTTTATAATAACGTTTTTCCAAATATCTATCATAGCACGTACAGCCAAACCTTTGTGGGCCACGACATTCATTGGGAGCTTTACGTATCAGACGCATTATTTCGTCAATATCTGGCATTAGAATAAAATTGATCAAAAGTTTGGGTACATTATCTCTGAGCAGAGTAAAAGTTTCCCACAGCATGCGTTTTTCCATAAGCAGAAAGGCCTCGGTATCTTTCCAGTGACACAGCTCAGTGCAAATATCATTAACGCCCAACTGAATGTTGAGTAATTTCCAATGTTTTTGCATATTCACCCGCGTATCCTGGCGCATTCGTTCGATGAGTACGTGAGCCTGAAAAGGCAAATCGCGTAACATTAACATGGGTTCGGCCACTATAAAGCGAGCCACTTTCACATCTGTCATTAGGCTATGTCCCACCGCATAGCCATATAGTTGAGGATTGAACAACTTTAGGATATTCGGTAAAGTCAACACTGAACGCCAAGTTTCTATGCCACCTCCTGTGTAGGTATAACCACGATATTCAGTGATGGAACCCAAATTACTTAAAGCCAATATGCCACTTCCTGCATTCACTGAATCACCAATAGCAGCCACTATATCTATATCTCCAGGACGCAAGTGTTGTATATTTGTAGGTGTCTGTTGAGAACGGGCAGAGTTCAGCTCACAGGGAAATTGCTCATTGTTTGGCACAATTCTTTGAGTTTTACCTTCTTCAAAATTTTTTGCATAAATTTCTTTGATATCCAAAAGTGTCTGGAAGTGTGTGGAATTTCTTACAAAAAGCATAAAATCCCTTAAATTATCCAAATCGGTGTAGTACATGCTGCCATCCTCCTGAGCTCCAAAACGGAAAGGCACATGACGAGCACCGGATTTATGTAAAAGTTTACCCGAATGATTAAGGATATTCGATAATGACCAGGCTGTTGTACAGACAACTAATTGAAATATAATTATCAGAAACATTTCTAATGTCGAGCGCTTTAAAGTGACTGCGTAGCGTTCTACTAAGAGACTGTGATGATTTTCGGTACTTTGTGTTGGTTGAAACTTGGATTTTTTATTATGTGTACAAAATATAATTATGTCGGGTCGAAGTTTCTAAGTTACAGCCTTGAGCGGGGGGAATAACAAGTGAAACTTTTGTACACTGAGCATAAAACTTTAAAGAACTTAAAAGTTTATCCAACAATTCATTAAGTGTATATTATCTTATAATTAGATCAACAACTATAATTTAAGCATTTAGAAATCAAATTGCTTTTACATATTAATTCTAATTGTGTTTCAATGAGTTCAATTTTTATATTTATTTAATAGTTCATAAATATTCAAAGGCCAAACGCTTGAACGTTCACCAATAATTTATTTCTAGTTCGAAAGTTTGGACCCTTGTCAATGCTAATATAAATACTTGAGCCATAATTGAACTAATATTAAGTATAATTATTCCCGGTTAAAGTTCAAGAGCTGTCAAGTTTGCTATCGGTTTACAAAAATCTTGTACAGTCGCATTCCTGGTTCCCCCTTTTGCAAAAGAGTCGACAAAACAAATAAAACTCAATTAAATAAATGCCACTAAAGTTGAAGTTGTCTATGTGGTTTATCAAAATGCCACAGCATCATTTCATTTAAACTAATTGAAACTCATTAAGAGGCTCAGCAACATTTCAGAGCTGGCAACATTGTTGCTTAGTTAAGTGCTTTAAAGCTTATGCATGTATGCATAAACAAAAACTTTAGGGCAACAATTTTTGTAGCAAAGAGCGAGTTTTAGCAAAGCTTTAAAGAGACGCTCCAACGTATAGCAAAGCTTTTAAAGTAACCAAAAAATGATTATAAACTCAAGCTTAAAAGAGTTGCCAACTGGTTGAAAGAGAAAAGCTCGTCAGGGAGTGAGTTTAAAAAAAATTTTACTATACTTTGTGAATAGTACTAGTAAAATAGTGTCATGAATTGGAGCAATTCGTTAAGCTCAGGCCTCAATTTAGCACTTAGAAATTGAATTAGTGAGGTGTAGAGTTAAAGGTAAAGTGTCATTTTTCAGAGTATATATTTTGACAACACACGCTTGACTCGTAACAAGTGGCAACGCCTAAAATGCTCAATGAGGATTGCCATTTCACCATCAATAGACCAACAAACGAACAGCGCTTTCAAATCATTGAATTTTTTGAAGTGAAACATCTTCAATTTCGGTACGGAAGATTTTAGTGGGAGTAAAATTTGATTTCAGCGTCACGTGACGCTGACGTCATTCATATTTATACCCGTTACTCGTAGAGTAAAAGGGTCTACTAAAGTCGTGCAAATGTATGTAACAGGCAGAAGGAATCATTTCCGACCATATAAAGTATATATATTCTTGATCAGCATCAACAGCCGAGTCGATATAGCCATGTCCGTCTGTCCGTCTGTCCGTCCGTCTGTATGAACACCTAGATCTCAGAGACTAGAAGAGCTAGAGCAACCAAATTTGAAATGTAGACTCCTATTGTCTGCACGCAGATCAAGTTTATTTTCAATTTTTGCCACGCCCCCTCACGCCCCCGCAATTTGGAAAAAACGTCATATCTCCTACAGTTTTTATGATAGACGGTTCGTACTTTCTAGAGATATCTAGTACTTAAAATTATTTATCGATTTGCTGAAGGAATGATAAAGATCGGATGAACGATACTCAAGTTATGAGCAAAAAACGATCAGTTAACACCCACCACCCACCCCACTCATAACCTAAGCATTGCGTTCAGCAGCAATCTTAGTGAGAGAGAGAGAGAGAGAGAGAGAGAGACGAGTTAAAAAATGTTGCATACTTTTCGGCTGACCCACCTCAGGCATACAGTAAGGCTATTAAACATTTGTTTCCATGAGTAACGGGTATATCGAAGTCGGTTAGAGCCGACTTTAACTTACGCTCTCGTTAGTCCTCGTTTGTTTTGTGGAGTGTCACACACAAACACCCACACACACACAAGATGGGTGGGGGTAAGAGGAAGAAAGAGTGGGGGGGTGGGTGGGAAGTGGGGGGAACTGGGTGGGTAGTGGTTGGTATGTGGGTGGGGAGTGGGTGTTAAGAGTATGGGAACAAAGAGGGAACAGTGTGGGAAGAGTATGGGATTAGTGTGGGAACAGTGTGGGAAGAGTGTGGGAGCAGTGTGGAAAGAGTGTGGGAAAAGTTTGGGAAGGGTGTGGGAAGAGTGCGAAAACAGTGTGGGAAGAATGTGGGAACAGTATCTTGAAATAAAGCCCTTAAATTTAGAATCATGTTTCACATCAATGCCTCATTTATATCAAAATTCGTGCTTTGTGAGAAATGTGTATCGTCTTCAGCGACGAAGCTAGTTTTTGGCTCAATGGGTACGTCAACAATCAGAATTGCCGAACTTGATCTGAAGAGCAGCCAGAGGCAGTTCAAGAAATACCAATGCACCCATGCAAAAATGCAGTGCTTGGTGCGGTTTGTGGGCCGGCAGCATCATTGGACCGTACTTTTTGAAAAATATTGAAAATTGCAACGTCACAGTCAATTGAGCAAAGTACCGTGCGATGATTACCTACTTTTCTTTGCCAAAAATTGAAGAATTGGACTTGGTTTGCATGTGGTTTTAACAAGGCGGTGCCACATGCCACATGGTACGCGAAACCATGGAAAAATTGAAAGGCGAATTTGGTGAGCAATTAATCTCACATTTTGGACAAGTACATTGGCCGCCAAAATCATGTGATTTGACCCTACTAGACTATTATTGTGGCATTTGTGTATCGCTCCAAATAAATATTTCATTCAAACAACAAACGCTTTGAAAACGCTTAAAAGATATCGTTTGCTCTCACATATTATCGTATCTACACATATAAAAGAAGTGACCAACACTGTTTTCAAAATTCTAATCTAAATCGACTTGCAGCCTCGTTTTTCTCAAGTCTAAGTATATATTATATGTTTTCGTTCTGAAAAAAATTGTACTTGTCTGACTCGCCTAAGGTCCTAAGTCATTTGAAAATCATCCACACACTCTTTTTATTTCACAATTCAAATTTTCCAGTCAACATCCCCAACCACTTTTGACCCCATTAAAAGTGCCTTAAAACGCTAATCGTTACCTGACTAATTGGCAACTCAACTAGACGCAACCTTGAACCATAAAAACAAAAACACAAACAAAACAACCATAACAAAATGCAACCGAAACAAAAAAAAAGAAAACACATATACAACAAACAGACAAAATAAAAGCAACAACTTCAAATGGTTGTTATTTCAAAAATTTATTTACCAACATTTATAATTATAGCTTAATTATTGCACATGGCGATTTATCAAATGCAAAACAAGCGAGAAACATGAAAAGAATGGAATTGCCGATAAGGCTCAAAAATTGTAATAACAATAATAATTTCTTAATGCATTTAATTGACAGGCACAATAAACTCATAAATTATTACAAAACTTTTTAACCTCGCTGCAATTGCCAAGAGAGTGAGTAGAGTAGCAGGGAGAGAGAAATTGAGAGGGCGATAATAAATAAACAAAGAAATAGAGAAGAGCGAGTATTTTTACACCAATTCAACCAAATAAATTTGGTAAATAAAAATACTACATAATGACTACAAGTTGAATACCCTTACAATAAATTATTTTCAATAAATAAGTTTGCCAGAAATGATAGTAGTAACAAAATAGTACACCCAAATAAAACCTAATTTAAGTTTTGACACAAAGATTTAACTATTTTTAGCAACGACTAATTTCCTATTTAATGCTTTGGGTAAATCGATAATCAATCAATCAATCGGTGGGCATGAAATTAGAGTTTGCAAGCAGTCCCATCTACCTGTGCGTTTTGGCGGCGCCGTGCGTAGATTCTCATGGACTTTGCTGTTGTTACAATTCGAAGCCAGTTTATTGCGACGCAATTAATCATAATCTGACTGACGTCAGTTGCCGAAAAAAACTCTCGGAGCAATGAGAGCAAGGCTGGCCCAAATGGAGAGTACTGCAAAATGCGCTTGTGCTGGTGAGTGCGAAATACCACAACCCTCTAGTTCTGCTAGTGGCGATTGACCATGCTCGCACTATCTACTTGGCTGGTTCGAACAGGGGTACTTTCCAAAGTAGCCCTATGGTAAACGAGCGCGGAACAACCGAGATCACATAAAAAATACGTATGACCTGTATATTCTGTAACCCACCGCGAACGAGAGTACATGGGTACTTTTCTGAGTAACCCTATGGTAATCGAACGCCGAACCAGTGTACGAAAAAAGAAAGAAAAGCAAAGCACAAAACAAATGTAATGCTAGCACCGTTTTTTAGTCTTCTAGCTTGTACACGTTTTCTACATTGCTGGAACATTCTTTGTTTTTGTCGTTTACTTCAGTTTGTGACAGCATTTGCAATTGCGCGTAGCTACGATTCCAAAGTGACAACTAAAGTGAAGTGAAATAATACACAATAATACATAAATACACAAAAAAAAGTTAAGACAATTCACTTAATTCATCTAATATCAGAATTTTATATTTCTAGATGAGACTACTTTGTCCAATGGAATTGAGCCTGCTGAAGACCACTTGCATAAGACTATTCAGTTGCCGAAAAAGCCATTTTGTAAAATTAATAGTACAAATAACAATAATATAAGCAACGTATATAATAACGCAAACGAAAATATAAATAATAATAAGAAATAAGACTGAGTGTGAATAAAAAAATATTTTTGTTATATTTAATCAGCTTGTGCTTTTTAACTTTTAACATGGCTACCCATTTTACCACCCTTTTCATGGGTACCCTTTTCGAAATTTCGCGGTAAACGGTGTGGTGTCACTATTCCCCATGTGCGCGGACATTTCATATAAAAAAGGATATGATGAAAATCATTTTTAGGGGTTAGTCGGCAAAGTACTGGTGGTCTTAGAGTAAGTAGTAATTTCGCTACTTACGAACTAGTGCCCAGAACTAGAGGGTTCCGATATATATCTGAACAGCTGGGAGCTGTTCATTAGCATATGTTTTGGCCAGTGCTTTACTATTAATTACCACATTTTTGCAGTTTGTATTAATTTCGCAGTAAAATATAAAGTTCTCACTGTTTTGCGTAAAAGCTTGGTTTTATATTCATATAAAGGTATGTATTAAGCAAAGAATCAATGAAAGTCACCCGTTCATACATGTATTACTTGTAAAACGTAGTGAAAGTTACTAGTATTAACAGCCTACACCTGTCATTCGTGGAGGAAAGCCAAAAATAATCACAAATATTCAAGTCGCCTTTAACATTTTTTTCCATTTTTTACAGTTGTTTAAAAATTTCGAAGATCACCTGCTAGTATGTATTTTTTGCATTTTTTTTTACTTTTTAGGCGCAATGTCAGCATTAAACCAAACCCCGTTTTTAGAATGGCACAACGAAGATATTTCCGCAAAGAAGTTTTTGGCTTTGCAAAACTATTCTATGATACAGTTTTAAATAGCAAAACCTGGAGCGAGCTAGACCGTATCAAAATAGGTAAAAAAAAAATTGCGAGATTTCACCAACGGGCTTGTTCAAAACGCCGATATTCTTCCCAGCTATGCCATCTGTACCGAAATTTTTATACACTTGTAAAAGCTCGCTCCAACGGTTAGTGATTTCGACCAAACTTCGCAGCTCAGAGTGAAAACATATAATTTTAATAATGACCGAGCTTAAGAAATTTTACATTGAAAACCAACAAGTTTTTCTCACTAAAACCCATTTTGCGGCCGACCGTTCCTATGACAGCCACAAGAAGTTGTTATCAAAGAAGAAAATTTCAGCTTAATAACTTCAAAACTGAGGGACTAGTTCACGTAGAAACAGACAGACGGACGGACAAACCTCAGTCGACTCAAAACATTTACTTTATGTGGTCGGAGATGATTTCTTTTAGGCGTTGCAAACTTTTGGGCAAAATTATAATATACTTTGCAAGTATATAAAAAATTGTAGTAGAAATGGGTCAATCAATTTTTTTATTTTTTTAAACTTGTGTTATATGGAAGCTATACGAAAAAGTTGGCCGATCTTTTTGAAATTTATAGTCGATGTGTATGAAAACATAAAAGTCTTATGTTTAAAGTTTCAAAACAAATTCTTTTAATTCGCAGGTTTTATTAATAGTATTCCGTTCATAAATTGGTGGATTTTCTAAACAAAGACATGCAACAGTTAGACTTTTAGATATTATTTCTGGTCTGAAGTTTGCAGTCCTAATAATAGTACAAGATGATGCCTTTTTTCCTCCGAAGACAGTGCTGCAGCACGACCCAATTTGTGTTTTATAATCAAAAGTTTTATTTACAGTCGATCACAATAAACCACAAATGTATAATAGTATAAAACATATTTATTTTAACAATACAATTCAGCATACTATAAAACAATTGTTTTGCACTTGTTTTTAATAAATTTTGTATATTAAATAGATTTTTTTATGTATGATTTTAGTTAAAGAGAAGTGAATGAACCTTAACAATGCACATTTTTCCATCAGTGTAGTTAATCTACCCCCCCTTTAAAAGTTCATTCCCAAAACAACAAATCCTAAAGACCTCTCTGTCAATTCAGAGGGAGCGCTAGTTAAACATTGCACAACCAGCAACAACTTTGCGACATTTTTGGTCAGGGTTTAAGCCAAAAATAAAAAAAAAGAAGAAAAATTACAAGTCGACTGGCTAAACGTTGCCATTTGCTGGGCTGATCAATAAACCAACTGACAGAGAGTCAAGCCGGAGAGATGAAACAACAGGTGAGCTGAGTGGCAAGCGCGTTCAACACACCCTAAGTGGGTTAATTTGTCGGGCGACGTCGTCTTCGTATCTCTCTCTCTCTCACTCTGATAACAGAGGCGTGCAAACTCCCGAAGTCTTTTGGTTGAGTGCCAACGCGCGCTTGCGCAGTCGCAGCTGCGTCAAGGTCGCCTATTGTAAAAGAAAGCGTCAAAGCTGGCCTTGAACACGAAAAATTCAAAGTATATGTTAAAGACCCAAAGAAGATGAAGAAGCTGCACACAGTCAGGAAATTAAACCAACAATAAAATACATTCAACAAGTTGCTCTCTTTTCGTTTTGGTTTTGCATAGAAATTTATGTTTAAAAACGCAACGTTAAGTGTCGACAATATAAAAACTTTATGCTTGAGTAAGACAAAAACACAATATATATTTTTTTGAACCATTTTATTTTTTTCTTTGCCAAAAACTTGTGCAATAGAAACAGCATCTCCGCAACAAGCAAAGTTGTGAAAAAAAAAAAACAAAATGTTATTTGAGGGGTAAGTGGATAACAAATGGGTTAATTGTATGCAGATTGAAATCACGAAAATGAACTGAAATTGGGAAGGTGGGAAACAAGTGAGGAAATGTGCAATAGTTAATTGCATATCGGAAAAGAGCAACGATAAAAAGTTGATTAACATGAGGAAAAGAATATACCTGCGGTTATAAAATCTAGCAGTTAAATATTTTATGGGAATGCGCACAAATTTGCCGATACCGATTGGCAGTTAAACTGTATAAAAGTCTGCAGAATTCGAAAATGTCCAGATGAAGAGATAAACCATAACCGAAACCCCAATTCCTAAATAATTTTTGCCCTGTGACACTGAATATAACACTTCTTGAAGCAATGTAAACCCAGCATTAGTGGAAGTTATACCGTTCTCTTGACAAACTGGAGCGCTAAATTGACAAGTTGCGCTGTGATCTTGACAAGCTGATATTTATTTGATTTATATTGCGAGTTTTCAGTTGTAAGATGTGCAGTCATACACTTCAGTTTGCTGTCAACACAGTTTTGACTAAGCCTAAATTCGTCAGTTCTATACCTCTTTCTGTGTAAGAAATTTGAACTTAGTACTTTTACTGAATAATTGAGATTTCAAATGTAGTTGTTGTTTTCCTCATAGGAATAGTCGAGCGTATAGCCCTCATGTATAGCTTATGGCTAAGCGTAGTGCAACAACAACTGCATATGTGTTCTCTTTCTCTCCGAGCGAAGGTTTCGTTGTTGGCGCTTTCGTGTGTGTCAGATAGCCACAAATAAACAAAAATCGGGCTCTCTTTCTATTTCTTGTGGTTCTTGTTGTTTCACAAATGTTTTTTTCATTTGTATTATTTTGTACATTTGTAAAGGGCACCTCTGGTCTAGAGGCTCGAAAGTTTAGAATCGGTGCACAGACCGGTTTTTAAAAGTATTGAACCCTGGTTCCTTATTGGATCTTTCAAAATTCTACACAATTATTTTGACTGTAAAATTTTTGAGCTGAAAATTAGATATGCTCATATTTTGAACCGAAACTTTTACCCAAAAAGCATTAGCTTTTCAAGGTTTCGTTAAATACACAAAACAAGCCTGAACCGAACTGGTTCGAGGGGGTTTTTGTTTCAGGATCGGTTGGCAATACTGTTCCAGCCAACTACCATCTGTTAATAGACAACATTTTGAGCAAGCTGAGTCAATTAGTTTGTGTGAACCTGATTGAAAAGGGAAAAAGAACCGAGACCAAGGAAAGACTTGGTAAATACTAAGGGGACTCTGCATCGTTTTAATGGCTTAAGCATATTTTAACTTAATTCGTATTGACTGGTGTCGTATCAGAAATCACCGAGGACGAAACTTGGCTCCTTCACAATACGCCAGATTAGAGATGGGCGGAGAAAGGAAAATTCGTTACCGTCCCGATCCCGACCAACTTTTTTCAATTCGATTCCGTCCCGTCCAGATCCCGATCAACAATTTTCAATTCAATCCCATCCCGACCCGATTTAGACCTTAAACATTTTTTAAGAAACTGAGGACAGTTTTTTTAAACAAAATTGTAAGAAAATACATTTTCTCCAATTTTTCACTTGTGGAAAGTTGCCGCAAATCCTCCTCTAGGCTTACTAGATACTACTCTCAATATTAACAGATCTAGAGCGTTCTGTCAACAAAGAGAGAACATTTAATCTGAAGACACGACGCGAGGCTTGTCATCAGACACAATGACAAAGTTTTAATTTGCATAGTTGTATGTGAATGTCAGTCTATTCTGAGAACTCACAGCGATCAGTCCGATCTCTCTTAATACAATAAAGTGAATTATTATAACGTTGTACTCCGACTAACAATTTTCAATTCAATCCCGTCCCGAACAATTCCGCATTTTTTTTCGGATACCACTGGATTCCCAAACCGCACCCATCTCTATGCCAGATACCAAGGAACAGTATTTTCTGTGTGAATGAGCACCAAAGAAGGTGCAGTGGGGCTGTCAACCCATAATGTTTATGTCGAAAGATGAAAAAGACAGAAAAAAGATGGAAATGACAATAGCCAGTAAATGTTACTAGGAGCAGTTGGGCACAATCGACTTTGGTTTATCCCTCTGCGACTATTTCCTCTTTCCAAAACCTCAAAAAGGAAAATCTTTTCCCTTCAGTACGGCTCAGTACTGAATCTGAGCTAAATCAGCTCCCATGGGATAGGAAATCATAATTCTGCCCGTATAGAGAGACAGAATACGTGTGTTCTATAAATAACACGCTCGGCGGTTTGCTCTCTTACGATGCGCGTGTTCGGCTTTTTGTTCTCTCACGAGGCATTTGTTCGTTGGTTTATGCTTATGTTGCAATGTCAAACAAGTGAAAAACGTTTACTTCGTGTTTCGATGCTATGCACTCAAGCGCAATGCTTGATTGTGTGAGTAAGGACACCACTGCTAAACATGCATTTCATTTATGAATTTAACACCGGCAGAGCCTACTACGTCATGACCTTCGCTTCTTTCAGGCATGATTTCAGTACTGAACTCATGGGTTGGTCTCATGGGTAGCACTAAAAACAGTACTACTCAGTCATGAGTTTGATCAATTTCTACATCTCAGGTCTGAATCAGTACTGAGGCGTAGAACTGCAGCGTTGTTCAAAAAGTCACCAAAAAGGGTACTGAACTAACCTTCTGACATTTTCCGAGTTAAAAGCATAATTACTTCTGGGAAAACTTTGCATAGCCATAATTTAAGCTCAACCATCATTTAATAATCTAAATCATAAGCATTTTGGAGTAGACCCGCCCAAAAAAATAAACAAAAAATATCTCAAATCTGTCATTGTTGTTCCCAAATATGTGTGTGTGTTGGACTTTTGGTTCTAATGGCTGGCCGTTCAAAGGTGGGCCACGTGACTCACAAAACAAATTAAAGTAAATGATTCTTAATAGAAATTATGATGAGTACCACTTCGTGTTGAAATGGAAAACACTATTGTTCCTCTTACAAGTATTTTGCATGTGGATAATTATGAAGATAATACTTTGCTGACATGACAATTGTATTTTTCTTTTCATTAATTTTGTGTAAACGGGAAATGTAAATGAAATGTTATTGAAAGATGCATAGATTTGGATCTATTGAATTGAATATAACAATTTATGTGACGAATAATTCTAATTGGCTTCAAAATGTTTCCTCTATTAATGAGACCGTATATAAAATTAAAAAAAAATAAAGCAATAAATGAGCAATTTATATGGCATTACTTAATGACACTCACCATAGAATAATAATTATTGCTGCTATTAGAAACTTGTCTTCAAAATAATTAACATACCTGTAATGAAATAGAAGGTGAAAAATGGGTAAGAGATTTCCCAAGTAACGTGTTTTTTTTTAGTATTCTTTAGCCAAAAACAAATAAAGTTAGTTCGTAGAAATATAAAATTCCCTAAATGATTGTAATTTGACACAATAATTGTACAAAAAACAGCTAATTATATGTTTATTTCATTCAATCCATCTTATAAAATGTGAATTTTTTGCTTACTTATAGAAAGGAAGAAACAAAAATTCGCATTTAGTTTTTTTGTACCGCAATATTAAAAATCAAAAAAATAATAAACGTCGCCGCAGTTTTGTTGGTGTTAACGCTGCCTGCTGTCAAAGCACTGCGAAAGCTGAGCTTGCGAGCGTCGAATCGGCCACTTGTTGTGCTCAGTCGATAAACGGAGCTTGCGAGCTACACTTGGGGCAAGCGGAGACGGTTGAAAACGCGAAAATCCCAACTTTGAGTTTCAGTTAAAGCAAACGTGCAAGTAGCGCGAAAAGCGAAGAAAGAAAAATACAAAGAAAAACAAAATAAACCAATTTGGAAGAAAATTGCAACATCAAAAATAGTGCGCATGCGCACCAGTAGCAGTTAGAAGCAAATTGAAACAAGGCAAACAAAATACGGTACGCACAGGAAAAAGAAATTTATAATATTTTTTAGTTACAACATTTTTATAATGAAAAAGTGTGAAAAACAAAACGAAAAACTAAACAAAATTTTGTACCAACTTTTTATAAACTGTAAAAATGACCACACAACATTATTTCAAGCAACTGTAATTTAATTTGCCTTATGAAGTGAACTCAGCAAAAAATTTTGTGTAATTTTGTACGTTAAAAAAAAAAAATAGAAACGCAAAGAAAAACGAAAGACTTAAGACACAAACTTGAGCAGCGGTGCTGCTGCTGCTGCCAAGCATGAAGCAGTCAAGTGAAGTGCTCACCTATATACAATACATATCTGTGTGCGAGTGTGTGTGTGTGTATTGACCAAACACATAAAGAAAAGTAACCAAAGAAAGAAGTTATTCACAAAATTTTGGTTGTGTTAATTTTTGTCTAACACAAAAAAAAAAAGTGCAATAAAATGTTAAGTAAAATCCACATAAACTAAAAAACTGACTAAAATTTGGAAACGTCAGTGCTTCTTCAACTTTTCTGTTTGTTTTTCCCCGCCAAATGTACAACGACATAAATATTAAGAGGAGAGCAAAAGTTGGACCGGGAATTGAGCAATGCAAAATATTGCAGCAGCAACAGCCCTCTTCTCCTCGCATCTCCCATGACTGTCATTCATTTTTTTGGTTTTTTGTCGCTTTTTTATGAGGGCGGAAAATGCATTGGACAATAAATTTATATAGGAAGATCATTATTTAATCAAATTTTAAAAGAGTAAACAGCTACGTATTAAGCAATTTAGAAAAAGCTTTAAAATTTCACTAAATCAAAATATGGAAATACTTTTTGATATCAAAAGGATATTGCAATTTTAAAGCGAAACTCGATTATAATATTAAAAAATTTTAAAACTATTCGGAAAAGACTAAAAAATAATTCTCTGAAATCGCTCTTTAAGCTTTTTGAAATAAATATTTATCTTTTGGAATTTAAAGGCCAGTTATCCACCTATTTCACAATGAGAAAGGGAATTTTCGATTTCATAGAGCTCCAGTATTATCTTTGAATAGTTTAAAAACATAGAGGCTTCTCTTCTCCTTAATATCAAAGCATTGGAAAAATTAAATTCACTTAAAAACTAGAATCCCCAAGTTCCTAGCTGGCGACAATGTCCGCAAGCTTTTTACATATATAAAACTAGCAATTAATAATAGAGGAAAGCTAGCTTCGGCTCGACCGAAGTCTATATAGCTTAGCAGCTTGTATCATTTCTATAAATTAGGGATTTAAATGAGTTTCGTGGAACATTCTCAGCTAATTTATTTCCCAAACTCAGCTATGGATGGCGTCACTACTTTGACCATTTGCTTGTCAGTTTGTTAAATGGCAGCTATACGATATATTCATCCGATTTTGACCAAACTCCCCAAAATTATGTGGAAACCGATAATATTCATAACTAGAAAATATAAAGACGCTACCATTAAAAAACAAAAAAGGTTTCCTCACTAGAACTACTTTTTCGACCGATCATTCCTATGGCAGCTATATGCTATAGTCATCCGATTTGAACCAGTCTTGGCATAATTGTGTGATAGCAAAAAATAATATTGATCAGTAAAGATTTTGGGAGCGATAGCATTGTAAAGCCGGGTATCCAGCACCGCGGAAACTAAAAATTCCTGGCAAACTTCATATAAAAAAAACTGTGCCAGGAATTTTTAGTTTACCTTTTCGTTGCTTGAGTATCCAGCAACATGAACGAAACCCACAGTTTCTTATCGATAGTTGGCCTATCGATAGCGCGTGTGGATCGAGAGAACAGCTGATACACAGCTCAGGAATATATTGGTTACAATTATTTTGGACGTGATGAGCGAAAATTTGGCGGGGATGCTTTTGTGTTTTTGTTATGAGCTGTCATCTTGTTGGGGAACCAGCAGCGTTCAAAGATTGGTAGGGGATAGTGCCAAGGGGACACTTATGCCAAATTGCTGAGGCGTCCCGAGAGATGTCCTCCATGGACACAAAGGTCGATGGGATGTCGTAGATTGAGACGACTTCTGAGACTGTTTGTCGCCAGATCAGAGGCAAGTCTCTGGGAGTGGGCCACCAGTTGGTTATGATACCTGCCTCATGTGTGCATACATATTGATTTGGGCTCTTAATGGCAAAGCGTTCAAATCGCGGTATTTAGTTGTATGCCTCACATACCAGGAACCTCACATAAAAGACTCTAGTTTATTGAGGGCAGTGGAGCATTCGGTACCGGGATCCCCTGTTCCAGTAAGGCATGTAAATTAAGGATTTTGGATCGCAACGAAATACCGCTGCGAGGCTTGAGGAGCCGTTGCTGCTGAGACACATGGACATTCCTGGTCAAGCGGTGGTCCAGAGTCACGCCAAGTTATTTAACCGCGGTATCCGTATATGGGAATCTTGATCCTAGGAGTCGAGCAACTTATCCGGGTCTCATAGCGATCGTGTTGACTCTTTGAAGAATAACCGCTATGTTCCATCGGTTTGCCCATCGACTAAAGCCAAGGTACTGATCCGGCCACTGAGTTGATCATCGCCTTAATATTAATGCGAATGTATTTAGGTAATCTTGTATCCGGCCATGAAAGACTTCATTTGATTGCCTATCATAAACCTATCATAAACTAGTATAGAATAAAGCGACACCTACTCCGCGATGCATGCTTCACCGGAAAATATAATTTTTATTTTCTTTACATTTATTTAAATTCAAATAATTAACAGTGCTTAACAGCTGATTATTCAGAGTGACCTTGCTCGTTTTAGGTGCATGGTCACCCTGCTTTAGTTATGTTCCACACACACAAGAAATAATTAGCAAATTCCTGGCAGGAATTTTCCGCAGTGCTGGATACAAGCCTTAAACAAAAAAGTTTTTCCTACTAAAACTTTTTTTCAGAACTATATTTTGTATGGCAGCTGTGCTATATAGTTGACCGATTTTCATCAAACACGGTGGACTTGTGTAAAAGCATAGAAAACTTAAAAATACGAGGTTTAGGCACGTTTGCTTTGAAGACAAAAAAGTTTTTCTAACTAAAACTAGTTTTTCGACCGATAGGTTCTATGGCAACTATATCCTATAGTCACCCGATCCGGCCAAAAGACTTCGTGAAAAGTTTGGTTAAGATAACTTTAAAACTGGCTCATATAAACTCATGGCTATATAAACTCAGCTCG
Organism: Lordiphosa magnipectinata; assembly: GCA_037044535.1. Taxonomy (NCBI): domain Eukaryota; kingdom Metazoa; phylum Arthropoda; class Insecta; order Diptera; family Drosophilidae; genus Lordiphosa; species Lordiphosa magnipectinata. The sequence continues at coordinate 373,818 of JBAMBO010004117.1, forward strand.
ACATGCTGATCAAGAATATATATACTTAATGTGGTCGGAAATGCTTCCTTCTATGGGTTACAAACATCTGGACAATATAAATATACCCTCTACAAGGGTATAACTAGAACCCCCAAACACTTTAATACATTATACTTATTCTATTGCTTATTACGATGATTCCACTTTTCCTTTAAATGAAATCTATTGTGATGGCTAATATTGTTAAGTCAATTGGAATTCTGATAGCCACATTTCGCCTAATAAATTGCGAACCAAAATAGAAACTTCAAACAAAACACACATATCATAACCCTTCTGACAAGGAAGATTCTTTACCAGATATTTAACAAACGAAACTTACTCTTCGGATTAGATTTTACCACTAAAATGTTAAATAAACCAAAAACATGTTAGCTTAATACAATTCCATGAAATTTACTTATTTTTGGCTGCAAACAAATTTAGAACTGATTAAACTGTGCATTACTTTTTTTTCTCTTAATCAGAGGTAAATTCTACAAAAAATTTCCCAAAAGTTTCTCTTAAACATAAATGGATAACACAAATACTTTTCTGTTCAATGGATATCATGATCTTATAATGATGGTCGAAGAATATAGGTTGCAATATTTTCAAAAATACAAAAGTTTTCCAAAGTCAGACTAATCCATTGTTTAAAAGACCTTCCAAACTAAGTGCAAGCTTTAAAGTTTAGTTGTTGCACTCAGAGCCGAAACTGCACCGGTACAATGTTTAGGTTTCTTTAGGTCTTTTGGGTTACTAAAATATCGGGTACTCGGATACACAACAAATTCAAAATATTAGTTCTGGATTTGGTATTGAGTTTTAATGGGTTCCTTTCGGTTTGATTCCCTGAAGTTGACTAATATAACTATTACAATTTCAAAGATATACAGACCTGTTTTCAATTTCACTACTTTATGAAAAGTAAATCAAACGGAATTACGATTCGGTTTCGTGTTCTCAATTTCGAATGAAATTGCTCTTTTTATACCCTTGCAAAGGGTATTATAATTTTGCCCAGAAGTTTGCAACGCATAGAAATATTCATTTCCGACCCCATAAACTATATATATTCTTGATCAGGGCGACGAGCTGAGTCGATTGAGCTTTGTCCGTCCGTCTGTCTGTCTGTCTGTCTGTCCGTCTGTCTGTCCGTCTGTCTGTCCGTCTGTCTGTCCGTCTGTCCGTCTGTTTCTACGCAAACTAGTCTCTCAGTTTTAAAGCTATCGAGCTGAAATTTTGCACAGAGTCTTCTTTTTACTGCACGCTGATAATATGTCGGAACCGACCGGATCGGATGACTATATCTTATAGCTGCCATAGGAACCATCGGTAAAAAAATGGGTTATAGTGAGAAAAACTTTTTTGTTCTTATTGTTAGCGTTCCCAAACACGGTCATTATTAATATTAAAAGCTTTCAAACAGATTTGCAAACTTTGGTCAAAATCGGATGACTATATCTTATAGCTGCCATAGGACCGATCGGTCGGAAAATGGGTCTTACTGAGAAAAACTTTTTTGGTTTCTATGTTAGCGTCCTCAAACTCGTCCCTTATTAATATTATATGCTTTCAAACAGATTCGCAAACTTTTATCAAAATCGGAAGACTATATCTTATAGCTGCCATAGGACCGATCGGTCGGAAAATGGGGTCTTACTGAAAAAAAATATTTGTTTTCAAGTAAATCGTTCTTAAGGTCGGTGATTATTAACACTAAACGCTTTCAAACTAATTTGAAAAATTTGGTCGAAATCAGATGACTATATCTGCAGGCTGCCATAGGACTTATCGGTCGGAAAATGAGTCTTAGTGAGAAAAACTTTTTTGTTTTCAATTTTATCGTTCTTAAACTTGGCGATTGTTAATTTGATATGTTTTCAAAAAGATTCGCGAAATTTGGTCGAAATCAAATGTTCATCTGACGGAAAATCGATTTAAGTTAAAAAAAGTTTTTGATTTTTATCCAAGCGTTCTTAAACTCTGTCATTTCAAAAACAGCTTTTGCAAGGGTATAAAAACTTCGGCACAGACGAAGTTAGCGTGGCCTTCTCGTTTTACTTTTTGCAAACCACCGGTCCATCTAATGTGTGTACAACAGCGCTCTGTGGCAGCGACGTCGCCACACCGACAGCATACGAGCTTATACTGCTCGCTTTTACAACAACAAAGAAGTGCTAAATAAGCGCGCTCGCGCGTGCCTAAACAAACACGAGCAACGCCAAAATGAGCATGTGTGTTTTGCCGGCCCCTGCACTAGATACACAAGAGAGAGAGCAACCAAACAAGCGATCGTCCAAGCGAAACGTTTGAAAATGGAACAGTCTGCAATGAGAGAGTCTCACTTTTAGGTTTCACTTTTCGTTTCCGTTTACACTGCCAAAATCTGGACACCTTAACCAAACAAATTAAATTTCACTACAACTTCCTAAATTGACCGCAGAATTAAGGAAAATTCCCTTTATGTACATCAAGCAACTGTAAGAGTGCGTAATTACTTTTCATTCAACCCACCAACAAACATTACTTTTCAAAAATGAAAAACTTTTTCAATTTGGTGTTGCGAAACCATGAATCGATTCCACTTTCGAAAAGTTGCGTGGAAGTGGAATTGAGAACATGCCTGATAGATCTCAAAAGATATCGAATTTAAATTTAAACTTACATTTATATACTTAAAATCTATTATTTCTGAAATTTTCATAAGAATCGTATGATAAATAGCAGAGTTAAGAAAACACCTTTTTAAATCAAACGTTGCATACGTTTTCGCTTTTCCTTAAGGAGCACAACTTGTGTCATATATTTGTGGTGCGGTGTCTGCTAACACAATGTTAACATGTTAACATTAATGCTAATTAACATAGGGGAAGGCTATTAATCATTTCTTTCCCCAAGTTACGGGCATATCGAAATTGGCCGACTTTAACTAAGGCACTAATTTTGTAGAGTTTGCATAAATAAAAATAAATTTTGGCTTTTTTAAATGTTTAAGATATGGTTAAAATAAAAGACTGTCTAAAACTATGAGATTTTACAGCTTCAAAATCGCGGGCCTAATTTTTATTTTAAGCCCATGGTTTCTTTTTTCAAATTTTCTAAGAATTTACCGAAAATTGCTATTCTGCCATAACTCAGGTTTAGTTTTTTTTTGTCCATACAAATTGACCCGCCCTACTGTGTATACATTGTTGTATGTTTGCATGTAGTTTGAAGCAATCGAGTTTGCATGAATATTCTAATTAAATTAGCTCTGTTAAAAGGCTTCGGTAACTTTAAAATTTCTGCTGCTATTTTTAAATTTAAGCTTCACTTTCCTGAATTTAAATCTAAATAAATCTTTTTCTTTTATCGAACCATAACCATATCTTTAATGACAGCAAAATTGTTACATGCTTACAATGCAAAAACAAAAATGACACAGTAAAAACAAAACGCTAACACACAACACAAAATATATTTAAAAAAAAAAAGAAAAAAATATACAGACCAACACATAACAAAATTAAAACAAAACGTCAGGAGAAAAATGCATAATGAAAAGCACAAAATAATAATCAAAGAAAGAAAATTACATGCGCATTAAATGAGCAAACAAGAAATTGGCAAATGAGCAAGGTACAAGTCAAATTATCATTCATAATGAATGAAATAAAGACAGAAACTTTCGAAGAAAAAATCTTAGCAGCAACAAATATTACAATAAACCATTTTTTTTAAGGTATTTCGAATTTTATGACATGTAAAGAAAAAACCCATTTTATAGCTTTTTGCAACGAAATACTGAGCATATAACGTATAACATGTCTTCTCAGATAATTAAAACCAGAGATTAAAACCGAAACGAATAACGATTAGGGTTACGTTAAATTATGGTTGTGGTTACGGTTAATTCTGTTTCGAGTTTCGGTTACGGTTACGCTTATTAGTGTAAAATATCACGTTGATAAATTATTCAGACATTTGGAGTCTCATTTATCCAGTAAATGTACCAAGTTCAAATTTCTAATTCAGAAGTATATCAAATTAAAGGAGAACTCCCTGAGGAATGCAAGGTCGTCATCGTCCTTAACCTCTAGACCCAAGAATTTCACCATTTTAACTATATCACATATGCTATCAGTAGTACACTCAGAAAATTATTTTTCTATATTTAAGAAAATCACCCTAAAAACCGAAATCGCCTTAAAATTTAGAAAATATTTATATTTTTAAGAAAAAATTTTCTGCATTTTAGAAAAGGTGCCCTAAAAATGAATTTTTTAGAAAAAACTTTCTACTATATTTTTTTTCTAAATTTTAGGGTGAATTTGCTTTATTTCCTTTTCTTATTTTTAGGGTAATTTCGCTTTTGATTTTAGAAAATATTCGTTACAAATGTAGGGTATTTTGCCCTAAAAGTAAGTAAAGTAAAAAAAAAAAATAGAAAAAAACAAATAAAATTAATAAAAAAAAATAACTAAAAGAAACAAAAAAAATAATAAAAAAAAAAACAAAAAAATTCCTAATTGGCGAATGACGCCAATCTCTGCGTTGATTATGGGCCGAACAAGCAAGAAAGAGTGCTTGATGTTGCAGGTCAAAATTATTTAATTAAGGATTGTTGGACAAGTCAGGTATTACTGGGTGTTCCAGAGAAAAATAATATGATGGAGCAAGTAAACGATGAGCGTGAGATGGTGCGTGAAAATTCTGGTGAGACTGTCCAAAATCTACAGGAAGTAATCAAGTGGAATCTCGACGAGAGAAGCAAAATGGATCATTGGTACGGAATAAATTTTTTCACTTATGGTTGCCATAAAGTGTAAACAGTACGGCAAAAGGTTAAAATTTAAAGGAAAATACCTTGGGCCTTACAGAATATGAAAAGTGAAAAAGCGTGGCAAATATGAAGTTTGGAAAGTTGAGGATGGGGAAGGTCGTTGTAAACAAGGCTGCAAAGATTGAAAATTTTGCAGAAGGTTCTTGTTAAATCTAAGGTTCGGTTCGCGGACCGGTTCCTGGAACCGCTGAATTTTATTAATATATACTTATTTTTTTAAATAATATTCTTTATTTCAATAATGTTATTTTAATTATCAAATTTATTAGCTGACATGATAACTTTTGAGAACTGCCTAGTTTAGGTTAAAAAGCATTATATCTTCTCTAAGCTGTTCATCTATACCAGTTCTTAGATCAGAGAGATCAAACTTAAGTGTTGAAAGGGTTCGTTCAACTGATACCTGAGTTACTGGAACAGCAAGTATAGATAAGGCAATATTTTTTAAGTTCTCTTTTTTCGAAGGAATCTATGAAATTATTTACAGAGTTTATATTTGATATTGGTTTATTGCTTTCATAAACTTCTCTTCTTCACAATCAGACGTTGAGAACTCACATAAATACATCAAATAAATTTACGTTTATCGAAATTTTAACAAGTAGAGGAAAAACCGAAATTAACCCATTCATTTATTTCTGTTTCGGTACTGATAACCGGTTACAAATTTTTAAATGTTTTTAACGGTTAAAGGTTACGGTTTTGGTTATGGTTTTAATCTCTGATTAAAACTTATAGAAAAAGGCTTGCGTCTCTCACAAATGAAATATTTCTATTTTATTTTTGGATAAAATCTATGTATTTCATGATATAAATATAAAACGTTTTCTTCGATAAAAGTGGTAAACAAGCTATTGGCACAGAGAAGATTGAGAACTTTCCTTATGTATTATTGAGCCCTGAACTTAAGTCTTAATGTGACTGTCTTAAAGTAAAAAAAAAAGTTTTTATTCACAAATTAAACAGGAAATTTGTAAACAAAAAAATAGGGAGTTTCTCAAAATCTATCATATGTGGTATTTTCTCAAAAGATTGGTATCTTCAGAACCAAAGTCCAACTTCATTCAAAATAAACATCAACTTCATTCAAAAATTAAAATTTCACATCTGAAACTAATGTGAATGATGTAAACACAACTGAAGCAGACAGCTGTTGTCGTTGTTGTTGTTGGGGCTGCTATCGTGGTGTCTTGATGTTGCCTTAGTCGTTGCAGCTTTGGCCGAAATGATTGTTGTTGGATTATATAAGAAGTGGCCATGCCACAAAAAAAAAAATGAAGAAAGAGCAAAATAAAAAGAGTTGAATCGGCGAACGAGAAGGAAGCAGTCACAACTGGCCTGGGAGAGTTGTTGCATGTGGCGGCTGCTGCTGCTGCTGTTGCTGTATGTTGCACGAACTAAATACCCACTAACACTGCAAAATACATGATCCGTTCGGCGTGGCCTCTCTGCACTGACCTGGGGGTCTGTTAAATAAGCCGTTAAACTGCATCAAGGTAACCACTAGTAGCCAAGTGGGCGTGTCGCAAAGACATTGATTGCAAATTTTATTCGGAGTTCTTGGCTGCTGATGAAAGCTAAATGCGAACAACGACTTATTTGAGGGTCTCTCTCGTGTCTATGCAGTGGCCAGGCCCCACCACACGACCATGAGAGTCAACAAAATTTTGACCAACTCAATTGCAAGCATTGCAAAATATTTGCAAATATGACTTACATCGATATAAACAAAACAAAAACAAAACTGTTTTTGTTGCAACCGCTCTGGGCAATGAGTAACGCAGACAGCGAACCGACCGCTAACCAGTTGGCAACCTTGGCGAATCGTTGGTTTTTGGCGCTATTTTGTTGTTTTTTAGTTGAGGATTAAATTAAAAGAAAATTAGCATTATTTACTATTTTATCAATTCTCTTTAAGCATCTTTTTATAGACAGTTAAGTTCTTTCTTCTCTAGCTTTGATCATGGAAAGTTACTAGAAAAGTTAAAATTAGTCAAATATTATTTCCTTGCTAGAGGAATAGTACGCCTTATAAATTACCCTCAAACATGTCATCAGATTAGAGAATGAATGAGCCATTTCATTTATTAATATGATCAATCTTTTAATGGCATAGTTAAATTTTGTTAATTAAGAGAATGGGGAATCGTTAAACAAGCATCGGTATGGCCAAAACTTGCTTTGAACTGCGTATCAAATGATGATGATGATGATTAAAAATAGCTAGCTATATACATTTATGTTAATATAAAAATTCTTTTATCCCATATTAAAGTAAAATTTAAGAAGAAGCCAAGACAACTTCTAAAGTTAAATCGAAGTGGAAGTTTTTGTAATTTTTCAATCTGATTAAAAGTCATAAATTTGGGTTAATATTTCATTTTTGAGGCTTTTGCGTATAAAGTAAAATACATTTAATGAAGTGCACGCCTCTTTTTTAAAAAAAAAAAACCATATCAACTTGAAATTGTTGTCCTTTGCGTCATCCATGTGCTGCTACAATGTTAAGCAAACATTAATGAAATAACCCAACATTCACGTCAATTTATGACCACGAATTTGTGTTACTAACCTTAGTCAATTTTTTTCCGAGCAAGCTTTTATTTATTTATTTTTTTGGGTTTTTACTTTCGAACATTTTTATGGGCTTTTTGTGTTTGCATTTGTTTTCTTCTTCTCTGTTTTGTTGTTAACCGGCGCATTTGATTATGTATCGCATCTATGAGATGCAAAGAGATAAATAAGAGAGTCTGAGTTTATTTTCGGCTTGAGACTAAAAAGCAATGAGTTGGCACTCTAAGTGGGTCAAAGTCTGACAGCAAGGTCGTTGGATACGAGTATATTGTATTATTTGTTTTATTTTTATACCCTTGCAAAGGGTATTATAATTTTGCCCAGAAGTTTGCAACGCATAGAAATATTCATTTCCGACCCCATAAACTATATATATTCTTGATCAGGGCGACGAGCTGAGTCGATTGAGCTTTGTCCGTCCGTCTGTCTGTCTGTCTGTCTGTCCGTCTGTCTGTCCGTCTGTCTGTCCGTCTGTCTGTCCGTCTGTCCGTCTGTTTCTACGCAAACTAGTCTCTCAGTTTTAAAGCTATCGAGCTGAAATTTTGCACAGAGTCTTCTTTTTACTGCACGCTGATAATATGTCGGAACCGACCGGATCGGATGACTATATCTTATAGCTGCCATAGGAACCATCGGTAAAAAAATGGGTTATAGTGAGAAAAACTTTTTTGTTCTTATTGTTAGCGTTCCCAAACACGGTCATTATTAATATTAAAAGCTTTCAAACAGATTTGCAAACTTTGGTCAAAATCGGATGACTATATCTTATAGCTGCCATAGGACCGATCGGTCGGAAAATGGGTCTTACTGAGAAAAACTTTTTTGGTTTCTATGTTAGCGTCCTCAAACTCGTCCCTTATTAATATTATATGCTTTCAAACAGATTCGCAAACTTTTATCAAAATCGGAAGACTATATCTTATAGCTGCCATAGGACCGATCGGTCGGAAAATGGGTCTTACTGAAAAAAAATATTTGTTTTCAAGTAAATCGTTCTTAAGGTCGGTGATTATTAACACTAAACGCTTTCAAACTAATTTGAAAAATTTGGTCGAAATCAGATGACTATATCTGCAGGCTGCCATAGGACTTATCGGTCGGAAAATGAGTCTTAGTGAGAAAAACTTTTTTGTTTTCAATTTTATCGTTCTTAAACTTGGCGATTGTTAATTTGATATGTTTTCAAAAAGATTCGCGAAATTTGGTCGAAATCAAATGTTCATCTGACGGAAAATCGATTTAAGTTAAAAAAAGTTTTTGATTTTTATCCAAGCGTTCTTAAACTCTGTCATTTCAAAAACAGCTTTTGCAAGGGTATAAAAACTTCGGCACAGACGAAGTTAGCGTGGCCTTCTCGTTTATTTTCGAACAGGAATTATACATACGATATGGAGAATACACACATGAAATAAGTAAAAAGATAATGGAATATTAAGGCATAAATAAATCTGACACCTAGGATACTACAACAGGGATTGATATGTTCCCGGACTGAACCATATAAATATTAAAATATATTATTCAACCTAAAACACAAGCAGACGACATTGCTACATTTAAACGCGGAAATTTTCCATAAACCTTGTGTGACCTTATGCAGACTGCGCTGGCAACGCTTTCTGAGTGGTCTGCCGTCAGTGACCTTAACTTAAGTCCAAGTGATATCAAGAGAAACAAAGTTCCAACACTTAAACACTTAAGTCTGGAATTTAGAAATAATTTCAAGTATCTCCTGCACGATTACATTAATAAGCGAGTAAAGAAGGCAACCATTGTCCTAATCTCATGCAAGCGAACGAATAGAGAATGTTCAATGTCAAAAGTACGGTAAGAATGAAACCTCTTAGTCCCAGAGGGAATTTCTTGTTCCAAGAATGAATTTTCGATTCCAAAGTTCTTGATCCAAGAGTTTTCAGCGCATAACTTTCCAAATGTTACTGCTCTTTACGTTCAGTTGCTTATGATCACTCACGCGCATATAATACCCAGAATGAGATCAAATTTAATTAGATTTCAAAAACAAATTCTTTAAAATTCAAGAACGGCGTTGCCAAGGGGGAGAGGGTTATAGCTCAGTGCCCTTCGCCCTACGCCCTTCCTTTCTTTATTAGAGAATATTATAATGACATAATATTTCTTACGACAACTGGCTACATCGTAGAGGAACTACCAGAAGAGCATGCTGCTTGACATGTGAAAGGTGAACTTTGATTTACAATTGCAAACAATGCAATGGTCAATTTCCTTAACATATACATTCGTTTCACAGATAGACTTTTCACTGAAATTCCTCTCCGCCAGCCATTTGTTTCAATTTTGAAAATCATAATAGTCACAAGGGGATGAGTCCGGAGATTATGGTGAGTGCGGAACTCATTAGGCCCATTCGTATTAAATGAAAGATACAATTCTTGAAGCTCTTTCAACTCAATTTAAACAGCTGGTGAAAGTAAAACAATTTTGAAGAAAACCGCCTTTGAATTATTGCAGTGCTGACATGATGAGGCAGCTGCTGACTTGCAATCGATGGGCAAAGACTACTGAAGAAAGAACCGGAAGGCTCTTGAAACATCTGTACAGTCGACTAGCCTGCAGTGTGGTGTTGAGTGTTCCTGTTCAAAGTTATGTGTAAAGATAACATGACCGCGAGTCAGCTAAAACTGGCAAGTTTGATTATCACAAAGGTTGTAAAAAACAGCCATTTTTATAAGATTTTCCGAGACGAGATCGAACCTACGACTTCTCGCACAGTAGACACACACACACTACCCGCTGCACCATAACCGGCCTAAACCATTTTTCTAGACATTGTCAATAAAAAGAACAAATTGGCATTGAGCAGGGGAAAAGAATCCAAATTTGTAAATAAGCAAGAATGTATTGGCACTTTTTTATCTGCTGCCTCAACTGACAACGCAAAAGCCCAAAACAAAAAAAACCAAAAACAAAAAAAAAAACTTTAAAATATCTTGGGTTTACCCCAACTCCTTTTTAGCTATATAGAACCCTGATCTATATTAAGACTCATGCATATATTTATATATGTATTTTCACTGATTTACAATTCAACTCACATTTAACAGCATTTTAAGCTTCTCACTCGTCACTCAACTTGACACATTCATCAAAATCACAAGTCATACATACATCGGGTAAGCATTTTTTCCCGTCGTACCTTATATATGAATAACTAAGTGCATTTCACAGACCACTTCACAACTGATTTGTTTATTCTGAATGCATTTATTCTCTCTTGTCATGGATGAACAATACCTACCTGTAGGTTTTATATAGTATACAAATTGTTATTCAAGACAACGTCTTGTGTCACTCTTTTTATTTTTTCCTGTTCTGAGCTTTATTCAGTCAACTTCCATTTACGTACATGCATTAGTTGAAAACAAAATTCTGGCCCATTGTTTACACGTATCTGTAACAGGTCAGCGTCAATATTTGCTTATTTCGTTAAAAGTGCAGTCATATTGGAGTCAAGCTTGAAGGTTCTTATTACGAAATATTGTTGTTTTGCTAATTTGTTCAATTTGAACAGCTAATTTTTTTATGGGAAAATGTTGGTTTGACAAATTTGACCTTCGTTTGTTCATAATTCGTTGATGAAGTTGTTTTAAGTTGTGGTTGTTTATGCAGCTGGTCAATAACTCAAAGAATTTGGCTAAAGACATAATGTTTAGGATTAGTTGTGCCAAAATGAGCTAAGAATATGATAAAATAATACAAGTGAAAGAAAATAATTGAACCAAAACACAACTTTATAAAGCGCATGTATGCTTCGAGTGACTAGGTCCTCTTCTAGAAACTGAATGAATCTTTATTTGATATTTGGTGTCTTTTTATACATTTTTTGATTAGATCCATGCAAAGTATCACACAATCTTACCTTGCCTGGGTCGAGTTAAGTGCTAACAAATGTGATCCTCCCATTTGGTGTTGCGTTGTCTTAATCTTTTCTTAGCTGCCCCCGTACTTGTGTTCAAACGCAATCAGATAGTTTCCTCTGCACTTGTGTTCAAACGCAAGCAGATAGTTACACTGTTCAAATATCTTTGAACAACAACAAACGTTTCAAAAGCCAACTTTGCTAAAAATTACTTTAAAATTTTGCTAAAATAAGCAATGAATAGCATTTCAAAGATGAAAGGTTAATGAAGCTTTTTAAAATCTCAACATTTTAGAAGTCATGAGGGTGGAAAATTGTGTTGAAATTAAAGACTCTTTTTTTTCTAGCATGCTCTGCATATCAATGGCATTTGTGGGCAATTTTTCAATTTAGCCAAGTTCAATGAACTCCTGCCTAGATACTTTACTTGATATCTAGTTGGGTTAGAAAATTTGCAAGTTTTTTCACTTTCAGCCATGCGCCAAGTTGGCTAATTAACAAGTGCTTAGAATACACATAGAATTATGGACTCTCGGGTGCTGCTTTATTTGCAATGGCACGTGTCTGCCATAAATGCCCAGAAAGCACAAAATCAATAAAACACATAACCAAATCAAGAAATCGAAAATTATTGACGCAAATGATTAATGGCAAAAAAAGAGAGAGGGAACATTTTTTAAATTATTCTCATCTTTATTTTTTATATCTAACAGAACATAAGAGAACTCAAAGATGGCGGCCGTTGAAGTGAGGAATGGCTATAAGTACTATGGCTCCAAATCGAATCCCAAGATTGTACTCAATCATCTGAATATGAACGTGATGCGTGGTTCCATGTGAGTGGCATACGGAATGACATTTCTATCCATAAATTAATTGATAAATATACTTCAAATTTTCAGTTATGGTTTACTGGGTGCTTCTGGTTGTGGCAAAACCACTTTACTTTCCTGCATAGTGGGTCAAAGGTGTCTCAATGGCGGTGAAGTTTCTGTCTTGGGTGTTAAGCCCGGTGAACCGGGCAGTGGTGTGCCCGGTTCTCGTGTAGGTTTCATGCCCCAGGAAATTGCCTTGGTCGAGGAGATGACCGTAAAGGAAACTATTTTTTATTTTGGACGCATTTATGGTCTAACAGATGAACGTATCAGGGAGAAATTTAAGCTGTTGAAAGAACTTTTGCAATTGCCGCCTGCTCGACAAATGATCAAGGAATGCAGCGGTGGACAACAGCGTCGTTTGTCCTTTGCCTGCGCCATGATACACGATCCAGAGCTGTTGATTTTGGACGAGCCCACCGTTGGACTGGATCCCATGTTGAGAGAGAAGTGAGTAGTGAGCTCTTTGAAATGGGTTGCATTTTTTATCTGATTATTTGTATATTTTTTTAGAATCTGGGATTTTCTGGTGGAGACTACCAGGAATAGCAAATTGGCTGTGATTATAACCACACATTATATTGAGGAGGCCAAACAGGCAAATTGTGTAAGTAATTAACTTTTTACTTGAATCAAGTACAAACGGTGTTAAAAGCAGTGTTTTCGTCTGTTTTTGCTTTTGATAAAAACAGAATCCGCAGTGGAAGGCAATAGCACAAAACGATTATTGAGAAAAAACTTTATTTTTGTTCAGTGGCAAGGCAGCAGCACGTGTTCGCTTTCAGAAGTCGACGGCAGCGCAAGCGCGACAGATATATCACGTCTCTTTTCTGCTTTTGCATTTTGCTTTATGCCTGGTGCGTTATTTCTCTCAAGAAACACAACAAAACATTTACCCTTACTCGTCTCGCCTCGCTTGAACATATGTTGTTGTTGCATTGCTTTAAATTTTGGTGATCTCGATCATTCCGAGAAAATGTTGTAGCGACAGCGCTGCCATCGACTTGCAAAAGCTTTAGAGCCCCCAAATCTTTGCTTCTGCTTACCGCCCAAAGCCAAAAGAGAAACTATGGAAAGCTTTTGAAGCCCGTTTGTTTATTTATATCACGATTTACCAAGAAGAGAGAACGGAAAATATGACTTATTGTCTCTGTCACTTTGTGATGCAAAACTTCGGCAAGCATTCGGTGTGAATTGCCGAGCGTGTTCGGCCCTCCAGAGCTATAGCTGCGGAACATTGCTAAACACTACAAACTTTTTTGCTCACACTGCCGACTCCTGACCTAGAGGGTCAACTTATTGGTTCCACGGCAAATCGCATTTCCCCGGTTACGCGAAATGGTCCAATTTCTGACACATCAGATCTCTATTTTCAGCAGTGCTGTGCTGTGTATTCCTTTGGATGCGCATGTAGTTTTAGCCCCATATAAAATAGTCTTTCTTTCTATAAAGAAGAAGCAAGCTAATTCCATAAGATTAATTTTCTGATAGACGTGTTTCGCTATAAAAGTACGTCGAATAAATAAGGTATTGCGGTTTTCAGTTTGAATTCGAGTTTTGGAAATTTCATTGGTTCCAGACGATACCAAAATAACACAAGAATATAAGATAACTTAAACTCTAAAAGGTTTTAGATGTACTATTTCATTCATTCTTATTCCAGCTTCTTCTTTGCGTTAAGTCCTAGAGAGACGAAATACCGAGCAAATGTATAGACAAAATAAGTTTTTATGAGTTCAAAGAACCTTTGAAACCCATGATAAAAATTCGGTACAAAAATTTTCGGGTTAAACGGGATCAAACCGTGAAAAACAGCAAAGTCTATGCGAATCGGAGCACAGCGCCTACAAGACGCGCACACAGACGGCTTAACAGCTGCATTTTGGGCGACCGAGAATAGGTTGTTTTTATTGTTGTTGTTGTTGGGCTGTTCCCTAACTCAAATTTCATGCCCACCGCTGCTTTACTTCAGTGCAGGGCCAGCCAAAACAAAAAGGGCAGAAAAATGTGCTTGTGTTGGTGAGCACAAAAGACTTCAGCCGATTTACTTGCTTTCTGTGGTCATCGATTCACATAATCATAAGTTCGACTCGCGTCTGTGTAAAATCTACGACTAACTTCGGCCACCGTTGGCTATGGGCTGGCAGGACCTGGTTCTGAGCAGTTTGTATGCTGATCTCTTTCTGTCTCACTCTCACCGATTACTCTTGAGCGAAATGTCCAGAACAAGTTCAATCATACATTCTAATTAGCATCATATTTCTTCATCAAACTTATCTTACTTTCATTTACATTGCAGATTGGTCTCATGCGAAATGGTGTTTTGCTGGCCGAAGACACTCCTACCAATATAATGATCAAATTTGGCACTCAATCAATTGAAGATGCCTTCCTCATACTGAGTCAACGGCAGGGCAATGAAGATGAATTGGCACAAATAATGGATAATGGTAGAAATCAAGCGACATTACCCACAGCAGTGCTACCAACTGAGGTGATAGATGCCCATGATCCGAATTCAACAGAAAAGCCACCCATACCATTTGAAGAGCCCGATAACGAGAATCGCAAGAAAATGTTCTTCACCACCAAAGGAAGAATCAAAGCATTGATGACCAAGAATTTTGTACAATTGTTTCGACAGCCCTCGTAAGTGTATATAGAGTGCATTACTTAAACCGAATCTGTTTCAAAAAATGTACTTGAATTTTTTTTCCCAGGGGCATAATCTTCATGCTGCTCTTTCCCATTATACAATTGTCTTGCTTTTATTTGGCCATTGGTAAAACGCCCAAAAATTTGGAACTGGGCGTTTTTTCGGGCGAGGTGAACAGCTATAGTGAATGTTTTGATGAAAATTTAATTACAGTTTATAATGCCAATGAGAGTTGTCATTTTCATAAGCTCTCGTGTCGTTATATACGCGAATTGGGTGATGATGTGGCCACTAGAAAGTATTATGCAAGCGAATCGGAGGCATTGAAAGATGCTAAACGTGCGCTGACTGTGGGTTATATTCATTTCGCTCAGAATTTTAGTGATTCGATATATTCGGTAATGGAAGATGGTATACATGCCAGTGATGGAGCTGTGGATTATGCCGAATTGAGTGTACACATCGATATGACTGGTAAGAAGGGTGGTAGACAGGGTTGTAAATCGAAATTATCCAGCCTACCCTTTGTAATTGTATTGGTAATATCGATTTACATTCCCGGTAGTAGTTGATAGTGTTGGTTTGTTCATGAGTAAGTGAACAATCATAAGTTGTTCTGAGCTCATTTTTGTTCAGTGGCTCACATACTTGTTACAAACTTTAAAGTATGGGAAACTGAACCAAAAGAGCCACAACAGTGTGAGTAAAGTGAACAACTAAACAAAGTTACTCACTTTTTGGAACTTTAACATCTGCACCCATCTTTCTTTGACAGATCAACAAGTGGCCTACTTTATGCAACGTAAATTGCGTGATAAGTTCAGCAGTTTCATGGAGAGCGTTGTTAAAGATTGCAATGTATCGGCTGCACTGGTAAAGGTGCCGGTACAGTTTCAGGAACCGATTTTTGGAACTGCGGATATTGAATTTCAGCAATATTGTGCACCTGGTGTGGTAATGACGTGAGTTTAATGAAAGCAAAATAGGCAATATTTTTCTCCACTTCGTTTGATTGTTTCAACTCGCTTAAAACCCCACTTTTTCAGCATGGTCTTCTTTCTGGCTACTTTAATGACGGCTGCTGTATTCATTTCGGAACGCATGGATGGCATTTGGGATCGCACTTTATTGGCTGGCGTTTCGGCCACTGAAATGCTTTGGGCTCATTTGCTTACCCAACTGATTATAATGGCCCTGCAATCGTTTGAGGTCATCATGTACATAGGAATTGTGTTTGATACGTACAACAATGGCGATACCACAACGTTAATTGGTTTGCTAACGCTTACAGCATTTTGCGGCATGTTGTTTGGTGGGTTAAGAGATTTTTGATAAAGAAGACTTTTCGGAAAATTAATTTATCATCTTTTTTTTAAATTTAGGTCTCTTTATTTCTGTGTTTTGCAAATCGCATACAGAGGCGAATTTTGTGGCCACGGGAGCTTTCTATCCCATGATTATACTTTGCGGTAAGAAAAATTACATTTTATTTAAAAAGCAAACATTTAATTTCTTTTTATTGTCAGGTCTTCTCTGGCCTCTAGAGAGCATGCCGGGTTTTCTGCAAGACTTGGTCATGGTCTTACCCTTTACCATACCCTCCATATCGGCGCGTAATGTCATCGAAAAGGGTTGGAGCATTACACATGAGAAGGTCTATAGTGGTTTTCTTGTCATGGCCGGTTGGACGATTATTTTCTTTGTGCTATGTCTGATAGGTATCAGACGTAAGGCGTAGGGGCATTTCTTCTTTGGGTCATTCTTCATTTCGCTAGGTACTACTAGTAATGTATTAGCATTTCTCTATAGGCGATTTTACCTAATCTATATCTATGTATGTGTATATAATTTAATAATTATCGGAAGCATATCACTCGCATGTTGTAGACTCTCTCATCTCATACAAAAAAAGAAACGAAAGAAAACGCATATTTGGACAGTTTTCCATCCGTTCCAAACAAATACAGCATAAGGTCTTAAGGGTGTCTCATAAATATTTATAAAATTACACAAAATGCACACGATATTCTTACACATAAAGTTTACCATGTTACTAAATTTTAGTACAAACAAAAACAAAAACCTCAAATATCTTTTCATCCAACTTAATTAGAAACAACGAAGAATAAAAACAAAATTATTAATATGTTGAGTATTGTTGTATAAATAATATAATTAAAGAATTTAGCAGACTTTGTACTAAAAAAAAGAAAATTACATGTAAAAAAAAATTCTTTAAAAACGAAAATTTCCAAAACAACCAAAAAGAACAAAACGTAATAAATATTGAAATCAAAAAGTATTGTGTTTAAATCAGAAAAGGTAAAATAATTTTATAGCTTCCCTTTTATAGGGACAAAAGCTGAGCGCATTGTTGTTGTAGCTTCAGTGTGTTTCGTTTGAGTCTTAATCACTTTGTCCAATCCGAGAGTAGTGCTATTTTATGATTTGCTTAAGCTTTGTACTCAGACAAACTAAAATCGTTTCCAAGGAGTGTCAACTCCATAAAAACAAGTGAGAAAGTGGATCAAGCCCGACTATAATTTACTCTGTAGCAGTTCAGGCCGACGCTCGCATTTGTTCCCGATTATAATATTATAATACATGAAATCGGTATTCACGAGACACCAAGAGGGCGGTTCATTGTTTGGAAACAGGTCATTGCAAACACCGCCGATGGCAAATTTTTATGGCCCTCAGGTACTCGGCACTCCGGCGGCCTTTCTGCGGAAGTACGCAAGAAAGTGTTAACTGGCCTTTTTTTCGGCAAAAATGTTGTGGCAAAAATTGAAAATAAACTTGATCTGCCTGCAAGTATAAGAAGTATATGTCCCATACATGTCAAAACTCTATGTCTTACCAAATCGGAGAACTGATTGTTCATACGCACGGACGGACGGACGGACTGACATGGCTATATCGACTCGGCTGTTGATGCTGATCAATAATATATATACTTTATAGGGTCGGAAATGATTCCTTCTCCCTGTTACCAAAAACAAGGATATCTAGACAAAGAAAATTTAACATAGAAGCACAATTTTCTAAGACGACAACTTGTCACTCTGATCGCTGTCTTTATGGCTCTTTGAGCTATTTTTTGACTATGTCCGTCTTCCTCTAACCACCGTGTTTAACTATGTCGACAATGATTTTGAGCAACAGATTTTGTTGTCACAATGGAGTTAACATCGCTCAAAAATGAGAGGCGTTCGGCTCGTGTATGTGTAAATAGCGAAATGTCTTCGGACCCTGGAGGTACTGGTGACCATCGCTGCTCTAAAGTAGGGCTCGTCCACAAGTGCGAGGCCAAAATTGTGAGTGTGTTGGTTTGCGAAAACAGTGCGACGCAAACCAGCTCTGACCTGCTTCATCACAGATTAGCATTTCTATGCTAAACGATTGCGCAGTCGACCCCGCTTCTGTCAGAAATTAGTCTGCTGTTCGCTCTCACTTACGCTCTCTGGGTACATTTGGGAATATGGGCGTCTCGCTCTAACCACTGTGATTTCATAAGTGGCACTATAAAGTATCTGTGGTCGGGTGTGGCGCACCGGTAGTGTGTGTGGCTGCTGGTATGGGAGATTGTGGGTTCAATCCCGCCTCGGACCATCTAATAAAAAAAAAAAAAATTTTCTTTCTTAGCTTTATAGCTTTATACACATCCGGTCATCTTCACCAGCTATTGGCGTCATGGCAGAAGTAACTAGCCATGAAAAATCAAAAATTCTCAAACTTTGCCATTCGGATTCGGCGTTAAGCTGTAGGTCCCTTTCCCTTGTGCGAAAGATTATAAGCACACACGCCAAGAGATTGAGAGAAGCTTGGCCTGACCCTTTTTGGTGCTTTTGAGCCAATTTTATCTCTAATATTCATTGCTACATGGCTTCATCGACCGCTGGCCAGCGACTGAAAAGATGTTTGTTCTCTTGGCATAAGCCTCGGCATGCGTTCGGCTCTTGTCGGTGTGAATAGAGAAATGTGTTCTCACCCCCTGCGGGCCGGCGTGTGCATCACTGCTCTAGAGCAGAGTTGACGAAGTGCAGAGGACAGAAAAACCTAAATAAGAGCTCAATCGATTTAGTTGCTTTCTGTAATAACAGATTCACACATTCTTTATGGGCTATGGGCTCGCCGGCCCTGCTCTAGAGGAGTAAGTATCAAGCTCACTCACAAATGCGGAATTTTAGATTTACGTACACTATTGAAGGGCTGCCCATCAATATTACGGGGATCCTATTCCTTCTGGGAGTACAACTGTCTTTGATAAAAAAAAAAGGTCAGCACTCCATAAAGAAGTGGTCCCCAAGGTAATCATTATGGTTGCTGATCTGCCATACCTTTGGCGAACGGAATAAAGTTAAGCAGAAAGGGCTTTCACTCTCGACGCAGTGTAAGGAAGTGTTTAAGTAAAATTTCAATGAATTTTTGTGAAGAGACGTCAGCGTCAATAACAGCTGAATTAATTTTTACACCAGGTATCAAATCAATGGACTTATTTCGGAGACTTTTATTCAAAGATTGCATAAACGGCTTCATCTCAGTAGACTTTTTGGAAAGAGCAAAAACTATCACCATACAATACTGCACTTAAGCTTTTAGCTACTTCGCTTTAGTTTTCCAAATTGAAAAATGGCTCGGAGAACACAAATTTAGCTGAAACTTTGAGATACAATTTTTGGGACTTTGATAAGTCTAATTTTTGGAATGGGTTAAAAAGTGTAATGATTAAGTTTTTCTACAACTACTTCTAAACAATGTATCATAATTGGTAATTTTTACACTATTACACTATCAAACTTTTTATAAAATCTTAAAATGCAATATCCTTACACGAAAAATGCAAAGTCAAGTAAGCCCCTTTACCCACAATTTAAATCACTGTCAACAAGTATTTTTTCCTTTTGTTTTTCCTTTATTTGCCTTTATACATATATATATAAAATGCAAAGCAGCGCAAAACTAAAGCGAAAGTTCTTTCCTCACCACCTCACCTAAAATGTATATAAATGTCTCGGTGTATGGGCCAAGGACAAGGACACGTTCACGACGAATACGACGATGTCGAGAACGTGGCAAAGTTGCTGACACACTTCGGGCTTAAAAGTGCTAGACAGTATGTCTACCCGGTTGGCTGACTTCCAGGCAGACCTCCAGACTACCTATACTGCCACCCTCCCGCTACCCTTAGCAGTTGTCTGCCAGCAGACATTTTTATTACAAAACTTTATCTTTGCCAAATACGAAAACGACGACGACAACGACGACGACGACGATGACGATGACGTTGACTACGGCTATGGGCTGGTCTGGTTGTGTGCGGGTGGTTTGGTGCTTGTGGGTCTAAAGTGTCGTTTGCCATTTATATAAGTTGCATAAAATGTGCAAAAACAAACAAAAAATTTGTACCAAAGTGTGCGTAAAAGTTGAAGAGAACTTGTTGCTGCTAGGTTGGGTTGAGTTGAGTTCACTTGACTGAGATGGGGGAGAGTGAGAGAAAGGTACTTGTAGGAAGAAAAGTTACATTTGGAAAGTCGTAACTTGGTTTCTGCAAACGTTATGGAAAGTGAGACCAAATTGTATTCAACTTAATTTTGAAATTTTATAGATTAGCAAGAAACACGTCTTATGCAGTTACAGATTCATAATTTTATTTAGAAACTAACACAACAAAGTGGTAAAAACATTCTAAAATTATATGAGACTAGAGATTAAAACAGAACCAATCTAATATAATAACGCTTCCAACCCAGCGAAACGAATCATATATTTGCCTAAAAGTAGACTATACAATTGTTTAATGTCATTTTAGAAAATAGATAACTTATAAATCCGTGCTCTTAGGCTAAAAGATTTTATTTTAAAAATTCTAAAATTTTATTTTTGGGACAGAGGATTTTCCAAAACTCAACGTTTTTCCAAAGCGCAAGTAAAACTTTTAAAATGTTATGTTGAATTTAAAGCTTTAAAATCAAGTTTTTCGACCTGATATATCTATAGCAATGTTTCCCAGCCATAGCCCCTGAGGGCCGAACACACTCCGCAATTTACTTCGAATGTTTGCCAAAGTCATGCAGCGAGTTTCAGAAAGAGACAGTCACATTTTCCGTCCTCTCTTCTACAGCTTGGGGATAAAGTAGGCGAAATCATTGAGAATGTGGTCAACAATTGGGGGGACAGGTTAAAGGCCAGCAGAGGGATCCACTTATTCGATAATTTTTCATTCTTAAATTGGACACTTCAATCTCCCAAATCAAAAAACAAAAATGGAGGAAAGCTAACTTCGGCTCGACCGAAGTTTATATACCCTTGTAGCTTGTATAATTTATATAAATTAAGGTTTTATATGATTTTCGTCAAACATTCTTAGCTGATTTAATTCCCAAACTCAGCAATAGATGGCTTCACTAATTTGACCATTTGCTTAACAGTTTGTTATATGGCAGCTATACGATATATTCATCATATTTCTACCAAACTTCCCAAAATTATGTGGAAACCGATAATATTCATAAC
The DNA here is from genome assembly GCA_037044535.1 of Lordiphosa magnipectinata. NCBI lineage: Eukaryota > Metazoa > Arthropoda > Insecta > Diptera > Drosophilidae > Lordiphosa > Lordiphosa magnipectinata. Next base: position 395,165 of record JBAMBO010004117.1, read on the forward strand.
TGAAAAGCATAAAGACGCTACCATTGAAAACAAAAAAGTTTTTCTCACTAGAACTACTTTTTCGACCGATAGTTCCTATGGCAGCTATATGCTATAGTCATCCGATTTGGGTCAAACTTGGCAGAATTGTGTGGTAGCATTTAATATTGATTAGTAACAAGATTGAGAGTGATGGCATTGAAAACAAAAAAGTTTTTCATACTAAGACTTTTTTCCAGACCTAACTTTTCTATGGCAGCTATACTATATAGTTGTCCGATTTTTATAAAACTTGATGGAATTATGTGGAAGCAAAGAAAACTTATAAATACAAGGTGTGGGGACGTTCGCATGCAAAACAAAAAAGTTTTCCTCACTAAAACTGCTTTTTCGACCGATGTTTCTTATGGCAGCTATATGCTATAGCCATAACATATGTGCAGCGTATTTTTACCAAAAGATTTCGTGCAAAGTTTGGTTAAGACAGCTTTAAAACATAGCAACAGACGTACAGACGGACATTGCTATATAAATTCAGCTCGTCATGCTGATCAAGAATATATATACTTTATGTGTTCGGAGATGCTTCCTTCTATGCGTTACAAGCAACTGGACACTATTACTAAAAAAATATACAAAAATATTAATAAAATGTACGCGAGGGTTTTATTTCGAGTTTTCGGTTTTAATTTATTTTCGATTCACACGAGTTTTATTGCACGATGCTGTTCTACCCCATTTCTATTTACAGTGTAGCCCTCGTCTCCTGTTTAAAAATTCCTTACCACTAAAATACTTATCGATATATTTGCACATATTCATATCATGCCTGTTCAATTCCAAACTATTTTACCGAGACTGAAGAATCATTAAATCGCAAAAAAGCAGGATACCGCTGGTTCGGTTCATTACATGGTTTTAGTAGCTAGCTAAACCGCGGTTTTGGTTCGGTTCAGTGGTTTACCATGAATTTATTATATATTTTACCGTTTTCAAGTTCGGAATATTATGACTCCTCCCACACTCTGGAACTTAAATTCCTAGAAAATATTTGATTATCTTTAAAATCTTTAGGTAAGTGCTCCCTACAAACGCTAAATATCGTACAGAATATGGAGAATATCGACCCGTAGAGGAAATGGAATACTCTCTGTTCAAACTTGAACATGAGACTCGACCACGATCCTTACGTTGCGTTACATATCATAAACCTATCATTCTTTGTAACATTAAATATTTAGCTTTTGTTGCCTATGTCATAAACATGCCGCCTTTTGTAATAGCATTAAATATTAATAGCGGCAGTGACAAGGATCAGCCCAGCCCAGCAGACACACCACTTGAAAAGGATCAACCATGGGAACCACTTGAAAAGGTCATCCGGTTCCCACCACTTAATATGCATCGCGGGAGGCAATGTGTATTCCCCCACGAATGCATTTTTATATTTATACACACGCAGCTATATTAAAAATACTGCCTTAATTAAGAATAGAAATAAAGGAATGAGAAATTTAGAAATAAAAGCAGCTCGCTCACACAGAGAGAGTCAATACAAATGAAATCTTACATCCGTGCTCAACTAAAAGTGTATAAGTCTATACACTCACACAAATCAATTGGCAAATTTTCAAGGAAGAAATGTAGTCTGATGACAGCTATATTAAGGGGTCGGTGAACAAAGTGAGCAGAAGATGTACGGGGAGCTATATCGATCCTAAGTCTATAAGTAGTCTCTAAATTGGGATAAATCTTATATTAGGGAATCCAATAAAATTTACAATAAATTTACAAGTATCATATTCCATACGTAAAAGCGGTCAAACTCGTTAATGAACTGAACCAACCGATTTATCTGAATGGTTTTCGGTTCGTTTGGGATTTTTCGAAATGACGTCCGATCGGTTAGCGGTTCGGTTTATCAGCTGGAATTGCGGTTCGGTTACGGTTTGGTTCGGTTCGGTTCAGAACCGGTTTGCATCCCTGATTAATACCATGATGAGGAACATAAAAAGAGCATAGGGAATGTACCAATCCATTTTACAGTAACTGACGAATCATTAAATCGCAAAGAAAATACCAAAAAATGGCTTTAGGTCCACAATTTTCGCTTGAAAGTGTTTACAGGAGCTTGCCTTGCGAATTCTGTTTTTAATCAGTTTTATTTTCATAATTTCATTATACGCGTGTCATTATAAAAGTTCAGTTGTGTCATCTATCTAAATCTAAATTATTTCAACTTACGTGTACTGAACTAGTTCGATTCAATTAAGGACCGTATTGGTTGAATGTTGTAAATTTGACACAATTAGCATACACATTTACTTAAATTCATTGAAATGAATGTCTAAGCTAATTCAATTATTCAATCATTCTTGCTACACTAGCTCTTGCATTTGCCTCAAAATAAGTACAATCACCTTTAACCTATTTTCAACACACAATCTCTCTAGCTATCTCCTTTAAAAAGCTTATTTTCATTCGTAGAGACTGCTTCAATATTTGTTCTTCTCCCAGTTGTTGTTCTACACACTCACACACACACACACGCAACACCTTTAGTCAATGAACACGAAAACACAAATGTTGAACAAGGAAGAGCACACACACACAGGCTCAGACACATTTTGGGCCAGCCACAAAGTAAAGACGAAACGTAAACAAAACACTTTTACCTTCATTAAAATTACGTTTAAATATTAGATTTTTGCTCTTGTGTGTGTCCGAGAGTTTGTTCAAATTGTTTCAAGGTCAAATTACAAAATCAGCCACAAAGTATGCTATCTCTTTCTTTTACATTGCAACTGAAAAAAACAAAATTTTATATATGCATGAAATGGAGCAAAAGTTGTAACAACATTTGGCTACATTCAGTTGTCTGAGGAGAAAGGTTTAATTTCTCTACTCAGCGGGAGAGCTTCTGTGTCTCCCACCCAGTGTTTGTATGTGAAGGTCACAAATTTTCACTTTTTGGTTTGAAAATGTTGTTTTTGTTTTTATATATACTCAATTCGGACATTTGAGAAAAAGTTTTTCCAGTCGACTTGACCTACTGCTGAAACTTCTGAGCATCTGTGTGTGTGTGTGTGTGAGTTTATTTTGTTGAAAACTGTTTTTAGTTTTTGTGGCCAGGACAACGCCAATGACTGGCAGGAGACTTAAAGCCTGCAGGAGTTTTGTGTGTAGTTTTGTCAAGCAAAATTTGTGTCTAGCAATTTTGCCTTTTTGGTATACTTCATTTAATTTTAGCTTGAAGCCAATTTAGCATTCACTCTGAAGTTTTGCTTGTTGCCTTTTCGGTTCATTTGCAACTTTTTTGGTGAAGTATTAGACTTGAATTGAAATTAAAATTAGTAGTTTGTTTTTAGGGACCAAGGTCATGGTTTTGGTTATGATTCAACCTCAGCTGGCGCCATCTATGTAACAAAAAACGGGCTAAGGGTGGCCAAGCTATACTTCATGAAGAGGAGAATATGACTTAAATTTGAATTATAATTTAAAAATGCATCATAAAACATACAACACAATCAAAAAATTCCAATTAAACCAGGGATGCAAACCGGTTCTGAGCCGAACCGCTATTTCAGCTGATAAACCCAACCGCAAATCGAAATGGCGTCCATTCGAAGAAGTTGAACCGACCCAAAACTACAAAGAAAAACGGTTCGGTACAGTAGTTCACTGACAACGCTTACTTTCAAGCAATAATACTTGTAATTATTGAGAATTTTAATCGTTTCCTTAAAATATGATCTATCAGATTTTCGTTTAAAATAAGTTTTGAATTGATCCTTAGCCATGCCGGATTGATGTAGTCTTTAAATTAATTTCTCAAATATTTTAAAAACTCTGGTCCCGTAAATCTCCTGTAATTGCCCTCCGATCTCTGAATATACCTGTCATCAGACTTCATTTCTTCTTCGGAACTTACCAATTGATTTGTGTGAGTATTCCGTTTCCTCTACGGGACGATATTCTCAATATTCGGTCGGGCTTATTCAACTTAATCCAACTTTAGCCAAGAGAATATTTTCCTGTACGAAATTAAGAGTTTTAATAATCGCGGTAATTGGCACCGCAATGTTAGAATTAGAAAGTTAATTAGAAAGGAAGAGAAGACGCTTATATCAGTCTCCTGGTAAAACTAAAAGCAATTATAGTTAATCCCAAGCTTAATAGGTTCCAAAAATGGATACAAAAAGGAATAAATGCCTCGGGATCCTCACAGGGAAGTCCTCCAAACATATATTATCTCACTGTGATGCTCTAGCGAAGCACAGACCCAACAGATTTGTGAAACATAGCTTACACCCCAACAAGATTAGAAACCTAGAACCCACAAAAGTCTTCTCATTTGTACAGAAGTCAGGGCTGCTGTGAGAGTTGTAAACTCAGTAGGGGGCACAATAGAGGATTAACAACAAATATATAAAGGAGCACGGTAGGTATTCCTTGCGTTCGATTCATCAATCCGACATGTAGTTTCCGTTCCAATCGATTTGGACTAAGACCGATATCCGACTTCATATAATTGGACACTCACATAAGAGTTTTACAGCTATTCAAATGTTGTCTAGAAATGCAATTGCGCAAGTGTGCAAAAAGTCACATAGCCGCTTTAGAAATCATAATAGTCGGAAATTCCAGAATGGAAACATACGTAATAAACTAAGAGTGAACCACTGAACCGTACCGAAACCGCGGCTTAGTTAAATCCAAAATCCATTTCGTGAACCGAACCTGTTTTAGAAATGAGTTAGAGATGGACCATTATATTGGACACAAGCACTCGAACTAGATTTTCCAAAAGAAAATTAAATCTCTTGAAATCTCTAGAGATCTCTAGAGATTTACAGGACACCCCCTAGAAGGGGCATTTTCGAAAAAAGTTTGGCCGGAGTCAATTTATAAAGTTGTGCGAACGCAATCAAAAAATATGAATGATATGATATGAATGTTTTCAAAATATTGAACTTATTTTGAAAAACAAGTTATTTATTGTGTAAACGAGGGTTGTTTTCGGTTTTTCGGTGTTTTATTTACACACTATTTACATGGGTTTTCTATTTACACACGGTTTTTTTATATACTATGTCTCTATACGGTTTTGTCTTTTGACGGTTTGTCGATAAGGGCTATTGTTTCTGTCTGCCTCGTCTTGTCCATTTATTAACAGTATCTCTTTTCGTCCATACTATTTGCAGTGTATATACTATTGAGAAGGAAGAGCGCAGCGTAAATTACTGGTATTTTTTTGTCTAGGTAGCCGTTTTTAAAATAGTTAGATATAAAGCTAAATAATAATTATTGTCAACTTTCAAAACTGTCTCAATTCAACTGTAATGTGGCTTAGCTAAAGTTTCCTAATCATAAAAATATATGTTTTGACTTCTTAATTCTTAACCTAAACAGCTTTTGACATTGTTCCTTCATGTAAGTTTTGCACTAAAACATGGCAGCTAGTTCTCCTCAGACCCAAAACATACTAAACACTTAAAATCATACAATTGCACAACCTTAAATGTCTATAGCTCGACCCAAAGACAAATAAATGTTGGCAAACTAAATCGAAACCAATCAAATGCAACAATATAACTGAACCATTTGGAAAAAAAAAACTTTAAAAAAAAAAAACTTAAAAACAGACCCAAGCTCAATCAATGAAAGATGGACACACAGGAGTCCTCGGGAGCCTTTTGCATTTCATTGACCTTTTAAATGGCAAAGATACACACACCAAACAGAGATATGGAAGTTCCATCTATGTATTAAACCCCACCTAGCACGCCAAGCTCCTCGAACCTATGGCACACACCCACACACACACACACACACATCACATCAGGCCAAAGAGTTCTGGAGAAAAATTTGATTTGAGAGTTTATTCAATTTGCTTGCATGTGTGCGTGCGTTTAAGTGCATGACGTTCAACTGATGGCTGATGGACAGTTGCACAGCTGGAGGAGTGGGCGCACACCGGGCGGTTCCAGCCCATCCTGAACTCTGCCAATATAATACAATCAACGTTAGACTTCGGCTCGATGCGCATTCGATGCGTTTGCCGCTTTTGAGGTAGCTGAGGCTAGGCCAGAGCTACCGTTGCGTAGGCTCAGCACTCACACAGATACACACGCACACATAGACACATTGGTTTTTCCTCTCACATGTGCCATGCCATATTATGTATAGGCTGCATTTCATTCACTCGCTCTTGCTCTTTTTCCGCTTTCACATTTGCTTTCTCGCTCACTCGTTGGCTTATGTACTTGGTGGAGGTCCATCATGGTCCTGGCTATACATGCATTGTGTATGTTGTGTGGAGCAGGCAAGTTGGGAGGACATTTGGCTGGCCCCCACATGCGTTTGGCCTTTTGCCTGGCACACATAACGATGAGGCGGCCCTGGCGACTGCAAGCAGCGGCGGGGCATCAGGCAACACAGCAGCGTCGCGTTGCGTTTCGGTCGTTTTTATATGGCGCAGAATGCTGCTGATTGGGGCAAGCACAGTGGGTAGTGTGTAATTTGAACTTACCTGAAAGAAAAAAAAACGATACAAAAAGAAATTAATGGGGAAAAACAAATCTCATTTTATGATTAAAAAGGATAGACAAAGAATAATTTTGAGAAAAAAATATTCTTGCAATGAGGGTTGAATGTTATTTAATGCGAATAATAATTAAAAAACATTTATTTATCAATGAAATATCGTTTTACATTTGCATGCGTTTAAGGCAAGGCTATAAACCCGATTTGTGAGACAGTTCAAGAAACCCTAAAAAGGATCGCTTTATATATGATCTACATTTGTGTACAGAATTCTGAGAAAATCAAGTCAGAGGTATCTTAAAATTCGTCCAAGTTCAATATTTCCAAGTCTGACAACTAAATTCACATTTTAAGTTCGTTTAAGAAATCCTATTACATTCTAAAGAAAATTTATATAGATACATTAATACTACTATATTAATTTATTATTTTTCAATTTTTAACTGTTAATTTTAAATTCATTCTTGCGTCGTTCATGTTAAACATTCATAATTTGTAAGAACAAAAAGATCTTAATCAGAGCTCGCAATATGACGTCCCATTTTACAGGCTCTCAGATAAAAAACAGTCCCCCCGGACACGATGAAAAAAGGAAACGAAATGACATTTTATCTCTGACTTGCTCAACCAACGAGAGTTTTTTTGTCGCTCTCTTTGAGCATTGCCGAAAGTGTCTTCTGCGTATGCATGTGTGTTGCGCATGTTCTGTTGAGAGAGTGAGCGAGTCTGTTAAATATGTTCCTGTCATTTGAGCAGACAGCATTGCCAGCTTTGGTGGACTATCTTTTGTGAGCTCTGATCCAAATTCAATAACGGCCGTTTTTAGAATTAGGATGGCATTTTTTTATATTCCAGAATGTATTTTTTATAGGGTCACAAACTTTATTCTCGACGGATTCCAGACTAAGGAGTATGTGGTTTCGGTTTACCTGGACATTAGGCACGCTTTTGATGGAGTGTGGCACGCTGGACTGCTCTGACAAGACATCTTACCGCCTCAACTATCTATATACACCCTTGTAAGAAGCTTTCACTCGGACAGGACCTTCTCGGTAATCTTGGAAGGGGCTGTTTCCAGCGTGAGGGCAATACGCGCTGGTGTGACCATCCCTCTACACTTGTGATATGCCTACCGGAAGAACAATACCCATTGAAGACTTACCCTTAAGACTTGCTCATTGCAACATTTGCTGACAATACAGCTATTATGGCGAGAGCCTCATGTATCTATAATGCCACTGATGTCGTTCAACAATATTTGTATCGATTCAGCAGATGGAACATTGAGATTAACCTAGCTAAATGTGTCAGTGTAACATATACACTACGTCACGATGAGTATCCAGGCGTCTTTCTCAACGATCAGCAATTACGTCACTTCCCTGGACATAAGTACTTGGGAATATATCTGGACAAGCGCCTAACATTCGGAACCAACATCAACGCGCTTGTAAGATCATTAAATGGCAGAGTAAGGAAAGTGGGATGGCTTCTTTCTAGCAGGAACAAAATCTCAATACGAAATAAGGTGCATATATACAAAGCTATCATAGCACCTGCCTCTAGATATGGGATCCAAGTATATGGAATAGCTGCGAAATCCCATCTGTGAAAGATCTGTGTCCTTCAGTCATGGTGTCTGCGTTGACTATGTAACTATGATTATGTCGGGAGCACCCCCAAATTCGGAGAGTGACCTCATTGTGCCCAAGATTAGTGACTTAACAACAGGTAGGTGATAACGTGGAGAGACTAAGAAGTCACCCCAACACACTAGCCAAAAGACTCCTGCGCAGACGAAATAAAGCAGGAATTAGAGTAAGATGAGGCCTCAAAAACTTTTTCCTTAGGCAACTTCCTAACAGACCAATATATTCACTTAGCAACTACCTCCCCTTCAATGAACTTGACACCATAAATACACTTAACATATTTTACATAATCACAAATCAACATTACACCTGAAATCAAACTTACATAAAAAGATAAGTTATGAGGATGTCTACACAATCTAAATTAAGTTGCCATTCATTACATAAAGTACAGAAAATTTAGAAAAAAATAAATTCTAAAATTTAAAATAAATAATATAAAAAATCTGAATGTAATAAGCTATTTCCACTGAGCAACATCTAACATCTAGAAGCCAAATGTATCTAAATGTCCCACTGGCACAGAGGTCATTCTCTGGATGATCTAAATTACCTCATTCTTTCTGTATATTTGTCCATAAGAGATAAAGGTCCATTCATGACACATTAACAACATATAGCTTTTTCGCTAGGCTATTACATAGGCTATCATAGGCTATTACATAGGCTATCATAGGCTATTTCCACTGAGCAACATCTAACATCTTGAAGAAATATGTTTCTATACCACACGTTCCTCAATAAACTAAGTATTGGGAGTGAATCTTGTCAATCGTTATAGAAGAAAATTTTTTTTTTTATTAAATCCGCAAGAAACCCACTTAAAAACGCCTTGCATGGAAGCTGGCATGAGGATTGATAACATGCGGCAAAATAATCATAGTCATTAAAGAGCTGCTCCCTTATTCCCAACATAATGCAGATCTTTCCCTCTTTTGCGCAAAGGACCCAATTGACACTAATTTTGAAATTCTGAGCTGCATCGTTATAGCAATAGCAGCTGCATCGTTAATAGCAATGCCCATGTACCAAAACCCTTTATATATTTGATAACTAAGACGAGCTATATAATTTAGTAAGATAGAGACTGCTGCAGTAGTAGAATTTGCGAAAGAACCAAATGGTCTTCCTTCGGAAGAAGGACCAAGCATAATTGCCTTTCAATCACCACTATAAGATTCTTCAAACTGATATTGTTGAGCATATGTTAAATAAATTTTATGCCAATTTATTTTGTCTCAACATATTTTTGATAATATTGACTGTCAGATGTAAGATGTTAGATGTGGCCAGTGTAATTTTCCATTTCACATCCACCGGGTCAGAGATTTTCCGGTTATTTAGTTTTAAGTTTTACGTATACATTTTTTATTTTTAAAGTTTTCTTTTGGATAGTTTTCTCTCTTTCTCTCTATCTCTGTTTTAGTTTAATTTATTATATTATCTTATTTTTTCCTTTGCTCCTACATAACTATAGGTTTTGGTTTTTTCTCCCTCTCCCTTTTCTCGATCTCTATATTATTTAAGTTTTTGTTAGCTCTAACAACGTCTCTGACTACAATCGGCTGTGAATAGAGGCATAGCTGGCCGGACGGGCAAATAAAATACCCCCACCGTGTCGGAGTCGTTATTAGTTTATTTTGTAATTTTATTAGATTTTATTTAATAGGCTTCCTTAGCTCATAAAATTTTTTTGTAACGTATTTATACTTTTGTTGACAGCATTTGTTTGTCGACTCTAAATAAATAAATAAAAAATCATCGAACTCCGGTCGTTCCTTTAAAATGTGCTAAGAGTACAGAGACTATAAGTGTTTAAGTTGTTTAATTAAGGATAGTATTTCTTCAACATTTCTTTGCAATCTTTTGATGATGCGATGCATTTTCTTTGATGATACGAGCCATTTCGACAGTTTACCGGTAATATCAACGATTTCCAACGATCCAATTTGTGCTGGTCGTTTTGATGCTTAAAGATTCATCAATCTCATGGTAGCTCAAATGAATAGTTGAGCCAACTACCGACTTTTTGAGACCTTTTCCAAATTAACAGAGGGGTAAATATTTACTTTGAGGTAACCAACTCCAGCATATATTTGTATGGGCCAAAACGCAAACTTTGAAATTCAATTGCAAGAGAGCCATGATCGACCGCCAATTAATTTCTGCACGTAAATTATTCATAATTCGCTCACCATCGAGGAAAACTAATGCACGAATTGTAGGAACTGGTTAACTCAAAGTAAACATTTACCCACAGAGGCTTAGTTTGGTGATTTCTAACCAAAAGTCGAAATAAGTTGATTCTCGTGTGTTAGACAACGACGAAAAGCAAAAATTTACAGAAAAGTTTCTATATCTCAGTCTAGGGCTTTAACCAGTTTAAACAGTTTAACCAGTAAAATTGTGGTAACTCTTTAAATTTGAGAAAAGCTCCTCTTTCGAGGAGCACGGTTATCAATTATACTAAAAAGCTCTTGCGAGCGATACTTTTTTATGCATTACCTTCCATATTCAAAATCTATCAAAGCTAACCCTGTGTTTGTAAGGCAAAAGGCGTGTGGTCAGGTTATATACATTTCTCACACAACTCATCTGTTCAAATGTAGTGTTCATTCCATCCCTATCCTTGTTCCTAGCACTATTTAAATTTAATGTTATTATTATTAGACATGTTTATAGAATTTCTTGTGTTGAAGAATAGCTTCATTAACACTATTCTCAAGTAAAATTCCATTTGTGGATAGAGTATTTGTGCAATGAGTATTTTCAGTAAAAAAAAAAAGATTTTTAAAGGCATATCAATCAAGGGCGAGGATTATGAAAACTTAAAGTAATAAAAGTACCAAAAAGTTTTATTATCTTGACAAGGTAAACGGGTTTTTAAGAATATGAGTTGAAATCTTTATTTTATATTAAGAATATTTGTTCAAAGATATTTGAACAGTGCATTGTGAGCCCAGGTACCTGCAGTTGGATCTCTAGAGCGCGACGCGCACAAAACTAGACTAGACTATACAATCCTAAATAGGGGACACATCTGTTAAAAATAAATTAGAAACCCCTACCTACACAAGGCTTCTAATGCTTTGCGTGGGGGTTAAACCAAAAATGTATAAAAAACACAAAAAATAGCATCAGAAAAAGAGTCGCATATATGCGTTTTATTTAATATTAAAGGCCTTCTCCTAAAAGTGTTAAATTTACTGAGAATCAACATTTAATGGAACTTTCTTTAACATTTTAAATTTTTTTTTCGCACCCGATTCGTAAGTCGTCTTAAGATTTCTTAGTTATAATATGGGCTTCGATGTTTTGTGCCATTATCTATAATGCTACCTATTTTTTTGGAGATATAAAATAATACTGTTATATATCATCACTTTTGCAGCCAGCACTGTTAACTTAACATTCTATTAATGCTCTGTTAAAGGATTTTGATAAAGCTTTCTCTCCTTATACAGATCCCCATAAAAGACCAACCTCAGCCAACTGTGCACAAAAGCAAAGCAAAATAAAAATTGCGCCTCCCAATGCAGCGACCGAAAAAACAACAACAGCAGCAATACGCGCGCGTAGGAAAATGGGTGGAACTGATGCCCCAAAGGGGAGGATGAGAATGCGGACGCCGACAACTGGCAGCGACGCAGCCTATTTCGCTGACGGAGGGAGGAACAAAATAAAGGACGAGGCGGAGGGCAATGGCAGCGACAACTACGCAATGGTGAAACAGACGCACAATATGCGATACATGAGAGAGAGACCTGGACATACGACGTGGTGGTGTAGCAGGAAGAGATGGAGGTGGGTGGACAACGGACGGACACTAAAATGCAGAATCGCACACACAAATGCAGATTTGCCAGGGCTATATACGAGTCATATACGACGACTCCTCTCGTCCTCTCCTTGCCTGGCTTTCTCGCTTGTTTACCAATTTATTTTGCGCACAAAACGAAACACGGAAAATGCATGAGGCCCGAAAATGAAGCAAGAAAAAAACCCAAAAAAAACATAGAGGAAGGCTTGCAAACGAACGCAATGATAGCCACAGTATAGCAGGACCCAGGACAACGGCAAAAATTTCAGTTCGATTTTTGGTCATAATGCATGTGCAGCACCATCTCTGTCACTGTTTCTATCTCGCTCTGGGCAGGACGGTTGCTTCTGTTTGTTGTTGCTTCATGTTTGCCACTTTGTGCGTGGATTTTTCTTTCTTTTCCTTTCCATTTCGTTTTTTTTTTTTTTGTAAACTTTTTTAGTGCTACGCTACTTGAATGTAGAATTTTTTTGTTGGCCCTGACTTTTGGTTCGTAGTAGCACACCCGCCGTAGTTAGTAGCCGTAGTATGCAGCCACAAAAAGTAGCCATGGAAATGAAAGAAAATGGAACACAACCAAACACGCGCGGCTGTTTGAAAAGGAAATGTGGCACAAAGAACGTGAAATGCCTAAAAGCCAACTACAAACAAGAAAGATGGACAAGCAAATGAATGGTGGGGAAAGGGTGTAGGAGCTAGAGACGATGTTGATGATATACGAAGTGGGATAATAAACATGCCAGAGTAGGTTTATAACTTTGCCAAAAACTAATGGATATTGAGTTGTAGCCTAATGTACGATTGTGCAAAACAATCTTCCTTTGAAGGCAAAATACATTTACTCAAGAGTTATAAACGGCATCTGGGACTTTAACTGCTTAGTTTTCGGTCAAGTTGAAAGCTTGGCATATACTTAAACATTATCCCTCTAAGAGTTACTGAACTAAAAACAGGGTTGGGGCCACAAATTTAAAGTCAAAGATGAGATTGACGTGTAATATATATTTCTATCTATTTCTTTCCGACTTCAATATACCCGCTAATCATGGGAAGAAATGTTTAATAGCCTTCTCATTATGTTAAATAACAGAGTATCAACATTAATGTTAACATATTAACATTGCGTTAGCAACTTGACAAAAGTTGTGTTCCTTAAGAAAACCCCGATAAGAATGCAACGATTTCTATAACTTCGCTATCTATTATCCTACAGACGAACTTCCATATAGCGAATCTTAAGGGGACCAAAAAAAAACTTCGTTATAAAGAAAATTCGGAATATAGAGAAAGAAATTGTAGTGTTCAGTAAACGAATTGCTTATATAAAGAACTTCGTTGTACGAAAGTTCGTAATAGAAAAGTTCAAATGTATCAATATGAATAATTCAAATTTAAAATCGAAATATCATAAAAATCTAAATAACTGCAAAGAAATCAAGTTCGCTGATGTAAAACGGACAAAGATATTTGTCAAATGGGCATTAATATTAGAGAAATTCTTTTAGTTGTTCTCTTTCTTTCAAACTTCCATACTTTTTTCGTAGTTTCGGTAGTTTTGGTCTAATATAATGATTTAAGTATCTTCATCATTCAGATTTGACAACACAATGCTGGAACTTATGAACATAGCTATAGATAAAACAAGTACGAAATTCGGTAAAGTTGTACTGTAATATACTCTGCTGCGGAGCTGTCTCTGGGAACTTTCTTTTGCTCATAACTTGACTATCGTTTATCCGATCTTTATCATTTAAGGGCATATTTAATGTCCTTCAACAATGAAAAACTGTCTGAGCCATAATTGTTAATTTGAAACCACGTAACTGAACATAGATTAACCTAAGTCTAATATCCTTTCTAAAAAGCACAAAAAAACCCGATCAAAAACAACGAAATTATAAACGAAACAATTTTGCTTAGAGGAAGGAGCGGGTACAGCATCGTCAGCTAGAGCGTGCGTACATTCTTGTGTGTGTGCTTGTGCACGAGAGTGTTTGTGTGTGTGTGTGTGTGAGTGCATGCAATAATGGGAATTTAGCAGTCAAGACACTTGACTGCAGCGATATAATTTGTTTTATTGCAAATTTTGGCCGTATTTTAGGGACGCTTCAGATAGTGCCGCGTGCATTCCCAAAATACAGACACTTGCCAATTTAAGTTGCGCTTTGGCCGGCTTAAAGCAGATTTTAAACATTCTGCTGCCTATTGATTTGACTTTTACGTTCAATCATCCATTGAGACATACCGCATAAAAAGTCTTTGTTTATTCATCAACAAACAGCGCGCCGAATATTCCACGTGTTGCTGGTACCAAATAGTTTGTGATGCACTGTACCAGTACGCACAAAATAAATTATCTTTAAATGTAACCTATTGGCGCAAAACTTTCAGGATGGTGTGAGCCGAAGGCGAGCAAACAATATAAAAAAGGAGACCCCAGCTTGGTTCTAACCAAGACACTTGATTACCAGAGCTCGAAGCGCAAAGGTAAGCCAGCAGAAGTACTTAGCATCCATAGTGATGGAGTAGAGTTGTCAATATCATATCGATAAATCGAAATATTGATATTTATTTTTTGACGATATGCAGTATTCCGATATGATATTTCTGGTGATGATATAGTCGATAATCGATATTTCTTTTAACGATATATCAGAACAAAATTTTTCCATGGTCATATCAAAATTGGCCGTTTAGTTCATTTCAATTCATGTTTCTTTGATTCATGTTAATTTGCCATTTGAACAAGTTTACTCAAGCGCTGGCTCTGTCCAGTTTTGGTTTGGGGTTTGCTTGTTTTTCGTCGCAGCTTAAAACTGCTTCGGATTCAAATCGAACAGGTCGAACGTGGTTAAATGTACTAACTTTACAATAATTGGGTAGTTCCGATAATTAAAAAAATTTCAGCATATCCTATCATAAAGGTAGATTAGAATGAGCACTACCAATGGTTCTTTCAATTGCAATTGTACACAGAAAACAAAGAAGATCCCTGTAGAAAGTATATTCGAAATATCCCCTTTAAGTTCCCCTTTTTTAAATATTCTTTTCACATGTTTCAGCTCCTTTGGATGAAGAATTAAGATCAATAAACTATCCCTTTTTCTGGCATATCCTTTTTAAGTGAAAACGATCCAAAGGAGCTTAAAAAAGTGTGAACGGGATCTTATTTTGGTTGAATATCGAATTTTGTTATCGGCAAGCGAAAGCCCGATACCGAGCAAGTCAAGTCAAGTCAAGTTGGTGCGAAAGAGAAAGACATTGCGAATTTCGATGTCATGAGCGCTGCTTCATTCGAAGTAAAACAATTGAAAAGAACTCACGCGCTTATGCATAGCCGGCAATAAAATTTTGTGTTGGGAGTGATATTATAGTGCAATTGAAGTGAAATAATAAACATCAGGTGAGTGATATGTGCTTACACTCAAAAAACTCGCATTTCAGTCGACTTGTTTCCTTGTTTAGTAATCATGTGCTTCAATAATACCAATGTAATGTTTTTATTTCTATCTTGTGCTCTTTTACAGCACCTCTTGGAACTAAAGTGGTACAGCTACCTGGAGAAGCTCACTTCCTATATTAACGATAATATAAAGAGCCCGTTTAACCGGAACCTCTTAATGAAATGAGGATGGCCTTACAGGAGGACAATACTACTTCTAAATCAATACATACTCACTAATATTAACATTCTCGTTCCCGATATTCCAAACATTTTTGTGTATTAAATTTTACAATTATATTATCAAAATTAAATAAATTGATACAAATTATTGTGCTGTGTTATTTTTTTTGGAAACGATCTTTACAACAGGTCCTTGGGATACGTCATTAAGATGCAAAGAATCTTAAATCATGGGATACGTCATTAAGATGCAATGGATATTAAGAATTGGATATTAAAAAAGATGAAAAGGATATTTCATAAAGATCCAATGGATATGAAAAAAAGGATAGTTTTTAACAGTTCAAATGGATAGTTGTTTAATATACTTTGGATATTTTAATTTCCTTTTTTCGAAAATAAATCGACTTCGAAAAGATTCAATGGATCCCAAAAAAGGATAGTTAACTAACCAGTCCAAATGGATGTCGAAAAATCATCCTGAGGATCATCAAAAACAATGCTTTTTCTTTCAGTTTATGGATGTTATTTTTAATTTTTAGTGATTTTAAAAATTCTTTAAGAAATACCGATTTATTGATATATCGATATTTTATGGGCTTTCATATCATATATCGATATTGTGAAGTTAGAATTTTGATATTATCGATTTTAATATTTTGCAAAATAACATCTTATGTATCATAAATAGACAATCCTCCCCAGAGTTGGAATACTCTACGAAGCAGTCGTGCTTCCACCTTGTTCTTGTGTATCTTGAGTGCTTCTGAGGGTTAATCCTACCCAGAGTTTGAATCCGACATCTAGCCTGTTTCTCCCGCGAGACAAAGTAGCCGACAGTCGAAGCGAAACTCGTAACTCCACGCCAGACCTCACACACCGGCACATTTTGCATCAATCCTAGAATTAAGATTATATCCTAGATGATCAATTAGTGAGTTTAGCTGGCTCTAGGTCCGAAAAAGTTGCGTTTGTTCACAACTGTAAAGAACTTATGCATTGTACCACCAAAAAGAGCTGGTTGCCTATACAGAACTGTTTCATCGTTATCCCTAACGACTCTTCAGTAGACTTTTCGTTGAAGAAAGCATGATTGCCAACTGCCTCTCCATACAATCATTGCTTAGATCAGTTAGGAACTGCTAAAAGCAATGAAAGCAAAAATAGACAAACAATGAGTGCTTTCCACTTTCTTATGGTAATGCTTAAGCTTTGAGGCTTTTGAGCGAGCTTAGAAGTGCCCGTTAATTTTGAAATGCGAAGCATTAAAAAAAGCGTTTTTTGCGTTGTTTCTTGAAACTTTTGTTAGTTTCGTTTACAAAAAAGAGAGCGTGCCGTCTCTTATATAATTTAGTAATTTATTTGGCGTCCTTTCTAATGTTTAATTAGTGAGTTTAGCTGGCTCTAGGTCCGAAAAAGTTGCGTTTGTTCACAACTGTAAGCAACTTATGCATTGTATGCCTGAATAGACCCCGTAAGGGAACACTTTAACACCCCTGGCTTAGTTGTTTAGGGGATTTAGCAGAAGCATGGAAATTGACTGCAGCGGATGAGGAGGCGATTAACGCGTTCGAGCGGAAAATTGTTTAGAAGATTTATGGAACTTTAAAAGTTGGCGATGGATTGCGCATTGGAAAGAATCCTGAACTGTCTAAGCTCTGTGGGGACACCAGACTAGTCAAGCGCATAAAGCAACAGCGGCTGCGCTGGATAGGACATGTCAACCAGATGGATGAAGAAGCTCCAGTAGAAAATGCGTTCAACGCGAAGGCGGCCGACTTTTGAGTAAAAGGCAAGAGGGGACGCCCACCACTAAGATGGGATGATCAGATGCGGAAAGATATTTCCAACCTTGGACTGAACAACTGGTGCCAGCTCGCACGAAGCAGAAGCGAGTGGAGGGCATTTAAGCGGTTGTAATGCAAAAATCGGGTCAATAAAGAAGAGCATAAGAAATCATAAAATTTTGTATATAAATTTCGAGGTCAGAGTTATTTACAAATTGTCTGCAATTCTGAAAAAGGGATGCTATTAATTTGTGGACATTTGCCCCTAAAGCGAAACTGTGGTTTTCATTATGGGTGATAGTTTTAAGAGGAGTATCGCCAAAGTCAACGTAATTTACAAATTCAAATATCCAAGAGTTCAAATGATTGTTGAATTGTTTATATTTGAGTAAACAAACATGGGTTGCTCACTAAACTAAAACAGTGAACATGTTTTTATGTTTCTTTTTTTGTTCTTTTTGTTCAGTGAATCCTCAATCAGTTGTTTTTTTGACACAGATCAGTAACTTGCTACTCAGTGGGTTTTCAGTGTTCACTTTGTATTTCTTTTTTGTTTAGCTATTACTTCGCTTTACTGTATGTTCTAAAGCAGTGGTGTCCAAAATGCCAAAATCCTATCCCTTGGGATAGGAACTCATAATTCTGCCGAGGGGCGGCTTGCTCTCTTACGATGCGCGTGTTCGGCTTTTTTGTTGCTCATGTTAAAATGCTGTGACGTTTACTTCGTGTTTCGCTGCTACGCACATAAGCGCAATGCTTGATTATGTGAGTTTGGACACCACAGTTCTTAGGTAAGGCAACTCTGTGTTATGCAACTTGCAGTGAAAGTCCCTAACTTTCTTTCATTCACCATTTAATAAGAATGAATGAGCTAAAGGTCTTGTCTATAGCGCTTTCCCCCATTTCAAAGTACTATATATTATTTTAATAATTTTATATAAGCAAATTGCAATTAAAAATATCAACTTTTTCTTGGAAGTGGAGTGCGGGAACTTATATTTAGAATCTAAAATTTCTAGTTAAAAAAAAACCCCCTGCAAAAAAATGTTCTATAGCACAAGCTTTTCTTTTTATCATCTATTCCATGTGCCATGTCCTCTGTTCTCGACTGTGTTCCAATATTGCTTTAGAAAGCCAACTACAAAGTTGCCCCACGCACTCAACTGCCGCCCACTTTACACCTGAACAAGCTTTAATGGTTACCCCTTTCTCATTTCCTCGTTTGCTGCTTCTGTATTTTCTTGCTTTTGGCTTCCGATTCGATTTCTGTTTATACAGAAAGGCAATTTTGCATTTTTTTTTTCTAAGCGATGACGACAGAAAGGTTTTGGCATTTTACCCAAATTTTACTTTTTCATTATAAAATAAACTTTTAAAAACAAATTATAACGAATTTTTGCGACTGCGTGAGAATTCGCTGAAGGCACGGGGGGGAGTGTATATTGATTGAGTGGTGTCCAGTCCCAAGCGCGCAATTATTTCCTGCCTGGAACGCTAGTCATTGTTGTTAATACCTCTAAGGCTTGTGGCAGTGCGAAATTGCTGCATATTGAGATGACTGCCACCATTCATAAACTGAGCCAAGTGCCGGCGATCCTCGACATGTGCCAAAATGGTCGGGGATGGTGGTTGTTCATGTAAACTCTCCCGAAGATTCGTTAAAGCTCGCAGAGTTGCATTGCCCGATTGAGCCTGATACTCTTCCATCAATAAAAATCTGCGAGGAGTAGGTGGCCAAAGAAATCTGAGCCAACGATTGAGATTCCTACTTACTCCCCACATCAGCAGTGAGAAAACGCACACGCAACTAAATATTAAATGATCTGACGCATACCAAATCATCAAATATGAGAGAAGTCTTAGCAAATAGCGATGTCCACGTCTCACGAAATCATAACGCCATAGCCAACTCCAACGATGACTTTCATGTTGAACCATACAGGCACCTACCACCAAAACTATGGCCATCATGGTAGGATGTTGCACGAGTAGCAGTTTAAAATTGGACTTCACAGGTCCAAATCTTATCATGCGTTGATCTGCGGCTACCACTGGGGCCAGGCAGACCACCACCAGACCAGCCAATTGAGCACCCAAAACCGACACCGTACAATAGAAACCATTTAAGGACCCGCCCAGAATAGGCGCAGTTAACCATAAAATGCAGCCCAATATAAATTGTCCCAAACGCTGGTGATCCAAAGGCATCTTTCTCAAAGTTATATTAAATCCGTGATCCGTGTGGATGCCATAACAAGAATGTCCATGTGCCGAAAGACTTATATAGTGCACCCGCTTGGCCAGAAACTTTGACTCGTAGCATTCTCTGCCCAGTTGATGCGCATAGTAGACCCCATACGCTGTCTCCTCCTTATATTGCCGCCATTTCCAATCGTCCGAATCTATCTCCAATTTCATATGAACGCTCTGGAATATGTTCCTCTCGCAGAAGGATTCAGATTTTTTACAAAAAATGTGAACACGATTGCGTGCAAAAATCGTATGTAGCATAGATACAGCATCCTCTCTGTGCGGCACCTCAGGATGCAAATACGTGACCAGTTGCTCATAAAAGTCATCTTGAGGCACGTTGGCAATGAGCCAAGGTAGAGTTAGAAATTGTAAAATATATAAATGCAGCCACATTGTTTTGATTATGGGGAGAACAAAATTTTTAAATATTACTCTGAAAAATTACCAAAGTATTGTGAAAGAACTAACATCAAATGCAAAAGGCTACTGTTGATTATTTTAAACAACTTCAGGAAATATACAAATTTGCCAGTTGGATGTCATGTCACACAATCACAATCGTGTGACCATTTGGCAATCGCAAAATAAAGAACTTTTTTACATTTACTTAAGTGTAGGCAAAATTTTGGGGTTTCAGAAAGCAAGAAACAGTTGAACAAGATATGCAACGATTTATATTTTAGTTCAGATTTTATTGATTTTTATTGAGAGATACAACTTCTTTTGGTCAGACTTAAACCACCGATTCGGTTCATGACATGGTTTTAGAAGACGAATTTTATTTAGCGAATGTTCCCGCTCTTGACTTTTCAATATTTATACTCTGTACCAAAGGTACACAGAGCATATGGGCATTTCTTTTATGTCGATCGAGACCGTCATACACATTAAAAGTAAAAACCAGAAGGGCAAGCTAACTTCGCCTGTGCCGAACTTTTTGTACCCTTGCAAATGCGGTTTTTTGAAATTACAGAGTTTAAGAACGCTCACATAAAAATCAAAAACTTTTGTAACTAAAACCCATTTTCCGACAAATGAACATCTGATTTCGACCAAATTTCGCGAATCCTGAAAACATATCAAATTAACAATAGCCGAGTTTAAGAACGATACAATTTAAAACAAAAAAGTTTTTCTTACTAAGACTCATTTTCCGAAGATCAGTCCTATGGCAGCCTTAAGATATAGTCATCCGATTTCGACCAAATTTTTCAAATTAGTTTGAAAGCGTTTAATATTATATTAAGAATCACCGACCGTAAGAACGATTTACTTGAAAACAAAAAAAAAATATTCACTAAGACCCGTTTTCCGACCGATCGGTCCTATGGCAGCTATAAGATATAGTCATCCGATTTTGACCAAAGTTTGCAAATCTGTTTGAAAGCATATAATATTAATAATGGACGACTTTGAGGACGTTAACATTGAAAAAAAAAATCGTTTTTCTCACTAAGACCCATTTTTTTTACCGATGGTTCCTATGGCAGCTATAAGATATAGTCATCCGATCCGGTCGGTTCCGACATAATAGCAGCGTGCAGTAAAAAGAAAACTCTGTGCAAAATTTCAGCTCGATAGCTTTAAAACTAACAGCCTAGTTTGCGTAGAAACAGAAGGACAGATAGACGGACGGAAAAAAGCTCAATCGACTCAGCTCGTCGCCCTGATCAAGAATATATATAGTTTATGGGGTCGGAAATGAATATTTCTATGCGTTGCAAACTTCTGGGCAAAATTATAATACCCTTTGCAAGGGTATAACAAGTAAGAAAGTCGGTGAAGCCCGACTGTAATATACTCTGTACCTGCAGTAGCAGAGCTGCTGCTGCGCTGCGGCAGCGAAATTTCTTTTGGTCATAGCTTGACCTATAAATGGTGCAATTACTTGAATTAGCTTCTTGGTTTTATATGTGGAATATGTGGATATATATAATATATTGAATATAACCTAAATGTTAACAATTACTGTATGATTGCCCTCGTTAGGGATGGTGCACGGGTTGTCGTGCTGCTGCTGCGTTATCACGATGAATAGTGTGACCAGAGCTGCCACAATACTCCCCCTACAGAGACCATATGGGAACGAATTATCTTAGAAACTTGTGGTATGTGTGGGATGTATGTCCGAGGGTGATCATCTACAGGATTTGCACACGTTCCAATGTGGAGGAAAACTAATGTATGATTCTCGCTGTGATATTTGTTTCGTGGTTGGGTCGACGAACTGTTGCCGTTGAGTAGTACTGAGCAAGTGCACCGTGTACAGATTTGCGTAGTTACGATGATGAACCTCGCGTTGAGGCCGTTGCTTCGAGTTGGCGTCGATAAGCAAGTTTGCCCAAGCAGGGTTGAGGTTGCAGAGTCAAAAGCACTAGGTAGTGTACCCCGAGTAGAGACTTTCGTTTGCCACTCGTTCTGAACTTTGTTTGCCACTCGTTGTGGTCTTTGTTTGCCACTCGTTGTGGACTTTGTTTGCCACTCGTTGTGAACTTTGTTTGGCACACGTTGTGAACATTGTTTGCCACTCGTTGTGGACTTTGTTTGCCACTCGTTGTGGAATTTGTTTGCCACTCTTTGTGGACTTCTGTTGCCACTCGTTATGGAGTTTGTTTGCCACTCTTTGTGGACTTTGTTTGCCACTCGTTGTGGACTTTGTTTGCCACTTGTTGTGGACTTTGTGTTTCACTCATTGTGGACTTCGTTTGCCACTAGTTGTGGACTGTGTTTGTCACTCGTTGTGGACTTTGTGTTGAGTTCGAGAACTTGTAGGTACACTCAGGTTGTAGCAGGTTTTATATAGTCGATCAGGTATGGGTATCCGTTGGCATGAACATTGAACATCGACGAACATAGTTTTAATATCTTATGAATGAATAGTTCTTTGAAATGTATTTGGTTTCACTTAAAAATCTTCTGTTCTTTTTTTTAAATAAATATTTATCTCTGTCGATACGTGATATGTCAACTTTATTTTATAGCTAGCTATACGCCCGTCGTCGCTCGGGTCCTTAGATATGTTCGAAAAAATGTTCGATTTTGGCTGAGTCGCTTTTCACAATTGATCTGGTTCAAACAGTTTCGGAACCGTTCTGGAACCAGTAAACCTACACACCGAATTTCAATTTCATAGCATCACTTCTGAGATCAGGCTCTGAATCACTTTAAACAATTTATGAAATATGTCTTCGAAACACTTTTGAGCCGGTTCTATTTGGTTCGAATCCGATCTTGAGACAGTAAAGAATCTGGCTCCATATTATCAACCCAAATACCAAATGTTCTGTTGATTGCTTTAACAATTTGAGAGAAATGGCGTTGAGAACCGTTTCACAGACTTGGAACATAGCCCATAACTCTTTCCTGAACGACATGAGCATACAGTAAGAATTTTATGAAGTTTGTTTTAGCGATTATGACGTTCATAAGGAGATGTGTTTATAAGTAAGAATTATTTCTTAGTCATAAAATTGGTCTCGGTGGACCTTTTGGTGGAAATGTCCATATATACTTTTTGTGGTGTTCGTTACAAACATGTAGACTATTGTAATACACTCTCTGCAAGAGTTTAAGAACCGGAACAAAAACTGGCTTGTGAATCTCTAATCACACTGCAGCGTTGGCAATTGATCGATATTGAGTGAGTCTGACCTTGTAAAGACAAAGTTCTAACTTATAACTAACCCGACGAGTTGATAAATTGGGCCTTAGAATATCGAAAACAGGTTTGAAAAGAAAGAACAAACTGTTTGTTGAGAAATGCTTATATAAATTTTGGTGTTTGCTGGTCATAAGAAACATTTGGGCATCCCACTTCTAGGACAACATAAATATATATAGAACTAAACTTTCTAGTATACGTTTCTCCTGTTATGTTTTGCTATATATTATATAAAGCCCTTGTTGCCGCGTGAACCAAAGTCGCAACCCCGCGGCGTAACAGCAACCGCCTACGTAAGCAGCAAACCAAACAGCTGTTGTGTGGCGAGCGACAATGACTTGAAAATCAGCATAGGAGCGAATTGGAAGAAGAGCCGCTAAACACAAGTAACGGGGACATGGCGAGATTAATTCACTGGCGGCAGGGGAGGCCAGAGACAGAGTTGGCAGAAACAACTAGACGCGTGCAGTTGTTGTCAAGCCACGTTTAACACGTGTTTTTTAATACCTTCATACCTTTAAACAAATAGCAGATACCTTCTATCTTCTATTCTCTATCATATCTTCTACCTTTTTGCCTCCCAAATACATTGTCACTTAACCACAAAATTTGGACAGAAAGAACTGTATGAAATTGCAGTCAATAAATAAAGTATTAACGAACGTGAAAAACGATTTAATTGGAACCTGAGCCAACAGCCCTGTTCCGAATTTTGAGTCGATTTTCGTGAAAACGTTTGTACTTCGAATTCAAGTTGTATAAATTTAAATGTAAGTATAACGCAAATGTGTGGTTATTTGATTACGACGTTATTTTATCTCGAATTGAATTCACTTGGGATTGAGCCAACAATTCCGAGAGTTCTTATGCCTGATATAGTACCCGTAGATATATTCGACGGCAAAATACTAACATTTAATCTGGGCTGTTTAATCATGTTTTGATATCTCTCGAAACTGTTTTAGAGGTCAATCGATTGTCGAATATTCCACAGTATTAAGGCTTAAGACCGCTAAAGATTGAACAGGGATGTTCATGAAACAGCTGTACGGTCAACCAGCCTCCTTTGTGGTGCAGTGTGTACCTGTTTAAAGCCGGGTAATGCTGTTCCATCTTCTATAATTCCAAAACATTCATGCTGGATACTTAGCACAATTAACTTAATTGTCCTTATATTCAGACTCCCTGTCTGTTATCCTTGCAGCAACCTTGTTTCCTTGGACAATTCGTTCGCTTGCCATGAAGTTACAAAATAAAACAGACCCAGAAGAGCATACACAAAATGTGCCTATTACCCTCAAACCTGTGCAACTTATGCCCCAGCTTGGCCGTACTGGGCTCTGTGTTGGCCATTAGAAACAACTGGAACAACAAGAACAAAGTTCGGTCAAACGTCAGTTCGTTTTAGCTATTGAACACAGGGACGATAGGAAGGCGGCGGCGAAGAGAGCTAAATGATTATCTCCCACCCTCAAGCTGAACTTAGCTACGGCAAATGCAAATGGGGAAAATGCGCTTTGACGGGTTTGTGGATGTACATAAGGTGGCGGGAGGGAAATTTAGGGAGGATGCAGCAAGCCAACAGCCAGCGGCCATTTGGTTGAGGTTGGACGAGGCGCAAACGCATCCCAAATCGAAATGTGGAACTTCAATCATTTGGCGGCCAGGTAAAACAGTTAGCTGGCTTTCGATACACCTCATTAGAGGGTAGCAAGATCATATAAGAAGTAGCTGTTTTAGTGATGCTTATTCAAACACTTAAAGTAAATGAGGTGCGTTTTATATTTATGCGACACACGCAAAATTTGACTATAAGTGATGGCCAAACATTAGAAAACAAGGTATATCAATATTGAGAATGGTGAAAACTAGTTCTAGGCATTTCTGAAAACATTTTCTTGTTTTTTTGTTTTTTTTTACATTTGTCTAAAGATTTCAGAATTTATGAAAAATATTTGGATATAACTTGATTCGTATATTTGTCCATTTACGGACATTTTAACAGGGTATAATTTAGTCGCATTTCGAATCGCTTTACATTTCCACTTTTTGTGCCCCCCCCCCCCCCCCCCCCACACAACGCAGCTTGTTGGTGGATGGAAAATTGACTAAATGCAACGTTTCTGAGTTCATTACGAAAGCGAACAGTTTCCATGTGGACCATGGAACAGTCGTCTGTATCACAACCAAATGGGCCAATTTTCCTTCTAAACATACTGCACCAATTGGATTTTTCCCCATACAAACAATTTTTTGTTTTGTTGCGCTTGTTTTTTGGTGGTTGATTCCCGTTTGGGACAGTGCAACATCTAGAGGGGTGGAGGGTGCATTTTCTATGATTTTATGTTGTTGTTGCTGTTCTGGTTATTGTGGGGTTGTTCAAAGTTACGTCAAAGGTCAGGAAACATCCCAGGGTGGAATGTGAAAAAGTGAAAATTTTCTCAAGTTGTTATTTTCAGAATAGAGGCTTGACTTTTGAGGGTTTTATAGCATGGCTAAGGAGGGATAATGATGATGATAGCATTTGAATGCAAACTTAAATTCTCCTCATCAGTTTTAACATTGTATGGATCTTATCTGAATGAAAGTGGAATCGTATTCCGAAAAGAACCGATTAAAACTCGGAGCCAGGGTCAGATATTTTTGGAACTGAAAGACCGAAAAGAACCTTTACATTGTACTGGTACTGTTTCGGACCTTTGTCACTTGCTGGCACTTTGTTTTGGGTAACTATTACGCAATTTGGTTAAATTGTAAATTTTCAACAAACAGTGCAAACAGCTTAGCAATAAATAAACAAGAAAGAGAGCCGGTCAAGCCCGACTATAACATACTCTGTACCCCAAAGTTTGTATATATCTGTTCAATTTACACAATTGTTTGTTTTCCTCATAACTCGACTATAGTTCATCCTATTTTTATCATTCCTCCGACAAATCGCTATATAATCTTGATTACTAAATATTTCTAGAAGGTACGGTCTTGTATAAACCAATGACCCATCTTTCTTTATATTTTACCGGTACATACCGGTAGGTATAGGTATACCGAAATACAAATCCAGGTACCGGATACGGAGCCGAATACCGAAATAATGTTAGAACCAAAACATAAGTTGCGGTACGTTTCAGAATAGAATTGATTTCAACTTCCAATGACTTGGTCTTAAAACTGGTAAATGATTTCGTAATATTGGGAAATATTGAACAATAAAAATATAATTCGATTCCTCAGAATCAGTACCTTTACCTTTTACAACTAAGTTGTCCATACATCAGAGCATTACGTACATTTTCCGGAACTTTAAAGGGTATACCCTCCCTAAACTCCACTTTGAAGAACGATATGAGTCTATATGACCTAAATCTACCTTTTACTTCGACACATGTAGGTCTAGGTTAATAGAAATTAAGCTTTAATGTTCTTTAAAATTGTTTTATACCTCTAAAAATCACCTTTTTCAACAAGATGTGTACCTATTCCGGGCCTTTAGAGGGTGTACCATCGCAAAAAACATTAAAAAAACCCTTTTTGACTTCAATCTGGTTATAACTTCGACAATGATCGACCCAGGTTAATGAAAATGGTATCCGCTAGAACCTGTATTATACCTCGAAAACCCAACTGTACCTAAAATCGGAACGATGGTTACCTTTTCGGGCCTTAAAACGGGTTTACCATCCCAAAAATAAACACTTTGAAAATCCATATACAACTATATGACTTAAATCTACCTTTAACTTTTACAAACATCGGATTGGATTAATGAAAAGGGAGTTTTGAATTTCTTAAAACCTGTAGAGTACCTCTAAACCGACTCATAAAACGAAAGAAAATTTTGGTAAAAAAGTGTCTGAACGATGTGCTATTTTAAATGCTATTCTGTTCATTACTCAAATCTTAATTTATTATATACTAGCTATGCCATTAGTATTTTAAACACAAAACGAAGAAGTAAAGCTTACGTTACTTTTGCCATCTATCAAATCTTCATTTTAATCTGAACTCAATATAAAATTTAGCAAATTTCCCGATTTTGTGGATCTTTTAATACTCACTAACTATATATCAACATATGCTCATAATAATCTAAACCAGGGGTGCCCAGAATAAGCTTACGAGCGCGTGGAAGCCAATACAAATGCACATAATACAACTAAAGCAAGAACAACCACAAGAAATAGATAGAGAAACCCGATTTTTGTTTGTGGGTGTGTGTGTGGTCTTTGCTGTCTCCAGAACACGCGCGCGAAGCGACTGCTGACAACGCAAGGGCAACATTGTTGTTGCTTTTTAATTTGCCAGAGACATAGGAGAGAGAGAGAAGAGAGTCACATATGATCCCTGCAGAGAAATTGTCAACTAGTAACAAAAAACAAAAGTGTCCTACACCTAGTTGGAATAATATTTCGATGTACTGTTATACGGAGCAGCCACATAATCAGACTGTCATAGGGAATACACAAAGGTCAACTGGTATATAACTGGTTGAAAATGGCTGCTGCAGGGACAATTCTCTCCCACTTATTCAGTCTGGCATTAAACTGGTTGCAAATGGCTGCTGCCTGGGACAATTGTCACCTGCCTATGACATGTCTGTGTAAAATGGACGACTTCAATACATTGATTTGGATAGGAAGTGCAACCAGTTGCAAGTTTTTAGATACAGGTACATTTCTGGTTGTGAACTAGACACTTTCCCTGCAGGGATGTTGTTGTTACAGGTCTACACGCGCCAACAACAAAACCGTAGCTCGGAAAGAAAGAGAGGAGAGCACGCATGATATTGTATTTGCTTTTTATAATCTTATAGCCGCGTCAATCGTAAGCGCGCGGGCTATTCCTTAGCAAAAACAAATGCGTCGCTTGCGGAATACGCTTGGTCACCCCTGATCTAAACTCTCTAATAACTCTAAAATTTTCGAAATTTTTAGAACTTTCGATCTTTGCCAGCCGTCTAAAATTTGTAAAATTTTATGTTTGTTTTACCGTTTTATTTACACCTCCTATTTACCCGTCTATTAAATCGTCTTTATGACAATCTCAATTCATTTATGAATTATGTAACTTTCCAAATTTTGTGTACTGTTCGATGTACACCTTCTATTTACCCGAATTTTTATTCATCTGCATGGTAATCTAAACTTATTATAAAATTTTGCAAAATTCTCAATTTTTTTGGAACGATTGGCCTACATCTCCTATTTACCCGTCAACAATTGCCAACTACTAAATCTTCATGATAACACAAGGCAACCTATTTAGACTTTTTGTAGTATATTGAAGGGTTGGTGGTGATGCAATATTATTTTCGTGTTCTGAACACGAATCTGTTTTCAAAAAGAGTCCATCACATCGAGATTTTTTTGTAATTTGAGCTTAATGCTGCAAGAAATGTATATTTTGACCTTTTTTACACGCGTTTTGTGAAGAACCTATACTTTTGTACTCTCTTTGATATTTTTGGAAAGTACTACTCCTTAAAATTTAAATAAACTTTTCCAAACAGTTCTACGATTTTTTTTTTAATGAAGATTTTAGAATTGTGTACAATTTTAGAACTTGTGTACAAATTCACAAAACATCCTATATACTGTTGGTGCCACATAGTATGCAATAGATAATGTTGAAAATTTTCATTAAAATTTTATACAAATTACTAGCTTGTTATGCTGTTTTCGTAAGGCATACCTTTGGACAGTAGAGTTATTTTAGTTATTTTATTATTATCGAGCATATTTATTCAAAATGGTACAATTCTTAGGGATAGTTTATTTTAAAGTTAAGAAATATTACTTTACGATATCAAAACATGTGAAAACAAAAGTATAGGTTCCCCACAAAAACCGTCTAAGAGTTCTATATAGATATATAAAATTTATGAAGACATATTTTCGTTTTCGAATTTTGGAATATTATGATTTCTAAAGTGAATATGTGACTTTTCGCACACTTGCGAAATTAAATTTCTATAAAACATTTGAATGCCCCAAATATATGAATTCTAAAGCTAAGGTCCCAAAAGTAAATGATTTGTCTAAATTTTGATAAATATTGGTTTAAATAAGTTAAATTGTGTAAATTTTCAGACATGTTTGATTCAATTATTTACGTATGGATCCATAGTTTTGGGTTTAAGTCCTGCAAAATTTGCGATCATGGCTATTTATCCAAATTTTCGTTAATAATTGGGCAAATTATTTGCATGTGGGACTTCAGATTTAGTCTAAAACTAAAAAATTACAGTTCGAAAACATTGCCTTATGCGATTGGATTGTCTGTCACCAGAGCATGAATGACAACGATATTTCAGATTGCTGAATCGAACAAAATGACTACGAACCGTTTGCTCCTTATAAACAGTAAAAATCGTACAGAAAAAAATAATCTCCTGGCAAAATTTGGATAAAGGTGAGAAAGTACGATAGAATATTGATAATATGTTCACGCAAGTCCATTAGCAACTTCCAAGAAAGATATGCAGTCTCATGACAGGTATATTAAAAGGTCGTAGAGCAATTGCAGGAGATGAACGGAAACACATGTTTTAAAATGGTGGACTACATCAATCCGGCATCAAGGGATCAATTCGAAACTTCTTTTAATCAAAAATCTGACTTATCATGACTTAGGGATTGCATAATAACATCCAAAATGGCAAGTATCATGGTCTGAAGGTAAGCGCATTTCGTCTTAAAACTCTTCAGTGCATTTAACCGAATCAACCCGGTTTTCTAGATTTGATTTCTGGTTCAGTATAGCATTTTTGAAAGCATGCCGATTTGGTTTATCAGCTGAAATTAGCGGTTCGGTTACGGTTATGTTTTTAGTCGGTTCAGAACCGGTTTCTATACCTGATTAAGAAAATCTACATTAGACTTTATTATTTATGTACGAAAAAAACATGAAATTCCTTGAAATCGAAGGACTATAGAATTAAGCTGGCATATTTTATTTAAATTTTTGGTAAGAAGAACGTATTCTGGACATCAGGGTTTTAATGTTTCATAAGTCTATGTGTATAACATTGTATTTAAGTAATTAACAATTAAAAAATTATCTTTATTTAGTCGAGAATTTAAAACTGAGTTATTTTTAGTAAGGCAGATTAAATGGTATTGACTCCTGGCAAGTTTTTCTCGCTGAACCCGAATCGAGTATTATAAATTTCATAATAAAAGTGGATGTACTATAAATTTCACCAAGATAGTCCAAAAATTTAAATTGTAGCCGTTTAGCTACGTTTTCGTTAAACTCTTTTGAGCCAGGATATAGTTCCAGCTCTTCAGAAATTCTAAAGATTCAAATTTTTGGGCAAAACATTTTTCCTATATGGAAAATTTGGCTTTAAAATCCAAATACTACAACATTTTTGGAGCTTAATTATTATATTCAAATTCCAAAGGTCTTGGAATTTCTTATGGATATTTAAAATATGCTTCAATTTTTGTAATTTTAAATGTAATTATCCAATCAGAAAAAAAAATTGTACTTTTGTGTTTTTCTAATTATTTTCCAACTGACTTATTTATATTTCTTAGAATACATTAATGTAGTCATATTTACTGACCTGGACCATTTTGGCTGTAGTTTCCTTAACTATTTCGTATTAAATCCACAAAATCAAATCAAATCGCCAGGCGTCCAAATTAAAGCCGGCAGCTGTTTGTGTGGGTGAGAGAGAGAGGTAAAGGCGGCGTTGTCTCAGTTCGCCCGCAGTAAAAACAAAGTCAAAGCAACTACAACAACAAAGTTAACCAACCGGAGAGAGTTTAAGAGAGGGAGAGAGAAAGAGCAACGCACGTGGTTCAATTTTGTTTTGCTTTTGGCGAAATTTTGTTTGATATCTTTATTTTGCTTATATTTAATTCATTAAATCCAAATCACAAACACCCACGCATACACTCACAGAACGTTGCACACTTTGGCAAATTGCATTGAAGTTGGTTACGAAGCGGGATTAGAGAGTATTTACAGTTAGTATTAGCACTTAATGTTGTTGTTGTTGCTGCTGTTCCGAGTTATCACTTGTATTTTGTGTTTGTTTTTTGTTTACAGCGCTTGATGTTTGTTAGTTGTATTTAATATTTGTTTGGTTTTGCGATTTATATATTTAATTTTTTGATTTGATGCGCAAATCGAACCGTACGCGTTCTAAGTCAGCTGCAAAATACTCAACGTTGTGTTTGTTAGGTTCTACGTTAATTTGCAAAGCTTACGTTTTCATGTGACGTTGTACGTTACGTTGCAAGAACAACATTGGCTATCGATAGACTATAGACTATGAAAGGGGAAAAGGTGTGTTATTAGAGATGGGTGAAAGTTACTTCAGTGAGCGCAACTTTCAAACAGCTTTGAGAATGATCTCTTTTCACACCTGTTCCTGATTTTGAAAATGTTTTTAGAGCGAAGCTCTTTAACCGACTTTCGACAGGGGGAATAAACATAAAAATAAACTTTTTTGTAAATTTGATTTTGATATTTAGTCTTATGCTCGAATATTATATATAAAATATCAATATGTAAATAAGTTTGTTCCAATTTAGATAAATGATTTCTTAATTCCTGAAACCCGGTTCGAACCCTTCAGCGAACCCTTCTGGGGGGTTTGCAGCTCTGATTACAGTCCCGATTTTTGGCATCTCTGCTGGTCATGCATTGATTATTTCTCAAGTGACTCAAGTTCGTACCCTAATCGACAGCGCTCTGCTGAAAATACTTAAAATAAAATAGATTTCATAAAATTCTTTTTAACAATCTTTCTTAAATATTTTTTTCGTGATTTTTTTTAATTATTGGAAGCATAAATGTCCTTAGCAAACTGTAAGTTTTTATAAAACCAGACTCTTTCTTATATGACTTTTTTCCCTTTAGAACTAGATTTCCTCTGAATTGCTTGATTCATTATTATAATAATTTTAAAGTTTATTGAAGTTTGTCTGTATCGTGACGTGCTAAAAAGTGTATCACGCGTCCATCTCTAATACATTTCCTGCAATCGACTTATAGGCATATCGTTAGGATTACAGTGTGACCAAAGTCGTTATCTTGCGGCCAAACGTTTTGTTTATAAAAGTAAAAATTAATCACTTGCAGCACAAATTAAGCAATTTAGCAATGTCGGACAATGAGTACGAACGCTTCGAGATCACCGACTATGACCTGGACAATGAATTCAATATCAACAGGCCGCGTGGCAGGCAAAGCAAGCACCAGCAAATCTATGGTAAATATTTTGCACCCAAGTTTTCATTAAAATTAAAGAAATTATCGTTTATTTCAGGAATTTGGGCGGATGACAGCGATGAGGAGAGCGGCGGTGAGACCAGCAAACGCAAAGGACGTGCAACGCGTCAGCCCAAGGATTATACCATGCCTGTGAACTTTGTGGCCGGTGGCATCCAACAGGCGGGCAAGAAAAAGACCAAGAACAAAGAAGAAGGAGATCAGGAGGAGAAGGCACAATATAGTGATGAGTCCGATGAGAATGCACGTCCAGCTTTCGGTGAGCTATCCGATAATTCTGCCAATTCCACTTCGGAGGAGGAGCAGGAGCAAAAACCCTCCATGGGCAGAATGAAGGGCCAAGCGACCGGCTTTAAGCATCAATCGCATATACCCAGCGAACGTCATGTGGGTGCCTGGGAGCAGCATACCAAAGGTATAGGAGCCAAATTGCTGCTGCAGATGGGCTATGAGCCAGGCAAGGGATTGGGCAAAGATTTGCAGGGCATCTCCCAGCCGGTGCAGGCACATGTACGCAAGGGACGTGGAGCCATAGGAGCCTACGGTCCCGAAACAGCGGCCAGCATACCAGGCAAACCTAAACCAAGCATTAAAATGGATGAAGATCTGCAGGAGGCCAAGGAATTTAAAGAGCAAATGAACAAATGGCGAAAGGGAGGAGGAGGAGCTGCAGCAGAAGTGCCAGAAAAACAGGGCAAACGTTATTATTACAAATCCGTGGAGGAAGTCATAGCCAAAGGCAAAAAATCCCAACACTTGCTCTCCGAAAAGTTAAGCCAAAGATTGGGCAATGTGCCGGTCATTGATATGACGGGGCCAGAGAAGCGGGTCTTAAGCGGTTACCATGCCTTGGGCCAGACCAAAATATCAACGGATGAGCTGGAGGATAAGTCAACAGGAGCAGCCAGTGCTCCCTGTGTCTTTGCCTTGCCCGAATTGACGCACAATTTGCAGCTTTTGGTCAGCCAATGTGAACAGCAAATCATTTCCATAGACAAATCCGAAAGAGAATCCTCCAGCCAGCAGCAGCAAATGGAATTTGAGTATAAGAAACTGGATGAACTGGTCCAACTGGAAAGGAATCACATTAAAACGCTGGAAGAGGCCTTGGAGCGTGTGGAGAAACTTAGTGAAGATCCCGCTTTGAGTCTGGCAGAGGCAGAGCATTTATTCCTTGAGCTGCAGCATGATTATGCTTCAGAATTCCAGGAATTTGGTTTGGCAGACTTGGCGGCAGGTGTTATAGCTCCGCTGGTCAAGCGAGATCTCTCCTCGTGGTCACCGCTAGAGCAGCCTACCCAACCTTTGACACTGATCAAGAAATGGCGTGGATTTCTGCAAAAGACAGATGAAACTGCAGAGCAGCAAACTCGTAATGTTTTCGATCCCTATTCCTCGCTCATCTGGGCAGGTGTGATGCCCTCATTTCGTTCATGCGCCTCCTCCTGGTCACCCAAAGAACATGCACCCATGGCTGCTCTACTCGATGCTTGGGCTCCACTGTTGCCCACTTGGATTTTGGATTCGATATTGGAACAAATCATTTTGCCACGTTTGGCGGCTGGCGTACTCGAATGGGATCCCTTAACCGATACTGTGCCCATACACAGCTGGATATTGCCTTGGCATGGGATTTTGGGTGCCAAACTGGAGGAATCAATTTATCCCCAAATACGTAATAAATTGGGTGTGGCCCTGCAGGCCTGGTTACCCCAAGATCGTTCGGCCCGTGCCATGCTAACACCCTGGCAGCAAGCTTTTCCCGAAGAGGAACTGGTGGACTTTCTACTGCAGCATATTATACCCAAATTGCAGTTGGTACTCGGCGAATTCATTATTAATCCCCTGCATCAGGATCTGGAGCTGTGGAATCAAGTGTGGGAGTGGCATGAATTGATACCACCCATGCATATGGCCATACTATTGGATAAGCATTTCTTTCCACGTTGGATGCAGGTGGCTAATTTTTACAAATTTTCCGTTTGCACTTTTTAATGGACTTAATTTTTGTTTCAGGTTCTGGTTTTGTGGCTTAATCAATCACCCGACTATGCGGAAATCTCACGCTGGTATACCGGCTGGAAGAGCATGTTGAGTGAACCACTTTTACGTGAGCCCTGCATCAAGGAACATCTGCGGCGTGCCTTAGAAATGATGCATCGTGCCACAGATGCCATGCTACAACCCACAGCCGCTCCTCCGCCACCAGTTCCACCAGCGCCGGTCCTTCTGCCACCCGTTATGCTAGTGGATGTGGTACAGCCAGCTCAACTAGAGTTTAAAGAGTTGGTGTCACAGAAATGCGCCGAATTGGGCATCATATTTGCTCCTCTACCCGGCCGACGGGAACTGGGCAAGCAGGTGAGTTGTCAATTTGTATTACTTTTTGCTTAAATTTTAATGTTAATCCATTTTATTTCTTTGTCCTTGCAGATTTATCGTGTGGGCAAGCTTTTTTGCTATATCGATCGCAATGTTTGCATGGTGAGCGATAGCAGCTTTAGTAACTGGCAACCGGTGGCTCTCAATCAACTGCTGGAACGCTCACAAACGGGAATCGTTTAGCGAATGAACAAAGTTTCTACTTAGTGAACAAATTATGCGCTTTTAGTTATAGTTTTTGTAGTTTTTCCGACTATTTTTTAAGCCAGCTGACGTTCCGAATTTGAGAGTATTTTTGAATAATCAACAAAAAGCAATAAAGTTTCAACAATTTACTGTAAAGCACTTTTTCTGGGGTCTATCATCAGCTGACTTAGCTATTAGGAATGCAGGAAATCATATCGAAATATTGATATTTTTATTTTAAAATGACGATATAACATTATGGCGATATACCGGATATCGAATTTATATTAATAAGATTTTTTGTCCATAGTTTTGTTGGTTTCGGCCACAAAAAGTGAGGCTTTTGGATATTCGTGTGCTCCAAATTACCTCATCCCAAAAAGTTTTAGCATAGAAATAAGTTTTCAGTTCAAGTTAATCATCTTTAGGCCTGTTCCTGTTTCCGAATTTGATTGATAGAAATTTCAAAAGTTTTAATTTCTAAGAAACGATTAAAGAATTCGATCGAATCTTTGTGCCGTCAAGAAAGCCGAATGAGGACAAATGTGGTTTTGAAGTTACCCACCCAACAATCGTTAGCGAGAACGCATCCGTTTTCGATGTTTTCTCTAAAAAAAACTATCGAGAATGTGTTCCGTTTTCGAACCGAAAATGTATTACCTGTCGCTCAGTTTGTGGCAGCAAAACGCTAGTTCTCGATACACGTTTTCGAATCCGTTCTCGACAGTATAAACGTATCGAAAAGTGAATCGTTTCCAATACGTTTTCGCTATCGAGAAAGTGTCGAGAACGTATTGGAAAACGTGTTGTAAACGTTTACTTTCGCGATAATTGATAATGTTATGTTTCATTCCGTTTTGTTTTCCAATCAAAATTTTTACTTTTTGTTGCTTTTGTATCTTTATTTATATGAATTAATTCAGTTTTATAAAATTGTATCACTGCTTAAGTGTTTTGCAGTAAGTGTTTCAACGGCCTGCACTTGCACCTTGGCGGCAGATTTTTGGTCCAGATTCAGCTAATGACAGAGAGAAAACGAAAGATTTACAGGCCTGTTCCGGTTTTAACATATTTTTTCGATTTCAAATGAAAACAAAATTATACGATTTGATTTATTTTGTTCTGGTATTCGAACGATTTGCATTCGACTTTCAATTCGAATGTTTCATTTCCAAAATGTTTCTTGTCATAGAAAAAACACGCGGAAAAGTCAATGAAGTTGATCGTATTTTAATAAAGCTGTTTAAGATGTCGTTTTTATTTTTAATGGAAGCTTATTCGAATGATTCAATCGTTTCATAAAAAAGTGAAAATCGGAACAGGTTAAACAAAATATAATATGTGAATTCGATTAGTCTGGCACGGAAAAAAATTAATGCTTTTCATTAAAATTATTTATTTTTATATAACAGTTTGTTTTTTAAAGAATGTGAGATTGCAGAAAGTTTCTAAATACAGTAAACAATGCTACAAAAATAATTTTAAGCCATTATTTCGACCATTAAATAAAAAAACGCATTTACTTTTGAATTCACCGACTCCGAGAAATGCGAATTCCAATCGAGTAAATCTTTCGAATTGTGAAAACCACACCAGGTAAACAAATCGAATTCAAGAAAATTAAGTGAAAGTGAAAACCGAAACAGGCCTGTTAGATGAAGATTTGGAAAGCCCTTAAAGTACTCACAGTATAGGGCAAAATGCGATCCAATATATTCTCAAAGGTAATATAGGTACTTGGGCAACATTTGCTGCAGTTGCAGGACGGCCATTTTGGTATTCGACTGTGTCAATCCACGCATGGAGGAGGAGCAGTTCAACACAGTAATGCTTAAAAGAGACCATTACCTGATCGGATCCTTTTTCTCAGCTGCCTACTCTTCCTCGGACGTCAGGTCCTGTCTATGAGTCAGCACCTTAATGCAATGTCCAATATGGGTCATTCTTTTATAAACCGAACAGTTAAAAAACCCACCATTTTTGATTTCAATAAAAATTAATCCGAAATTAGATCTCGACATGCCCACCAAAACGTAATTTGTGGTTTTGCAAAAAAAATTTAAAAAATCGTCAAAAACGGAAAAGTGAAAAAAAGGGTTTTTTAAAAACAGGATTTCTCAGGTTAGTTTTTTCGGACTGGTCTCATCTTGATATTGCTAAATAGTATTTTAATGTATCTACTAAAATAATAATTTAATAACTTTTTAAACTATTTAATAATTTTAAGTAATTGTTGCAAAATTTTATATATAATTTTTTCTCAGTGTTAACCACCATGATATAGCTTCTAAGGATATACAATTTATTGGCCTAAACACAACTTAAATTACGGTGCTTTCAAAAAGATGGAGACTTTTATAGTTTAAAAGATATTAATTTTTGAAGTTATAAACAAATAAAAATATGCCTTTAAATAAAGCTTTGCCACGATGTTAGTTTCAAAGCTATGTGACTGAAGCTTTTCCTTTATAACCTTATAACCTTAACCTTTATAATAATCAAACTATTACGTTTTAGCCGGCTTGAGGTCTTGTTATGTTTCCACATACCTTACAACAGGAACACACTCCACAAAGTAGGCTGGTCGGCTGTACAGTTGTTTCAAGAACCTCCCGGTTCTATCTTCAGTAGTATTTGCCTATCGACTGCAAATCAGCAGACAGCATTGCTATGACTGCTTGGGAATACCAAGTCAGTGTTGGTAAGTGTAATAACCGACAGCAAAAGACCTCGCCAAGCCTCCTTTGTGGTTGCATCATCGACGAAAACAAATATTAGTCGAAAGGGGCCATGTCTGAGCTATACGGCGGGTGGGGTAGGACTTTCCATTTCAGTGTTTCAAGGTATGTTTTGACCGGCAGCGCAAGAACACTACCTTGTCGTGCTGGTTTCACCAGATTGAAGCAGCTCAAAGTACACCACGCTTAATTGGTCCCACCAAATACAGAGCATCCTTGAAGTCTTGTATAAAACTTTAGTCTGAATACAGCACGGCTTTTGTTAATTTAGTCAGCAGAAATACATAGCATTTAAAAATATAACATTTTCACAGCCATCTTTCTGCAAACTATTTTTAAAAGTAAACTTAATTTCCTCTTCAAGTCTTTTCCCAGGTATGTCCACAACTAGACCACCACAGTATCTGCTAATTAGTTAGTCTAATTAAGTGCTGATAATGTTTGTGAACATTCGAAACGAAAAATTTCATTACGCCAGTATCTCAAGTATATGTAAGTGTTCCTTGACCCTCGCCCCGCAGACAACAGAAAAAGCAATGGGAAGCCAACAGTTACAACTAGGGTTGTCGAATATTTATATACGATATAGAAAAAATATAATTTCGATATAAATATTTTGGTGTACAAAATATCGATTTTATTGATATTTTCGATATTTTTCAATAAAAATCCGGATCTTAACAATGAACAGGTTTATTGAGGTAATTGAGACGTCATTTGACTCGTAATATGAACTACATTACTTTTTAAATTCATCATCTTTCGGAATAGTGCATTCGAACAACAAAGCATAAAAATAAAATATTTAGTTAAATCTACGAAACGAAAAACTTCTGATTTTACCAATAATAAAGACCCGTTTTGTTACGTGCTCATCGGTCATTCGGTTTCTGGTGTCAGAAACCACAATTTTTATAGCCGAATCCAAGCGTTCCGATGACACGGAGCTTCCCGGTGTAATAAAATATGACAATGCCAAGTCAGAAAGCACTGGCAATGCGTCTTTCTGTTCCATCCAGAACTTTTAAGCATTTTGCTTTACATGTCCAGAGACAAGCTTAAGCACAAGAAATAGTTATTCGCAACAAAACAAAAATATCACCAAAAAATATTCGATTTCCGTTTTCGTTTTGGGCAAAAATATAGATATATCGATAATATTTTCCATATCCTTAGTAACAACTTCAACAAGAAACTTCCAAACCGCTAGAACAACAGAAAAAGCTACCCTTGTCAGCGAGTCTCGATCGCGTACTGTGCACCTGTAGCACCTTCTGCGTGCGCCGTTCGCCGATTCGCGTGGACTTTGTTGTTGTGACACACTTCAAAGCGAGGCAATTTCTAAATTGTCATGTACAGGGGATATTAAAGTCTATCTTGACAGACTTCATTTTATTTTGTGGAATTTTTTTGTGGAATTTTTATACTCTGTACCGAAGGTACATAGAGTATATTAAGTTTGTGCAAAAGTATGTAACAGGGAGAAGGAATCGTTTCCGACCCTATAAAGTATATATATTCTTGATCATCATCAACAGCCGAGTCGATATAGCCATGTCCGTCTGTCCGTCTGTCCGTCCGTCCGTCCGTATGAACGAAGAGATCTCAGGAGATGATAAGAGATAGAGGTTTGACATGTATGGGACATATATTTCTTATACTTGCAGGCAGATCAAGTTTATTTTTAATTTTTGCCACGCCCCCTCGCGCCCCCGCAATTTGGAAAAAACGTCATATCTCCTACAGTTTTGGAGATAGATCGTTCGTTCCTTCTAGAGATACCTTGTAAACAAAATTATTTATCGATTTGCTGAAGGAATGATCGGATGAACGATACTCAAGTTATGGGCAAAAAACGGCCACTTAACACCACCCACCCCCCCACCAATAACCACAGCAACATACCCTAACCGTTCAACACAGCCAATCTTAGTGCGAGAGAGAAAGAGAGAGAGAGAGAAACTTAGAGAGCGCACCGCGCTGTGCGCGGGGTGTTAACTGGCCGTTTGACTTCTGAGCAAATGCGAGTGTAAGGGTACAGAGTATGTTATAGTCGGGCTTGACCGACTTTCTTTCTTGTTGTTTGATTAAGTAGCAAAAGTATTATCGCAAAACTGTGAATATGGTTCAAATTTTTGTTATTTAAATAATCAAATTTCGCTCTACTTATTCAAAATTGATTAAAGCATATTGTCGTAGTACCAACACATAGCTATTATAATTATCTACTGATAAGGAAATTTAAATAGCTACTGACAAAATCATAGGATAAGCTTCACTTGGCTAATGCCTTATCAATATGGCAAATTTGTTTAAATGTATGTCAATTTTTAGTTTGCTTTTAAAGCTCAATGTTAATGGTGGCAAATTAACAGCATAAGTGTGTTTATATCAGTGGTGTTTAATATGCCAAAAGCCTATCCCATGGGATAGGAAGTCATAATTCTGCCGGCGTCGCAGCCGAGAGAGAGAGAATACGTGTGTTCTATAAATAGCACGCTCGCCGGCTTGCTCTCTTACGATGCGCGTATTTGGCTTTGTGTTCTCTCACGAGACCATGTTGAAATGTCAACATCCCAGTCGGACTTTGCAGCAAGTGTTCACCAAAATAAGTACATTTGGTGGCATAAAATTTCACGAAAATAGTCACTACCAGGGCTTAATCCCGAAACGTATTTCGGTTCCGGTTCCGGTACGTACCGAAATGAATGTTTTGGTTAAAGGTTATATTTCGGTTTCGATACGGTACTCAGATAAGTACTACTTTTTTTAACATTGAAAAA
The DNA here is from genome assembly GCA_037044535.1 of Lordiphosa magnipectinata. NCBI lineage: Eukaryota > Metazoa > Arthropoda > Insecta > Diptera > Drosophilidae > Lordiphosa > Lordiphosa magnipectinata. The sequence goes on from JBAMBO010004117.1 coordinate 435,823, forward strand.
ATTAAATTCTGAGATAATTTTAAATCATTTTATTCCAGTGTAATAAAACAAATCAAAATTCAAATCAAAATAGATGGTTTCACATTTAGAGTAAAATTACATGTATAGACTATTTCATATTTCGTATTTTTTTACGTAGTTGATTATATACTCATATGGGCATTTCCACCAAAAGGTCCACCAAGACCAAAAAATTAAAAGTGCTGAAAAACGCTCTGTTTTTTCAAATTTTCAAGGGGAAACAATTAAATTGAACTAATGTAAGCCAATTTTACGTTTAATTACAACCCACTTCGAAATACGCAGCTTCACGGATGCGCTAGCGCGAATTTTCTAATTTGGACATAAATATTGCACATTTTTTTGATAAAAGTGCCTATAGATTGCACTTACTTTTGCTACACACAAAAAAAACTGTGGTTAAATTTAACCGATATTTTGGGTTAGAAATGCGCCAACCCAAAAAGTCGGTAAAATTCACAAAATTTGACAGTAACTATCACGTAAACCTTTACGCAAAGAGAACTATTGCAATAGTAAATCTAACTGAAAATATCGTTTAGAAATGCGCCAACCCACAAAATTAGTAATATTAACCGATGCGTATAGTAAGTAAATTTTTTTACTGTGTGTACAGTAATTTTACCATAAAAATAGTAATTTAACAGCTGTTATTCAACTGAAGAAAAGTAGGGTTGGATACTATTTTTGCTGTCACAAGTTGCCAATCTACTTGAGCTCATCATCATCCCAGACCAGAAGAGGCAACCTTAATACCCCCACCACCCACCAATTTTGGTTCTGAAACAATTGCTTGAATTAAACATATTTTTATTTTATTTGAACATTTTTAACTTACTTGGGGGGATTCGAACTCTGGGCCCTTGGACTGAACACGATTGGACGGACGTCTTTACCAGTTACGCTACGGCGCGCGTTAATAGAAACGCGTCCAACATATTACTTGTATTGCATCTGCCTAACCACATGCACGAAAAATTTCTTAAATGTCGCATAAATGAGACCACTAGTAATTCTCAAGTTCAAATTCAGTGAAAGTACAATATAAATATAAGGGCCAAACTGAAATTTTCTCAATCAACAATTTTCGCGGTTAGATTTACTGTCGGTAGAGTTAATCCGTGAAGCAACAAAATTCATTTAAAAAGTTATACTTATTTGTGCGGTAAGATTTACTTGTGGGTACAGTAAATTGCTGCAAAAACAAAGTATGAGATGAAAAAATCACGTCAGAGTAACGATTTCTATGGTAAAGATACTGTTAGTTAGCAGTAACTTATTAAAACAACAAAATATGTGAAAAAATATTTGTGGTTGAATTTAGTCAGCGTACAGTTGTTAAATGCAACAACAGAAAAAGAGCTAAAATAAATACGTGAACTTTACAATTTCTTCTGTAGATTTTACTGTGTTGGCACAGTTACCAAGCAACAACAAAACCAAATGCATAAAAAATTTATCTTGGAACCAGCACTAGGTGTACTCTACTTTTTTCCCACTAAATAAAGTGCTGCGAAAGTGCTATAAGTTAAAGTAACAATGGAAAAAAAAATTATTTTAATTTGACTTCTATTCCACTTTAAATGCGTACGACTGTCGCGTTCGACATCATGGAAATACCCATATATATTATATTATAATATATATTATAATTTTTCGAATTTACCTTCGAATTTTATACGTTCAAGTCTTATTTAACTAATACAGAGAATGTTATCACAAGAATGTGTGATTTGATCGCAGTAACATAATTGCATTCAATGTTGTTGAGTCAGTACAACTGCTTAGCGGATTTTTGATTAATTTTACGCCAGAGAATAGCACGACTTTTGAAATCTTTTACCATTCTGGGAACTTTGTGGAGAATTCTGACCACCAGTTAAGAATGTTTTCATGATTTTAAACACATTTAAGTGCTATTTTGCTAGAGAGGATGAATTTTTCAAACCTCTATCTCTTATCATCTCTGAGATCTGTTTGTTCATACGGACGGACGGACATGGCTATACCGACTCCGCAGTTGATTTTGATCAAGAATATATTAAAGAATATATTTAAAAGATCGGAAATGATATCTTCTCCCTGCTACAAACTTTTGTACAAATTTAATATACTCTGTGTGCCTTTGGTACAGAGTATAAAAACCGAAACAGTACCGGTACCAACGTTTCGGTTTCGTTCCGGTGATATCGGTTCGAATAATAACGGTAAACGGTTTTCTGTATTCAAAAAAAAATCACTACAAATTTTTTTGGCATGAAATAAGTCAATTTTTTACCATGACAAACTCACACGTTGTTTTCTCAGCTATTCGTAAGGCTAATAGTCGTGGAGATCGAACACGAAGTAGAAAAACGAAGATAGCCCCGAGCGCTTGATGAACCTTGACCAAACGAGAGAAAGAACACGAAAAAATTATGAATTTAGTTCGATTTCGGGTTTTGCGGAAAAAATATATGTTGATTCTTGGTAAGTATCGAATTTAATTACATCTAGGGATTTTATAGCATGTATGTATTATTATTATCATTAATTTACCAAAAGTCGATTGTTTAATTCACTTGTTTAAAAACTACAAACAACTACACATTTAAAGGCCAAATCGCTAACTATCCTCGCTAACATCAGCAACGAAAGCCAACATGAAAGGCACCATGGCGAACTTCAAAAATATTAATAGAAGTAGACGAAAACTATTGTTGTTTTAAATAGATAAAAGAAATTGCATTGGGTTACATTTCATATAAAGAGCCTCTGAAAGTCAGGGGTACCTCAGCCAACGTCTCAAGACTTCCACCCTACGATATTCAAAGTTGGTACATCTGAAGTACTGAGTTTGTAGAGAGAAATGCAGAACCAGAAGGCTGTCGCGTGACGTCACCCAATCGGTTAACGATTACAACAACAACCCCTGAAGCGGAACTTTCAGGTTTCTCATACCTTCTGACGTGAGAAGTAGGCATGAAATATGTACTTCTGGCATGCATACAATTCCGACTGGGTGGATTATATTGTACTTGTCAGATTTCCGGCTTTAAATTCGCGCTAAAGTAAAGCAGGGCTATTTTCGTTTTATTTTTTTTTTTTTGAAAAGTTACGTTAGCGGAAGATCGAAACCGTTTTCAGTATGTGTCCTTGTTACATTAATTCTTCAAACTTTCATTAGTACATGATAGTCTTTAAGTTGAAAAACAAAGAAGAATTATTTTCTCAGTGAAATATTGAATTTGTGCTCCCACGTTATAAGCAAGCTCACAAGAAGCTTATACCTAGTAGAAAACCTCGAGAACCATTCAATTTTTGATATTTGACAAGTGACATTTATGCTATATTACTGCATTAAAAGTTTTTGGCGTCATTTTTTTTTAATCATGGAATGGGGCTCGTGTTGTCGAAATTGGCCTGCATAAATGCGGCTACGAAAAAGATGAAATCTTTTGGATGTTGCGCCCACTGGAAATCACCCGAAACTTTGTTTATCGTACCGTGAAGTTATTTGAGGATACTGATGGATTAAAAGACCTCCGCGCACTGTGCGAACGCCACAAGCCATCAAAGCCGTGAAATATCGAATTCGTTTAAATCATGTCTCGTGAGATGAATACCAAGGACAGCAAGGACAGCATGTCGCGCATCATAAACGTGCATACAAGAGACACACACACAAAAACGGAACATAAAATCGAAAGCATTGCGTCGCCAGTGCGCGAACAATGTCCACAGACGAATTCTGTTTACTGACGAGAAAATTTTCACCATAGAGGAATCGTTCAATAAACAGATCGATAGAGTGTTTGCTGTGTCATCAAACCAAACTTCCGAACTCATTCCGAGAGTTCAGAGATGTCAGCATCCGGCTAATGTGATGGTTTGGAGTCAAAAGTGCATCAATCCGACGTTTTGGAAAAGGTTGTGAAGCCTCTCAACACGACATTATTTGCAAAACAAGCCGAGGACCTTTCAACAAGACTCCACTCCAGCTCACAAGACAAAAACGACTCAAACATGGCTAAATAAGAAAGAAAGTTGGTCAAGCCCGACTATAACATACTCTGTACCATTTCAAGCAGCCGCTCGCATTTGCTTTCCGCTTAATGAAAATTTTTGTTAGACGCTAAGTTTCTCTCTCTCTCTCTCTCTTAGATTGACTTTTTTGACTGGAATGCTGTGGTGGTTGGTGATGGGTGTGGGGGGGTTTTAGCTGGCATTTTTTTGCTAATAACTTGAGTATAGTTCATCCAATCAATATTATTCCTTCAGCAAATCCGTAAATAATATTGATAACTAAATATGTCTAAAAGATAGGATAAGCATCTATCTCCGAAATTGTGGAAGATATGACGTTTTTTCCAAATTGCGGGGGGCGTGACAAAAATTAAAAATAAACTTGCCTGCAATATAATAAGTAAATGTCCCATACAAGTCAAACTTCTAATTCTTACCATCGCTGAGATCTGTGCGTTCATACAGACGGACTGACAGACACCCGAACAGGCGGGCATGGCTATATCGAATCGGCTAATGATCCTCAGAAAGAATATATATACTTGATAGGGTCGGAAGTGATTCCTTCTCCCTGTCACATACTTTTGCACAAACTTAATATACTCTGTGTACCTTTGGTACAGAGCATAACTTCATAACTTCATACCGAACTTCATTTCTACGGATGATGGGCCTGCTGGTAGCCCAGACCTGAATCGATTGGACTACAAACTGTGGTCCGTTCTCGAGGCTATGACTTGCTCTACCTGACACCCAAATATATTAAGTCTTTGAAGAGCGTCCTTGTCCCAGCAGTGGACAATTTCTCAAAGTATGAGTTGCGCACTGCGATCGATGAGTGGCCAGAGAAACTTCGGCGTTGCTGGAAGGCACACGGCGGCCATTTCGAACAAGTTGTTTTACGATTTGTGACCGAATAATAAGAAGAAAAAAGTTTCGAAAAATATTCATTCGTTTTCATTTTATGACCAAATAATATAAAAGCAAGCGCTATCTAAATTAATCAGTAAATTCCCAGCGATCAGATAAGGTAAAGTGCAGCTCAATTTGTCAAACACGGAAATTTATAAAAGATAAGAACATTTCCTAGTACTGATTAACAGGTTAGTCCATGCTGTGTGATTCACGTGTTTTACTTTTCTGTTTGTACCACCAGATATGCAATCAATAACTGATTGCTGATTATAAAATGACAATAGTGTTAGTAACTTTCAAAAACTTTCACACAACCGTCCAACTTTGCCAGCGGAAAAATTTACATATTTTTTTATTGCTTTGAGTATAAAGACCTTGGAAGATGTTACTTATCTTAAACAACATCTGGCAATTACGCTTAAAAATTGTCTAAATATGTGAGTCTTTAAGTCCAAAGCGACCTAACTAAAATGTAACCTTCATTCTAATGACTGACAAATGGTAAAGTTGTTTTGCTTGGTCTGTTAGGTCATATAAAATTGGATTAGTTTTTTATTACTTTATTCACACTAGTTAGATAAGGTACGTTTGGAACTTTTTCTCCCATTCGATGTCGAAGAACTTCCCAGGCATAGTTTTCTCAGTCGATAAGTGCAGCGTGATGGTGGTTGTTGATTTCAAGCTCTCACTTTTCACTTTTTGTTAAGGAATGATCACCACGTGTGTCGCAAAAATTAACAATTATTTCACGTGGATGTAAATCAATAATGTACGTAAGGATTTTTACAACGAAAAATATCAAAAGTGTCATCACTTAAAATCAAAAATTTTGTGTAAATAGCGTTAAACGTTTTGAATGAATTTAAACCCGTGAAAATAATTCTTTTAGAGTCAATCTATAATAGTAAAATATTTTATATTTACAATGCTCTTTAATGAAATTCGAAAATATGAAGGTGGTAATAGAATGCCCAAGGATCTTCGCACAATATCGTCTGTGGGATAACTGAGATATGACGCTGTTGTTGGAACATGAAAATGAACCTGTAAAATGATATATTATATCATCGATTAGTGTGAGTTGGCTGGCTCTAGGTCCGAAAAAGTTGCGTTTGTTCACAACTTGTAAACAACTTATGCATTGTACCACCAAAAAGAGCTGGTTGCCTTTACAGAACTGTTACCACCAGAAAGATGAAAGCACTCATTGCTTGTCTATTTTTGCTTTCATTGCTTTTAGCAGTTCCCAACTGATCTAAGCAATGATTGTATGGAGAGGCAGTTGGCAATCATGCTTTCTTCAGCAAAAAGCCTTCTGAAGAGTCGTTAGGGATAACGATGAAACAGTTCTGTAAAGGCAACCAGCTCTTTTTGGTGGTACAATGCATAAGTTGTTTACAAGTTGTGAACAAACGCAACTTTTTCGGACCTAGAGCCAGCCAACTCACACTAATTAAACATTAGAAAGGTCGCCAAATAAATTACATATCATCGATATATATATCGACATATTCTTATACAGGGATGCAAACCGTTCGGGAGTTAAAACTGTGCTTCTTGGAGGTTTTAAACCACCGGTGCGGCATATAAAATGGCTTTGAAAGCAAACCAAACCGCAGTTTTTCTTTCTAGATATTGCATATCAACCTAAACTTCTTTATATGTGAAGTGACAAGAAAAAGTTCGGTAACTAAATTATAAGGAAGCAAAACCTTACAATTGAAACTCAGCGTTTATCGAGTACTGAGAGCATTTTGCTGAAATTGAAAGAGAGTGAATGAGGCAGACACACTCAAATGCAGTATGCATCTTCTGTTGCAATGAAGTGACAGGATTTCGAAATTTTCTCTATTGCTGAAGCATGCTCAAGATAAGTGGATTCGTCAGAAGACGGAGGAAAATAAGAACAGCTAAAGAATATGTAAGAATCTCCGATGCACACTGTTTTTTTTGTTTTTTTTTGGCATAAACTCTAGTTGTTGAGATATTGACCCCAAATTTGGTTTGTAAGCATATTTTGGACCCCAAAGACGACTTGCAAAGATTCTCTCAATTTAGACCAATATTTTATATAGCTGCCATATAACCGATCTGGCAGATTTGCGCCAACCTTGATGTTTCTTATGCTACTGAACTGAAATTTGGTTTGTACTAGTGTTTTTAGCTTCTAATACGACTTAAAAAATCGGGTTCGATTTGGACCATTACTTCATAAAGCTCCCATATAGCCGATCTGGCCGATTTGAGTTAACTTTGTAGGTTTTAAAATTTTAGTTTAAACATGTATTTTCAGCTCCTTAAGCGACTTATTGAACTTTGTTCAATTCGGCACACTATTTCATATAGCTGCCATATAACCGATCTGGCCGATTTGCACCAACTTAGTTGGATTTAAAGATATTGAACTGAAATTCGGTTTGAACACGTATTTAAAGCTTTTTTAGCGACTTATCGAAAATGGTTCGATTCGGCATACTATTTCATATAGCTGCCATATAACTGATCTGTCCGATTTGTTCCAACTTTGTGGAATTTTATGCTATTGAGCTGAAATTCGGTTTGTACTTTTATTTTTAGTTCTAAATACGACTTACAAAACTTTTTCGTGTTTGACGCTACCAAGCAAACAATTTTTTTTATCTTTTTCTCATGTAATCTATTCAACTTAAGCACGAAATCAGCTTCAATAAAGCCGATTTTCTCGAAATGTCGCACGTAGTAGCAAGAAGTGTTAATTACTCATAAATCTGCACACTTTCGTTAACAACTTTGATTTAAAACCTTGTGCAGCGTTGTGCTTAACTATTATTCCACAAATCACAGCTACACTGGTTAGGGTCAACCTAAAATTGCACATTAACAACACGCGGCACAATTGGGCAACCGAAAACAAAAATGATAAACGCGTTATCAACTCATAATCTTAAATATCTGGTCGAAAAATTTGCATTTTTAAAATTTTTATTTTGCTTCTAACTTTTTAAGCAGACGCACTAAAAGTTGGAAAATATTTGCTGCCAATTTCACAAAAAAACACGTGGCACACAATCAGCTGACTTCAACAGCCCGTCACAAAACAGTGTTGCCACAAAGTTTGAATATGTTTTGTTTTTTTATCTAATAGGTTAATATTAAAAACCAGTTAATATATGAAATCTGATACAAATTTTTTTTGGGTTTATGCCAAAAAAGGCCAAATAAAACCACTGTGCGATGAACTCTGAGCCAGACACAAATTCAATGTCGTCAGTGTTAGGAATATGAAGATAAGATGCATGAAGATTTTGCTTAACAGCAATCATATATTTTTCAAATACGAGGGTCGAAAATAAGTTGTTTTAGATTATTTTTTAAAAACAACTTGTCGGATCGAAAAAATTAGTTTCAAAGGTAGAAACTAACCTTAAAACAGAGAAGGACAACTATGAAATGGCCCTTTAATCATCTCAAAACCCATTTAAATGCTAGCAAAATACAAGTACCGCGACTCTGCGACTCGATATATGGCGAGTTGAAAACTGAAGGCATAAAAGTGATTGTAGTATTGGTGCCCATTGCAGCTACATAAAGTCCAACGCAGTCCATAAGTTTTAGGATTTGTTTGGAGTGCAGGATTGCTGTAAGCAAAATAAGAACCGCGCATCTCAGCAACCGGAAACCTTATATAAGGTATCACCAGGAACGAAATGTATGAGCTGCTTCCTGATACAAATTCAAAACATTTACCTTATCAAACTCGTACATGAATAAACAGAATCGAACCGTTTGCATTTACTTTTTTACCTTTTTTCAATTAGTGTGCGGCAATTAATCAATAAACCAATTATGTGTTCATTAAAATAAATTTTCCACAATTTTCAGAGTAAAAAAGTCATAAATGATTAGTTAACGCTATCAGTTTAATATTACTATTAGACTTTAGTTGATAGGACTATTCGTTGACAAATATTTATAGCCTAATGCTGGTCGCTCATATAACCAAGCAATGGCAGTTAGTTCTTATCAAATTCAAAAGTGAACCTAAATGGGCTGAATTGGTTTAACAGTCTCAAATTGTAGCCAAACCATCAGCACGTATGTACTTATAAATAAAGTCGGATAGCTCTCACATTTAAAGTGTAAGATTTCACAACATTTTTGCCAGGTAATAGAAGAAAACTAATTAAATTTATATATAATTGTGGAATATTCTTTTGCTTTTTGCAGTACCCCAAATTGTGCAACAAACTTGTCAGTTCTGTGCAATGGCAAAGTTTGGCAATAAACGTTATACACGCCACTGGCTGCTTTTGGGCCTTATCGGATTGGCCATTTTTCTTCTATGGCGAAATTTACAACAAGCTCGTACCCTTGAATCAAGTGAACAGTTAATCAGAGCTTTGCAACAAAATGCTACAACTTTGACAAATACAAGCATTGATCTTGCTTATGAGGAGGAACCGTGGGAATTAAACGTATCGCCACGCACACTTGCACTTCAGCAATTACTTAAGTGTCGAAATCGTTTTTTGAAATTTCAAAGATTACAGCATGGCGATTACTGGTTGTTACAGAATTTGGTTGTAGGCCAAAAAAGTCGTTATATGGGTTGTGCCGAGTCCATAACTTACACCACAAACGGGGATTATACATTCTTCACTGAACTGGAAACGGTGGCCGAACGGTAAGTGTATTTTAATTTTTAAGCTAGAGTTTATAGTCTGTTTGAGGAGGCTTATGCATTATCCAAGTTTAAGTAATACACAAAAGTTGTTTGAAACATCGTTTAATCTTTCAAAAAGATTTATTTAAAAAGTAATAAAAATGTATGGGGCTTACAGTGTTAGGTATTTGTACCTACCTAGATACAAATTTTGTGTACCCGAGTACCTTTTACCTTACCGAGGTCCAAGTTTTCTTTTACCTTATCAAAGAATACAGGATTAGGAAATTTAATTTCCTTGTTGCGTGATCAGCATGGGTGTGTAGCTGATCTAATTTAATCATTCTTTCAATTTCAATTCGTCGGTTTGACCAGCATTGTTTTGAGCTGACAGCATAAATGGATAGTCGGGATGGTACGGTAACCAACATTAAAATTTTGAATATTATAAAACTGCCTTTGCTTATCAGAGTTTATTTATCACTGGGCCCATTCAGCAGATAATTTCGATTTGTGACTTAAGATTTGCAGACTTTACCTGCTGAATGCAGTGATTGGCATTTGCGATTGGCAAATTTGACATTCATGATTTCTAAATTGGAAACGAACAAAACGTTTGATTGGTTACCGCATGCCGGATCAGCCTGACTTAGCGTAAGTTTTCGCATACAATTTTGTATTAGTGTATGTTAATATTGAAGTTTATTTGTCCCAGCAAACATTTTTTGTAGCAGAAGATAAGATTGCAATTCTTTCAGTAGGTATCGCTTTACTCTAGCTATATCGCCTAGCAATCGCATTCTCATCTTCCTTCGGGAAGAAGTTTGCCACTCTGCGACACTTCTGGGAGGAAAGAAAGCGTTTCTTCTGGGAGATAGGAAAATATCTCTACTCAGGGTAAGAAAGCGTTTCATCCTGGGGATAAGAAAAAGTCCCTTTGAAGCGATAAGAAAAAGTGTCTTCTAAGGAATAAAAAGGGATTCTTCCTGCAGATAAGAAAAAGTATCTCTTCTGAAAATGGGAAGATATGTAATAAGAGTCTTGTGTGGGGAAGGGATACGATTTTATATTTTTGTTATTCCGGAAAAACAACAAATTAACCAAACTTAGGTTTTTTATATTAAAAATTTTTACTTACTCGGCCGGGGATTCGAACTTGGTCCCCCTTGGACTGAAACACGATGGGAACGACGTTTTAGACGGCATCGCCACTGCGCGCGTTTAAGGCAAGGCATCTACGATCTTACTTTTATTGAATCTGCCTAAAAACAACCAACAAAATTAGCTTGCTTGTAATTCTCAATTTGGAATTCTATTATCTGCTAATATAAATAGTGTTATGCAAATTTGAGAATCAAAATCAAAAGTGTCAGCAGATTCAAATCAAAGGGACGCACATCTGTCTTAAACGTTAAATGTCTTTTATCTTATTTATATGTTTAAGGGCTGATTTCTCATCTTCTAAATAAGTGAGAAACAGCTATTTGACAAGTACGTGCAATAGATAAAGTTCCACATAACTAAATTGGATTGCAAAACCAATGTACAAACTTATCTAGAACATTTGCATACGAACGAAACATTCTCTAATAAGGTGGTCGCCCTTCCAGTGAAAATCTGGCAGCACTGTCAAACAGCTAATTAAAAGTTTGCCTGTCATCTTAAATTATGGAAAACAAATTCAAAATGGCTACGTGCTAAGAACTTTACAGACGAGGAGGAATGGGAACTAGTAGCTCTAGTTGAGGGGAACAAGCATGTCGGCGAAACGTGTAACAGCGAGCTATCACGGGCAAGGCCACAGGGCCGGATATTCAAGCGCAGTTACACAGGCTATCATGGGACGACGCAGGCTTATCTTGCAATCACATCTTGCAAACCAATAACAAAGCAGCTGCCGACGACTACATGCACAAATATCGATAAATATCGTTTTGCTGTCACAAGTTGTATGTTTCGGCATGGTCACCGCCTGGCAATTGAATCCGTACATGCGGTGCAATCAATAGCTCCCAACAATCTTCGGGAATTTAGCAATTTTATAAAAGTCTCTCATGACTTCATTGGTGTCCCCAAAACTTAATATAACTTCTGGGTAGTGATGCAATGGCATAGAAAACTTCTTTCACTACCCGACTTGCTGTAGCTATGCTCCACAAAAGTCCCCAACAGTAATTAGGATATTTCCACAATCATAGAATCTCAATGCTCAAAGCAGCTTCTTCATTGGAGACAAGAGAATGGATTAAGTTAAGTTTGTTAATGTTTGTTGTTGATGGTACAAACCGATTAGAGATCGGCTCGAGCTGGCTCTCAGTTTTTGTTAAAAGGAGCAGACATCTAGTCTTTGAAAGCCGGAATCTTTTTATGAATACGAAGACTTCCATGTCCTCAAAGAAGTTCGGCCTTGGGTTGTATACTCTCTCTGTATAAATTGGCACAATGTCTTCATCAGAATCTTCCAGTGAGTAAAGGTAAATAGCCCGGTTCAAATTCATTTTATAAATTGTTTTGCTTAGCACAAATTAAAAACTCACCCCAAATATTATGTCAATTTACAGTATATGGCAAAAAGTCAAATGCCTATCTAACACATAGTGGCTATCTGGAGGCCGAAGTAGCAGATAGCTTATGATGCAATTAGTAAGCAATGAAATCGAAATTTCACTATTTGTTGGATATCTGATACATAGCAGCTATCTGGAAGAAGAGAAACCGGCCCTAAATGGGTAAAATTAACAAGAAAAAGTGATAAATCACAACAATTTTTAGCCAAAGAAGGAAAATGTTGGATTTACAAACTTATTTATTTTGTGTGTAATAGCCATTTCAGTGGATTTTGAATGATTTGTATCCAAATCTAATGTGTGGGGTCTTAACTTCAAATATACACTGCAAGAATCTTTGAAATGTTTCCGGTTGATAAATGAAGTTTTGTGCCAATTTCTGGTGCATTTAGGTCTTCTTATTGATTGTAAAGCGACTCATCGCCAATGCACAGATTGGATGATGAAAATGCGACACCCCTTTAAGAAGAATCAATTTCATGTCTAAAAGGCGATTTTTGAGGAATATATCGCTAACTTACCGATTGGATGAAAAAAAAAATCGATACCACATATCGCTAATTTATCCCTTGTATGTTGAAAAGGCGATACCTTATGTATTTTGTTGATGTAAGTCGCCAAACTAGCACCAAACACTCCCCTTAAACTATCGCCCAACTCTCCTTTTGACGAGAGAGATAAGAAACACGACAAAATGTTTGCACGGAGGGATTTTGTTATGTTAAAAAGTACTAAAGCCGCAGAATATCTTAAAGCCTGCTTATCAATGCCAGTCCGCAGAGACGCATCGGCAATCGGAAATGGTAAATCAGTAATCGCTAATCGGATTTGTTTGCTGAATGTGCCCAATTATTTACAACAGCCCAAAAATTTATAAGAAATGACACACTGGCGCAGTATATACTTCATCAGCAGATTAAAGAAGTCACATGATAAGGTATCACCCTGCCTAAAACCTCTTTTGATATCAAATGGTTCGGAGAGGTTCTTTCCTATTTTGAGGGAGCTTTGTGTGCTTCTTAACGTCATTATGCAATGTCGAACGTACTTTGCTGGTATACCAATGGTAAACAGGGCTTCAAGGAACTTTGACCTTATTCGGTGTGCCGAAGGCAGCTTTATAATCAATAAAAAGATGCTGGGTGTTGGTCTCCGTCTCATGGGTCTTCTCCAGGATTTGTTGCAATATCCATAACTGGTCTGTGGTGGATTTACCAGGTCTAAAACCACACTGATAAGGTTCAATCTGTGTGCTTATAAGCGTATTTAAACGTTCACATAGGATGCATGACAGAAGCAGTGGGAAGGTGACTGATCCCACGGTAATTCTTACTTGTTTCTTCTCAAAAAGGCTCTTATTCCTCTCTCATTTTCTGCCGGAAAAAGCGGAATTTTGGAATGGTCTTGAAATGGTAGTGCTCCGACTTAGCACTATACAATTACTTTAATCCGGTTGTGAAAATTATATATGTTCTCAAAAAATTGACATGTGATTCCTTAAGCCGAACCCTTTCAGAGGGTGTTCGGTTCGAGTACAGGTTCTGTTTCGGTAAGTTCAAAAAGTACAATATTCGGTTAAGGGTACGGTTTGATGGACTCAAAATATATGTACCAAACCAGCTTTACTGGGTTCGGTTTAGCACCGCTTTGCACCCTCGCCTTTAAATGTTTGTTTCATCATTCAGCAATTTCCTTATTTATGCACAGTATTAAAATTTTAATGAAGTAATCCCACAATTTTTTTTTCAGCTGGCTTGCTCCAATTAGTTTTGCCATACACACACCCGGCTATGATCTGAATGCCACTCTAGATGCCATTCAGTATGTGAAAAATTGTCTACCCGGTAGTCAATTTATAAACGATTATGTGACATTTCATTTGTACTTTCCTAATACTCATATGCCCAAATATGTACCCTATGACGAGCAGGATGTTCTTAATTGGCCATACAATTGTTGGCAAGAAAATGGTTCCCTGGCAGCGCCACCATATACTCAAATACCACACCAAGATATGTACAAAGTGAAGGCCAATCTAACGTATCCCATTAATGTGGGACGAAATATTGCCAGAAAAGCAGCCAATACTCATTTCATATTCGCTTGTGATATTGAATTGTATCCTAGTTTAGGATTTGTTGACCAATTCCTAGACTTAGTTGCGCGTAATCATAGTATTTTGGCCTTGGATCCACGGCAACCCAGAAGAGTTTATCCATTGCCAGTGTTTGAGATTGAAACGGGAGAGAGTGTACCTAAAGATAAAGCTGAATTGATGAACATGTATATTAAAAATCGAGCTCGGATCTTTCATACCAAACTATGTGGATTTTGTCACAAGGTGCCTAGTCAACAGGAATGGTTAAATCGTACGCCAAGTGAAGATGATGAGTTGGAGTTGTTTAGCATGTCATTGCGGCAGGGTAAATTTAAATTTTGGGAACCATTCTATGTGAGCGACAATACGGAACCGCTGTTCGATGAGCGAGTGACCTGGGAGGGTCAGTCGAACAAACGTATACAAGTGAGTAATAATAACCTCGATGAATTAGTACGAGCAGACATTTAATTGTATTTTTATTTGATTTATTTATTAGAACTATGCCATGTGCCTTTTGGGCTTTGAGTATCATGTGCTGCATCCCGCATTTTTGGTTCATCATCCTGGCTATAAAAAGATTACCAAAGGTGATCGCCCGCGCCTGAAATACGCCAAACAAATGACCAAATTTATTAAATCTAAAATTGAACCCGAGTATCGAGTACTTTTTGGGCAAAATACAAACTGCACTACGTGACGTGCACTCCCACAAACCAAAATCCTCAACAAATTGATACTCTAAGTTTATTTATAAGTTTATTATAATTATTCTTTAATAAAACTACTCATTTTCTTTATTTTTCATTATGTTTTTAATGTACTGAGAATTGAAGGAACGTAAGAACCAACTGTGGGCAAAATCTTCGGGTACCAAACTGACAAAGAAATATGACGTTTTTATATAATTTAAGTTGTCTTCGACTTAGGGTAAACTTACCTCAATTCTTCTTCTTCTTTATTGGCCCGATGTTGCATCACAACCGCATGACGGTCTTGGCCTCTGTAATGAATGCCCTCCACTCGCTTCTGCATTGTGCGAGCTGGCACCAGTTGTTTATACCAAGGTTGGAAATGTCTTTCCGCACCTGATTCTCCCATCTTGGTGGTGGGAGCCCCGTCTTGCCTTTTCCTCCAAAGTCAGCCGGTTTCGATTTGTACGCCTTTTTTACTGAAGCTTCTTCATCCATCCGGATTACATGTCCTAACCAGCGCAGCCGCTGTTGCTTTATGCGCTTGACTAGACAGATGTCCTTATAGAGCCCTTACAGAGGCAGCGCTGCCTCGTGTGCATTGTGAACGTCGCGACGCGCCCATCTCTGATCTAATGCTACTCGCATACGCCGATGATATTGACATTATCGGCAAAAACGAACGGGCGGTAAGCAGGGCGTTTTCAGAGATTGAGAAGCAGTCTAAACTGATGGGCTTAGCGGTAAACGAGGACAAGACAAAGTACCTAGTATCCACGGACAAGAAGTCTACGCATCTTGGACAATTTGTTACTATGGGGGAGTACAACTTTGAGGTTGTAGAGGATTTTGTCTACCTCGGGACGATGATTACCGGCGACAACAACATCAGCCTGGAGATCCGAAGAAGAATTACTCTTGGAAACCGATGCTACTACGGGCTCAGTAGGGAGTTCAAGAGCAGAGCCTTTTCTCGAAGAACAAAAATAGCGCAGTCCTGCAAGACGGCGCAAAAGCATGGACAATGACAGCAGCGGATGAGGAGGCGATTGGCGTTTTCGAGCGAAAAATCCTTCGGAGGATATATGGACTTTTAAAAGTTGGCGATGGATACCGCATTCGAATGAACCACGAACTGTATGAGCTCTATAAGGACATCAGTCTAGTCAAGCGCATAAAGCAACAGCGGCTGCGCTGGTTAGGACATGTAATCCGGATGGATGAAGAAGCTCCAGTAAAAAAGACGTACAAATGGAAACCGGCTGACTTTGGAGGACAAGGCAGGAGGGGTCGCCCACCACTAAGATGGGATGATCAAGTGCGGAAAGACATTTCCAACCTTGGTGTGAACAACTGGTGCCAGCTCGCACAATGCAGAAGCGAGTGGAGGGCATTCATTGCAGTGGCCAAGACCGTCAAGCGGTTGCGATGCAACATCGGGCCAATAAAGAAGAATAAGAAGAGGCTTAATATACAATTGCCATCTATCAAATCTTCATGATTAACTAAACTCATAAAATTTGTTTTCTAATTTCACGAGTTTTCGGTTCGTATGATCTTCACCTCCTATTTACCCGTCGATATACCCGTCTTCGTGTCAATCTAAACTCATATAAGAATTTCGCAAAAGTCGAAATTTCTTTAAACCGATTGACCGACACCTCCTATTTACCCGTCTTTAATCTTGATCATGACCCGTCAATTTACCTGTCTACATTATAAAACTCGCAACTTTTTGGACCGTTGGATTTGACCATTTACGCGTCCAAAATTGCTATTTATCACATCTTAATGATTCTCAAAACTCATAAAATTTTGCAAATTTCGCGAAAAATCAAAACTCAAATAATAGTTTTGAAAATTTCGCGATTTTTTTAACAGTGCGATCTGCACTTCCTATATTTACCCGTACACTATTGCCGTCTATTAAGTCTTCATATAATCTTTGGTCTTATGAAAAATTTACCAATTTTGACCTGTTCAATCGACGCCTCTTATTTACCAACGCCTGCGCTTTCGTAAATACTCAAATGTAAATTTGACAAATTTCGGGGTTTTTGGTCTAAGCCTCTTATATACGCGTCTTTAATTGCCATCTATCCAACCTTCATAGTTATCTTAGGTCCTTTGAATATTTGGCAAATTTTGAAGTTTTTTTGACCATTTGTTCCACATCTCCTTTATTTACCCGTGTACTCTAGCCGTCCATAAAATCTTAATAAAAATCTGAAATTAATGAACAATTTAGAAATTTCCCAATATTTTAGAACTTTCAAGGTACACCTTTCATTTCCTCGGTCTACAACTTCCATTTATCCGTCTATATATGCCATCTATATATTTTAAATAATAATCTAAGCTCAAGAATGATAATTTTTGTAAATTTCGCCATTTTTATACATTTTTTATACAATTACATATTTTGCATATTTATTGCAAAATTTTTATATATTGAATATGCAGTTTCCAATGGAAAGTGGGTTGTTAAATTAGCATAATTTCAATAGCAAGTTGTTGCAGCGGCTGAGAAGATTTGTACGTAAAGAGAGAAAGAAAAGAAAAGTAAGAGGTAAATTTTTATAGAGATGTGGGGAGCTAATCTGGAGCCAGACCGAGGTAGAGGGCTGCGTCGACTGAGTGGGTCCAAAGATATAGTGGTGTGAGGACAGTGGGGTTAAGGGGACAATTGAAAAGGTGAACTGTGTCGTGCGGGCCGAGACCACATGTGGGACATTCGTCGGCGATTTCTAGGTTAATGCGTGGTAGGTAGCTGTTTAGGCTCCTGCTTTTCCCAAGGCAGAGCTGGGCCAGTGTGGCTCTCGTCGAACGAGGCAGGGTTTTCTCGGCCTGATCGAAGTTGTCCCTATATGTGTTTATGACCATGTTTACAATTTCGGTGTGTGCCAGCTTATTGGCTTCTGCACATGAGCGAGGGTGGACTTGCAGAGCAAGTGGAGGCAAGTGATCGCCTTCGCTGTCGCCTGGTACATTCTGTACTTTGTGCTCATATTGACTTGCCTCCGTTTCAGCAGCCCATACGACGTTCTACTTATTGCCACTTGTTTATCCTCCCTCTTGAGCTCTGCGTGCTTCTAAAAGGTCATATTGCTCGTCATTGTGACGCTTAGGTATTTAAACTATTTAACTACTTCCAACCGAGTACCTGCTACGCTCCAATTCTCGTTTCGCGCAAATCTTTCTCTTCCATTCCGGACTACGAGTACTTTCGATTTTTCGCTATTAATAGCAAGTTTACAGGTATTGCAGTATGTCAGTTTCAGTGGGTTCGGTTTAGCCTCGCCTTTAAATATTTATTTTATCATTTAGCAATTTCATTATTATGCACAATATTTAAATTTTAATGAAGTAGTCCACAATTTTTCTTTCAGCTGGCTTGCCCCAATCAGTTTTGCCATACATACACCCGGCTATGATCTGAATGCCACTCTAGATGCCATTCAGTATGTGAAAAATTGTCTACCCGGCAGTCATTTTATAAACGATTATGTGACATTTCATTTGTACTTTCCTAATACTCATATGCCCAAATATGTACCCTATGACGAGCAGGATGTTCTTAATTGGCCCTACAATTGTTGGCAAGAAAATGGTTCTCTGGCAGCGCCACCCTATACTCAAATACCACACCAAGATATGTACAAAGTGAAGGCCAATCTAAATTATCCCATCAATGTGGGACGAAATATTGCCAGAAAAGCAGCCAATACCCATTTCATATTCGCTTGTGATATTGAATTGTATCCTAGTTACGGATTTGTAGACCAATTCCTTAACTTAATTGCGCGTAATCATAGTGTTTTGGCCTTGGATCCACGGCAACCCAAAAGAGTTTATGCAGTGCCAGTGTTTGAGATTGAAACGGGAGAGAGTGTACCTAAAGATAAAGCAGAATTGTTGATAATGTATATTAGTAAACAAGCTCGGATCTTTCTTCTCAAAGTATGTAGTTTATGTCACAAAATGCCTAGACAAAACGAATGGTTATTTCATTGGCCAAGTGAAGGTGAGTTGGAGTTGTTTAGCATGTCATTGCGGCAGGGTGAATTTCAATTTTGGGAACCATTCTATGTGAGCGACAATACGGAACCGCTGTTCGATGAGCGAGTGACCTGGGAGAGTCGGTCGAACAAACGTATACAAGTGAGTAATAATAACCTCGTTGAATTAGTACGAGCAGACATTTAATTGTATTTTTATTTGATTTATTTATTAGAACTATGCCATGTGCCTTTTGGGCTTTGAGTATCATGTGCTGCATCCCGCATTTTTGGTTCATCATCCTGGCTTTAAAGAGATTACCAACATTGATCTCCGGCGCCAGAATTACATCATGGAAATGACCAAATTTATTAAATCTCAAATTGAACCCGAGTATCGAGCACTTTTTGGTAATAATGCAAACTGCACTACGTGACGTCCACTCCCACAAACCAAAATCCTCATCAAATTGATACTCTAAGTTTATTTATAAGTTTATTATAATTATTCTTTAATAAAACTACTAGTTTTCTTTGTTTTTCATTATGTTTTTAATGTACTGAGAATTGTGAGAACGTAAAAACCAACTGTGGGCAAAATCTTCGGGTACCAAACTGACAAAGAAAAATGTCATCTTTATATAATTTAAGTAGTTTTCGACGTACGGTATACTTATCTCAATAGCTGATAATAAAACTGATGCTATGTGAACCACATATGCCAATTGATTTGGGCCAAGCCGCAAAGTGGATTAAGTTGAAAATGCTCTCAGCTGTCCAAGACAGTAAATTTATAATTCAGATCCACCAGCAAGGAATCAAACCGGAACCAGAACCGATATTTTATTTGTAATTTTTTGTGTACCGGTATCTGAGTACCGATATTTTTAGAACCGAAAAGACCAAAAAGAACCTTAACATTGGGCCGGTACAGTTTGTGTTCTGAGTGCAACAACAAGACTGTAAGCTGGCACTTAGTTTGCGTAGTTGGGTAAGAACATGTTGGGTTGAAACATGTTCAAAACTATAAAGTCGGATATACCGACGCCGTTTCAGGACTATCTTGTCGTACATGTCGTAAGCTCATTGAAAACGTACCTGCCATTTAATAAACCGAGAAGACCAACGCTTAATTGTGCAATGAAAGTAAGTTGAAGAAACACTACCAACTGAAGAATGTTCTGAATTTAGGAAATTGAACAAGAAACTTTCAAAGATGCATGAATAAGTAAAACAGAGACGACCATTGCAGGAGTTGGACAGAATCAGGTGTTGTTGAAACACTGACACTCGACTGTAATCCGGCTGATTGCTGTTCTTTAAGAGTTAGTTTGAAAAACTCGACAACGCTAAACCGATGCACAATTTTTTATTTAGTTGAGTTTTGTAACCAGAACCCTAATGTGGCATAGGCCAACACACCATTAGGAAGCTCCTTAGAAAGGAAAAGAATACGCTTAGAACTGCCTCCTGCGTAAACACCAGGGGCAGGAGACAAGCAAAAGCATTAATAGTGGACCACAACCTGAAAAGGTTCCAGAAATTAATCCAACAAGGAAAGAATGCCTTCAGGATCCAGACAGGGCTCTACACGAGCCTCTGCAGGCTGCTTGGTCACATGAACAAGCTGGGAATAGTAAGCACCCAACTATGTAGATACTGTGAAGAGAAGGAGGAGTCCTCAGAACATATACTAGCCCACTGCAATGCTCTAGCGAGGCGCATATTCAGCAGATTTGGGGAGCACAGCTTACCCCCCAACAAGATAAGTAACCTAGAACCCTCGAAAATCCTGACATTCGTACAGGAAATAGGGCTGCTAGGAGAGTTGTAAACTAAGTATGGGGGCACTATAGATCAGTATTGGTCGCAGTGCGCTATTCCCCCAACAACAAAATAACTATGCCAAGTGCTATGAAAACTGGAAAGGTCATATTGCTCGTCATTGTGACGAGTACCTGCTACGCTCCAATTCTCGTTTCGCGCAAATCTTTCTCTTCCATTCCGGACTACGAGTACTTTCGATTTTTCGCTATTAATAGCAAGTTTACAGGTATTGCAGTATGTCAGTTTCAGTGGGTTCGGTATAGCCTCGCCTTTAAATATTTATTTTATCATTTAGCAATTTCATTATTATGCACAATATTTAAATTTTAATGAAGTAGTCCACAATTTTTCTTTCAGCTGGCTTGCCCCAATCAGTTTTGCCATACATACACCCGGCTATGATCTGAATGCCACTCTAGATGCCATTCAGTATGTGAAAAATTGTCTACCCGGCAGTCATTTTATAAACGATTATGTGACATTTCATTTGTACTTTCCTAAAACGCATACGCCCAAATATGTTCCCTATGATGGGCAGGATGTTCTTAATTGGCCCTACAATTGTTGGCAAGAAAATGGTTCTCTGGCAGCGCCACCCTATACTCAAATACCACACCAAGATATGTACAAAGTGAAGGCCAATCTAAATTATCCCATCAATGTGGGACGAAATATTGCCAGAAAAGCAGCCAATACCCATTTCATATTCGCTTGTGATATTGAATTGTATCCTAGTTACGGATTTGTAGACCAATTCCTTAACTTAATTGCTCGTAATCATAGTGTTTTGGCCTTGGATCCACGGCAACCCAGAAGAGTTTATGCAGTGCCAGTGTTTGAGATTGAAACGGGAGAGAGTGTACCTAAAGATAAAGCAAAATTGTTTTACATGTATATTAAGAAACGAGCTCGGATCTTTCATATCAAAGTATGTAGTTTATGTCACAAGATGCCTAGACAAAACGAATGGTTATTGCATTGGCCTAGTGAAGATGATGAGCTGGAGTTGTTTAGCATGTCATTGCGGCAGGGTAAATTTAAATTTTGGGAACCATTCTATGTGAGCGACAATACGGAACCGCTGTTCGATGAGCGTGTCACCTGGGAGGGTCAGTCGGACAAACGTATACAAGTGAGTAATAATAACCTCGATGAATTAGTACGAGCAGACATTTAATTGTATTTTTATTTGATTTATTTATTAGAACTATGCCATGTGCCTTTTGGGCTTTGAGTATCATGTGCTGCATCCCGCATTTTTGGTTCATCATCCTGGCTATAAAAAGAATACCAAAGGTGATCGCCCGCGCCTGAAATACGCCAAACAAATGACCAAATTTATTAAATCTCAAATTGAACCCGAGTATCGAGCACTTTTTGGTAATAATGCAAACTGCACTACATGACGTCCACTCCCACAAACCAAAATCCTCATCAAATTGATACTCTAAGTTTATTTATAAGTTTATTATAATTATTCTTTAATAAAACTACTAGTTTTCTTTGTTTTTCATTATGTTTTTAATGTAGTGAGAATTGTGAGAACGTAAAAACCAACTGTGGGCAAAATCTTCGGGTACCAAACTGACAAAGAAAAATGTCTTTATATAATTTAAGTAGTTTTCGACGTACGGTATACTTACCTCAATAGCTGATAATAAAACTGATGCTATGTGAACCACATATGCCAATTGATTTGGGCCAAGCCGCAAAGTGGATTAAGTTGAAAATGCTCTCAGCTGTCCAAGACAGTAAATTTATAATTCAGATCCACCAGCAAGGAATCAAACCGGAACCAGAATCGATATTTTATTTGTAATTTTTTGTGTACCGGTATCTGAGTACCGATATTTTTAGAACCGAAAAGACCAAAAAGAACCTTAACATTGGGCCGGTACAGTTTGTGTTCTGAGTGCAACAACAAGACTGTAAGCTGGCACTTAGTTTGCGTAGTTGGGTAAGAACATGTTGGGTTGAAACATGTTCAAAACTATAAAGTCGGATATACCGACGCC
Source organism: Lordiphosa magnipectinata (assembly GCA_037044535.1). NCBI lineage: Eukaryota > Metazoa > Arthropoda > Insecta > Diptera > Drosophilidae > Lordiphosa > Lordiphosa magnipectinata. Next base: position 458,603 of record JBAMBO010004117.1, read on the forward strand.
GTTTCAGGACTATCTTGTCGTACATGTCGTAAGCTCATTGAAAACGTACCTGCCATTTAATAAACCGAGAAGACCAACGCTTAATTGTGCAATGAAAGTAAGTTGAAGAAACACTATCAACTGAAGAATGTTCTGAATTTAGGAAATTGAATAAGAAACTTTCAAAGATGCATGAATAAGTAAAACAGAGACGACCATTGCAGGAGTTGGACACAATCAGGTGTTGTTGAAACACTGACACTCGACTGTAATCCGACAGATTGCTGTCCTTTAAGAGTTAGTTGGAAAAACTATTCAACGCTACAGCGATGCACAATTTTTTATTTAGTTAAGTTTTGTAACCAGAACCCTAGTGTGGCATAGGCCAACACACCATTAGGGAGTTCCTTAGAAAGGAAGAGAATACGCTTAGAACTGCCTCCTGCGTAAACACCAGGGGCATGAGACAAGCAAAAGCATTAATAGTGGACCACAACCTGAAAGGTTCCAGAAATTAATCCAACAAGGAAAGAATGCCCTCAGGATCCTGACAGGGCTCTACACGAGCCACTGCAGGCTGCTTGGTCACCTGAACCAGCTGGGAATAGTAAGCACCCAACTATGTAGATACTGTGAAGAGAAGGAGGAGTCCTCAGAACATATACTAGCCCACTGCAATGCTCTAGCGAGGCGCATATTCAGCAGATTTGGGGAACACAGCTTACCCCCCAACAAGATAAGTAACCTAGAACCCTCGAAAATCCTGACATTCGTACAGGAAATAGGGCTGCTAGGAGAGTTGTAAACTAAGTATGGGGGCACAATAGATCAGTATTGGTCGCAGTGCGCTATTCCCCCAACAACAAACTAACTATGCCAAGTGCTATGAAAACTGGAAAGGTCATATTGCTCGTCATTGTGACGAGTACCTGCTACGCTCCAATTCTCGTTTCGCGCAAATCTTTCTCTTCCGTTCCGGACTTGAGTTCTTTCGATTTTTCGCTATTAATAGCAAGTTTACAGGTATTACAGTATGTCAGTTTCAGTGGGTTCGGTATAGCCTCGCCTTTAAATATTTATTTTATCATTTAGCAATTTCATTATTATGCACAATATTTAAATTTTAATGAAGTAGTCCACAATTTTTCTTTCAGCTGGCTTGCCCCAATCAGTTTTGCCATACATACACCCGGCTATGATCTGAATGCCACTCTAGATGCCATTCAGTATGTGAAAAATTGTCTACCCGGCAGTCATTTTATAAACGATTATGTGACATTTCATTTGTACTTTCCTAAAACGCATACGCCCAAATATGTTCCCTATGATGGGCAGGATGTTCTTAATTGGCCCTACAATTGTTGGCAAGAAAATGGTTCTCTGGCAGCGCCACCCTATACTCAAATACCACACCAAGATATGTACAAAGTGAAGGCCAATCTAAATTATCCCATCAATGTGGGACGAAATATTGCCAGAAAAGCAGCCAATACCCATTTCATATTCGCTTGTGATATTGAATTGTATCCTAGTTACGGATTTGTAGACCAATTCCTTAACTTAATTGCTCGTAATCATAGTGTTTTGGCCTTGGATCCACGGCAACCCAGAAGAGTTTATGCAGTGCCAGTGTTTGAGATTGAAACGGGAGAGAGTGTACCTAAAGATAAAGCTGAATTGATGAACATGTATATTAAGAAACGAGCTCGGATCTTTCATATCAAAGTATGTAGTTTATGTCACAAGATGCCTAGACAAAACGAATGGTTATTGCATTGGCCTAGTGAAGATGATGAGCTGGAGTTGTTTAGCATGTCATTGCGGCAGGGTAAATTTAAATTTTGGGAACCATTCTATGTGAGCGACAATACGGAACCGCTGTTCGATGAGCGTGTCACCTGGGAGGGTCAGTCGAACAAACGTATACAAGTGAGTAATAATAACCTCGATTTATTAGTACGAGCAGACACTTAATTGTATTTGTATTTGATTTATTTATTAGAACTATGCCATGTGCCTTTTGGGATTTGAGTATCATGTGCTGCATCCCGCATTTTTGGTTCATCATCCTGGCTATAAAAAGATTACCAAAAGTGATCTCCCGCGCCTGAATTACGCCAAACAAATGACCAAATTTATTAAATCTCAAATTGAACCCGAGTATCGAGCACTTTTTGGTAATAATGCAAACTGCACTACATGACGTCCACTCCCATAAACCAAAATCATCACCAAACTGATATTCCAAGTTAATTTCTAATTATGCTTTAATAAGACTACTAGTTTTCTTTGTTTTTCATTATGGTTTGAATGTACTGAGAAGTGCGAGAACGTAAAAACCAACTCTGGACAAAATCTTCGGGTACCAAACTGAAAAAGGAATATGGCATTTTATTGTAGTTTAAGTAGTTTTCGACTTAGGGTAAACTTACCTCATAAGCTGATAATAAAGCTGATGCCATGTGAACCACATATGCCAATTGATTTTGGTTAAGCTGGATAGTGGATTAAGTTGAAAATGCTTCCAGCTGTTAATTGAGCGTCGCAAGAGAAAAGCACCGTCCAAGACAATAAAGGTAAAATTCAGATCCATCATTACTTGAGCCTGTGGGAAAGCAAAGTTGAGGTAAAAGAAAATATGCATAGGGAATAAAAGGTAAAATTAGAACCAAGGTTCCACAATCCGCAACCAGGCTACTATTTTGTGTATATTGCATGGTAAGTCTAAAAACCAGGGAATTTTCCTTCTGTGTTGGCCATTTTTTTAATCTATTCACACATTTGTCAAAGGCGAAGCTGCGAAATTTTGTTTCATAGGTGTAACCATACACCCTACTTTTCAAATATTTAATATTCTTCTTAACATTCATTCCACTTACCTTTAAATTCTTACCCTGCGCATAGATCGATTCAATTGCATTATTCTCATCGTAGAGTGGTTCCAATTCATTGATACTTATATAACCCACACACATTCCCATTTTCTTAGAACGACTAAAGATAAACAACTCCTCTTTGGGATTCAGAGCATGTAACCAATTCATTTGCATTTTCAGATCATCATAGATGGGACTTGTAATATTAAAATCCCGTAAAACCATCAACAACTGAAACTTGGTTATGGCAAAGGGCGCTTCAGGTCTATGCGCAAAAGTGGGCAAACAGAAAACTCTAAAAGAACAACGAAATATTTGTCAAATTTTTATATAGAATTTTATTTTTTAACCAAACTCACGTGGTATACGGCTCTCTTATGTCCGCATAGCGCCAAGAATCATGATTCCAGGCAAATTTCAAAAATTTCTGAGCAAATTTCGGTGGTGGCAATAATTCTAAATCCAATGCCAAGACATAATAAGTGCGCGCATTTAAGCGAGCAACATTTCTCAGCAAATTCAAGGGATAACTCAGTTTTTGGCCATACCAATAGGTACGCTTCTGACTACCATTGGCATAGGGTGCTGGCTTTTGACAGGCATTCTCTAAGAATTTAAAATGCAAGCCACCCCGCTCCGAAAACTGAGGCATATACCGTTGATGCATGACCAAATGAATGCTAACATGGCGACGCATCATGTCACCCATTTTTAGGCAACTATTTATATAATTCAAGGAGTTCATAAACCTGTTAAAGTCTTTGCCGCAGGCAAAAATTGTTAAACTAATGGGGGCTTGCCATCTGTAAGAAACAATCTATTTACTATTTTTCGAAAACCTTTCGTATAAACTTCGACTCACCTGCTTACCACTTCAGGCAATAAACCCAAGTCCATGTAGCTGCCATGTGTTGTTAGGGTAATGCTCTCATTGCCCATGAAATCTTCGCTAGCTGTAATATAATTATTCCATACCCAATAGTCTCCATGTTGGCGTACATATCCTGGATATTGTGGGTTTATGACAATGGGTTCCTCATCAATGGACTGAATCTTGTGAAAAATTAGCAATAGGACACAACCGAAAAGTCCCAGGCAGAGGATTACTGCAATCTTGGCAAAAAATGGCGACATGTCAACTTTAGCTGGGTATGGAATAAAAGTAAAATGAAAACTGAGACAACATTGTTTGGATGGCTTACTGAGTGCAAGCTTTTTCCTGGATTCGGTTTTAAATGCCAGAGACACAGGAAGGAAATCGATGGATTTTAAAGCGGCAAGTGCTTCAAAGAAATGCGATAATGCGTTTTATTGGTCGGTAATTCATTTTTTTACGTACACATACGGAATATTTTATGTGAGGTTTCCAAATTGCCAAATAGTTAACAAATTCAATGAGAAATTTAAAGAGATTTGGACACATTTGCAAAAAGAATCACCGTGGGGATATGGTACACTCAAAAAAAGTCAAGCGTATTCCTTGACTTCTTCCGTTTTATAATCAGTTTGGGCGAACTTCTGAGCCGGCTATTCGGAATCTTGTGACTAAATTTTGCACCAAATTGAAATTATTGGAAATTAAACCACCAACACGTATACTTAATCAAATCCGAAAGCTTCTTAAAAATCATCCTTTTCATCGATGACGGGCGATGACGATTAATCTGTAACTTTCACCTTTCTCTTCTGTTGCCACTCGTGGGCAGAACAAGAAAAGAATTGTCTGAATTTTCAACTGATTTATTGGCGGACGCCCTTATATTTTATGAATTTTCACTACTAATAAGAGGAGTACTATCTCGATTTTTGGACATTTCAATGCCCATTTTAAATAATTAAAAAAAAGGAAATAAAAGTAGGAAGTAAAGCAGCACCAGTTGTTCCCGTTCAGCAGAGCGTTTGATCCCTGACTCTACAGGATGGATTTTCCCAAGTGCAGCACCCTGAGTTCGTTCAGTATGGGGTACTGGACAAGAAAATGTTCAGTGTCCTCTCTCTCTCCGGTATTGCAGAGTGTGCAATGGCTGGGCATGGTACTGTACGGGGTATAGTTCAGACTCATTAGTTCAGTTCTCGCACAGAAAATATCCGATATTGTTGCGGATTCGAGGAAATCTTAAAAGTGGTTCTAGTCGAAAGGTTGTGCTACAGCTGGCTGTAGGTAATGCGGGACTGGCTAACTTGAGCTTCTGCTTTGAAACTGGCCTTCTCTCTCTCTATTGTCAATTCCCCGTGGTAGTTGACCTGGCCAAACGCTCCATGTGTTGAAATCGTTCAGATTGCATTCGATGTTGTGTTTCAGTGCCCATGGATTCCCAAGTGCGAACAAACTGCGTTTTCGTCTCAACCAACAACTCTTGGGAGACGAGTGGATGGCATTCGCATGGTCTTGGTAACGTAGTCGAAATGTATTTGCACTGGGGTAGGTCGAACACTCGTTTGACAAAAAAACGAAGAAGCTTTTCTACGTGTTCAAATTGATCAACGCCCTTCAATTGAAGCAGAATAGTACATAATTGTTCCTTTTTCTAAGCAGCTCTTTCCATGTCGAATTTATTGCAATTTTGGAGTCTCTGAGTTTTTGTTTGCGGTGCTTACGAAACGTCATGCGTGGGGTTAGAGTCACTCCCAAGTATCGATATTCGTTGACCACTTCAAGATTCGTTCCGTTTATTTTCCACGCATCAGCTATAGCTCTGCGGCCCCTACGTAATTCTATATAAACACTCTAATGAAATCAATATATACTTTTCAAAAACGAACGTTGAGTATCGATATTGCCAACTAACGATATAGTGCACCGCTAGTGCTAATATCATTTTGATTTCAATTTGAAAACATTTTGGGATCATATTACCAACTGAAACCCGACTTATAGAGAAAAAACAATTTTATTTTATTCAGGGCTGCAAACCCAAAAATTTTTTCGGAACCTCCGGTTTGCAGGTTCAAACCGAAATTTAACAACGGTTAAGGTTCGGAAATTTGAGGTTGAAGGTTTTTTGGCGTTGGTTTTGGTTCGAACCTTGGTTCGTTGCAAGTTTTACCCAATATATACAAAATTACAATACAATAGGTATACACCTGACGCATAAATACATTGTAAGACTGTAAGACGTAGATTTTAATTGACGTGAGATGAGCGCTCGTTTGCTGGATATGGACTTCCTTCATTGCTAGTGTATAAATCTTTAGTCCGATTGATTATGCTTTCTCGTATGCACTTTAATCAGTCTTTCACTCACAAAATTGAGCATCGATTGGTGTTTATTCGCCACATTTGAAACTTTTTTTTCACAATGATTTGAGCAAAAATGCCTTTGTCTTCTTTTGAAGGTGCCGTATTAAATTTCCTTCATGCCCGGCGGTCATATTTAGTTTGCATTCTTGTCATTCTGATTTATCAGTGCTTACATTGTATGAAAATTTCGTAAATTATTAATTTGTCGTCATTGCTTTACACCTTCTCAGTCAAAACTTCTCAAACGAAAAGAAATGGGCGTTTTTATTGTTCTGACTTGTGTGTTTTCTGACTCTTCTATCTCTTTGGCGCGTGGCTAGTGTTGCCAATTTAGCTAATTTTTCCCACAAAATATCGTTTGTTAAAAATGCTAAAACTTAACAGAGATTAATTTAAAATAGCTAAACAATGTCAAATAATTAGCTAGAAAACTGAATAGATTCCGGCTTTCGATCTTACAAAACAGCTATATATGGTGGGAAAAATAGCTAAATTGGCAACGCAGCGTGTGGCACAAACTTCTGTTTGTATTCGGCTGACATGTTTCTGCAGTAGCATGCACCGGGTTGGTTAAATTGGTGCATATGTATATGTATAAGATAAAAAATAGAACGTGCAATACATTGTGAAGTGTACCTAGGGTTTTCATTGAATTTGTAGTATATTACAAATTAATATCTCTGACTGAAAGTATTGTATTGTATTGTATACGCATACGTATGAATGTATACATATGTACATAGGTAAGCAAAGAAGTAATACAATAGCACTCTCTGATTCTTCGCGACATTTTACATACGTATATGTAAGTATGTTAATAACCATTGGGAGTGCGAAAAGGAGAAAATTACAAATCGAAGACATTCATTTTTTGAACCGAACCAAAAGCTTGGGTTCGGAACGGGTTTGGGTTCATCTATTTTCGTCCTCGTGGTTCGGTTCAGGGTCTGGTTCACAGTAAAAAATATGTCGGAATTCCGGGTTCGAACCGGTTCGGTTCAAAACCGGTTTGCAGCCCTCATTTTATTTGATTTTTTTGAAGCATTTCAGTATGATTTTTGTCAACATTGTTGATTCGTTTCGGGAAAATTTCAATCATTTATCATTTATCAATAGCAATGGTTATTTTTTATGAATAAGTGATAACTTTCCGAGAACGTGGGGTTTGCTTTCTAGGCTCAGTCTGTGGCAGCAAAAATAGCTCCCTAAAGGTATTATAAGCGTCCGTTAAATTCTAGTTTCTATATGCCAAAAGTCTCGTCCTTAAGTACTTTTTCGAATATTTATCAAAAGTTGCGTCAAATGCTCTATTTTTTGTTCACTGGGCTACAAAAGCTTTTCAATATAAAACTTTAAGTTTTGTTTTTGTGCTTGTACCTAATTTTAGTACAATTCTATAAGCTTTAGTTCAAGGTTTTTAAAAGCATGCTAACGACAATGTAAGCTTTGAGTTAAAAGCTTTATTAACTTTCATGAATTTTTATTGATATGGCAATCATCTTTTTAAAGCAGCTTTCTGAGTAGCTGTGGGGATTAATTACCTTTATAAACGTTTCGCGTGTAACAAGCAAATCATGTATTTTTGGAGAGAGCTGTAGAGGGTATCAAGATCAGGGATATCGTGCCTTATATAAAAATAAATATTGACAAAAATTCAAATTTTGTTTTACCATTTATGGTAATACATTTATACAATAAGATTCAGAGTCTAAACTTATTTCTGTAACTTCATCTTTTCTCGATGGAAATAATCTCCATTCACCGCATTTCGCAACAAAACATCAGATAACAATTCCTGACGCTGAAAGTTCTTTGATGGCTCATCCTTCTCATTGAATACTTTGACACTTTTCCCATGCCACCATTTTGTTTGAGGGATATTCCCAACGTTTTGACCCGCCTCATGCATTACATATATTGGTTGAGTTGTAGTTATTATGTTCGATATTACGTGTTTCGGCTCGCTTGTCTTCCGTATAGGATGAAAGGGATCGCAGCCATAGAGCTGTTGATATTGTTTGCTTTTTACCAGATTAATAATTTGTATAAGCGCCAGCAGAACCAAGGTATCATAAGTCACCAGCACTAAAATAAATAATAAAATATGCATTTGTATTTAAAAGAATATTTGTGCTTAAAATATTTTAAATACAAACTGTCATAGAAGGTCATTAACAGCGTTAGCAATATCAAAGTGGTAAGCCCAACCAAATGGCGTAAAATTTGTAAAGCAAGTACAGTCATCAAAACATTTAGGACAGTGTAGACACATTCGAATATGAACAAGGGAATGATAAGATTTCTTTTGAGCTAAGTAAAAGAGGTAGTTTTGAATAGTTATCTTTGTTGTTTAGCGAATGGTTTTTGTATAAGCTACTCACCCTGTAAGCTCCGTAAGCAGCCATTAGACAAGCTATAACTTCTCCAGTACAGTAGAATTGTGCAAAAATTAAAACCTGCAAGGGATCTGTAAAATGAATCATAATATAATATATCATAATGAAAAGAATAAGTAATATAATAATATAATAAGTATATGTGAAGAACTTTGACTTTATATATGAAATATACCCGGCTCCTCGATTAGATGACGAAAGTTGAGCAATTTGAAACCGCCTGCTCCTTGCCAAGAAGATTTAATGCGCACGGTTTTCGTTTCATATAATCTTGTCGTCGGTATTATTCTTGTCATTTTACAAATAAATCAGTCCAAGTTTATTTCGAAGTAAAATCACTTATACGAAAGTCTCTATTGTTTTCCAGGACACCCTTGGAAATGTATATACTAAATAAGACAGCATCAGTTTTTAAGTAAAGTAATTTTGTCAAGGCCTAACGATTTAAAAGTACTTGAAATTAGCACAGTTCAACTTAAACACCTATTAGGCGTGTGCGATGGTGCAATGCGTTGAGGCAGCAAGGTCCCAAAATTCAGTTCTTTGACTATGCAATGTTGATAATAAACATTTTTATTGTTTTTTTTTTGCCAGAAATTATGTTATGCTTATGTATTCCAATCTAAAGAATTCGGAATATCGGAGCAATGTTGATAATTGAGCTTTTTAATTACTTTTAACTTAAAAGTTTTAAGTCAGAGCCCGTATTAATGCCTTATAAATGCGCTTGAAGCCTGAGCTTTCTTTGCTTTCCCTAAGTACAACGCTTAAGAATTGAATATTTCAGTGATGAAATGGGTCATAATTATAAGAAATAGCTCGAGATCATGAGTAATGTTAGATTTTATTTATTTCTTCTTCCTAGCACTGTATCGGGACTACCCAAGTAATTTATCATTCCTATTGAAGCGAACGTCCCTGCCAGAGATAAATGCATGATCGAAAGCATATAAGGGAAGCCACGTTTTTAGTACCAACATTTTCAAACCAGATAGTGATTCAGTACTCTCCCCACCTAAAGGGTTCTGTCACCACCGTAGTCCAATCAAAACGTTGAACGTGAAACGAAAAAGCCATTTTAAGCAAAATGTATACGCAGATATAGCAAATGTTGCCTTCTAGGCACCCATCGAATACATTTTTCATTTTCACTATCCGCCTTCAATTTGGTATTAACTTGCTTCAACAGTCTTGATAAAGAGTTAGCAATATTCGTTCTTCCTGGTTTATAGCTGAATTTGAATTTGAACAACATAAGACGAATCACCCACGAAATAAGCTTTACAATGCTTTATGATCTGTGACACTGTGCAACACTAAAAACTTGATAGAGTCGATACCAAAAAATTCTGAAAGGGTATGACGGTAGTACAAAATCCTTCGCTGGGTTTGGCCTGGTTAGCTGCCGTTTTCTTTTTATTGCATTTTGAAGATTTCAGCTTCTGATTCGGATTCGTAACTCCATATCTCGTTAACTATTTGGAATTTCGCTCTGACGTCTTAGAGGAAGTTGTTGCTCTTGGATAAGCTAACAAAGCATTCTAAAGTAGCAGGTCAAAGAATTCACATATTTATACTCAAAATTACAAAAATGTCTTAAAATCATCATGTTTGCCCCTCATTTTATATTGTTTTTCAACTTTTTCTTGAAAACTGTAACGAATTTGACTAATCAATGCAGAACAAAAACGTAGCTTGGACTTAAATGAACAAACGATTGAAACATATCAATTTCATTCGATTGGTCCTTCGTATAGTTGCGGGCCCTTTAGCATGTAGAATTGGAACCAAAACTCAAAAAATGGCAATTTTTGGTACCAATTGGCTGACACAGTCAAAAACTTCGAATGTTTTGTATTAAATCCAGAAAATAGTATGAAAACATAACTTAAAAACTGTAATAAAAAAAATTTAGTTTATTTAATTTTTTACCGAAAATGTTCGATCTTTCGAGTTTTGATGACAGTTGTACGTGCTTGTGGGCCTATAACTATATGAAAAAGTAACTAAATGAAGTTGCTTCGTTCTAACGGTTTGTTTATTTTGGTCTAAGCTACAACTTTGTGCTGAATTACTTGGCCAAATCTAATACGGGTTTTAAGATGAAGTTGAAAAAACTGTAGAAAAGTGGTCAAAAATTGGCTTTTTTGGCCAACTTTTGTAATTTTGAGTATGAAGATGTAATTTTTTTGATATGCTTCAAAGAAATGTTTTGTAGGTCAAACCAAGAGCAACAACTTCGTTGAAGATTTAAAAGCGAAATTCAAAATAGTTTACGAGATATGGAATCGTTAGTCCTACTCTGAAGCTAAAAAGTTCAAAGTGCAATAAAAAGAAATCGGCAGCTAATCAAACCAAACCCAGAGAGGGTCATACCCTTTCAGAATTTTTTGGCCTCGACGCTATCAACTTTTTTGAGTTCAAAAAAATGTGTCACAGTGAAATTGGTTCGAAGTCTCTCCCAAACAAAAAAATAATGCCAAGGCCAGTGCTGTCAAGCTCCGAAAGGACTAGCGTCGGCTATCACTTGAGTACGGCATTAAACAACGTAAAAACTCAATGTAATGTCTGATCCGAGGTTGCTTTTCAGCTTTTCAAATGATTATGCATGTTCCAGTTTCAATTTAAAATCAGTGTTTCCTTTGGCACGTGGTCCCAGTGGCTCAAGTTGGTAGTTGTTTACCAACATAATTAACTAGTCCGAGAAAACTGCGAACTTCCTCTGCAGTATTTGGTTGGCAAAGTTGTCTCACGGCTATGGTCTTATCTTGTTTTTTGGTTTAATTCCGGCCGATGAAAGTCGATGACCTATAAAATCGATTTCGCCCACCCCATATACGCACTTGTCCTTATTCAGTGTTATTGAAAATTCTCGGAATTGATCTAATACCTTCCTCAATCGAATGTCGTGTAGTTCTTTTGTAGGCGCATGAACAACTACATCATCAAGCCAAAAATATGTACTTAGAATTGGAAAGGTAGTTCATTCCACTGAACATGTTTATTTGTTTTGTATTTTTTTAAGTGAGTCCACTCACTTAAGTTGCTCAGTTGATCATATGTTCAGTTGTTCAATTATTCAGTTATTTACTTGATCGTCAGATTACCTCAAGACATAGTGACGATTAGCGATCATTCGAACATATTCAAATACTTTTTTGCTGTCCCAGTTTGACTACTGAAATGGTTCTCACAGAAATGGTTTTAAATATGAAAAAACGATTGATAAGGCCACACCAGCATGTTGCTTAACACAGTGTTGCCGTACTTTGAGAACAAACAGAAACGCAAAGCAAATAACAGCTGAACAGTCACTAAACTGAGTGAACAGTCACTGAACAAGTTAGTGAACCTGTAACTGAGCAAAAGTGAATGAACAACTCACCGAACAAGTCACTATCACTAACAATCACTGAGTCATAGAGACTTAAGAAGAGTGACAGAACAACTCTAAATGAACCAATCTCACTGAAATGAGCTGAAAAAATAACAGTCTGACGAAGAACATGATCACTTTGTCAGTACAGTGAACAACTTATTTTTGTTCTGTCACTCATGACCAACCTATCCCTACTTTCTTGAGCTCAGCTCAGTACTGAAATAATCATATTTTTGTTTAGAATCGATCTGAATTTAGTTCTTTTTTATCTGATCGGTACGAACTTCAAAAAAACCTGGATATTCAGACTCCAGGGCGGTTTGCCGACCTTGTTTTAAGTATTGCTGAAGACTTAAATCTATTAATCTATTTTAGTACTTAAACACTCACTCTGGTGACAAAATTTTTTTGTTTTCAATGTTAGCGTTATTAAACTCGGTCATTAATATTATTACTATACGTTTTCAAACTGATCTGCGATATTTTCAAATATATTAATTATACAACAAAAGCAATCTTTTAAAGTGCTGATATTATCTTTTTCTAATTGGCCGTATTGGTTTAATGTAGAACTATTTGAATCTTATAACTTACATGTCTCCATCAAAAGCAATGCCTCTTGTATTACAAAGCTGGATCTGTAGTGTGCATCATTCTCAAAGATCGTTACCACCGAGAACATAAACGCAACTCCATTGGTTAATATGATGTACATAGCAGTTAAACATCTTAGCTGATTAAAAAATAAGTATATAATTTAAATAAAATAAAAGTCCAAAGAGTTTACCATACAGACAGCACTAATCGCCAGTACGCCCCAACGTACGGAGGCACAGAACAGATAGGACTCCATGAGCAACATGATGTAGCCAGTCTAACTGGCCGTTTAGAGGCCTGGCCCCAAGTTTCTGTAGTTAACTCCATGACGTTCGGCAAGCGAATGACAAATGATTTACCTTTCATAGAGCATTTAAGGCTTTAATATTTAGATAGTAATCTTGGAACATGGGTTTGCCATTTGCATTAGGCTTTTGTTCGTTATTCGTTTTCATTCAGTTTTTCCAATGAGCCATTTAATGGCGACAGTTGGTTAGTTGTGGCTTGAATTATGGTTCACAATTACGGATAATATGTTGTTTATGGAGTCCTATTTGTGTTATTGCTCAGTGCGTCTGGGCGTAATGATTGTGGCAGTGTTAAGTATTGTTAGTACAGTATTTTAAATAGATTTTAAGTTTCAATTAATTTTTGTCAACATTATTTTAATGAATTTACAGATAAAATGCTTGGCATTTAGCATATATCTTTTCGTACGTGGTCTAGAGGGTTTTCGGGTATTTATTGATTTTTTCGAACAGGATACGCAATACAAAGACAACAGAATTGTAAGACGATTGATACACTGGGTGGAGAATTGTGAGTATATTAGATTGAGTAAAGCGACTGCCAACTAAATGTGTATTTTATATTAGATCCCGAAAACGTTTTGCTATTTTATCAAGTGCTGTGGTATGCTAACATTGTGGCTGCTTTTATGGCTATTTGGGGTGCTCTTAAGGTAACAAGCCATACCCTCTGCAATTCCTAAATAAAAATTTCTTTCTTTAAAACCAGCTACAGAAATGGTTTCTTCTACCTTTGGCCCTCTTCGAATTCATTTTTTTTCTACAATGTGCTAGCTGTCATATTGTGTTTATGATAATGCTTAAAAAAGTGATCAATTTGGGCTTACTCATAGTACTCACTTTAGTGGGTAGCTTCTACATACGTAAGTGCAGAGCTTTTTTCCAGCATTTTCCATATTATTAAAGGCATTGACCCTCTTAGTTTTTGTGGGCTACAATTGTGTGACCTGTCTGGCCTTGTTCCAAATCATTGGCCTGGTAAAGAGTTCCCGTTATCGCGAACTCTATGGCGACGATCCATTTCATCCGCTCGCTACACCTACTACAATCACTTACAAAAAGGATGCGGTACAACAATTGCATATACTGAACACACCACCCGATGATACGGATATTGATGAACAGAAACGTTTGGCCAAATTGGGTATGTGGCCGCGTCGTCAGCCGCAGGTTATTTCCGTTATACCGGCTCAGGCACCGATGCCTCAACTGAAATGGTGGCAACAACAGGCCAGGGACAGAAATGATGAGCTACAGGAGTCAGCGATTTATCGCAATTGGCAGCGGGATGAGCTGTTAAAGGGTGCAGGAGCGAGAGTGCAGCATATGAATGCCCTAAATCGTCGCTATGCGAATGGTGAATTGTATCGTTGGTACTAAAGAGCGCAATTGCCTTAGTACACTGGTAAAAAAAAGGCGCAAGGTGTAAATTAAATTGGTTATATTTTATTTTAAAAATAACCCTTACATATCATCTAAAGAAACATTATCCTAATCTAATTAATATGAAAGTTATTTAAGAAATAGTCATTCTTTATTTATCTGCTAAATTATATTTATTTATATTATGCTCATTAAAAAAAAAAAGTTAAAATAAAACAACTCTACCAATATGGAACGAGTTTAATAGATGAATGAATGAACATATTAAAAGTGGGCTGGGAACTAGGGGTGGGCGTGGTCTGATCGGTCTGAAATTTGAATTCGATATCTCAATATTTTGACTTTATCACACATTGTCGGGCTTTCTGACCATTCTGCATCGTACCGAAATAGTGTCGGTTGTGAGACTACAAAGCGAGCACTTAGTTTTGAAGAACTTATTATGCCATGCTAACATTTTATAAAAAACTGGTTCTTGTGTAACAACTTTGGCAGATATCTGTTAAATGAGAAAATCAGCTCTGACACATATACTTTATCTGAAAGTGACAATGTCATTGATATATGTATTTAATTTTGAATTTGATACTATCAAATACTATTAGTATGAAATAATAAAAAAATAGAGGAAAGCTAACTTCGGCTATATGATGTATTCATCAGATTTAGACCAAACTCTCCAAAATTTTGTGGAAGTCTTCTTTTTAACTACTTTTCGACCGATCTTTCCTACGGCAGCTATATGTTATAGACATCCGATTTGGGTCAAACTTGGCAGAATTGTGTGGTAGCATTTACTATTGATCAGTAACAAGTTTGGGAGCGATAGCATTGAAAACAAATTTTTTTCAGAACTGTATTTTGTATGGCAGCTATACTATATAGTTCACCGATTTTCTTGAAACTTAGTTGAACCATGTAAAAACGTAGAAATCTTATAGATACGAGGTTTGGGCGAGTTTGCGGTGAAGACAAAAAAGTTTTTCTAACTAAAACTACCTTTTCGACCGATCGTTCCTATGGCAGCTATATGCTATAGTCATCCGATCCGGCCGGGTTCGACAATTGTGCAGCGTCTTTGTACTAAAAGACTTCGTGCAAAGTTTGGTTAAGATAGCTTTAAAACTGACGGAGGAGATAGCATGAAAACAGACAGACGGACGGACAGACGGACATGGCTATATGAACGCAGCTCGTCATGCTGATCAAGAATATATATACTTTATGTGGTCGGAGATGCTTTCTTCTATGCGTTACTAGCATCTGTACAATTTTAATTTACCCTCTATAAGGGTATAAAAACAAACGCTATTATGGGTGCCAGTTTTAACACCAATTATATATTTTTCTTAAGTCTGCACTGTTGTATCCTGTCGATATTAAGACTCTGTTGCACTAGATCTACCATATAACCAATAAATCACTGGTCAATAGTTCAGATTTTTTTTTTGATGTATAATATAATTTTGATTCAACCAAACCGAAATCTCTGGTATCGGAACAGGCTCAGGTACAACTGTTATTTCATACTTGCATCGATTTAGAGTTCGGTTCACAGTGAAAAAAATATCGGAATTCCGGATTTGAGCCGGTTCGATTGAAAACCGGTTTTCAGGCCTGATTTGGGTTATTAATTGATAATTATAATAATAAGATAACCATTTGATCCTAAGCACATTAATATGAATCCTGAATAAAATATTCTTCGAGTCTTAAGAAAAATGCGAATCGAAAACTTATGCAATTTCAAATATTTGCGTACAAGTTTTTATACTCTGTAACGAAGGTACACAGAGTATATTAAGTTTGTGCAAAAGTACCAGGGAGAAGGAATCATTTCCGACCCTATAAAGTATATATATTCTGGTGTAAATTGTGGCATCTAAATTTTTTTTTGTGTGTATCAAAACATACAACTAGAGAAACCAATAAAAAAGAAAAAAAACACTTGAATGCTTTATCAACTTATTCAATAAAACTTCGATTCCTTTTCTGTGCACTTTGGCAAGCTTAACAATTCAGACACCTCTTTACATTATCCCCCAAACTTATTATTTTTTTTGTTTTTTTTTTTTTGGCTTGGACACTTTGCATAAACGGCGCTACAGATTATGCAAGTGTCTGGGATTGTCAAGCTGCAGCTAAAGAAGACGACGACAACACTTTGCATATCCCAGCACCAGGAAGTGCCAAATGTACAGTGCAGAGATATGGAAATAGAAACGGAGAAACTACAATTGTGCTGGGCAACGACGAGAAATCAAAGTGTCTAACAATTGGCGACGGATGCAATGGACCATGGGACTTGCATTGAGTAAGAGAATGAGAGACAGAGAAAGTGAGAGAGTGTCAGTCGATGTATTTGAACATTGTATACTTTTAGGTCTCAAGAGATTTCTGTTGCGCTGTGTTGACAGTTGTTTTCGTTGTTGCAGTTGCTCTTTTTGTTTGCCAACTTTTGCTCTCTAATTTAATTAAAACTTTTGAGACAAAATAAAAAAAAAAGTCAATCAGTGGTTGGTCAGTCAGTCAGCTGAGACTTATAACTGGGCCAATGTATAATGGTCTTAGCCACAAAATCAAGGGAGACATGTATATATGAATGACACACATTTGTAAGAGTAAAAAATAAATATAAATTATAAATGAAGTAGCTAACTTTTTGATGCATTAGGGAACACAAATGAAGTAAATAGTTTCATCCGATCAAGAAATTGGATTTTCAAAAATCTAAATAAAAACTAGCTGCTACTTAGTAACAAGTAAAAAATTTTAAAATCTTGGCTGCAAATGTCAGTAATCATATCACAACCCAATCACCATCAGCAAGGCAATACTGCAAACAATCAGCGTTCACTTAATTTTTTCAAGTACATGGATGGGGCACACGTAAGCCGCTACGTGTCGCTGATTATCATCTGTCGTGTGCTTTGCACAGGATTAGCTTGCCAAAAAAAAGTACCAGCCCTCGAGTTGCCAACAGAACGACATTGAGTGCCCAGGGCCGGAATTACTTATTTGACAAAATGTGCAGAGAAAATGAATAGAATATAAATAAGACTATTATGAAGAAGAAATTAATGGTAACCAATGTGGCGAGACCCTGAAAATCTAAAGGGTGCTCGTACCGCAGGTTCCAATATGTAGTACACAGAGAAAAATATATTAGATTAGACTAAGGACTCGCAACTATTAATTTTTGAGAATTATTTTTATTATCAGAAAATTATTCGGAATAATATAAACTTGGAAAAATAACCGAGATTTGAAAATAATTACCATATTTTCCATTTTAAAATCCAACAATTTGTAAACCTGACGTGCGGGGGGAAAACGGACAATGGATTTGAATTCAGCGGTCAAAAAACATAAGGAACGATTGCTAGCTTCCCTGTTGCAAAACCTTGTAAACCTGTGTAATTATAATTTTTAAAACAAACACACCCCAAAAAATGCATAATATAATTTATTTTTGTCTTTTCTTTTCATATTAAAAAATGAGATTGTTTTAATCTTAAAGTGGATTAAAAACCATCTAAGTCCAAGAGTGTTGAGGGCATCCCAAACGCCCATAAAATGAGAATATAATCTTGGGTTAAGATTATCTCGCCTCTGTCGAGTTCTGACACCGTTTCGTCTTGTTTCAAAACTATTGTCTTGGTTTTAAATAGATTTTTTGCTCAGTGTACCAAATTGAATACTTCCAGTTGTGTGTTTGCTCGTAATTGCAACGGCAAGGTTTAGGAAAAAAGAGAAGTCGAACATTTTTGAACAGGTGGAGCACATTTCGTTTTTCAGTGCGATTCAAATACAGTTTAACTCGAAGCGCTGTAGGCGGTCATTGCATTTGACAGCTTAGCATAGGATCTTTCCGATTTGTTTTGTTTTTCCAAACTTTAATTTCACCATTTTACAAATTTACTTTAATTGCTGCACTTAAAATTTTCTCGAATTTCTAAATTGAAACGACGTATGTACAAAAGATTTTCGATACTAAATGCTGCACCGATCCAAAACATTATAATGGTTTAGACAATGATTTAATAGAGATAACATGTAAGTTCATAAAGAAACCGATGGTATGGTAGCATGTAGTTTTAAGCAATTTGGAAAAATTAAGTTCAATTCGGTTTCAGTTTAAGGATGTCAATAAATAAAAACATGTGGCGTAACTTACTCTTCGATAGACCCCACAAATCTGAAACGAACCTGCTTTAAGAATTAAACTATTACAAATTACAAAAGTTTCATTCGCCTTTAGTATTCAGTCCCAAATTCATTACAGAATGTTTCTTATCGTTTGCCTACCAACAAAATTTCGTCTATAGTCTGTTATTTAATACTCGTTCTCATTGTGTTCATTTAATTATTTTATTTGATTTAATTTTTTGTTATCAAAAATTTTCCCTTTCATGGCATTTCGCTCCTGTCAAAGTGTGTCGATTTCTTGGGCAGGCCCAACAAGTGAGTAGGTAAGTGAGTTGGTGACCCAGTACTTTAAGTTGACAGGGTGGGGGTAGGTAGAACTTGCTGCTAAATTGCAGGGTGGATTTTTTAATTCAATGTGCGTGCATGTGCAAAGCTGTAAAGGATTTGCCAAGCACGCAGCATGAAAAGAGGAATGACTTACATATTACATGGATTAATTTCAAAGTAAATTGTGAAAGTCGCTTGGAAAGTTAACGAAGTTACAAAATCTGTATTTGATACCTCGTTTTAAGTAAATTATGGAGAAAATTAAGGATTAAACAGCAAATATAATTTATGGACTAAAAGTGAAGTTTATATTTCTATACAAATGGACAGTATAAAAGTTGGCAAGAAATGTTTGCTGGTTACCGTTCATGTTGCTTAATTAGGCAAACAAAACCCAAATTCAATGCAAGGATGCAAGCTGTCAGCACCGGTTCTGTTAGGGTTTTTTTTGGGTACTTCGAACCGGACCTTGGACTGGACTTACTGAATCTATTACCTCTTCTGTTCGCTAAAAGGTTCGTTTGGGGCGTTATCTACTAAAGAACCATTTTGTAAATCATATTCAAGTTTTGGATGTTGCGAATATGAGAAGAGAATCAAAGTAAACATGGCAGTACAAACTTCTCATATTTAAGTATGTACGAGTATATAGTGCAGCGACCAGTAAATTTTCGAAGGGGTCAAATAATTGACAGCACTAATGGTTGTGATCCATTCGGCTTTAGTCATAAATTTCTTTAAATTGAATGTGTCCACTATTACAAAACAACGGGCCAGCGGGATTAGCTGAAATTCATTTAAAATAGAGTCCAAAATTTTTCAATTATTCCGATGTTAGTAACCAAGGTTTAAACTAAAACCTTATGTTCGAAATTTAAGTAATCGGTCCTCCAACTGAATCTTATTCTTCACTATTGGTTCGATCATATGAACCGAACCTTTTGCAGAATCTTGTAGTGCATAATTTCATACGTTCCATTAATTTCTTAGCTTTTAATTGAAATCGAGTTAAAAAGTTTGTTTGCTAAGCCCCCTTGCGTATAATTTTGGTGACAAAACATATTCATGATTTACTAATTAAAAAATCTGATGGATACACAGAGAAAAAAATAGATATATTTTATGTTGATATGACCCTTATTAAAATTAACTTTTTAAAAATATCAATTTTTTCATATCATTTGGCAAGAAAATTATATCATTCTGATCCAAAATAATATCATTTACTTAAATTGATATAGAATAGTGTCTGAATTATATTGAAAATGTAAAAATGATATGTTAAAAAAGTCGATTTGAAATTTTTAACGTATCAATTGGATATATTTTCATATCGGAGTAAAATTGATATGAAAAAATATCAATTTTTTTCTCGGTGTATAACTATTTACGTTGTGTAATATTTATATGTCGGATTAGCATAAACGGTGTCACAATGTTTTGATGTACTATCGCGTCTTGTGTTGTTTACAGTGAGTTGAAAAAATCAATTTGGCTTTAAAATGGAAATTTTAGATAAAGTTTTCGTTTTAATATTTTTTACAACTTTCGACGTGGATAACTTCAGTCTAAATTAAGTTGCCAAATTTACATAAGGTGACAGAAAATTTAGAAACAAAATAAATAATAAAATAATATTAATTACAAAAAAAAAACCTTTAAAAACCACTTAATATCGCTGATATAGTGAATTCTATCGTGGTCGTAGTTCGCTCAACGACGAGTTTTGTGAAGTTCGCCGGAAATCGTTTGTTGTGCCAGAAAACATTAATGCTGTGCTTGAACTGATAATGCAAAATCGTCATGTGACATACCGTGATATTGATGTATCCACATTAACACTTTGCCGTAAAAAAGGTTTGTTGGCGTTGGATTCCGCATAATTTGACAATCGCTAAAAAAAATGACTCGTGTGGATTGGTGCAAACAAATGTTGTAAAAATACGATCAGGTTGCTCCAAAAGACGTTTATATGATCGTCCCAAGTGACGAATCGTGGATATATGCGTATGAGCATATGCGTAACAGCAATCGACCGAGTGGGTGTTCCAAGACGAGCCAAATCCCACAAATGTTTTTCGCGCTCGAAGCACTGCGATGCAAATGGACGCCTGTTTCTTCGGCCGAATTGGTCATGGGGCCACTGTTCCGCTTGAGCAACGTTGGACGGTCAATTCTAAGTGGTACACGATCATATGTTTGACAGAAGTCTTCGAAGAAATTCGCGAAACTAACCGCCGAAGACGAATCATTCTCCATCATGACAATGCGAGCTTTCACTGACCGGACAAAACATTGAATTTATGGGTCATCCGCCGTACAGACCTGATTTAGCACCCAATGATATCCTTTTATTTTCAAACATCAGAAATAAGCTCCGTGGTGAACGTTTCTCAACGCCATACGAAGCTGTTGATGCGTTTAAAACCCATGTTTTGGAGTTGTCTCAATCGGAGTGGAAAAAGTGCTTCGAAAATTGGTTTGAGCGAATGCAGCGCTCACAATATTGGGTATCGATACATTCATTTATTGTTTTCTCCTTTTATTTGAAATCTCTTAATCTTTTATCATTCGATCCTCCCTCATTGCTCTACCAGTCATGGCTTTATCTGTCTTTCTCTCTATACAGATAGCCTCGTCGATACTATAAGATGCGTCTTCGATTTGTTTTTTAAGGTCAAAGCCTACATAATATAAAATTACTTTAGCTAAGGTCCTACAGGTAAATTATTTGCGAAATTTTTGATGAAAATTTGGCTAAATAGGCGAAGTTAGGGAACTTTTCGGCAATATTTGATGAAATAATTTGCGTATGGAACCGTAATTTTAGTTTCAAGTCCTCAAAAATCTGCAATCATGGCTATTTAGTTAAATTTTTATTAAAAATTGAGCAAATTATTTGCCAATGGGACCTTAGCCAAAGGCCTAATAAATTCTGAAACTCTCAAAAAGAACGGACAAAAAACACGGAAGTCTTGCATAAAAGGATTTGGCATGCTGAGCCGGGTTGACTTGGAGGAGAACAGCATTCACAGCACTGAGTGCTGTTTCCTTGTTTTCCAATTCCTGTATCCTCTTCCATCTTCTGTTCTTTCTTAGATGTATAAATCTTTCTTTATCTCTTTATACTGCTTATTTTTGGAATTATAATATATTACTTTTTAATTCCTACATTATTCCTCATCTTCTCTCTATTCTACTTAAGTGCACTTGAATCTTAAAGCCGACTGCTTCTATATTTTGACTGCATAAGTTATGGGCATGAAACTCTGATATTTTTACACACTTTACATTTATTTATTTTTTCAAATAAACAAAAACTTCTTAACATAAAATGAAATATTTATGCAGATCAGATATTTAAAAAAATGTATTCCTGTTCATATGGTGGGCAGATGATGTTCTGTGCGATGCAGGAGTGTGGGATTTTTGTTCAAGGGCTGCAATTTCACATAATCCTGATGCGGATGATGATGATGCTGAGTGCTGGGCAGCAACGGCAAGGAGGTGTTTGAAGTCTGCAACAGTAAGAGATTTAACAAAAGTTTAAGGCGGTTTGAACTTCACCCACCTTAGATTTATCACGCGCTGCAGCAATGGCCGCCGCCTGGGCTGCTCCCGTCTGCAGTTGCTGGGCGGCAGTGGCCAGCATAAACTGCTGTGAGGCCAGCTGCTGTTGACGTATTGTGGCCGCCTCCAGGCTACTGATGTGTTCCAACTCTCGCTGTTTGGCTATGTAATCATCGAAATACGAGTGCTTGATGAGTTTGTCGCAGGACCAACGTTTGGCCGGATCCTTATCCAGGCATTTCTTGAGAAAATCAATTGTCAAAGGGTTCTGTAAGGATTTGGCTGGCATTTTATCTTCTAGCGGCTCCAACGTGGGTGGCACCGGCAGGGTAATGCCCTTGAAATATTCATTTTGACCAAAGATTTGTATGTGCCGGGATAATAGATCGCCCAGAGTCTTTCTTATTAGATACAATTGATCCACATCACTGCGTCCGGGCCAAAGGGCTTCACCTCTTACCAGCTCTGCAAACAGGCAACCTATGGCCCATACATCGACTGGAGTGCCATATTGTGTATCCCCTACTAAAAGTTCAGGTGCTCGATACCATCGTGTGGCCACATAATCGGTATAGTTCTCTCCAGGACTCAACATGCGGGCAAAACCAAAATCGCACAGCTTCACCTGACCCTGGGCAGTTAGTAGAATATTCTCCGGCTTGATGTCACGATGTAAACAGCCCTGTTTATGACAATAGGCCACGCCCAACAGAGTTTGATAGCAAATCTGTTTAGTCAGATGCTCGGGACAGCCTTGGGGATGACGTTCTAATTCGTGTAAGACAGTCAGCTCACAGAATTCAAATACCAAATGCAGGCGACGCTTTCGACGAAACACTTCCAGCAGGGAAACCAAATTCGGATGCTTGAGGTTCTGATGAAAAAAAGCAAAGGAGTTTTTATTGAATGCTTAAAAAATGTCATAGATTTCTGTGAAAAAGAAAGCATTAGGTAAGATGCATTGTAGTTTCTATGATTAACATAGTTGTCGTCTTGAATATTTTATATGGAATTAAAATGTTCACCTTTACCGGGGACCAAGAAATCTCAAATGCAATTGACTTCGGTTGGTTTGAAAATATCTTGAAAAATACTTCATATCATTTTCAACAAATTTTGTAACAAAACGCTTTAGATTTGAAACCAAAAGTAAATATTTCTGAGTCACACTGTTTTAAAAAAAAAAACCCACCTTCAGCAGCCTTATCTCTCGCAATGCAATCTTACGTATCGCTGGATCATCCTCTGACTCCACAAATCTTTTTACCGCCACCAAAGCACCCGTTTCACGATCACGACATTTGTAGACCACACCATATGATCCCTCGCCCAAACGACTGAGCTTCTCATAACGATCCATTTTGCTGCTACCTTGTGGTCTGCAAAGATAAGTAAGTACATCAAATAAACACAATTTAACGATACATTTTACACTTCCGACAACAGCTAACATTAAGGCTTAAATCTTAGTTAAACAGTTAGTTTACCTTAAGCTCAAACATTGGCCACGTTTGATATTCGCACGACGCATGGCTTTGCATTGAGCACACAAAATATTTATAAGTTTATTGGTTTGATAGCTCAGACAGGAACACATGTGAACACCTACATAAATCGTATTCGAGACTGTTCTATGAGCTGGACGATGAGGTTTTCGGTTTTTTTTATATACAAGTTGGGTGGTTTTGAATTTGCATGAGATGATCCAAAATGTTGTTGGGGTTTCTTTTTCAAATTTTTATGATTGTTTTTTGTTAGTTGTTGGTTTTGATGAAATGAAAACAAATGAGAAAAATGGTTAAGAATGAGTAAATTGATGGAAGTGAGAGAGCAAGGAGGACAAGTGTGCAAACTAAAAATAATATTGAATTAACTTAATATTGGGTAATGAATTTAAGCAATTCTTAATAATTTTGATTTTTGAGGTTTGGAGGTTCGGTAAGCGGAATGGTTTTTGAAACTATTGACAAAAAGTTTGTATGTTGTTCAAAAATAATTGACCCCAGCGCAAAATTTATAATTGTTTTAAAACCGAAATACAAAATTTAGTACTAAAATCATTTTAAAATATTTTAAACAATATTGAGGAAACAAGAATTCGCTTATTTAAAATTAGTACCAAATATTCTTTATTAAAGTGTAATAATTTGTTAACTCAATCCGAATACATTCTTAAAAAAAGTTGTGAATACCTGAAATTATTTGTTCATGGTACTCCACACAAAGGCTGAAATGAGCAAAAGCTCAAACGACAGACTAGGATATCAGAACTTAATTGGAATTACCATTACAATTACAATTTAAAACTTGCAACCGAAATTGCTTTAATTATTTTTAATTACCAAAGAATTAAAGTATTTGGTAAAATTATTGAAATAATTGTTATGGTAACAAAATTTTTAATTATTAAATAGCTATAAGTGTAATGGTAATTAAAATTGTAATTACTCCAGAAATTGTAACTTACAGCTCGGTACATTAAATGAAATCGTATACTATACATGTTCCCTTTTCTAAAGAGAAATTAAGGTAAACGGAACCAAGCCTTTAATTTCTTCTTTAAACGTCTCAGAATGACTTCACAATATCGCAATCGGAGCATTATCATTTTGAAATTATATCCAAACTACGCATTTCACGACTTAGAGATAGAAATAAGCATAGCTCGTAAATAACTCTCAACCCTATTTTCAGTTCGCTCTGTTTACGTCACTGACCGAAAAATCTAAACAAAAATGGTCTTAGTCTTTCCTCAACCGAATGTGTGCTGAAATCGCGCTCACTATTAAGTGGCTGAGGCTGAGCACACAGCACTGATCGGTCTGTGAGCAACCCTATAACAGGCCCTAGTCAGTCAAACGGTCATAAAATGTGTGCTTTTCGAAGACCAAAATCTAAAAATGTTAGTTGAAAATGTTGCAGCGTTCTCTAGACTTTAGCATGAGCAGAGAGAGAAAGAGAAAGTTAGTCCGAGGGAGAACGAGAGAGCGCATATAGTTTGCCGCTTACGTATGCAGATATTGTTAGGCGAGTCTTATACACGGATACATACATACGGAGAAGACCTTTTGAATGCGCAACTTAAGCGAATCGAAAAAAAATCCAATTTATTTCTCTCCTCTCACAACCAAAGAGAAGCAAAGACCGCTGTTGTAAAATTGGAAAATCAAATTCTATTAATAGGTGAGACTAGCTTTCCATTTTAAAGTCCAGTCACTTTTGTAAGCCGTTGAATGATAGCATCGAAACTGTACAATGTGATGAAAATTAATGAAAGTATCCCACTTTGTCAGCAATTTTCATTGTTTTTTTTTTTCAAAAAATGAATTGAGTTACATTGTCGACGTGAGCACAAGATATTTCATATCATATATGAAGTTCTGGTGTCTGCAGAAGAACAGCATTACAAACTTGCAGAGACTTAATATAAGAATCTCCGTTTTTTCAATCGCACTCATAAGTTGCCTTTGATGACGTCTCGCTGTCTCTATCACCAATTCAGCAAATGTGTGCACACATTCTGGTTTTTTTTTTACTCAACGAAAAGGGCAACAAGTTTTCATAAGAATTTTTTATGATTCCGGAGATCCATTTTGTATTATGTCTTGGAAAAGATGCGGTTTTTTTAGCAGACTCTGTGAAAAAATTAGTCAGTGCGGAAACTGTTCCAAGCATATTTCGGATATCCCGAACCTTGCAGGCTTTTGTATCACATAAACTTAATGAATGACTGAATAATTGCGTAAAGACTACCAAGGTCAATTTTTCACATATCAGTGCTTGGACTCCATTTAGATTTCCACAAAAGTTTAACCCT
The DNA here is from genome assembly GCA_037044535.1 of Lordiphosa magnipectinata. Lineage (NCBI taxonomy): Eukaryota > Metazoa > Arthropoda > Insecta > Diptera > Drosophilidae > Lordiphosa > Lordiphosa magnipectinata. Next base: position 484,625 of record JBAMBO010004117.1, read on the forward strand.
TCGTAGTACCCTTTCATATTAGAAATTTTTGACAAGCAATATTTTCTGAGTGTACCATCTGTCTGGTTTCACTGAGAAGAAAGGAATGTTTTGTAATAAATTCAGTTTTATACTTTGCCAAGTTTTTTGTTTAAGTACTCCCTCTCTGAATCTTTGGTGGTCCCATTTCACGACTAACAAAAATTCGTCTTTCTAAAATACAATATTGAATCTCATTCTAAACAGTCGGAAATTTATTTGAACTAGAAATTTTTAATCGGTTAAAGGTCATGAAACCTTCGGTGTCAAAAACTAGACTATCAAGATGGGTTGTATGCTCGATCCTGGTAAGGGTTTTTACCAATTAGCTCTGCCCTACTGTCGCATAGTGTCATCATGGCTTAAACTGAATGAAGATGATGTCAAGAATCAGATCAAGAACGCCCTCGAAAATTGGTATCATCTTGCGTGACTCCCATGGTGTGGCTCAAGTTCGTTTCGTAAATGGTAAAAAAATTCTGCGTGGGTCTTAAGCCCGATATCCCCGAGGATCTTTACCATATGATCAAGAAGGCTGTTGCCATTCGTAAGCATTTGGAACGCAATGGCAAGGATAAGGACGGCAAGTTTCGTTTGATTCTGGTCGAGTCCAATATTCATCGACTGTCCCGTTACTACAAGACAAAGAGCGTCCTGCCACTCAACTGGAAATTCGAATCCAGCACCGCCTCTGCCCTGGTTGTATAAGCTGATGGTGTCAAAACTAGTTTCGTTAGTTGGTAGCGTGTTTTGCGGAACAAAAAAAAAAAAACAATCCAAATAAACTCAATAGAAATATGAGTAGAAAAGCAACTACAATAACACCCAAAGTCTGCAGGTTGTCCTATCAGCTGTTTCAAGAACCTTCCGGTTCAATCGTCAGAATTCTTTGCTATCTCCAGCTGGCTAGCCCTTGTCTTTCCTTATCGAAACTATTACAAAATAAACCCAATGCGAACTAAGCAGAAGCTGGTTTCCACTATGCAGTGGAAAGATACGCCTCTTCTCTAAGAGCGCGCTCACACACATGCGACTGAAAGACGAACTGACGGTAGAGCTTAAGGCTGATCTTGACAATTAACCAAGCTTCGTGCATGCTAGTGTGCACAACAAGCACTGGTTTGATCTCCAGAAAGCAGTTGTAAGCTCAGATTTGCGGAATCAATCAAGCAAGTTGGTTTATTTCGGCTTGTTGACTAAAATATCATGGTCAGCCGTCAGTTCTTCTTTCAGCCGCATGTGTGCGCGCGCTCTTATGAGAGACTTCTTCTTGAAAGAGACAGAAACAGACGGAACATACAAAAGAGATAAACAACAAAGCGAACAGCGTTTCGCACATGAGGCCTCTGCTGGTGTCGCTATTACTAAAATGTAACTTATAGAAGATCGTCCGGTTTTAGGACCCCTGAAAAAAATCAAACGGTTTGCTGCCATATTTTCCACAAAAAGTATTAGTCTCTTTAGTCAGTGTGTATCCCAAAAGAAAATCAATAAAATTTCCTAATACCTCTCAATAAACAAACAGGAACATACAAATTAACTCCCAATTCCATGAAAAAAGAAACAAAACCTAAAATCGATTTTCCGTATGCACTCTACTAGCGTGTCTTTTTCGTATACATATGAAACTTCAGCTCTTTCACTCTTTACTTTTTGATGTTTTATGACTGATAAGGCAAAACATTTTGCCAGGCAGTTCAATGTCAACGCCATGAATTACCCACCCAGCAAGGTAACTGAACTTTTACGGAACGAATGGGCCAACTCGAACATGTGTGTAGGTCGTAAACATAAAACCAAATACAATTAAATATTCATGGTGCAGGCTTCTACTTACTAACTACATACAAGGCAAATGAAAACAAACACAGAAGTATGGTGATAGCTTGTAAAGAAATGGTGAGCTGATGACTTACCTAGGTATCCATCTGGCTAAAATTTGACGTATTTGCCACTAGTTTTGGGGGATTTGTTGTAGGAATATTTATGAGGATTAGGGTAAGCAAATTTCTAAAATACACACCATGCAATCAAATTGTTTTCAATTTTCAAAATAAATATTAGTTTTTGTATTCAAACTAAATCAATAATTTTTTTTTTTTGTATTAAAACAACGTCTAAGTGTATGTTATACAGTAGTCGTGTGTTTGACTGACAACCAAAGACTGACTGACTCCGGACCCAATGTCATAGCAATGCGATGGCCAAAGTTAACAAAAAAACCACAACAAAAGCAGCAAACCATGCGCAGTGCCCTCTCTGTCCTGTGCCTGAAGTTTTTACAAGAAGTTTCTTGTACTACTCATAGTAGCTTCCCCTACATTCTGGGTGTGTTTGTTTTTGTTTGTTAGCGACGACGACGACCGGAAAGTATTTTGAGGCGTTGTGTTTTTTGGCCTTTTTGAGGTTACCCAGTAGTCCGTTGCAAATGGGAGGGAGTGTCTTTCCAAACTGGGCTACACATTTCCTTAAGATTCCTTCAAGTTGTAGGGTGGGTAAAAAAGTGCAATTGGTAGTGGAAGGGTTTCCTCTTTGGGCTTATGACTTATTAATGTTTGGCATTCCCTGTTGCAATTATGACATAATTGAAGTTTGTCATTGGCTTAAAATGAAATTACTCTTGAATAAATGATGAGTGATTTAAGTAGTTTACTAATGCTTTAATAAGATTCTAGGACTAGAGAAATATATCAGTGGTGGGCAACCTTTTGATTGCAATAAATGAAATTATTTAAGTGAACATGTTAAGACATTCGCACCGGAGTAAGCGGTACTCTTCAATATTACTGATTGATTTGGATAGAGACACAACATACGAAATCGACAAAAACAAAGCAATCAGACAGGCAAAATAGCAGCCCACCTACCGCCCAACATACCAAGAGGCGCAGCCGCTAATATGCGACACGAAAACCAGAATTAAAATATAAAAGAATGCAAACAACGGGCTTAGCAAGTTTAAATAGTGGTTGTTTAAGGAGGAAGAGACTCTTCCAAGATGCTAACCGACGCTGTACCTACGTTCCGTCGACGCTTATTTCCCTCATAATGTGCTCGACTGACGTATTTTACAAGGCGATGTCCGCTCAATACATTAACGGCTCTACGTGCACGCTAGGTCGACGCAATGCAATGCAGAGATGCGGCATAAGCGAAGCTTGTTCGACGCAATGACATGCATGGAGCGACATGACCGACGCTCGTTCGACCCAATGTCATGCATTAAGCGACATAAGCGACGCTCGTTCAAACCTATGCCATGCATGGAGCGACATCGCCCACGCTCTTTTTAGCAAATGACTTGCATGGTGCTCCTCTCTTGACGGCACATGCATAAAATTTATATTTCACATTACATACGTTTCATTATACATTTTAATTAAACTTATTAATTTTATATTAAATATAATATATATACATATTTCATTTCTCTTTAAAGAAGAACCACCCCAAAAATTCAAAAACAATACAACAAAAAAATCGACATGCGCGGAAAGTACCTCACGCACTAAGAGTTCCACCAACCATAGACTAGGATATCTAGACTGAACGATTGCGCAGTCGACAGCGCTTCTGTCAGAAATTAGTCAGCTGTTCGCTCTCACTTACGCTCTCTGGGTATATTTGGGAATATGTCCGTCTCGCTCTAACCACTGTGATTTCCTACTGGCTCTGTAAAGTTTCTAAACAATGTATATAAGGGCACTATGACAACTCAAAATTGAGAGGCAGCGCAAATTGTATCTCTAATACTTATTGCTCCATGTCGCAACACACTAAACCAGCGATCCCCAGCCGTATGAGTACGTTTTGTTTTTGTAATTGAACCGAAGATAGAAAATCAATCAATGATCGTATACATGCAGGGCGCGACGTATACAAAACGACACACATGCAAACGATTTCGTGTGTGTGCGTCGCGTAGAACAAAAACCGGTTTTGTTCTCTTCTTTGATTGGTGTTTGCGTGCGCAAGCAAACTGACCAACAACAATTTCATTATTTCTATTGGTGCTTATCTTTGTGAGTATTGGTGAGTGCTCTGTCGTATGCTGCTTTTGGGCATGCCTGCACTAAACGTTTTGAGGACTGAGCTGAGAGCGCAATCGTTGGCGGCACGACGCATCACCGTACAAAGAGCAACGCTGGCTTAACGAAAATACAGCGACTGACCCCAGCCGTACTAGAGGGTGGGGTCGGCAAAGAACACACTCACATTTTGGTATTGCGTATGTGTGTGTGTGTATCCACTGAGTCGATGTTCATTTTACTCGGCGTCATTGTTCGCGAAGCAGCGCTGCGACGATCTTATACTGTCGGTGTTTCGACGTCGTAGCCGCCGAGCTGTTTTGTATACACAGTAGATTGCAACTCACCGACCCCTGCTCTATAGAGCTTTACATTATCTGCCCAGAGAACACAAAACTAATAAGAAATTTATCAGCATATATGTATTGTTAGCCGAAAACACAGCCCACTCAATATAACAGACCAAGTCTATAGAAATTGCTCACTAATACCCTAGAGGTCATCCTCTGGATGATCTAAATGACCTCATTCTTTCTGTGTGTTTCCGAGAATGTGATTGAATGTTCGCCAGTGGAACAAGGTTATAAGACATACACCAATGACACAACAAGTATGTTTATTTTAAAATTGTTATCTAAATTCGGTGTATGACGAGATCGAGATGAAAAATAAAGCAAGAATTGTTTGATTATTGCCAAAGCGTTTTAAGCGCCGCACACGTGTTTTGACATTTCTCCAATTTTATGAAATACATTAATTAGCCATGGCCGACGAATGGTGATTCCTCTCCAGATGAAGTAGCTGAGGCAAGATAAATAACAAGATAATAAAAATAAATAAATAATAAATACCAGGAAATGCAAGAAGAAATATAAAATCAATTGCAAAAAAGCAAGAAAAAAAGAAATAAGATTGCCGGAATGCAAAATAAATAAAATAAAGAAGAACGTCTGTGCAGCTCAAAGCTGAAATAACTAATGATGTGTAAGAGATCGAGCCGTTAATAATAACTTTTCATTCGAATTTTTTGACAGCACAGCCTACTTAGGATGCTAAAACAATTTAAAATGAAAATGGGTATAAACTGGGGTGGTTTACTGTCTGAACCGTTTCTTTAAGAAAAATAAAAAAAGTCATTTTTAGAACCCAAATTCCATTAAAGCATTTTCTCTACAGTTGACAGCAGCCGCTATAAAAGCAATATGATGAGTTCCAACTCACATCATGTGGGCGAATGCAAAGATTTACAATTGTTTAGACGTTAAGTATGCCAAATACTTATATACATGTACAAACATGCTACTATCAGAATTCTACAAATAGTCGTGAGGTTCGAAATTAGATCTACTTGTATGAAATAGAAGTGGCCGGAACCGTCGTGTTGTTCTAGTATATAAATAACATAAATCTATTTCCGGCAATTTCTTTCTAAAGTTTTAAAATCAGAACACTTTTTATACTCTGTACCAAAGGTACACAGAGTATATTAAATTTAGCAAAAGTATGCAACAAGTTTCGTAGATAGATATTTCTTACCTTCTACAGATATTTAGTTGTTTATTTAAAGACGAGCAATAGTCTGCTCTGTTATAAATGTAATAGTTACAATGTGTAGGAAAAAACGTAAAGCTACATACAGCGTATCTACTGTACCGACCAAAAAAGGAGAACTTTTTACGATATGCTCACCTCACATCAATTGGCCACCGCCGCATATTTACAAATTCCCCAAGCCCTTAAAAGCTAAGATAAAATTGTTGTCGCTGTGTGTTGCAAGTACAAATTATCCATAAAACAATATATTCCTAAAACTGGGTATGAGGTGATGCTTACAGAGGTCCTTTTTAACATAATTTTAGGGTCTTATGCCGGGTTTTTAAAATAAAGTTGGATTTTGTCGAACTGTGTTATTGGCAAAGTGTTTTAAGCGCCGCACACGTGTTTCGGCGTTTCTCCAATTTTGTAAAATACATTAATTAACCATGGTCGACGATGCAGAAGCCATTGCCACACCTGTACAGGAAGAGTTCAAGATTGGTGATTCCTATCCTGCTGAAGTATCTGAAGCAGGCTAAATAAATAAATAATAAATACCAGGAAATGCAAGAAGAAATATAAAATCAATGGCAAGAAAGCAAGAAAAAAATAAATTAAATTGCCGGAATGCAAAATAAATAAAATAAAGAAGAACGTCATTTCAGCTCAAAGCTGAAATAACTAATGAAGTGTAAGAGATCGAGCCCTTAATAATAACTTTTCATTAGAATTTTTTGACAGCGTAGCCTACTTAGGTTGCTAAGACAATATAAAATGAAATTGGGTATAAATTTGGGTGGTTTGTTTACTGTCTGAACCGTTCCTTTAAGAAAAATAAAAAAGTCATTTTTAGAACCCAAATTCCATTAAAGCATTTTCTTTACAGTTGACAGCAGCCGCTATAAAAGCAATATGATGAGTTCCAACTCACATGATGTGGGCGGAGGAAAAGATTTACAATTGTTTAGACGTTAAGTATGATCTACTTGTATGAAATAAAGGTGGCCGGAACCGTATCTACTGCACCGACCAAAAAAGGAGAACTTTTTACAATATGCCCCACCTCACATCAATTGGCCACAGCCGCAGATTTACAAATTCAGTGCAGACCACAAAGCTAAAAGATTAGATTTTGGGAATTGATGTATTGGCAGCAATGGAACGGCAATATGTGTTAAAGGTCGTTAAAGTTATCGCACAGGACTTGGAAAGGATCATGACGGGCGTAACATGATCTGCACACTTGCAAAGACAACGGACGAAAACGGCGAAATGCTCTGCAGGGTAGGTTCCAGTTCAGAAAACTTATGAGGAGAGCCGAATCTACATTACCAACAACCAGCTTATGTAGAAAAATCACACCTTGACTAATCCTACGGTCTTTTAGAATATATAGGTATATAGGTACGCAAAGGGCGACCATCATCCCAGTTTAAGCCCCTAAGAGCGAAGAGAGAAACTGCTTTTGAACCGACTCCAGTAAATCTTGATAGAAACTTTATTGAGGTGACAAAATGCACGAGCAATACTCTAGCGATGGGTGAACAGGAGACACGTAAAGAAGCAAAGAGTAGTCCCTTTTCGAAGCTGTAGAAGAGGTCGCTATGAAGGATAACAAGAATGAGCATGTCGTTCTTTTTGAGAAATCGAATTAAAATAATTTAATGATACAAGTTTCGAACCCAACATTTAGGTTCGACAAGGTAAGAAACCGGTCTGCGGACCAAACCCTAGATTTTATAATGGGTTCGAACCTCTTTACCGAAACTTCTGCAGAACTTAAAAAGTTTCCAGCTTTGCTTTAATATATTACGTGTACAAAAAAAGGTCAAAGGATTGATTTTTTTTCATGTGTGACGCTTTGTGGTGAAAAATTTTTTTACCAATTCATTTTCTTCCACTTTTTTCCCATCTATCTGGCAATTTTTGGATACCAACTCGAAAAAATATGCTAAATAGATGATATTTTGGTGTGTTTGGAGTTGAAACCGTGCTGATCCTCAAGAGCATGCAGCATTAATGAATACAAATAGAAGTTGGAAGAGGCAACGACTGGGCTATACGGCGGAAGGGGTAAGTTTTGACCGGCTGCGCAACATGTGCCAAAATTAATTTCATGTAGCAAAGTTACCTTGTCGTGCCTTTGCTTATATTCTGGCTCAAAGGCATTAATTGATTTCAGTAGAGCTGCCCTGTGATGGTTTCACCCAATTGACCTTGGCTTTGGCGTAGTTTTTGACGTATGGCCGATGCGGTTGGAGCATGTTCCGCGTAAGCTTCTTGCAGCATTCGATGGCCTTCAGCTGCTTTTTTCTTCAAATGAAGCCAGAAATGTAAACTTTCCCGCAAATTATGTTTTGTTGGCACAAAACTTGTCATATTAGGAGCACACAACGAAACGATACGTACTGAAAAAGAAAGCCTAATGAAGAGTCTTCAAAATCAAAATGGTAGCAACATTGTCTGATTCGATGTAAAACTAATGACGTCATCTTGTAAAAATCCTTTAAATCTTTTTTGCACAGATTCTGAATTGAGCATTTGCAAGTGTACTAAAACTTTGGCACAGACCAAATAACCTTTGAACACTCTTTTTTCATGTAGTTCCTTCTTATATTATAAATTCTTAACAAAATATTTTCTGTTTTTCTATTCTTATGTAGATATGCCCATATACCGACTATTTATGAAAATTCTTTCAACATTATCACATAGTTTCGTTTGCTTACCTTCGCAGCGAAAACAACTTGGATATTTCAAACATTTTCATGGTAAGTACAATTTTATTATACTCTTCAACTTATGGAAACTTGGAATACAGACACAGACCCGTTGTGGCGATGTTAAAACACCAACTGCCGGCAAACGACTAAAGTTTGAGCCCAGGAATGTCTTTCGCCAAAAACGGAATGGCAATAAAATGGCCCACGACGATTGCATAAACCAGGAATTGGGCGATTGGACATTGCACATACGCCACGTTGGACGTTGGCGACTTCCTCTTTTTCGGTTTGGCGGTTGCGTGTTGCATTAAATATGCATTAAAAAATACTTAAAAATGCAAACAAAATAACAAGTACAATAAGACTTATGACAGAATGGCACGCACACATATACACAGACAATCGGCGAGACTCGATAAAGTTGTTTCTAACACCTTTTACAACCTCAATTGCTGTTTGGCTCTCTCTCTCTCTCTAATAGCCTTTGCCATTTCTTGGGGTAGCTTTTGACCTTTTTGAGTGCCAATTTAATTTGCATAATTACAGTTGAAGAATGCCAGCTCTCTTGTCTGTGCTGTGGTTTTGTAATTGCCCCGGCTATTTTTATCACGCCAAAGGTTTTTCTGTTTTCCGTGCAAATACCCCGGCATTTTTATTTGATTTTTTCTACTTTTTCACTTTGTTGTGGTCGATTTCATGCCTTTTAATTATATTTCTTCTGTTATGCTTTTTTTATTTTTTGGTTTATTGTGCTTGGTGTTTGTTTTGAATGTACTTATACTTTCATAGTTATTAATTGTTCTGGGGCTATTGTTGATTTTGGGGTCAATGCTTTGCCACTCGATAGGGGATGAACTTTTTGGCGTTGCGTGGGGGAAACTATTGAACGTACTTATAATTGTGTGGGCAGTTTGACAAGAGAAGTGGAGAGAATGGAAAATTTATTGAAAAGGCTTTTCTGGGTGTGGGAGTTCACATAAAATTTGAAGATTCCATACCCATCAGCTACACCGTCAAGATCTCTGGACTTATTCCGCATCTCAAGATCAGAAGACCTATGGAAATTTTAGTTAAATTCTGCAAAAATGAGGAAATTAAACGGCAATCAAAACTGTTCACCGACTAACCAAATCTTGAAACCTGAATCGAAGTTAGAACAGATATTTAAAAGCTTTTTGAAGCTATTTGTATATAAATTCTCTTAGTCAAAATTTTTCCCCCTATGAGACTTATGGATTGACTGTTACAACCGGGGAATGGCGATGAGGACAAAATCTTTACCTGAAGATTTGCGTCCAAGGAAACATTTGTAGTTGATTAAAGAAACTTATAGATTTGTTTGTAATAAATCCATAATAAAAATATTGAGAATAGCGTAAATACAGTTAATTTTTAGAAACAACAAACGTTCTGAGATGATCAATCCAAACATTTTCAATAACAAGTAACTATACGCTTTGCGATTTCTCACGAATAACGCCGATTGGTCAGAGTTGCCGCTGGTTCAAAATGGAACTGGATTAGGTGAACAAGTTCGAGAGTGGAAACTAATTTTTCATAATATAATATGTAATGTGTTAAGCAATTACTCTTTAACAGGATTCAAAATGACGATTACTATTTTTTATGCTTAAATTATTTAAATAAGATTGAAAAAGATTTCAATATTGCGCGTTGAAAATGCCGCGTTGACAACTCACGGGGATTTTTTTGATTTTTTACCCGAAAAAAGACATACCCGTCAGGAAAGCAATAACGCGGGGCGAACGCATTGTTATCGCCCTGAATTATCAAACTGAATCTGTATCTGGCAAACTTCATATAATAGCCTATTTCCACTGGCTTCATTTCTTATCATTTTCATTTCTAAAAATGATGCTGTTTCCATTGACAAATCGTCATCTTTTTGACATTCGCAATACCACGTTGACAAAAACAGCTGAATGGTTTGATTTAAACAACAGACCCCAATTTCAAACTCACGGGGAGTTTTTGCAATATTTACCCAAACAAAGACATACCAGTCAGGAAAGCAATTACGCGGGGCGAACGCATTGTTATTTTGAGAAATGAAAGAAATGAAGGGCAAAATGCAACAACAATTTGTATGGAAGAAATGATATCATTTTCTTAATTTCTTGCCATTTCAAGAAAAGAAGCTTCATTTCTTTGGTGGAAATAGGCTATAAAAAAAACTATGCCAGGAATTTTAAGTTTACCTTTTCGTTGCTTGTGTATCCAGCAACATGAACGAAACCCACAGTTTCTTATCGATAGTTGGTCTATCCATAGCGCGTGTGGATCGAGTGAACAGCTGATACACAGCTCAGGAATATATTGTTTTCAATTATTTTGGACGTGATGAACGAAAAGTTGGGGGGAATGCCAGCAGCGAAGATTGATAGGGAATGGTGCCAAGGCGACACTTATGCCAAATTGCTGAGGGGCCCGAGAGATGCCCTCAATGGACACAAAGGTCGATGGGATATCGTGGGTTGAGACGACTTCTGAGCCGGTTTGTCGCCAGATCAGAGGCAAGCCTATTGGAGTGAGACACCACCATACATATTGATTTGGGCACATAATGCAAAGCGTTCAAATCGCGGTATACCAGACATACCAGAGATCTCACATAAGAGACTCTAATTTGTTAAGGGTAGTGGAGCATGCCGTACCCCTCACCGGGATCCCCTGGTCCAGGAAGACATGATGCTCAAGGATTTTGAATCGCAACGAAATACCGCTACGAGGTTTGATCCAATCGACCTCTTACGCCTTGCCTGCAACCGTAACTGCTGCCCAAGTCACATGGACTTTCCAGGTCAAGCGGCTATTCAGAGCCTTACCAAGGTATTTAACCGCAGTATCTGTATATGGGACTCTTGATCCTAGGAGTCCCACTCGGGCTATGGGCTATGTTTCACAGGGTTCGCCCAGCGACCAAAGCCATCCAGAAACTGCTGCGGCTATTGCTGGAAGCAAGAAAATCGGTATCGTCAGCATTCGTGGCGATTCGTGCGATGAGCAACTGGATGCAATAGATTCGAGGTGAACAGAGAAATGGTGTGTTGAAAAAAATTGAATTGAGGATTTCCAACGAAGCAACTTTTTTTTGAAAATTAATTATTGCTACGCTCTAGTAGATTCATTTTGCCAAGGTACTGACCCGGCTAATGAGTTGACAAAATTCTTATTATTGAGAATGTATTTAGGCAATCTTGTATCCGACCATGAAAGACTTCATTTGATTGGCTACCAACCGAGAAGTCATACTACTTTTAAGATGATAGCATTTAAAAGTTATTCACATAACAACATGCTGCATTAATGTTTTGTGCATGCTTACCCCGCAAAATATAGTTTTTATTTTATTTACATTATTTAAATTCAAGTAAATAACAGTGCTTAACAGCTAATTAATCAGAGTGATCTTGCACTTGATAAATTGCAAATTCCTGGCAGGAATTTTCCGCAGTGCTGGATACAGGATAGAGAGTATTTTAATATATTAAAATTTGTTCAGTGTTCCATAGTCCATCGTTCATTTAGACGCAATTTTGACGCACCTCAGATGATACACTGCGATGGCAGAATAAGCTCGTGAGAGCTTCGCCAACCCTGAAGTGTCAACTAAGACGGTTTCACCACTAATTCCAAACAGAAAAAAAAACATGCACGGCAAGGTAATAATGGATCTAATAAAAAGCTATCCCGTAGTGACCACCTTAATCAGAATTGGCGCTTATGAAATAATTTCGGAAGGTAATAATGGATCCAATGAAAAGCTATCCCGTAGTGACCACCTTAATCAGAATTGGCGCTTATAAAATAATTTCGGAAGGTTATAATGGATCCAATAAAAAGCTATCCCGTAGTGACCACCTTAATCAGAATTGGCGCTTATGAAATAATTTCGGAAGGTAATAATGGATCTAATAAAATGCTATCCCGTAGTGATCACCTTAATCAGAATTGGCGCTTATGAAATAATTTCGGAAGGTTATAATGGAACTAATAAAATGCTATCCCGTAGTGACCACCTTAATCAGAATTGGCGCTTATGAAATAATTTCGGAAGGTAATAATGGATCTAATAAAAAGCTATCTCGTAGTGACCACCTTAATCAGAATTGGCGCTTATGAAATAATTTCGGAAGGTTATAATGGATCTAATAAAATGCTATCCCGTAGTGACCACCTTAATAAGAATTGGCGCTTATGAAATAATTTCGGAAGGTTATAATGGATCTAATAAAAAGCCATCCCGTATTCTATTGATCTGGCCATGTATCTCTTCACCTCGCAGACCCTGTTGGAGGCGTTAAAGCGGGCGCTTAAACGTGGCGTAATGATACGTATTGTCTCCAGGACGATTCGGGAAGTAAATAAAGCAAGTATTAAGAACACGAAGAGAAATAAGAATGAATTGTACATGGACGTATTGTCTCCAGGACAATTCGGGACGTTCATAAAGCAAGTATTAAGAACACAGAGAAATAAGAATGCAAAAAAAAAATCCATTCATCCATCCATTTAAGCATTTTCTTTACAGTTGACAGCTGCTATAAAAGCAATATGATGAGTTCCAACTCACATCATGTGGACGAAGGCAAAGATTTACAATTGTTTAGACGTTAAGTATGATCTACTTTTTACAATATGCCCCACCTCACATCAATTGGCCACCTATTCGTAAAACTGGGTATGAAGAGATGCTTACAGAGGTCATTTTTAACATAATTTTAGGGTCTTATGCCGGGTTTTTAAAATAAAGTTGGATTTTGTCGATCTGTGTTATTGGCAAAGCGTTGTTAACGACGCACAAGTGTTACGGCATTTCTCCAATTTTGTGAAATACATTAATTAGCCATGGTCGACGAAACCATTACAACAGCTGAGGCAAGATAAATAAATAAATAATAAATACCAGGAAATGCAAGAAGAAATATAAAATCAATGGCAAACAAGCAAGAAAAAAAGATATTAAATTGCCGGAATGCAAAATAAATAAAATAGAGAAGAACGTCTGTTCAGCTCAAAGCTGAAATAACTAATGAAGTGTAAGAGATCGAGCCGTTAATAATAACTTTTCACTGTAATTTTTTGACAGCGCAGCCTACTTAGGTTGCTAAAACAATTTAAAATGAAAATGGGTATAAATTGGGGTGGTTTGTTTACAGACAGTAACAGTTTCTTTAAGACAAATAGAAAAGTCATTTTTAGAACCCAAATTCCATTAAAGCATTTTCTTTGCAGTTGACAGCAGCCGCTACAACAGCAATATGATGAGCCCCATCTCACATCATGTGAGCGGAGGCAAAGATTTACATTTGCTAAGACGAAACCTTATATACATTTACAAAGTGTCAAAATTTATCCAGCATGCATATTTTTCGAAACGGGTCGTGAGATTCGAAATTAGATTTACTTGTATGAAATAAAAGTGGCCGGATCCCTCGTGTAGACCTAGTATATAAATAATATAAATCTTTTTCCGGCAATTACTTTTGAAGGTTTTAAAACAGAATACTTTTTGTACTCTGTACCTAAGGTACACAGAGTATATTAAGTTAGTTCATTTGCGACCCTATAAAGCAGGGGTGCCCAAGCCTATTCCGCAAGCCACGCATTTGTTTTTGCTTAACGCAAAGGATTAGCCCGCGCGCATACCATTTACGCAGCCATTAGATTGTAAAAAGCAAAAACAATTTCATATGCGTGCTCTCCTCTCTTTCGTTCCGAACGAAGGTTTTGTTGTTGGCGCGTGCAGACCTGCAAGAACAACATCATATGTGACTCTCTTCTCTCTCTCCTATGTCTCTGGCAAATTTAAAAGAAACAACAATGCCTTTTGCGTAGTAGCGCTCACAGGCGTGTGCTTGAGACAGCAACGACCACACACACACTCGCACACCCAAACAAAATTCGGTTTTCTGTTTCTATTTCTTGTGGTTATTCTTGCTTGAGTTGTATTTTGGTTGGTTTCCACGCGCTCGTAAGCTCATTCTGGGCACCCCTGCTATAAAGTATATATATTGTTGATCAGCATCAACAGCCGAGTCGATATAGCCATGTTCGACTGTCTATATGAACGCGCATATCTCAGAGATGGTACGAGATAGAGGTTTGACATATATGGAACATTTACTTATATGTAATGAAGGGTGACTTTTTAGCAACTTTCTTTTTGGTCACACTGTTTTTGGGCAGCTCAGCTGTTTTCGTGTCGCATGTTACTGTCAAACATGCTCAGTTTGGTCTATTATTTAACCATGAATCGACTTTCCACTAACAACGCTTGCAGATTATTGAATTTTATTATCAAAATTAATGCTCGGTTAAGAAAGTGCATCGTGCTGCTATTATATGCTCGGAATCCGGAATCTTGTGACTAAATTTCGCACCAAATTTACATTATTGGACATTTAAATAATAATATCGAAAATATAATTCACCGCCGTTCGCAGTTGGACCTCTGTTACTTCACTACGAGGAAAATATTGCGTAACGATTTGGGTATAAAACCTTTTAAAATACAGCTGGTGCAAGAATTGAAGCCACACGACGTACCACAACGGCAAACTTTTGGTGAATGGGCGCTATCAACGTTGGATGAAGATCCATCTTTTTATAGGAAAATTGTGTTCAGCGACGAAGCTCATTTCTGGTTAAATGGATACGTGAACAAACAAAATTGCCCTATTTGGTGTGAAGAGCAGCCAGAAAAATTGCAAGAACTTCCAATGCAACCCGAAAAATTCACTGTTTGGTGTGGATTATGGGCCAGTGGCATCATTGGACCGTACTTTTTTTTTAAAATGACGAGGGTAGGAACGTTACTGTGAATGGAGAGCACTACTGTGCGCTGATTACAAACTTTTTTTCTCAAAATGGGAGAGATGGACTTGAATGACATGTGGTTTCAACAAGACGGTGTCAAATGCCACATAGCACGCGAAACAATGGCCTAATTGAGAGGCGAGTTTGGTGAACAGTTTATTTTAGGTTTGGGGCCGGTCAATTGGCCGCCTTGATCGTGCCATGTAACGCCCTAAGACTTTCGTGACTAGGGCTGTAATTGAAAAGATATAATCTTGATGCACTGGAATAAAAAAAACCAAATAAACTAAACTAAACTATTTTTTGTGGGGCTATGTTAAGGCTCATGTCTATGCGCCTTTGTACACTAAGAAAAAATTAGAACGAATAATTTAAAAAACAAAAATTATTCATTCTTGAAATATCAAGAATTTGGCTCTTGGAATCGAGCTTAGTTCGTTCACAATTGGTTTTTATTGGCAAGGGGAGTAAGGGCAAGTTAACTTTGAGAGAATAACGTTAAACTCGCTCTCATAGAGAGAGAGAGAGCGCATGCGCAGATTGTCGCTGTCAGATACGTACAAATACCAACTGCGTTAATTTTTAAGTATGTATGGTTTCGACCAGTGTTTAAATTGCTTCTGTCGAATTAGCAAAAGTTACAAAATTTTTGCATTTCCCAGCTTCGACTTTTATCAACTTATCAATATGAACTCTTGCTTCTGCTTCTGCTTTTGATGACAACCAAAGTCACAGCCAAATGAAAGGCAAAAAATTGAAAAAAAAAACGCAGCAGCAGCAGACGTCGCTTTATGATTTTGATTTTGGTTTTGCTGATGATTTGGTCAGTGCCGACGGCAGCGCTGTCGCCACGATATTTTCCTGGAATTTACCAGCCAGCCAAATTTAACGCAACGCAACAACAACATTTTGTATTTTTTAGTGCGCTGTTGTTGTTATGTTCAACCGAGTCGAGCCGTCTAACGGTAAATGTTTCATTGTGTGTGTTGAGAGAAATATTGTGCCGGACCAAAACCAAAATGCAAAAGCAGAAAAGAGATGGGAGTAACTTCTGTCGCGCTTGCACTACCGTCGACTTCTGAAAGCGAACACGTGCTGCAGCTTCGACTTACGCTGTTTGCTTTTTCTCAAAAATCATTTTTGCTTTTGATTTTGATGCGGACTATGGTTTTATCAAAAGCAGAAAAGAGAAGGAAAGCAGACGAAATGAAACGTATTGCATTTTTTTAAACACTGGTTTCGACGAGACGTGTAGCTTATGGATGATAGTCGAGTGGGCTAAGCTGCCCGTCTTCTGTGTGTGTTTCAGTCTCCAAGGTACCGAGTTCAAGCCTAAGTAAAGTAAGTTTAAAAAAAAAAAAAAAATTTGGCTTACAAAAAAGTAGGTTGTGGTTGATGGTGAATAGTGGGGGTGTGGGGAGGTTGCGTCGGTCGGGTCGGGTCGGTCGTGTCTCTCATACAAAACAAAATACAAATTAAGAGGACAAAAAAGTGTGCTTGTGTTGGTGAGCAAGAGAGCTCTCTCCAGACAACAGCCGTTTTACTTGCAATTTAGTGTTCACCGATTCTCACAATCATAAGTTCGGCTCGCGTTTGCGTAAAAACACGACTGACTTCGGCTTGTGGTAGCAATGGCTGGCCGGCTCTGCCCCCAAATGGTCTTTCAATGTTAGTGAGACAAATTTCCTTTTTTTAAGATACACTGATTAAGAACTGTTAGAACAAAACAAATTATGCAGCTTTGTTCTCTGCAATCCATATTTACTACATATAGCTCTGCACCAAAAACAACCCTCAAATTAGATATACCAAACATTTTTAAAACGAACTTTTCCTTCCATTAAGTGACTTTTGAACTGCACTTTTTTTTAGCATAACCCTCAACTCGAACTGCCCTTTACACGTGAATCCTCATTCACCTACTCTCTCTCCAAATTTTTTGTAAACTTTTGGTTTCAAAACTGCAAAACGGTATGAAGGCTTAAAAATAGGCAATGGAATGAACAACTTTTACCTTAAGTGTAGCTGCCGTATGGGATTTTATTTTTAAAAATAGAAATAAATATGCCAAAGTAAGAAAGTTTTTTGCAAAATGGCAACGTGGTGCTATGAAGTGCGGCAACGCGTGCTATTGCGTTGTATGGCCTTGCGGCAAAAAAAACAAGCGTAAAATGCAATAAATAACAAGCTATTAATGCCAGAAAATCCTTGCACACGCACAGAGGTATTTTTGCAAACAGGGAAGACAAAGGCCAAGGCCAATCGAAATGTCGTTTTGCAGTCGGCAGGCAAAAAACTTTATTCTCCACTTTCCATTTTCGACCGCAAAAGTTAACATTGCTAATTATGACCAAAATGGAAAGTTACAAAAGTTTGCCATGTAGATCGACCCACCTGTACTCCTTGGCTTCGTCTAGTGACGTTTCATGGCACACCTGAATCTTGTGTATCAGACGATA
The DNA here is from genome assembly GCA_037044535.1 of Lordiphosa magnipectinata. NCBI lineage: Eukaryota > Metazoa > Arthropoda > Insecta > Diptera > Drosophilidae > Lordiphosa > Lordiphosa magnipectinata. The sequence goes on from JBAMBO010004117.1 coordinate 502,229, forward strand.
GAGGAATGAATTTTGAAATGTTTGTGGCAAATAATAATTGTGAAACATTTGCAACACGTTCGCACGGCTCTGAGGCAAAAAGTTGACTAAAAGACTGTCTGGCCTGCTTTATCGATATTATATGCGCTTTAAATTGTATTGGACATCGTGCATATTTTATGCATGCATTTGCCATATGAAAGCTTTGACTTGTGACTTCTGACGTGTCTCGTGTCTTTTTTTTTGTCGTTTTTTGGGTCAGCCAACAGCTGCCACATGCAAATGATTCAAGGCAGGCAAACAGGTGAGGTGTGAGACACTAAGCCCGGCAGTGAGAGTTGTGATGGGAAGTCAACCAGATTCTAGGAAAAAAAAAAATAAAACAGAATAAAACGCCGCATGCAAAAATAAGGCTCATAAAAGTTCAAAGAGAAAAAAAAACCAAGTCAATGAAGAGGTGAAAGGTTTCTAGAAGGTGGTTTTTTAGCCATTTGGTTTGCAAGGCGGGAAAAAGGAGAAATGGAGGAAAAGTGTTTCAAGGGGATACACAAAAAAAAGGCTACAAAAGATGGCTTCTAGAAGAGGCTTAAGTGAACTTTTAGCAAGCTTTTGATTAAGAAATTGAACTTGAAATTAAATTTTGAATCTTTACTAAACAATATCGTTGGGCTGAAATAAGATTCAAATATACCTCACCTACTTGTGGCGTAGATACTTTTTGCAATGGTGGGGGGGGATGAAGTCCATATTCTAGAATTTTTTTACAAAAAAATGTCTTTCGATAGACCTTGAATCCCTGATACACAGAAGTATGAAAAGCTCAAAGGGCGCTTAAGTCAAGAACAGAGTTGTCATATTAAGTACTTTTTCTCCACATACATTGCAGTTATTTTATTTATTCCGTTAAAGCTGACCTAAATTTAAAAACTATCAATTTGGTTTTTCAAGTTTCATACCTACCAAAATTGGTTATAAAATCCTTAAAATAAAAATATTATTGCCTTGCCAATATTTCCGCTTGGTTTATGCTCTCGTCCTTATTCAGCAGCAGCCGAACTGCATTCAATTCGCTCGTTAAGCGGCAAGCTTAAAATGATTTCAATCATATAGAAAAACCATATTTTTTTCTTACCCTCCACCACACCAACATTATGCCAATGCCATGCAGACTCGCGCGAATGGCGTTGACATGTGCCCAAAAAGGTTTCGTCTCTCACCAACGGAAGCAGTGGCATTAAAAACCGCTAAATCATCCGCTACCGCTGGCAATAAGTATGCAATATTCTTTTTGAGCTGTGTTTGTCTGGCTGTCAGACATTGTTCGGGATCGAAAGCGGTAACGGAGTGAAGGAGGAGTGAGGGTGCCGCTTGAGAAACCAAACAAAAAAGTCAAACAAAAGCGACGAACGCATATCAATGCAATTTGAGGACGTCTGTGTACTTTTGTTTGTGTGTGTGTGTGCACATATTCCTTTTGATTGAATTTCAATTTGATTGCATTTCTAGTTTGCTTTTTTTTTCTTGGAGTTTGCTGATGGGCGGAGTGAGAGGAAATGTTAGTTGGGATAGTTTCTGGTTTTGGTTGATGTAGCTCATTTTGTTTGTCAACCAAGGGGAGGAATAATTGTAAGGCGGACATGAAGGCAGGGCCAATCAATTTTGATGAATTAAGCTGATGGAAATAAAATTAATGTAAATGTGTACAAAAAATTAAATGAGAATTTGTAGAGAACATTTTAAAAATGGAATCAATAAATAAATTGATTAGGAATTAACTTAATTGAACGGAGTGAGAGGAAACTTGGTGAATAGGTTGAAAGTAAGAACTTTGATAGCACTAGGCAACAAGGTTCACTATATTGAAGGGTTGGTGTTTGATTTTCGTGTGCTGAACATGTATCTGTTTTCAGAAATGGTACATCACGTGGAGATTTTTAGTAATTTGAGCTTAAAATTGCAAAAAAATGTTTTTTTTTTACCTTTTCTAGACGCGTTTTGTGGGGAACCTATACTTTGTTTTTTTTTTTTTTTTGATATTATCGTAAATTGTTATTTCTTAACTTTTAAATAAACTATCCGAAAGAATTGTACGATTATTTTTAGCGAAGATACACCAGTTTGAATACATATAATAAAATAACAAAATTGTCTACTGCCCAAAGCTGTGCCTTGCAAAAACATTACAACAGCCTAGTAATTTGTATAGAATTTCAATAAAAATTTTCAACAATATCCATTGCATACTTTGGGGCAGCGAAAATATATTCGTTTTTTTTGTGAAAACTAATACAATTACTAAAAGTGGTATATCTTTATTGAAAAAAATCGTAGAAATTTTTGGCATTGTTTATTTTAAAGTTAAGAAATATTCATTGACGATAATATCAAAAATATAATGGTTCCCCACAAAACGCTTCTAAAAACGGTAAAAATATGCATTTTTGGAACTTAAAGTTAAAATTACAAAAATCTCGACGCTATGGACCATTCTGAATACAGATTTGTGTTCAGCACACGAAAATCATCTAGAATCACCACCAACCCTTCAATATACAGGGAAAAGTATAATTTTCTTGACTTGTAGTTTGCCGGTTCGGAATCAGCTGGTTTAACCGGTTCAAATTAGGTTTAAGGCTTTGAAATTTTGGTCCGTACGTGGATGATATGAAGTTACATATTTTACTGGTTCAGAATCCCGAACCAGACTTAAACCGTTGAAAAGTGAATCAAAGCTTATCTGAGAAATTCTTAAAGCTATGAACTGAATATTTGGTGTGTGGATTGGAAATTTGTAGTTTGATACTTTCCCAATTCAAAACTAGTTTGAACGATTTTAAAAATAAATATAAACAGACCTAATAATTTACTAAGCATTAGATTTAGACACTCTAGCTCCGAAAAACACTTTTTTACACATAGTACTCGGTGTTGGAATCAACTACCTCGTTACGTAAAATCTATTAGAAACGCACCGCTTTTTCGTAAAACTCTTCAAACACACCTACAAACAGGTTAATATTCTAACTTTATAAAATAAAAAAAAATTAAATTAAAAACTAAAATTAAAAATTAAAAACCAAATATAAATTTGTAAAATAATGTAACTTCGCAAAGGACCCGAGCGTCGCCGGGTATTCAACTAGTTTTTAATGAAACTGAAATTTTGTCAACTATCCTGAATAATGATAATAACATCATTTACATCGGACTGCAACACCTTCCCTTTGCGCCTGAGATACAGAAGTAATTTAGGTACAATGAGCGGTTAATGGGCAACTCATTTTTGCAGATGGGCAAGGCACTGGAATATTGGTATCAATCAAGCGAAGTGAGCCCATGTACCCTACACTTTAAGGAGAGACGACTGTTCCGGAGTTTTCATGAAAGATCATCTTCTAGCCCATCATCAAGGGCACAGTTACCTGGGAGTGAACCTTGACAGGCGCCTGACTTTTGGCTTGCACATAAGCCAGCTCAATTGGTATGGCAGCTAAATGTGAGTCTTCTCCCACCCCAGCTCTTTAATGTGGTGCGCAGCTTCCTTACTGACCGGAAGGCTGCTCAATTGGGTTTGGCTGCTAAACAGCAGAAACAAATTATCATTAAAGAACAAGGTACAAGGCAATCATTACACCCGGATGGAGATAGGGCCTGCAAGTATTTGGTATTGCATCTAAAACGCATCTACACAAGCTCCGTGTCCTCCAAGCCAAAGTACTGCGCAGACTTTTGGGAGCGCCCTGATACATGTATACGAGAAGGCTGGAACAGGATCTAAATGTCCCAATGATAGGCGACGTTATTGTTAATCAATCTGCGGACTACATTGAGAGACTCAGAGAACACCCAAATCGGCTAGCAAGCAACTACTTCGCAGGAGAAGTATAAATGGTGTCAGAGCCAGAAGATGACTTTTGAGAGTCTTCCCATGGCAACTTCCAAGACGACGTATCTGAACCTGCTTTGACATCTAACACTTATATAACACCAATCCAAACATAAATTGTACCAAACGAACCAAAAACTTTTCCAGTAAAGAAGAAAAAGTCAAACCCTATACATACTTAAAACAACACAAAAGTTCATAATACAGGTACAAAATGATCTAGGTTCAAGCCCACTAAATTCTAAAATTGTTCCCAATTTGTTATTGAAAATATTAATAAAAATGCAAAGGAAATGAATTAACCAAATACCAAAATGGATTTACTGCACTTCAGAAATCTACCCTCACTTCATAATCAAAGTCTTAGAACCAGAAGGGAATTTTAAGAATAGATTAGATTTAAAATAACTTACAGTTTCCGTTGTTTTTTAAGTATATTTTGTCCTCAATCCAAGTTATTTTGTACTTGAACTAAGAATTCTCATTTCTTTAATTTTTTCAGCTTAGTGTAAGTACGGAAAGTTCTGAATTCTAAAACGTTTGTTCTTATTTTAATACCATTAACTGTCGTTTTTCAAATTTAGAATGTTTCGTACTTAATTTTAGTACAAGAACAAAACAATCCTTTAGAAATTCTAGAAATTCTATACCTAGAACTCTGTCAGTCGCTTTTTTCTGAGTTATCGATGTCAAAGTTAAGAATGAAAATTCTTAATCAAAGAACGAGCTTCTTGAATCAAGTTTGAAATTTTGATCCTGCTTTTTCAGTTCAGTTACTTCTCTTCACTTCAAAATTAAGAACGATTTTGAATCGATTCTTAACAATTCAGGCCTAACATTTTTTATTCATTTTTTTGAGTGTAGAATGTTAATAATCAAAGTCGCCATAAAAACTTTTTAAGGCTAAAACCAAACAATACCAGGGCCAAATATTTATAGCTTAGCTATCTATGCGCCAATCAGAAACATTACCAAGTTCAAGACAAAAGTCAAAGTTCTAAGGACAAACTCTAAAAAAAAGCGTAGAATTTACATAAAACACAAATATTCCAAATGTCAACTTACCTTCTGGGCAGAAGTGGAAGATGATTACCAAACAGCCACAGACGTTTCTCTCCAAACCATTTGTCCATAGACCCGTAAAGCAGCTTTTAAATATTTATTCGCAATTTAGTTTACTTGTTTTTTATACAAAGTAGAGTTTTGTGTTTCCAGTTCTGTTACATTTTCTATTTTTTTTTGTTTTTATTTATTTGTCTAATTTTGTAATTTAATTTATTTTCACACGCGTAACGCGTCCGCTGACTGAGAAATGTTAACAAAGTTTGTTTATATTCCATGTAGTTGGTAAAACGTAGCCGGAATTTTTACTTGCGACGGCATTGAAAACACCAACAACCAGTCGGGACAAGGGGACTGAGGTTTGTTGGGGTGGCGACGGTTGACATTGGCAACCGCTTTATTCCTTGGCTTGGGTTGTCGGCTTTTGGGCTTTTGTTGTGTTTAAGTTACTAATAGTGTTGTTGGTGTTGTTTGAGTTTTACTTTTGTCAATCCGTTGTCATTAAAAACAAACAACAACAGCGGCAAATTGTACAACAAGATTAGGTTTTGATTTTTGGGAACATTCATTAAGGGGCTTACAGAGTGTGAGAAAATTGCGTAAATTGTCATAGAAATGAATACTAAAGTTTTTTTTTACAAAATGCTAATGGTTATTTAAATGGGCGCGCACACGAATCAATAGTTTATTAATCGTTTCGATTAGCTACCTAAAGATTATGTGTTATGATTAGTTTGGAATAATAAATGAGGCAAATTTGTTTATGTCCCTGTAGGTGTAAGTAATGCCCAGATATTATCCGTGAGATAACAAAGGTGTCACTATTGAAGGCCAGAGTTATTTTGTTGCTGGAATTTTATTTGGATTAATAGTTATTGTAGTTCTGTCACCGAGAAGGGTAATTAGATATCCGTGTGAATATTGAAATCTAGAACAATTAAAGAATTATTTTACTACCATCAAATTAAGATTTGTTTTAGAATATAACACAGAAAAAAAAGATTTAAAAAAAGATATTTTGAGAATCAAATCGGCCTTCATCTAAAAAAAATATCGATATGATATTATCGCGTCCACATGTTTAGTTGGGAAAAGTATCCCTTTGATATGAAAAATTGATATTATTTTGATTTTATTGAAGATAGGGCTGATATTTGATCTTTTTTTCCGGTGTATTAATTGCTTTAAATCCTTCCTAATTACCTTCTTCTTTTTTTCTGGGTGACCATAAGGCTAGCAATGATTCCGATGCAGTTAACCTATTCTATAACATTTCTTATTATAGCTCGATTTATGCTCCCTCATTTTCTGTAAGCTCTCTACTTTCGCATTTGAAATACTAAAATCCTTATACTCTTCTGGCCCTGACAATATTCCCAGTTGTGTTCTCAAGGTGAGCTGTTGTTCTTAATGCAAACCTTTGCTTAAGCTTTTCAACCTTTCACTCGATGCTTCAGTCTTTCCAGCTCTTTGGAAAGAGTCCTATACTATTTCTCTCCATAAAAAAGGTGGAAAATCTGATATTTTCAATTACAGAGGCATAGCTAAGCTTTCCGCTATTCCTTAACTATTTGAAGAGATTATAACCTCCACCTTGCAGCACTATTGCAAATCGATTTTATCACCTTTCCAACATGGGTTTATTAAACGTCGGTCAACTACGACCAATTTTCTGGAATTCACTTAATTGGTAAATGATGGGTTCCTTAAGAAAAAGCCAACTGATGTCATTTACACTGACTTCAGTAAAGCTTTTGGCTCTATAAACCATGATCTTCTCCTCTTTAAGCTTGATCGGTTAGGATTTCACACCTCCTTTCCGGTTTGGATTTCGTTATATTTAAACAACCGCAATGTAGCCTCCATGGCTACCATAACTTTTCCGTTCCTTCCAGGCCAACTAGAAATTATATACCTTTAATCTTGCCTAGATGCACAACTGATTATGCCTAGGACAATCGGTTGCGGGTCTTATGTCAAAATTACAATGATCTCAATCACCTGCTCTCAGCCGATCTCACTCTCTTCTCTCTAAAAAGTCTCTCTATAATAATCTCCGGCGAAATTTCTGACCAGTCCTGGCTGTGAGTAGAGGCATTGCTTGCCTAAATTGCCTGAAAAATCTTCCCCCACCGGATCAGAGATTTTCTGGGTGTTATTTAATTTTAAGTTAAGCTTAAGGTAAATAAAATTCCCGATCTTTAAAATTGTAAAGTAGTTTTTCCCTTCTCTGAACATGCATTCATAAGCGTTAGCATTGCAATTTCATAACATTACTTTTGGTTTATTTTCGTTCTAGCATTAAAGGTACACCAAATTTATAAATGATTTTTAAACCACAGCTTCACTAGATGTGAAATCACGGAATATTATTAGAATTCTTATTAATGTAAGTCATTCTTATAAGCTTAGTCATTTTTTGAAACAATGGGGTCCTGAACGGGAGGTCATAAATTCAGAAGATTCGAGAACTAAAAAATAACGACCCAAACCATCAAGGATTTTGTTGTTTGCAGTCTTGAAATTAGCTTACATTATAAAACTTAAAGAAAATTTAGTTTTCTTTTTGGTTTCAATCGACATTTGAAGTCTCTGAGGTACAAAATAGCTTTTGATCTGCATCTGGCAAGACTATATCTTTTGACAGCGATGCCAGATGGACTAATTACATAGCGCGTATGAGCGCGAACGCTCTCAGATTGTTGAAATTTACATGCAACAAAACAAGTCAATTGTGAAAACTCATCATCATGACCGATGGGGCTCATTTCACGTTGACCGTTCCAGTAAAAAAACAAAATTGCCATATTTATGCCACTGAAAATCCTCAAGAGATTCAAGAGGTACCTCTTCACGATGAAAAAGTCACTATTTGGTGCGGTTGGTATCTTTTTCGAAGATGAAGATGAAGGAGCGTTATCGTATATAATAACCAATTTTTTTATGCCCGTTGTTCATCGAAAGCGTATGGTGCACTACTGGATTCAACAAGATGGCGCTCCATCAAATATATTAAATCCGACAGATTTATTAGAAGGGTATCAAAACTTTGGCTTTTCTCCCCAAAATTGCTTCATTCTCGAATTCACTATAAGTAAAAGCTTTTGCCAAAGCCTAAGCCCTATCGAACTTTGTTTTAGTCTGGCAATGCCGTCAGCATTGGTCGTCAAAGCAACGCCAAAAGCATTAATGGCGAATTCACCGGCTAAAATAGCATGTGGACACTAACACAAAGGCAGATAAAGAAACAAAACGACACACATAAAACCAAAAGCCGGTCACCATATGGGAACTACTTCTGCACCGCACACACACACACACTCACACCTCTGTACTTTTTTTCCTTTAGGTTGCGCTTTGCATTTAAAGCTTTTACTCTTCTGTAGGTGTTTTTTTTTTCTTTAGTTTTCACTTTTGCTGCGGCACCGAGAGACAAAACAACGACCGGAATGAGATAACCTTTAAAAGCTGCTCGTATGCTAAAACTAAATAACGACATTAGGAGCCAAATGTGAAACTCCAGGACTAAACAAAACTCTAGCCATCTCTTTCAGACACTCTCTCCAAGTCGTTGCCAGGACAACTTGCAACCCGAAACAAATGCAAATTGCGGTAAGTTCTCGCACTCGTTTGCCTTTCCCTCTCTCCCTGGCGTACAAATGAGAGCGCAATTGTTTTCATGTGCAACAAATTTTTTATGATTATCCTTTTCCCTTATTTCTTCTAAGACCAAGCTTAAAGTTTTGTGTTAGTTTTTTTTTTTTTGTGTTTTGTTCTTTTTGAAGCAGGATTAACACCTGTTTTGTGTGCATGCTTTCTGTGCACATTTTTGCCAAGCCTCAAATTTATTGTATTTGTTTACAAGGTTCTTACGAGCTGAAACATTTTTGTTGCGCATTGGTCCAAGCTATGGGAGCTTTCCCACGGGGACTTAACGGAAAATTATGTGTTTCGTGGAGATAATGTGAAATGGAAAGTGTCAGAGCATTTCATTTGCATTAGCTGTGGCATTCTAATATGGCAAACGGAAAGTTGAAGTTGGAAATTTGGAGGCGAGAAACTAGCTTATTAACATGAAAAGTGGGAGCGTTGGGGGTCATAAATTTATCATTCTTTTTATAAAATAAGCTTTAGAGCAGAAAAATACAATAAACGACAAATATATGTACACAAAACTATCATAACCAAATGTAAGCCGATATAGATCCTGCAAATAGAAAATTAAATCGCGGTGATGTGGGTAGTTGAGCTCAGTAGTAGATTAAAGTTGATGTTAGTATTTAAGGATTGGCCTTTTAAGAAATAAAACTTCATTGATTTGTTTTTAGTCCTTCGGGAAACTCTTGTGGTAAGAGACACAGAGTTGAACCTGCACCCTAAAGTTTCTGCACGCTTGCAAAATACAGCTACGGGTCGCTAAAAATAAACTAAGTGGTGGACAGAGCATTAATTGAAACACATAAAGAAATTTATTTTTGGTGTTTTTAAAAAAAGACCGTCCGAGACCTTACTGACCTTTTTGTAATGTCGAAAGGATCAATGAAAACCATTTTGAGTGACCATTTAGGCCACAGAAAAGTTAAATCTCGATTGGTTACACACGTAATTCGTGATCATTTCGACAAAAACTTCACCCAAAACGTTCCGCAACCAACTAATTCGCCTCACTTCTGGCTATTTACTAAACTCAAGAGACCGTTCCGAGGACATCGTTTGGAATCGATAGAAGAGATAGAAACCAAAATCAAGAATGAATTGAGGGCTATACCGGATGAGGACTTCGCAGCATGTTTTGAAAATTGGAAAAAATTAAGGTAAGTCCCAAGAATAAATAAAAAAAATTTGATTTATAAATATACTCCCGGTATATTTAGCCCACATTGTTTATAATAGAATGCATTATGCATAGAATATTTATGAACAAATGAAAAAAAAATCACATAACATATATGTGGCAATAATGAATAACAGCACAAGAGTGTTTTTCATACTTTTCAAGAGAGCAAATTTTAACTTTAAATGATTCTGTGAAAAAAATGTTTGGTATGAAAGTGAAATTTTCATACAATTTGGAAGCGTATGAGTATATAAATATTTTTGGAAAATTAAGTTTTTATTTTTATATTTGGACTTACAGACCAAAACTGCTTTAGAGCTGTTTTACCATATTTCACATATTAACTTGTGATATTTCTTCATGTCCGTATAAGAAGTATTTTGATAAGTTTTTCGAGTTGTGCGGTTTTTCTGCAATATCTAAACTTTAACTTTATTTATAACCGTCACATTGTGTTAATTATTGATAAAACAATATGTAGTTATCTAGAAACGTAGGAACATTATTAATTTTTTAATTGCATATTAATGGGGTCTTCTAGTTTAGACGGCCAAATTTGACCCAATTTTTAAAAAATCGTCAAAAGAAAACGCGTAAGTATATCTTAATTCTGTTTTTTGTATTTGGTAGGGTAATTAATTAAAAAAAATAAAAAATTTATGCGGTTCTTATTTTATGCAAAATAATGCGGTTAAGAAGTTCTCGGCCTCCAAAGAAGGGTCTCCAAAAAAAAGTATGTCCAATATTCGCACGATTGCGGGAATATACTGCATCCGAAAAAGAATTAAATACGAAGAATTAGTTGGCATGAATGCCTCTATCGTGTTAACCTCCAAAAAAAAATTACAAATTTTTTGAAGAAATGGCAGCCATTTGAATATGAAAAATTGATTTTTCCCTTTTTTTTCTACTCCAGTGTACAAAAAAAATAGTAAAAAAATTATTTTAGCAATGATCGAAATTCATACGATAGCGCTGTTAATTCTGCGTCGTTTGGCGCTTATTTCATCATTAAAATCGGTCCAGAAAAAGTTAAGTTATCGCGCGAACATGTTTGAAAAACATAGTTTCGAGAAAATCGCGTTTAAAGTTTCGACAACTGTTTTCGATAAAATAAAAATTATTTGTAATAGATTTCAAACATGCATTTAATGCATTTAGGTGTTACCTTTCACCAAAAAAAAAAAATTATCAAAATCGGTTCTACAGTTATCGAGAAATTTCGGTCAAAGTGCGTCAAGACAAGGTAAAAAAAAAAATTTCATTAAATTTTCAAGTAAAATTTTTTTTTTTCAAAATCCTCTTTTTTAGAAATTTATAACATTTGATAACTTTAATTGAAGTCTTTTGATAAAAAAAAAGAATAATCATAAAATTTTGAAAAATACGATGGTCGATAAAAATTTTTCATATACGTGGGTCGGAAAAAAACATTTATTTTGTTTTTTGTTGTAAATCATATTGTCGGATCTGCTTGAAAGTCTTACAGGATGTTTTTAAGACCCTAATAGAACGTTTAAGTTAATAAAAAAAAAAGTCTAAAAAAAAAATTTCTAAACTAGAAGACAGCAGGTAATCCACGCCGCTTTGCCAATGCTACAATCATCGTGCTAATATTTAAACAATTTTATAAACAACAACAATTTTATATACAAAAGCCATTTTTGGCTATTAATATTACAGATAATTTCAAAGATCCTAAAACTCTTGCTCAAGACCACTGCTTGTCAACAGCAAATCTGTATCGTCGTTGGGAATATCTCCATTGTTCAACCTTTTATGGAAGTTATTAATTAGTTGTTGAATACTTAGGAGATCGCGATTCTTTAATTTAGAAATGAGTGATAAAAGGTTCTGTTTCGCGCAAAGAAGTTTAGTATTACACTTTTCATAAATCATTGCATGTGCAATAGACTGGTCCAAATTTCAAAAACTCTGGAATATGGAATATACCATGACGGAATCTGAAAGTTTGACACAAGCAGTATCTCATGCAAGTTGTCGCTGAGTATAGGAAAAGTCACCCAACTATCAACAAATCTAGTCTATAACTTAATAAATTGTTTCCTCATTTGTTAATGTGTAAAATTTAAAAAAAAAGCATGATTAGCAGGTCCGATGATCTTAAAATTGGTATATATAGTATGGGGGAGTACATAATATCAATAAATATGAATTTTCATTAAGGTACCTTTAATACCAAAGAAGTTTTTCTTACTAGATTCTTATACTTATAATGTAACAGCTGTGCTGACTCTTAAATATATTGTGGGGGAATATTAAGAACTGATAAATATATAGTTTGTTGGTTGTAACTTACAAAGGGTAAAAGATTTTCATAGAAGAAATTTTCATCCAACTAGTTGCTGATGTCAAACAGCTATGTGTTTCTTCTGAATCTGACATAATTTATGGAGGACAGTCAAAAACCAATACGTATAAATATTGGCTTCGGTACCATTACAAACTAAGAAGATTTCCCACAATTCTATTTTTTAAGAGCAATCGTCGTGCGCGGAAAATAAAAATTCATGTATAGCGGACCATAAAAAAGACACCTTTGCAAAATTTCAGCTTTCTACCGTTTAGTCCGTGGCCACCAGAAATAAGTCAAATATACGAACTTTAGAGGCCTTTTGCCATGGGGTTTTCCACATCGAAAATTCTGAAAAAAAAAGTGGAAAATATTTTTTTTTCCAAATTACAGATTTTTTTAAATTTGGACCTGTCTATTGTGCAACGCAGCCATTTGACAAATCTCCAAGCGAACGGTTGCCGGTTATCATTTACCTTTCGCCAAGGAGCCAAAATCGAAAAAATCTGCATTTTCCATTTCAGTAACAAGAAGCTGCGTTTTTGTACCAACGGTTTGAACGAATTGGTACCAGTCACGTGGATAGTGGATTTCAACGCACGACTTCTTTTTCTTCCTCTATATTACCGCATGGTCTACGTCGCATTCCACATGGATGACTTTGCGGATGACTAATATATAATATCGATAAATCAATAATATTTGTTCAAACTAACAGAACACATGTCTGAAAAACTAAATTAATTTGCCTTTAAAATACCAGCATAAGTCGTGTTATGTATTAAACTTTCACCAAACTGCTTTTTTAAAGCAGGCACAATTAAAGATGTGTACCTGAAAGTTAAAGAAGTATACAAAAATTTAATATGGAATAAAAGCTTAAGTTCAGATATGCCATCAGTAAAAAATATCATTGTGGAATAACAGCATAAGACACAGTGTGTAGTTTGGAATAAAAGCACATCTCAGATGTCTCATTTTTTTATGACATTACATGCCATTTAGGGAAAAAAAACACAACTGAGATATGTTGTTTTACCTTTTGTAAACTTAAGCTATCAAAGCTTATGTTGTCTTGTTTTACCGCTATATCTCAAGAATTTTTAATGAAAAGTCAGAAAAAAATATGCCTAATTTTATTGATATGTGTTGAATGCTAGTCCATAAGCAGCTTACTTAATAAAGTCATAGCAAACACTTGAAACCGAACACTAAATCGTTCACCCTGCAGGCAATGCTGGTCCAAAGCAATTAATGCAAAATGTGGCCCCCAAACACATGGAGTCAGAATCTCACTTTGCATTCAATGCAGTGCAACCTCGGGGCATTCTCATGCACATTGACCGCAGACATTTGCATAGGCATATAGCCTCAAAACAGCAGTCAACTGGCGCTTATGTTTTGATAGCCATGTAATTTCCGCCCATAAACAAAAGAGATTGTTGAACTGTGCAGATTACCAGAGGCACAGAGGGTTCAAGCTGGGCAAATTCCAGTGCAATTGGTTTTGGGGATTTTTGGGTCAGTTTGTTAGGTAGCTTAGTTGGATGGATGAATTAAATAGGCAAATTAATGCACCATAATTATCCATATTTTAAGTAACTTTATCCGTATTCAAAGATTTAATATTATTAAGTGATCAATGCACTTTCTCCATAGATTGTATTGAATTAACTAACAACCAACACAACAACTTTTCACCAGGTTTTCTCTCTCTTTTCCTGTTCAACTAGCTCAACATAATCTATGTAAAGTTTGCATATCTTCATTGTTCAACACCACAAGCAACTAAAGAAAACCAAACAAAAAAAAGAACCGGAACAACCAACAAAAATAGTGCGGAAACTTTCACTACCTTTCTCCTCATAACCCACCAACAATAACAAACCTTGCGAAAAGTTCCATAACAGAATTTATGCGTGTAACTGGGCGTGGTAAAAGGAAAACACAGCGTTCAAAGCAACCTTCCTTGCTGGTGCAACTTTTAAATAAATTTCTAAATACTCAAGTTACGGCGCTCAGACGATCGCCAAGGTAAACGTGGCAAAGTTTAAATGGCTGTAAAAGCAAAAAATATAAATTCTCCACTTCAGCAACGGGTTGCGGTTCTTGGTGGGTGGTAAACACTTTTGACTTTTGCGGCGAGGAAAGTTTTACGCTGCTCGCTCCACGCGTTTTGTTGGTTCTATAGGAATTTATGCTAATAACTTTTTGTGTGTATATATATATTTGCGTAAAGTTATGCTGCTTGATAATGGCATTGATACTGGCATAGTAAATATTTTATGTATTTGTATTGGGATGTGACTTTTGAAAATATTTTCTTGGTTTTTTTGGAAGGTATTTATTGTGTACACACTGGCTTTAAGCTTTTGCTACAACCAAGCTTTTGGTATTTGAGTAAGTTGGTAAGTTGAATAGAGAAGTTAGCAGAAGTTGGTAAGAATATTTAAAAAGCTTTAATGTAAATTTTTGTTTTGGAAAAGTTAAGCTTTCGATACACTTTTCTTTTTACCAATTATGGGAGCAAATATTAAAATGTTCATGGTAAATTTGCATAAAAGCCATGGTTGTGCTGCTCCTGCACAATGGTTTCTCAAAATGCAGTTTTATGAGCCAACTAGAAAAAAACTCTTAAAATGTAACACTATTACTTTTTATTTCGTTTTCAGATCGGCTTATGAGAGCCCGCGTTTGAAGCGTTAGTCCAAGCTGCGCTGGCATATCAAGTAAAGTATAGAGATCAGTTGGCAGCGTTACCGGGACATGATAATGGATTTTGTTTGGCCAATTCTGACTGCTACAGAGTGGGCGAAACTGCCGTGAATTCAATTTTTTTTAAGTTTGAAAAAGCGTTAATTTTTTTACTAATCGATTACCGATACTTTGATTGGCTAAGAAAAGTTTATCTCAAAGCATTTTGAGCAGCTGTGAGCTATCAAACACAACATATGTTTTGGAAAGTGCTTTTAAAGTGCTTATTTCGCTGTGAAACATAAGGTTCTCGTTGTTTTACATAAAAGCTTGGTTTTATATTAATAAAAAGGAATGTATTAAACAAAAAAAAACAATGTAAGTGACCCGTTCATATATATATTACTTGTAAAACGTAGTGAAAGTTAAGCGTATTAACAGCTTGCCCTTAGTAGCCTACACCTGTCTTTCGTGGAGCAAAACTAAAAATGTCCACATATGTCCCAGTCGCCTTTAACTTTGTTTGTCAGTGTGAGTTCTTCTTGTTTTAAAATTTCCAAGATCCCCTGTTAATATGTGCTACCCTTGCATTTGTTGGACTTTTAAGGCGCAATGTCAGCATCAAAACGAAAGCTATTTTTTAGCTTGGCTCAACGATGATATCCCCACAAAGAATTTTTTGGCTTTGGAAAACTATTTTTTGACCGTGAACCGTATCGAAATCTGAAAAAAATGGCGAGATTTTACCAATGGGCTTGTTCAAAACGCCGATATTCTTCCAAGCTGTGATGTATTGCGATCAACGAATCTAAATTCGGTGTTTATCCATAGATTTTCTTTATTAGTACCTTATTTTCTTCGAAATAGAGCTATTCTTAAGAAGAAAACATAAAAATAATTTTGTTCTAATTTTAAAAATTTTTTTCTAGATGTTTAAAAAAAAGAAATTTCGAGAGTTTTTAATTGAAAAAATTTTTTTTTCAATTATTTTTGCTCTTTGTATTCAAACTACTTTACCGATTTAAAAACAATGTTTTGCGTGATTATTGGAAATTCAATAACCTTTCGATTTATACCTTGCTTAACACCATCTAACGTTTCTGTCTTGAGATTTGGCTCAAAATGTAAGTATACCTACCGAAAAACGTTAAAAAAAACTTTAACTTAAACTTAAAAAGTTGTTGGTTAGCGACCTTTCTAATTGTAAGAGTGCTGCTTGCGGGCTCGAGGTCAAGAAGAAAACTCATTTGTTGATTTGTTTCCAATATATTTCGGATGCACATCGGCATCCGTCTTCAGGGACACTACAAGGAACAATTCACCAATTATAACAATACATTTAAACAAAATTTTGAACATTTTTACATACAATATTTAACACGTCTGTACCGTTTGACGTGGAGTTTAACACTAAGCTATTGTTGGTTCAGTAGGTGTCTGTATATGTGGGCGCAGTTGTCGGTGTCCGCCCGCAAGCAGCACTCTTAACCTTAAAAATTAAAAAAAATGTTACTTAACACTTTTTAAATTTCTTTTATTCCAACTTTAAAAAAGTTTGTCAATCTTTATAATATTAAAAAAAAAAAATTTTGTGGTTAAATTTAAAAATAAAAAAAATTGTGTTAAAAACTTTATTAATTTTGTATAATGCTTTTATTCCTATCTGATTTACTTTGGAAGATAATAATTTCGTTTCGCTAAATTTCGCCCACTTTGTGCATTTCCAACTTCTGGTTCCCACAGTACGGCGCCACAGTTTACAAAACCCAAGCAAATATCGCTGTATTATTCCTTTAATCCGCTATCGACAAATTTAGAAAAATTCTGACTATGACTTAACCTGATTGCCTGTGCCAAAGGTTAGGGCAGACAGACATGACATGGCCGCTATCCTGCCCAAACAACTTTACTCAGAAACTTCTTTTAGTATATTTAAGACAATCAGCCAAGATTTGAAATCGCCCTACAATTCATTTTTAGGGCAACTGTATTAAAATAAAAAAAAATGTCTTGAATAACATATAGAAATTATTTCTCAATCTTAGGGCAATTTCAATTCTTGACTGATTTTTTAAAAAATTTACGAAATTTTCGAAAAGTGATGGAAAATGCGAAAAAACGTCAGGCTTTTACCGGATATCATACTCCCCTAGTGATCAATACAAAATTACGCCTTTGAAATAACTACCAATTACATATTTTATGGCCAAAAACTGATATACCCTTGAAAGGATCTGCAGACAGGATATGAAAGCTTTCGAACTTTGCAACTTAAGGAAAAGCTTTTAAAGTGGCAAGCGAGATTCCCAAAGTTTGTCAATAGCTTAACGAAATTTTGCTAAACAAAAGCTTCAGTAATGTTGTACTACTTAAGCTTTCTACCAAAATTGGTTGAAAGAAGCTATGATAATTATCAGTTTGATTTATTTGATTATTAAAAACAAATTATATACTCTTCAGAAAAACTGTCTCAAAATTGTCAGCTATCTTAATTAACATATAAATTAGTTCTAAATAAACGAAGAAGGCAAAGGTACGCGGACAATTTGATAAAAGAACAAGCTGCGTCATTCAGTTTGGGTCTAACAATCTCTATTAGAATTTAAATTCGAGAAGAGCAGCTCTCTTCGCTTGAGTTTTTTAACTTCTCTGTATGATCAGTATGATATTTATGGTTGAATTGGATGAATACCACAAGTATAACTAAACTGTATGAAATGCCAAATTTAAATTTATTTTTCTTATGTCTCAAATTTTGCGCCTAAACAAGCTACATTTAAGTTTATTTGTTGCTAGTGAATATGCTTGTTGCATTGCTAATTCAAGCTAAGTGCATTACTTTCAAGTTAAAGGGTATTCCCCCTTCTACTAGCTTCAAAATTGTCCCCACTGCAATTGTCATCTATTCAACGTATCAACTATCAACACGTTTATCAAGCAGAGCGTTGGCTGCCCTCAGTTGTCTACTTTATATCTCCTTATCTCCCTTCCCTGAGTCCCTTCAATTTTCCAGTGCATTTTTATGTCCTTCACACATCATTCAGCAACAAATTGCTGCAGGCGAAGACTGTTCACATAGCTGAAGTTGCTTGAAATCTATCTGCAAAGGCAAAAGACAAAAAAAAAAGAAGTCAGCGGAGTGGAATGTCAACAGCAGCAGACATGGTTCGTGTCCAGGCTGCGTGTCCATTTCATTCAGCACGTGCCACGACTTTTATTATCAACATGAGTGAGGAGCAGCAGCAACTTTTTATTATCTTTTTGGAAAAGGACTTTAACACTTTTTCGAACTTGTGCCGTAAATATGGAGCTAATGGAGTTTAAAGTAGTTGACCTGGTCACTGGGCCTGGGTAGGGATTTTAACGATCCTGACCCAAGATAAGTTTTCTCCTACATTATCGTAAAAATCAACTTTCAATATGGGGGGAGGGAGATGAGAGTACCCGTAAAAGGCAACTGCTTTTAACGCAAATTGCAACACGTTTCATAAAGTGCAGCCTGCTCAGATGCGTGTCCTGGTGGCGTTATAGTTAAAAGAATGAACGAAAGTAGGGAGAGCATAAAAGCCTGTTAAGTTGCAGATAATGTGATGTGTGTTGATGCAAAGCGATAAAGTCAGTAGGGAATTAAAATGACAAAGCTTTCCACGCACTTAAATCTTATTTTACTTGACATATGTTTCCTGCTTCTTACAGTTTCGCACTTGGTTGCTTTTCAATGAGAACCTTTTTCCCACTTAACCGATCTTTCCGATTACATTACACTTAACCATTTCTCCAGCTGGAATATATATACATAATATTGTTTTTGGCATGCGCCTAAGCAAAAATAAATTGCAAAACAAAATTCAATTACTAAATGCAAATACGCGTCGGCGCCTGCCCTTCATCCTCAACTCACACTGCTGCTAACGCTATTCTTTGTTCATATGTATGTCAAAAAGCCGCAGCCAAAAAAAAAAATAAAACAACATTTGCCATATTTTGTTTCGCATTTTTCTGCTTATCGAGGCCAAGTGTGGGGCGTGTCGTCATCTTATTTATATTTATTTCTTAAAATTATTGAAAAGAGTTCAAGGGGCGAGTGTGAGAAGCAAAGTTGGCAAACTCTGACGGAAATTTGTTTCTTTTAGGGAAACAGGAAAAACAACAAAACGACCACCCAGAAGTTTGGGATAGATTCCAGAAAATAAAATGCATAAATTTCTATTTAGACTGAATATATTTCATATATTTTCTTTAATTGCTTAAGAACCAAATAATACAACTATCTGGCAGATACAAATCAACTTTTAATGGCACTAGATGCTTTGTTTTTTAACCACAAGCCCATAAAATGCCAAAAGGAAAATAAATGAAAATTCAAAAAAAAAAAGAACTAAATTGTAAAGGAAAAACTATGCAGAGCAAAGTTGGGAACAAAATGCTTGGAAAAAAATGCCAATGAATATTTACAAACTACAATAAATAACAAATAAGAAAAAAAACAATCAGAAAAAAATGGATTGGAAATGAAAGAATGTTTTCTACTCTAGGAAAGTGCTTCATGCAGTTGGTGATACTGTTAATGAGATTCAAAGCAAGAATTGGTATTCTTAAATTAATGTTCTCAACAATGGTTTATTCACCGTCTGTTGACAATACCTAAAAACAGAAAATGCCTTATATTTTCTTGTTCACGCATGTTGCATACACCGCATAATTCTTCGACTCCAGTTCTGAACGGTTTATAGTGAAGATTAGGTGTTTCCGTTCTGGCTTTAAATATGTTATTTATAGTGCAGACACCTAGCATGTTCACAAAGTAGTTGACCTGCGCCAGGTTATGAGACAAATTCTTATAGATTAGCCCTCCAGCAGTTTAAGACGCTTTTTGAATTATACTTATCATTGGATTGAACGAATCACTCAATAAAGCACTATTTTTTAAATTTAGTTCTATCCCACATGTATTTGCGATACAGATCCAGTTCTCAAAAAACTGAGACCTTTCATTGAGGAGGTGTTTGGCAATCATTTTGGGTAGTCTAAAATCCGGCATTTGGATCATTTTTGAGATATATAAAAGGTGACGCCTCAGAGTGTACGTGAATAGTGCTTGAAGCACGGTTTCAATGTATACGGCATAATTTCGAGTGTTTTGCGGTAATCTAAACAGCTTTTCAACAAAGAATGTTAACAGGCGTTCAACATCATTAAATTGTTCGAATCCCCATATTTCAGCAGCATAGCACATGCCGTTGCCAAAGAGTGAAAACAGCAACGGGCTGAGGTTGCAGCCCTGCAATTTCTTAATATATAAGTACAACAAAAGTCTGTATGAACTATTCTTTAATGAACTTATAATGGTTTTTTTTTTGGCAGCCATAGCATGAAAACAAAAAGAATGTAAAATGAATTACCACTCTCTAATAATAGATTGTACACACCGAGGAAAAAAAGATATTTATCATATTCATTTAACTCCGATATGAAATTATATCAAATTGATTTGATTTCAAATCGATACTTTTTAACATATCATTATAACATTTTTAGTATCATTCTGAAACTATCTAATATCAATTGATATCCTATGATATTATTTTGGATCAGAAAATTATTTGGTTTTAAAGATATTTGTTTATTTGTAATTTAGTTACACTAGATTTCAATTTTTACAACTTACTGTAGTCCTAGAATCAACTTATATTGTGCCAAATGAAATGAAAAAATTTATATTTTTGAAAAGTTCATTTTAATTAGAATTTTAATTGAATTTGATCTGCAATTTTGGAGAAGCTCCTGATACCCAAATGGTCAATGTTGCTCTAAGGCAATTTCTTGTACAAAGATACCCATAGCCCGCGAACTAAGGCTTCGATGGTGTATTTAAAAACGCAATTCGGTCTATTTTTATCTCTAATTTTTGGCCTAAATGGACTCGCAGTTTTTCGATACATGTTACCATCTCTTAAGGACACATTTTATTGGTCAGCATCTCAATATATTTAAAATCTTACAAAATTCTATCGAGTGGTTGATTCCATTTTCTAAGTTAGACCTCTATGGGCGGGGTACTAACCGCTTGTCCATTGGAGGCGGGAATTTAGTATGACAATTGTGGTGACTCCCTTCATCTTTGGTGAATTATCCAAAATTTTAGCTCTCACCTTTTTTTAACCAGCAACAGATGTTGTAGCTGTGTGTTGCTAGTATAAATGTGCCCATTGAACGCTAACTTGAAGTGATCAAGAAAAACTGGGTATGAGGTGTTGCTCACTGATGCCTCTAGTTTCAGAATTTATTGGTCCCGTTCCCAGGCAATTTTGAGTGTTCCACTGCACTTTGGGCGAAATGACGATTTTTCTGGCATAAAGTCAAAAAATCGATGGCGATATATATCCTGGATATGATGAGCTAAGGACGGCATCAGGACGGCATAATCAGAAAGAAACCCCTACCAAAAGACGTAGTAAGTCTTTTGGAGTTGCCAACCCAACAAATGAGTTCTTCGTCATTTGGATCAGATCTTTATAACAACGATTCGGACACGCCAGCTAATTCTGATGACGAAGAAGATTGCGATAAAGCTTATTCCATTGTTTTAGATGAAGAGGAAATATAAAGTAAAAGTGTGCTAACTATATTGTTAAAATAAATTGAAAAAATATAATTAATTTTTCATCTATTGTAGTGGGGTTGCGGTTGGGAAGGGGCAAGTGGCAGGGGGCGTGGTTAATACACATAATTACCTATGTTTCAATTTGTCAAATGTGCCAAATTGCACAAAGTTCGATTTTTATAAAAAAAAATTGACGTGTTGTCTATACCATTTCAGGTAGTTGTGAGGGCGGGAAGTTAAGGCGTGGCCCAATTGACGACATTTTTTTTTTCGAAATTCTAGTTTAATATAAGACACATATACACAAAATTTCAAGGGCCTAGCTTTATTTTTAGAGTTTATGCCACAAAATTTGGCTAATCGCCCATAGTGCACTGTGTAATAGTAAAAAACCAGGGATTACGATTCGGTTGCAAAATAATCGTTTCGGTTACCGGTTTCGAACCAGTTAAACATTCATTTAAATTTAAAAGAAAATTACTTATGATTTCATCTTAGTATCATAATTGCGCTTACAGTTTTTGCCCCCAATTAGTTTCTTAATGGATTCATTATAAGATTCTATCCCAGAAAATAGTCGTTCGACACTTATGTAATTGTGTACAAGGAACTGCACATACTACTTTTGATAATTTATTCAGTTCTGGGTAATTATAGGAATTTACTTCCCACCACTTGAGTATATTGGTTTTCGAACTCAATCTTTTGCATTTAATGCCGCGTTTGTACTGTTTCTTAATTCTTATTAAGCTTATGTCTAAATTAAAGCCATATAACTTTTGCATGTGATTGGACGTGACCTCAAGCCGGCAAAACTTTAAGGTTTGATTATCATAAAGGTCGTAAAAACAAACAAAAACAAAATATGTTTTTGATTTTGTTATATCTAAAATATTTTCAATATGTTTTTTTGCGCTACATTCTGGAAAAATTTGTATCAGGGATGCAAACCGCGCGAAAGTAAGGACTGGCTTGGTTCAGTGGTTCACACATTTTTTGAACTGACGATTCGGTTCATTTAATGGTTTTTGGTTCGGTTCAGCATTTTTAAAAACACACCTGTTCGGCTTATAGGCTAATTACACTGAGCACATCTAACATCCCACATCATGAGGTAAAATGCTTAATAACTATTTGCTGTATCAACATTTTTCAATTTAAGTTTTGTCAAACAAATAAGTAGGTTTGTGCCAATAAAGATGACCAATTTTGACACGGCAAATGCTTATGACTCATGATATGTAACATATTTTAAGTTCTGAACACTTCAAGTTCTGACATCACTTTCCTCAATGATGAGAGTGTCACACTCTTGGTGGATAGTCACTGTTAGTATAAATGAATTTTCGTGACTTCCACAGACGACCATTAAAAACGAAAAAATTTGTTTGTCTCATAATATGGAAATGGAAACGGTTATTTAGTTTCACTTATAGTTAACCAAAATAAAATCCATTTCGGATTCGGTTTCGATCATTTAAAAAATGTATTTCGATTACGGTTTCGGTTTGATTATCCGATGATTATTGGATACCCTGGTCAAAACTAAAGCTTTCTGTCCAGCGGTTGATTTTTTCTTTCTCAATATTTTCTATTAAATCCAACACTTTCCGCCTGCCTTTCAGCCAATCTAACTCACTAATTCACCTCAACTTAACCGCAATTTTGCTTTGGTTGTTGACCGCATATAAACAACAACAGCAACTTCAAACAACAACCAACAAACACCAACGCTGTTTAAAAACTTTTCCCAGCCAGTTAAAAAAAAAATAGAAAAAAATAACAACAGTACAAGCAACTTTAGTTGAGTTTGAGTTTTTTTTCCCCGGCAGCCACTGGCCTCAATGTGCATTTCAATTGCTTGGCTGAAGTGCGGAAGGATTTTTTTTCTATTCTAAAAGTTAATCAAGTGCTAAATTAACCAAAAATTGCACAGAATGTGAAAAGGACAGAATACAAATTGGTTGGTGGTGGCGTATAAGTAATATACCAAATTATGTATACGTCATGTGCAATATTACAAACATGAATTTTGAATTGTAAATTACATGAGAAATTTAATTAATTTGAATATGCAATTATCTCAAATATTTAAATAAAAAGATATACAAAATTTGGGAAAATCTGAACAGAATGCGATACCCTCGAAGCCTCGGAAGTTGTTGACTTAAGGCCTTATTTTATAATAGACAGAAAACCCAGAGTCTAAATCTTAATAAAAGAATTTATTTCATATGAACTATCCCTAAAAATACAATTTTTCAAAAAAAAAACTTTCCCTATCTGAACAGAACATAAAGCACTCAATTAATTCCCTTATTGAAGCACTTAAATCAAATTATCTACTAAATTCCTATCAAATTTCCGCCCCGTTAACACCTCAAAAATCAACGGAGCGCATCAAGAATAACAACAACAATTGTCATAATTACTCGCTTGACCAGCTTCAGCCATACCGAATGACAAGCATAAAAGGAAAAAAACAGAAAACACCCAAGCACAGGCTTTACATACACTTAAGCTTCCCTCACTCACCCCTCCGGTTGCTGGTGCTATGTTCCACCCCCAAAAGTTGTTTACATTATTAGCTACTTTTACGCTTGTCGAGATTTCTTGGTCTGTTCCCAGCACCTCTCAAGCAGCTAACAACTTTATTCGACAAGCAGCTTATCTGAACAGAACCAAATGGGGGAGAAACATTCTCGCCCTTGGTGCGTGCTAATTATTGCATAATGATTATGTTTCATTAGTTGTTGCCACCGCCAAATGGGGAAAACTTGGCAATGGAGAAAAAGAAAAGATCAAAATCAAAAACTTTAAACAATGCACAAAACTGCAAGTAATAGCTAGAAGAGCACATGGTTTGTGGGGTAACAGAACGACATGTCTTGTGACACATTTTAATAAAAACCTGTAAAATTTTATGCCACATCGCAAACACCAAGGCAGTTGGCAGTCGCATAAAAATGAAGTCAGGCAACCAAAGAGCGGAAATAGTAATAAGAGCATATGCGATGAAGATGAAGAAGCAAAGTGCAAGCCTCATGCTGTACACTGTACATCTTTTTATTTAAAGAACATCTAAGAAATTTATGAAAAAATACAAAAAATGCCGATCTCCTTCTTTTTCAAATTTTACTTCTAAGCCAGGAATTTAAAACGAAATGAATTTCGTATTCCATCAAGACAAAAGCTTTTTTTAACTGTACAGGAATCGGACAAGCAACCTATGCCCGTTTCCCCAATATATATGTATATATGTAACCGTATAACAGCAATCGAAATCGTCCAACTTAGACACCGCAATCGATTCGTTCACAAAATTTGTCAATATATATGTATATATATAACCGTATAGCAGCAATCGAAATCGGCAAACTTAGACACCGCAATCGATTCGTTCACAAAATTTGTTAAACAAACTTTATGTATGCAGTCTGTGTTTACGGAAACCGCTTGTGAAATCTGAATTTCAATAATTATTCGAAATATTGCTCTTTTTTGGGGCCATATTGTGGAAATTCGCCCTTCTCATTCCGCCAGAGCCTTTCTATGTTTTGTGTGTGGGAGTGAGTTTGTGAAATAAAATCGCATTGAACTTTTGATAATTCTGTTGGTCCTTCTTGGTCTTTCCACCTCAAAAACACATTGTCATAGAAACAAATTTTATGAATCAACCTTTTTTACTATCACTCAGTCTGCCCCGCATTTTAAACATTTTTACGAACGTAAAAGGCATTTCGCATTTGATAAAAATGAAGACACAGTTATTTTACATTTGTTGCAATTCATTTTCAACAAAAAACTGTTGGAAAATTATTCAGAAAGTATAGCGTGAAATGCAAAATTTTGGCTGTAATTATCAAAAAAACGTTATCCAATTCACTTAGACCATTTATGGGCATTTCCACAGAAAAGTCCACCGAGACCAAAAAATGATAATTACTTAAAAACACTATTTTTTATCATTTTTTCATGGGGAAATAATCAAAATAAACTAACATGAGCCAATTTTAAATATATTCATAACCCATTTAGAGATTTTCGAATGCCTTTGCATTGCAAGCCCCATTTTTCTCATTTGGATACGATTTGTTGTCATAAAAATGCCTTTAGATTGCATTAATTTTTGGTCTCTAAACTATTTCTTAGGGTACAAAGAGTTAAAAAATAATGCAGAAGATACCATAAAAAACTAAATGATTGCAATTAACTGTAAGTTTCTGCTTTATATAATATCAAAAACAACATAAATATAATGAGGTAATTTACGTAACGTGACGTCAGGTAATGTGACGTCAGATACTTATGCAAATAAAAACAAATTGGGCAAACATTTTTGAATAAGATAACCTGGAAAATGAACTTGAATTATTTCAAATCATATTAAAAAAAATGTTATACAAAAAGCTTTGCCCAATTCGCAGAATTTTGAATTTTTCTAAAACAAGTCAAAACCCACTGCCGTTTTATGTCAATTACTTATATCTTCAAATCCTTATGATCGATTGATGTCATCGATTTTGCTTGTTAATATAGAACAATCTTTTTAAAAATACAAGATTTTCATATTTTTCAAAAAGATCTTTTCGTACGAACGTAACGTCACGTCAGTTTGGAAATGCCTATATGTACATCAAATTATATTTTGCTATTGGTCTGCTTTATGAATTATTTATTAGAGTGGAGTCGTTTAGCCTGGGATGACACATTCAATTTTTACGAACAATTATTGTCACAATTTTTTGTTAATGGGGAAACGTCGTTGGTGTGAGCGAAACAAAGTGTTATTGAATTCGCCTCACAATATTGTTGATGAGTGACAGAGGCATTGCTGCTGCCGGCAGCGCAGTCGGCAGAACTGATTCTTTTGATTTAATATTTGTAACAACTCGGTTGACATTTAATGGATTTGGTAAATCTATGAGATTTCCACAATGTTATTAAATATTATAATTATTTCATTACTCAAAATGAAATCGCGAAAGAAGAAAAAAAAGAGTTTTTCTCTCTTTGAGAAGCAGAAGGTATATTTAAATAAAATATCCAAGGCATATTGCATTTTGGTGATAGAAAAATTATACAAAAGGTTTCAGCCACAAACATCTTAAAGAATGAGTCCGGATTACGCCTACGCCACCTATGCACAGGTGTGTATGTCTGTCTCACTCAAAATAGGTGAATCTCTATATAGTTTGGAGTATATAATGCCCTGAGGAACGAGTACTTAGCATCTGCAGCCAGCGCCCAAGACTGGGAGAGCATAGCAAAGCGATTTTTTCGAAATGTGGGGATTCGCAAATTGTATTGGCACTGTTGATGGTACAACTAAAGAAAGTTGTTTGAAAAAATAAATATAATGTTCACAAATAGTTTTATGTTAATATTTAAAAATTAGGACAATGAAGAAGGCAGGATCCACTTATTCAGAATTCATTTTGTCTGCAGCGGATGCCCAGAAAAGATATATTTGTTGATTATTCTTATAATAAACTGACGATGAGTCCCAGACAAAGCGACCGTTTCTGACAGTGTCAATAAGGCAATTGATATCATCTTCTCACCTAAAATCCATAATTTTCACTTTGAACAGAAATGATTTTTTGTACCAAAACTAGCTGTGACCAGGGACCGTAACTGTTATAAGTTTAAAAATAAAAATTGGGACTTAACAGTTATTTCATAACTTAAAACAAAAAAATTTTTTTAGCTATTATCTTATAATTTTGATATAAAACTTTTTAAATAACACTTTTCTTTAAGTTTTATTTAAAAAATTTTATATTAAGTGTTACTTGTCAACGTTTATTTTAAAAATAAAAAATAAGTGTTATCTTGCAACGTTTATTATAAAACTTAAAAATAAACGTTGACTTCCAATACTTGGCGAGTTATACCAAGTTATCGGCACCAAAAGTTGCGAATGCACATACCTTGAGTCCTACTACCATCGTGCCAACTTTGTTTCAGATCGGACTACTATAGCACATATCTGTAGTAGAAATATGCACGAATGATTCCGGCAGAGTAAGATTGCAGGTAAAAGTAGTCACTTTTACGATGCCACGATACTTGTGTGTAAACATGTAATCGTTTCAGTGCCCAGTAATCTGCATTGTGGGATCGTACGATTATATTCGTAGCACCAGCAAATATAGTAAATAAATTACATTTACATTTATTTGAATTTGGTTTTGTTTTTGTTGTAAGTAACTGCTTGTTAGTACCGAATGTGGTGTAGAGAATATAGTGTGCGAATACGGTGCGGGTGGCCTGGGCTCGAACCCGCCTACGGGAACATCAAAACTGATTTTTTTATTTTCCATCCATTTGTTTGTTTCTGTTAAGGTTACGGTTATAAGGAAACATTTCTTTTCGGTTACGGTTACAAATTTTAAAGTGTTTTTAGCGGTTAAAGGTTACGTTTTCGGTTACGGTTTTAATCTCTGGTTCAAACATAATAATGAATTCGACCAAGACAACCTAACTTACCAATGAACAAAACTCTTTTTGTATAGGTAATAATTTTAAATTTAATTAGCGTTGCTGACAAGGATCAGATTGCACTTGACACCACAAGTAAAAAGCCCATCTGGTGGAAATCACTGTAGATGAGTTGTAAGAGGCACTATGTAAACTACAGAAATATCCATTAGTTTCCTCCTCCTTAATCCGTAGAACATTCTAAAACACTTCAGGACTCACATTAGATTTGGTTTATTTAAAACTTCTGAAAACACACAGAAATACTACCAGAATTTTTGCTCCAAACTTAGCTTAGTACGTTTTGAATATCGTACCCACGGCTTTGCACTGAACACGAATGAAATAGGAACGATTGTTGCCACATGTCTAAAATGCTAATAAAACTTTTCCGCTCTGATTTCTCAAAATGATGTTATTAATCAAATACTTAAAGCGTAGCCACAAGAAATCGGTTCTTTCCCCTTTCTTTTTGAACATTCGTCGTTAATAAAATTCTTTAATTATTTTAATTGGATTGCTTTTAATGAAATTGACTTAACCACATCGGCACGCTTGATGCTTGACCGTTGTTTCTGCATCACTAACTTTTCTCACTGCATTTTACCCACCCACAAAAATAAAACCAAAAAATTATGGCAACAACAGCGGGAAACAAGTGCAACTCATGCCTTACTTCGTAAGCAATTTTTGCTGTGCATTGAGCTGCAAATAAAACGCCACGCTGCACATAAATGTCACTAAATGCGCTTACGACATAAACACACACACACACACACTCGGATGACATGAGAGCATGACAAAATGGCGGTCATAGAAAAAACAGGTGTCACATTGTTTTTCGTCCCAACTGTTGTGCTGCTTTTATGTTATTTTAACATTTCCTAATGCATGTGGATGGTCACAAAAGTTTTTGCAGGAGATGAGCGAGCTAAAGGCATAGTTATAGCATTACAAAGCACTAGCCCAAACACACACACATACATACAAGCGAGACATTGCGAGACATCTTAACTAAGTGGATAAAAAAATTATTGAGCTATTTGATGACTTGGCACAATACCAGAACAAAGATGAGACAAGGAAATAAGTAGCATTAAAACAAAAACTTTTATTCCGGCTTGAGTGAAAACTTGGCAAAAACTTCCTCAAAACTAACGATGGAAACGTAGAGAGGAGTCTTAAAAGAAAATTTTGCTGTGAGATTGGGGAAATTAAACAACGGATATTAAAATGGATAAGTTCATCGACTACGAGATGGTAAGTATTAAAAGTTATTTATTAAACATAAATTTTTGTTCGGTTCATGGTATGGTTCAAGAAATGACAAAACATAAAGCGAACCAGTGGTTATGAAAAGATTTTACTTTGAAACTTTCTAATTATTATTAAATTTTTAATTAGTGTGAGTTGGCTGGCTCTAGGTCCGAAAAAGTTGAAAAATTTTTATTGAAAATTTTTCACTTGGACTGAGTATGCTTACACATAATTATTATAATGCCGTCACTTTAAATTAAACAGCCCAACACTTGAAGGCGGAGTTTTAAGTCAAAGCACTTTAATTTAAAGGCTTAAAGGCTTAAGCCGTCTTATAATTATTGGTTCTGATTCCAATTAATTGTCACGAAAACCAACGAATTTCTAAGGCCTCACTTAAGCTATACCAAAATTTAATACAACCATTTTCAATTGCCCGACAATTCAATCACTGTTCGTTATTTCTACACAATGCTGAAGACCACTCAATTAACCCAATAAATATCTCAGATGAAAGCTCAATTCACAAAGTCAACTTCTTCTAGGCAATTGTGAATGTCAACAAGTGAATCAAAGAAAAGCACCAACTTTACTAGAGAGTGAGAGGGGAAAGAGAAAGAGCTGTGTGTGTCTAACAAAATTCAATTTCAAACAATAAGAACGATTCTATTCCACACACACACACACACATAGTCACATAATGCAATTTAAGTCAAATTTAATCAATGCACAGTACGAGTACATATAAGCATTATTATTCCCACCCAACCAAACCCATGGCTCAACTCCAACGAAAACTTTTGCCATGTCTGAAGCTATCGAATTGCAAGTGAGGGCTGCAGGCTGCAGTCAATAGAGTAAAAGTTATGCCTGACTGCCTGCAATGAGTGAAGTTGTTGCTGCTGTTGTTGCACTTTACTTGCAGCAGTAATCAAAAGTAGTTTGAGGACTAAGCTGGAAAGACGAGGAGTGCTGGAATTTGCAAAACTAAAAAACCCCAACCTAGTTTAGGGTTTAAAACTCCAATTCCCTTCATCCATTACGGGCTGTTGAAACTTTCTAGCAACTACCAAATTTCGGCGCTTATGTGTAGAAAATTTTGTAATTTATAAATTGACATAAGAGAAGGTATTATTCTGTAGTTAAGGTTGTTACGACAAATTGAAGTCAAATTATGCAACGGGGCATTATATGAAAACATAGAAGAGTTAATGGTACCGGCCAACTCCATTATCTTAATAATCATGTGACAGTAGAGAAAGGTTCATTACGGTATTTACTTTACCAGTAAAAATGTTGATTAATGCAGCTTATTTTATTAAAATAGTTTTCATTGCATATTCTACAAAACAGTTATAGATTTTCTGTCCGTTATGTCCGAACTTAACCCACAAGATTGTCATAATATAAACGCGCTTGGCAAAAACTTTTTAAGATCTTCTAGCCGAATCTTCGAGTCAAGAAATGTGTCGGAAGAGATAATTCCTAATATGATATTGTGACGATATTTGGTATCATGCACACTCAGAGAAAAAATAGAGAATTTCACTCTTGAATCAGGAGCATTCGTTCTCAAAAGTACGGTAAGAGTGAAAATTCTTGATCCAAGAGTGAATTTTTGATCCCGACATTCCTGATTCAAGAGTTTCAGCTCTTGATCCAAGCATGAATAATTCTTGATTCAAGAGTTTAAGTACTTGATCCAAGTACGAATAATTCTCAAAATAAAAAACTTAAAATGAATATTTGGGGTGGGGGGTGTGAGAGACACGACCGACCCGACCCGACCGACAAATTATTCGTTCAAGTTTTTTCTTAGTGCACGAGCTGTTTATCTTCTGTTCTTTTAAATCCTTTCATTAGTCTATATTCTTTCCTTGGAAGGGAGAGATTTAATTTAGTCAGTCCTTAGTAATTCCGCAGATGGTCGTGTGAATCTACCTTAATCCATCCGTATTTTCTAGCTCGTTTTCATACTCTTGAAAAGCTTATTATAATTTTGCCCAGAAGTTTACAAAGCATAGAAGGAATCATCTCCGACCACATAAAGTATAAATATTATTGCACGAATCGGATGACTACTTCTTGTAGCTGCCATAGAAACGATCGTACGGAAATGTTATAATATTATATTTATTAAACTGATCTGCGAAAGTTGGTCGAAATCGATAACCGTTGAAGCGAGCAATTTTAAGTGTATCAAAACGTCGGCACAGTCGAAGTTAGATTTGCTTTCTCGTATAAAAGGGTGTTAGGAGAAAGCCAACAACTACTTTTTATAGGAGATCCTAAATTGTGTTAACTGGCCGTTTTTTTGGGCATAACTCGATCGTTCATCCGATCCTTATCATTCCTTTAGCAAATCGATAAATAAATTTTAAAAAAAGTGTAATATTTCCATTATACAAAAAAAGGAAACCCAACAGAGGCAAGCAACTACAGAGGTATAGCAATTTTAAACTCGGCCATGAAGCTGTTCTCTTCAATACTCTTAAAGTGCTTAGAAATTTGGGTGGACAAACGTGATTTGCTTAGCGAAATCCAGTTTGGCTTTAGGAAGGATTTTTCGACAGTAGATTGTATCTTTATTTTGTCATCGATCGCAGCCACTTATTTGCAGTCCAAAAAAAAACTTTTTGTCTGCTTTATAGACTTTAAAGCGGCGTTTGACACAATTAATAGAAGAAGCTTAATCTACAAGCTCAGCAACATGGGTCTTTCTTCAAAATTTTTAAAAGCCCTTCACAAGATGTACGTTGAATATTTTGCTGCGGTTTGGGATGGTTCACAACTATCAGATTGGTTTGAAAATAACGCAGGAGTAAAGCAGGGTTGCGTGATGAGTCCACTACTGTTCTCGCTCTTTATAAACGATGTAAACGAATCGCTGCCTGAAGGAATTTATTATGACAACAATCACATAAAGACCTTACTCTACGCTGATGACATGGTGCTTCTGGCTGACTCCGCAAGAACGCTGCAAAGCATGCTGAGTCACTTAAACGACTATTACAATACTTGGAACCTGCAGATCAACATTGAAAAATCAAAAGCATTGGTCTTTAGGGATGGCAGAGGCCGAAAAGCTCAAGATGAATCGTGGAGTATAAACGGTGCAGAGATTGAAAGAGTCTTGTCGTACAAGTACCTAGGAGTTACACTTAGTGCAAACGGAAAATTTAAAACACATCTTAAACTAAAGCTGAGTGAATCTCTAATGGCTGTAAACAATACCTGGGGCAGTCTGATGAGTAAACAAAATGTGCTACCGAGCGTAAAATACAAAATGTTTGAGGCAACAGCTCGGTCTATTATATGTTACGCATTACAGGTATGGGGATACTCTAGACATAACGAAGTAGAGAAGTTGCTACGGTTTTTCATTAATAAACTGTCCCACCTATGCAATTCACCTGAACACTGGGCTTCCAGAACTTTACTGCTATACTCTAGGCATGCATTTCCAATACATGAAAAAAGTGATGCACAAGCCGGAAACAAGATTGGTACACAAAATAACAAAAGAACTGCTCTGAAGGGAAGGGCAATGTTTTCAAGGACGGCGTTTGATGGCAGCAGAATATAATGTGATCCTAGACTTGAGTAATCACTTTTCTTGGAAGAATTCGCACGAGTCAATTTTAGAGCGTACTGCAGCGAATTCAAATAAAAAATTTATCGCAGAGGCCCAACAAAGCACAAACAGGCGGATGTACAAGCTTCTAAGCTTCTCGTTGGGTGATGGAAATTATTTCAATGATCGCTACCACGTGAATTCAATATCACAAATTTTCAGAGCTCGATGTGATCTTCTTGCGCTGAATTGCAGAACCTACAAATCCAATACCTCAATTGAAAACGAATGCTCGCTTTGCAATAGGCATGCAAAGGAGAATACTATCCACTTTTTGGCCGAATGCCCAATTCTAAGAGAATTGAGAATTCTTTACTGGCAAAAGTCCACCCTATCCCTATCCCAAATCATAGATATTTTGAACGGGCGAAACTGGAACACGCTTGCAGGATATATACATGAAGCATTAAAATACGTAAATCAAATCTTGCTAGAAATATTTTAAAATAACTGAAGGGTAATGCGAATACATAATTGCAATTAATAAGCATTTTCAAAAAAGAGTAAATTACATATATAAACTATTCTTAATGAGTAACTCATTATTTTGTAAATATGACTGACGGCAAAATGCCATTGTCAAACTAAAAAAAATACATTATACTACTACTACTACTACGATAAATATTTTATTTAGAGAACTTTTCTAAAACATTTTGGAAGTTTTTCTTAATCAAAGCGCAAGATAGCTTGAATAAGAAAACAATTTTGGAAATTTAGAAAGTTTTTTTTTAAACCAAGAAAAAAGTCGGCGGATTACATAGCGGAGCCTTGATTCTCGTGTTATTTATGCTGGATATGATAGACTATACAAATTCAACGGAACACCTCACACCAATTTAAATAGTCTGAAAAACAAAGAAAAATTCGATTTAATTTTCCGCCTCGACTAGGGATCGTAACCTTTTGCCTCTTTAAGCACTACGCTTGCAGCCTAACGTCTAAAATGTTACTTATAGTTTTCTGGCAAAAATCTACAAAATTCAGCAAATGCGGACAGGGTCTTGAGTTTAAAATTGAAAATGTAATTCACTAGGGGAAATTCAGCTGTCAATGCCAATGCCATGGTCGCTTTCATGGAATCATTTTGTGTGGGGAGGTTGAAGCCGTGCCTTTTATTTTGGACTGCCAGAGCAGATCTTGGCCACTGAGACATACTGCATCGGGAGAATAAAATTTCTGGGCCGCACATTAAACCTGAGGTAATATTCATAGCCACAGCAAGCTCCATGGACTGGAGGCGGATCATACTCGCCGGACGTATTAAAAGCTGAAAAACTAGGTAAATACGGATGTAAAGGTGGCTGGTAGGTGGCCACAACAGTAGCAACGGAAGCTACCACAGTAAGCCGAAGGTGCCGCTACCATAATGGGCTGTGGAGACTTCAAGGGTTTAGGGCTGCTTGGCCGTTGGCTGTAGGGCCGTTCCGTGGGCTGTGGAGACTCCGAAGGTTTAGACTCGGGTGGTGGCAAATGGCAAACAAGAGAAGCATACAGAGAAGGATTCTCCGTCACAAGCGATGCAGCTGCCGGTATCGAAATGCTTTTTATTGGCCAGATTCCATGAAATTGGTTCCGACTCGCTCACTTTGGTCAACTCCAATTGTTTGTCTCAATTCTCAAAGGTACCTCTAACAATTATCAGAACAAGTTTCATTATTTCAAGACCGCCCATCGACAATTTATCAACTGTTTTCAAAAAAACGAGTTGGCATTTCCATGCTTATTGTCAGCGAATTGTTGGTTGCTCGCTCTGACAATTTTCAAGAGCGGATTTCTTGAGAAACTAGCTTTATTAGCAAATTTTTTTCTGTGTGTACTTGAAGCATTCTTGCGTAACATAATTGATTTAATATTTTCCTTAAATTTGGGCATTCAAATTTTCCACTTGTCTAGATACTAAATTCACAAAATGTTTTACCTATATTGAAATTTTCTTGCTCCTTGCTCAAATAGCATTCAACTAGGCAGTCTTATTATTAATTTAATTTATTTGTCTACTCAAATTTTGTTTTCATTAATTTGACCTGTCGTATGTGTCGTATGAAAATTGTTTGATGGAAGTTTTAGTTTTTTGGCTTTCAAATTAATTTTAATTAGCCAAAAAAATATATTGTCTGATTTAGCTTTTCCAAAGACCTTTCGTCTTCAGGTTTGCAATCGCCTTACCATTTAGTCGAAACGAAATTTGCTCTTATACTAACTTCTCAAACTTACCGAAAACTTTTTGAACTTATACTAAGTGTTTTCTCTTTATCTACACTTATTAAGAAATTGTATATCTAATTTTATCAACTCCAGCATAAAACTTAAAGTCTAGAAAATCTTTTGCGTTTGTTTGAAAGTCAAAGTTTATATTAATATTTTCTCAAAGCTTGCTTGTTATGGCACAAATACAGTCCACTAATTGGCCTTGGCAGTCGTTTTGGTGCTTCTACTAAAAATAGCAACCAATTGAATTAAGAATTTATAAGGATGCCAAATGCTTTTGTCGTGTTTTATTATTGTATTAAAGTTGACTTTATTTTCCAAAACTTTTCCAGCAACTCATTAAAATTGGTGACAAATTGCCAGCCAACCAGATGACATCAAGATGAAATGAAATGGGATATGCAAATGTTGAATTAATGATAAAAATAAAGCCCTGAGGGGCAGTAGCAAGCATTAAGACAAAAAGTAGTTGTAAACAAAGTGCAGCCTTAAGGATATGTGCACATCCCTGGCTCCCTGTCTTCTGTGTGTGTGTGTGGGTGTGTGCATATTTAATTATTCATACGCCCTGTCTACCCGCAGAAATACATGAGAGTGGCAGGCAAAAGGCTAAAGTTTTTCATGGTCTGGTCTTAAAGTTCTAGTAAAAACTTACTCCAAGCTAAATTGGTGCGCATGCACAAGCTCAAAGTCGTAATGAAATTAGCTTTGGTTTTGACATTTTGTAGCATGGCAAAAATGTCAACAAATAATTGAAAATCTAATTGCGAAAATTATTGCCATCATACATAACATAAAGGCTTTAAAATTGCCAGTTAACTTTCTCACTTATCTCTTTCATCGCCCAACTTACCTTAATTGTACATTCTTCTTCTTCAATTCTTTCCTGAATCCCTCAATCCTTTTTCCTTTGCCTCATAACTTTTTCACTGATTTTGGTTTTGTATGCCAAACGTGGCATTGAAAAATTTGCACAACAAAATATGCTCAAACCATAAGTAAATGCTTTTTTTAAGAATCCCTAACAAGATTTCGTCAACCCAAGCAAAGGGCAAACGGAACCAAAAAGAAAGCTACGTGTTTGGCCTGAAAATGGCCACGAAACAAGAAAGCGAGAACCAAAGGAACAAAATTAAGTCAAAATGCGTCGCGCCCTGCGTTAATATTAACTTTTTCTGCTCAGTTTCCCTTTTTTTTATTTTTTAAAACTTTTGTGCCAAAGTTAGGCGTCGCCATTTTTTATGCCTTCCCCCCCCAAAAAAAAAACTAAGTACAAAAGACAATGAACAAATATTACAAAAAAGCAAATTTTGTTGCTGTTTATTCTGCAAGTCATGCATAAAATATTAAATTATTAGTTGTGGAAAAGTAAATAAGCGGGAAAATGTTAAGGAAAATCTTTTGATTCAATTTGTTTAAAGAGCTGAATTCTATAAATTCCAATCAAACAATTTCCCCACCATTTGCCAATTAACTCTTTCCAACAAATATATATATTAAGCCATTAATGTCGACACTTTATTGAGTAGCAAACCAAAACCAAAAGACTGGCAAAGATTTCCGCTTCTTGCCGCAAGCGTGCGGCCACAAGGCAAACCGCCTGCTTATCCTTATCTCTTTGTACGCCTTCGGCATGCCAAAAGGAAGGAGAAAATGAAAAATGACGCCAAATGAAAACTAAAACTCAGCACAACTAATGGCATTAAAAATCTACTAGAATGGAGCAGTAGCAGCAGCAGCATCAGCAGCAGCTAAATCCAATGCCAAAAGCGAAGCGAGCAGCCAGACAATTTGATTAAGTGCCAGAGGAGTGGAGCCGAAAGTCTTCTTCTTTGGGGATCTCACGGTTTATTGCGCTCAATATTATTGTATTAGACGGTGGAAGGCCAAAGTGTGAGCGAGTTAAATTTGATTAGTTCATGAATATGGTTCAGTTTCTGAGCTGCGGGTGCCGCTCTATAACAATTTGTACGATTTTCTTCCCAAACGGCTAGACGTCGTTGAATAAGAAAGGTGCCATCCAGGACAATGAAATCGAAACCCAAACCGGTGAGAACTTTGAGCTGGTGATAAGGAAGAGAATAAAAATTAGTTTAAGGAAAGTTCCATTACAACTCAAAGTGAGTAGCGTGCTCCATCAAATCTCCAAAAACTCAAACTTAAAACTTCATAAGCGAAAGTCTCGAAAGCGCAAATTTTTAGAAAATGAATAACCGTGTGAGGTTATTTAAAATTTTGTTGCTACTTTTTTTTACAAAGGAACAGCCTAGTTCACTATTTTTAACAAACGAAAACATATTAGAGTCATCATATATTGGAACTTTTGTGAAGGCCAAGATAACTTCGTCTGTGCCGAAGTTTTTATACCCATGCAAATGCCGTCTTGGAAATGTCTTACATAAAAATCAAAAAATTTTTGTAACTAAAACCCATTTTCCGACAGATAAACATCTAATTTCGCCCAAATCTCACGAATCTTTTTGAAAACATATCAAATTAACAATCGCCGAGTTTAAGAACGATAAAATAGAAAACAAAAAACTTTTTCTCACTCAGACCCACTTTTTGACCGATCGGTCCTATGGCTGCTATAAGATAGTCATCCGATGTCCATCAACTTTTTCAAATTAGTTTGAAAGCGTTTAATATTAAGAACCACCGACCTTAAGAACGATTTACTCGAAAACAAAAAAGTTTTTTTCACTAAGACCCATTTTCGGACCGATCAGTCAGTCTATGGCAGCTATAAGATATAGTATAATCTGATTTTGACCAAAGTTTGCAAATCTGTTTGAAAGCATCTAATATTAATAATAGCCGAGTTTAAGGACGCTAACATAGAAAACAAAAAAGTTTTTCTCACGAAGACCCATTTTCCGAACGATTGGTCCTATTACAGCTACAAGATATAGTCATTCGATCTTGACCAAAAATTGCAAATCTGCTTAAAAGCATATAATATTAATAATCGATGAGTTTAAGGACGCTAACAATGAAAACAAAAAAGTTTTTCTCACTAAGACCCATTTTCTGAACGATTGGTCCTATTACAGCTACAAGATATAGTCATC
Organism: Lordiphosa magnipectinata; assembly: GCA_037044535.1. Lineage (NCBI taxonomy): Eukaryota > Metazoa > Arthropoda > Insecta > Diptera > Drosophilidae > Lordiphosa > Lordiphosa magnipectinata. The sequence goes on from JBAMBO010004117.1 coordinate 540,261, forward strand.
CGATCCTGACCAAAATTTGCAAATCTATTTGAAAGCATATAATATTAATAATGGCTGAGTTTAAGGACGCTAACATTGAAAACAAAAAAGTTGTTCCCATTTTTCGACCGATGGTTCCTATGGCAGCTGTAAGTCTGGTCTGTGCAAAGTTTCAGCTCGAAAACTTCAAAACTAAGAAACTAGTTTGCGTAGAAACAGACAGACAGACGGACAAGCAGACATACAGAGAGGCAGACGGACGGACAAAGCTCAATCGACTCAGCTCATCGGCCTGCTCAAGCGTATATATAGTTTATGGGGTCGGAAATGAATATTTCTATGCGTTGCCAACTTCTGGGCGAAATTACACTGGGCAACAAGGTCCAGTATATTGAAAGGTTATGGGTGATTCTAGATCATTTCGTGTGCTGAACACGAATCTGTTTTCAGAACGGGTCCACCACGTTGATTTTTCTAGTAATTTGAGCTTAAAGTTGCCTTTTGAAACTTTTAAGACGCGTTTTGTGGAGAACCTACACTTTTGTTTTAACTTTTTTTGATATTATCGTAAATAACTATTTTTTAAATTTCAAATAAACTATCCCGAAGAATTTTACGATTTTTTTAAGCGAAGATTTACCATATTTTTAAATTATATCAATCCTACCCATAATTTTGAAAGCTTTTTAGTCTACGCAAAGCTTTTTTTATCTCATGCTTAGCCGAAGAATGGGATGAGTGCAGAGCTTGACAATAGAAATAAATAAAAAGGTTTGTTTAGTTTACCATTTTCAAGACTTACCCTAGTGCTATTAGTCACATATGGCGACTCCGCATATCGCTGATCATATAGCGGTTCATAGGCATTTACGCTAACATAAGCGGCACAATGTTCAGGTGATTTGTTCACTTGATACACTGCAATGTCACCATCCAAAACAGAAGTATTTAGCCAAGGTCCCAGCAGTAGCAATTGCTCCCATTCTTCGGTACTTATGGAGAATGAAAGAGGAGAAAGCTCCAAATATGGTGTCATCAAACCGACCAGTTCCGACTTGTATTTGGGTATATTAAGATCGTCAACAATTTGTGGGAAAATCGGTATACAAAAGACACTTCAAAATAAGAAGAAATTGATTTACTTTTTACCAATATATAGAATTCTTTTTAACACTTACCTTTGCAAGGGCTTAGATGGCAGGTACGTTTCCACAAACTGCATGAAACATCTAATAAAGTGTCGTGTGGGTAAAATATTCAGTTCCGTGGAAAGAATAAAATATGTATTGGCATTTAGTCGAGCCACATTTTTTAGCAAATGAAGTGGATACTTCTGATTATGCTTATTCCAGAAACTTGTATTTTCCGGTGGATTCTCATAGGGTGCCTTACAGATAAAACGACGTGGTCGACCGGGTCCCATGCCTCGCACATTGCTGGGCATATCTTTGTCCATGAAAATCAATTGTACCGACACCCAATGATTGAAAGAGAAGCCATAAATTGTGCAATACTTGATGTGATAAAAACTGATAAGGGTAGCTTCAAAATCATCTCCAGTCACATACATAGCCAGACTAATGGGACCATTCCAACGTGCTAGCAACCATTCCAGTTTCTTCAGATCCAAATAGCAGGCATGGGTGGTAAAGGTTATGGTTTGATTACCATATAAATCACGACTCTGGGCTCGTATAAAATCATTATAGATCCAATATTCCCCATTTTGTTGCAGGCGAAAACTAGACTGGATGAAAGAATTGCCGTAATCGGTATAAAACGACGATCGCGAAGACTTTGGCAACTTAAAGAGTACAATGTAGAGTACAATGAAAAGAAATATAGCGGATATTGCAAGTTTCGGTAGGAATATGCGACGCCAAGAAGTGGGAAGCATTTTGTAACCGATTTGCTGCTCAACTGAGAATTGTGAATTAGAGATTTAGTTGTGTAAAAGACAAACTATGCAGGGCGGGCTAGATTGAAAGAAAGGGCATGTTAATCGATTACAATGTCAGAAATAAATATAAAAACTTTGAGAGTTTGTCGTCATTCTAGTTATCTAGTAGTCGCAATTGTTTTGGTACACTCGTTCTCGAGAACCATTGATCGCATCCACTACAAAATCCACGAAATCCGACCGTCAAAGCCATACAAGCCGTACAAGCCATCAAAGCAGTGAAAGAACGGATTTGTCGAAATCCACTGCTCAAGCAGAAAATCATGTCTCGTGAGATGAATATCAGCAAGGACAGCATGTGGCGCATCATAAAACGTGACTTGGGACTCAGTGCAAGCAAGAGACACACCGACCACTTGCTCACAGCTGCGTTGCAACAAAACAAGCGTCCGAACTCATTCCGAGCGTTCATAGAGGTCACCGGTCATCCGGCTTATGTGATGGTTTGGTGGCGAGTCGCCAAAGTGTATCAATGCAACGTTTTGGAAAATGTTAAGAAACCTCCCTACACGGCATTATTTGCAAACAAGCCGTAAACCTTTCAACAAGAATCCGCTCCAGCTCACAAGGCAAAAACGACTCAAAATTGGTTAGGTTAGGTTAAGTTAAATAGGCCGTTCGGCTAAAGCTGAGTTCACCCAGAAGCCTTATGACCCATTGTGATGCCTAATATGGGGAAGGAAAATGGGCTGATAGGTGGGGTTGGTTGGATTCTGACGGATAACGGATATGAATATATGTCCATTTAAATCATCCTGTGGAGTCGACAAAAAGATCCAGGTCCTTCAAGGGCAAATCTGCCAGACTGCCCAGGTACCCAGACAAGAGTGATGGAGTTATGTTGGATTTGGTTCAAGTCTGTCACCGTGCTGCGGACTAGGTTGCTTTTGTGGCGTTTGATGACAGAGCTCTAGGGCAGCCTGACTGTCGACCAGAATTGAAATGTTCCTTGGGGTTTCGTCCAGGATGTAGATTAATTTGGTTGCTTGCAGATTGCAAAACGCTGCACCAGTCCGCTAAAAGGAGAGAGACCTGTGTCTCTAGTCCTCCGTCTTCGAACCGTCTGTATAGATGGTAAGCTTGTTCTCCCTGATGGCAGTTTTTTGCTCCCATTGCTCACTCTCCGGGAACCAGGTTCTAAAATTGTCGTTCCAGTCACTTCCCTTTGCTTCTGCAGTTATTCCTACTTCAAGCAGGATGCTGCTGTGGCCTGTAGTACATGCTTTGAGAAGTTTCATTTCGAATAAGTTGTTCTACGATTTGTAGCCACTGAGTGACCGAATAAAAAAAGAAAAAAGTTTAGAAAAATATTCTTTTTTTTTCCATTTTATGAACAAAAAACCTCGTACCAAAACAATTGCAAGTACTAGGTACAATGGTCCAATTATATTTGGCTTAAGAGAAACACTACAAAAACTTAAATTGTAGGAGCATATATGTCACGAATATGAATTTTACAAATACTGCACATAAATGGTAATTGCCCATCGTTATAAACTAAATGTTCACTTAAACTCACTTTCTAGGTATCATTAGATTAAACTATAATAAAAAAGTATGAACAAATTTCTCCACCCACACCCCACCCCCATTGGCATTTTGCATGCCTCTCTATCATCGTTCGTGCCATAAATCATGCGCTCACAAGCTTTCCATTAGCCAAGCCATTGCTTCAACGCCTAAATAGCTGCCACATTTTATTTTTAACGCTTTGTGCTCGAGACTGCATAGCAAAGCGCGAGGAGAAAAAATGTAAATGGGTAATTGCCATATCTCGTGAATTTTTATCACCAGTCGCCTTTAGGGTTCCAGGAGCTGCTCTATACAGGCATCTTTTTAATTAGAGCAATATGCAGTGTCAACATAAATTCCGAAGGGGCTATGCCAGGAATTCGGTTGCTATTCCCGATTTAATTTTTCTTCTTTCGGTATGTTGGCATAACTCATTATGTGTACCCCCTTCATACAATTCTTCGACCATTTTATGATTAACATTGGACAAACATGCAAAGCTCGCTGTAACGGCGTTTGTCATTAGGTCCCTCTCCTCAGCACTCCGCCCCTGCAGTATTTGGCAGAGGAAGCCCTGTCAGCTCGGTTACAGGCTTTCCCGGCCTGCCTGTCTAACGAACATTTGTCATTTCTGCCACTGACAAGCCAGAGCCATGCACATTGGCAAATAGTTAGCCTATTTTTTTCTTTCTTTCCAGCTCGTTATGTTGGTCGTGGTCTGGTGTTGGTGGTAGTAGTTGTAGGTGTGAAATTATAAATTGTAGAAAATTTATGAGCCTATTTCGCTATGTTACCACTAGGCAGGTGATTATTACCTTTCGTCGGGCTAGCAGGTGGTACGGTTAAGTTGGCTTTAAGCAGAGAGCAATTTGGGATTAATAATGTTGAGTTAGGGCAAAACAATTGGAAACGTATTGAAATGAAGTGTAAAAGGAAACGAACTTGTAAACAAGTAAGAAAGTCGGTCAAGCCCAACTGTAATATACTTTGTTCCTGGAATAGCAGCTGAAAGCAGCGCTGCTGAACTACTGACAGGGCGGGGGAAGTTACTTTATTTTGGTCATAACTTGAGTATTGTTCATCCTATCTTTATCACTTCCTCGGCAAATCGATAACTAATCCTGATTACTAAATATCTCTAAAAGGTACGAACCGTCTATCTACAAAACTTTGGGAGATATGACGTTTTTTCCAAATTGTGAATGCGGGAGGGGGCGTGGCAGAAATTGATAAGAAACTTGATTTGCCTGCAATTATAAGAAGTTTATGTCCCATACATGTTAATTCTCTAGCTCTTACCATCTCTGAGATCTGTACGTTCATACAGACGGACAGACAGACAAATACTCAAAGTAAATATACTTTGTGTGCCTTTGGTACAGAGTATAAAACTAAAATCACTGACACACCAGGAGAAAAATATAAAAGTTTCATCGCTATGAATCGAAGTCATCATTAGCTCTAACCAGCTGACTTGCCTAGTGATGGACGCAAATTTTCGCTCATTTTAATGGTGAATTGTTCAGATTTTCCATATATTTTTATACTCTGTACCGAAGGTACATAGAGTATATTAAGTTTGTGCAAAAGTATGTAACAGGGAGAAGGAATCGTTTCCGACCCTATAAAGTATATATATTCTTGATCAGCATCAACAGCCGATTCGATATAGCCATGCCCGTCTGTCCGTCTGTCTGTCTGTCCGTCTGTCTGTCTGTCCGTCTGTCTGTCTGTCCGTCAGTCTGTCTGTCCGTCCGTATGAACAAAGAGATCTCAGAGATGGTAAGAGATAGAGGTTTGACATGTATGGGGCATATATTTGTTATACTTGCAGGCAGATCAAGTTTATTTTCAATTTTTGCCACGCCCCCTCCCGCCCCCGCAATTTGGAAGAAACGTCATATCTCCTACAGTTTTGAAGATAGATCGTTCGTACCTTCTAGAGATACATTGAAAACAAAACTATTTATCGATTTGCTGAAGGAATGATAAAGATCGGATGAACGATACTCAAGTTATGAGCAAAAAACGGCCAGTAAACACCCCCCACCCCCCCACCCATCACCACAGCATTCTATTGAACGGCAATCTTAATGAGAGAGAGAGAGAGTGAAACTTAGAGATGAGCGCGTATAACTCGTGAGCAAATGCGAGCTGCGACGTTAAGGGTACAGAGTATGTTATAGTCGGGCTTGACCGACTTTCTTTCTTGTTTAAAGTAAACCGTAAGAAAAAACACATATCTCCTATGATTTTGATGAATATACTTTCAGATTTACAATATTTATAGTAAACAGGATAATTTATTGATCAACCAACAATCAGTTTAATAGACATCAATCTTTCTGAAAAAAATAACATTTCCCACATTTTTCAGTACTAGATGCCTGTACTTGGAGGACTATAGCAAACGTACACCAAAAAAAAATTATCATCAAAATGACACTATTTAGTCATTAATTTAAAACTATTGAGTCTCAAATTCTCTTTAATACTCCCAGGATCACGATGATATTTTCGAAAGTATTAAAATGATAATTCAAACATGTCAAATTGATACTAACTTGCATGAGGTCGACACTTTTTTGTTTTCATTATTTAGTATCAATTTGCTAATAGAAGACCTATCAATTTGATATTTCTATAGTCAAAACCTTGGTATCATTTTTATACTCGATTTGATCAATTAAAAATTTTTCCTTAACAGGCATTTAAATTATAACATAACATTTTTAACTTTTTTACTTTTTTTTTGAGCTCTTACAAAATTTATTTTATTTACACTACTGAAATGAAATCGACAGGTGTGGACACCCCACTATGGGAAACAGTGAGAGCAATGTGCATTCTCCGTTTCCACGCTTAAATCATTTAATCAGAAGTCACTGTAATTGTGTGCCTCATGGTGGAACCCATACAGATAGATCTTTACGCCTTCGCAGACACCCTAAGTAAAAAACATGAAAAACGCCTGGGTTACAGCTGTCTTCGTTTCGAACCTCTCGCATTGTGCATCATCTTGCAAAGCGCTGAAACTGCCACAGCAGCATTATATCTCTAATATGGCTTCCCCACTGAAGCACATTTTCAAAAAAGTTGTCGTCATCTCTGAAAATGCAGTTTCCTGTCCTCATTCGATTCCTATACTTTGTAGAAAGTGACTTGTCTATTATAGCATTAAAAATTTTAAGAGACAAATAAAACACAACTAACTGTTTGTTTTAACGAATTCATTCAAAAACCAACTCCCTTCCCCCTTGCTTTAGCCAAAAAGTCTGACTCCACCGCAGCGCGAAACCCTTCCCCAGAACACTTTAGATAAACACAGTCCGTAGACTTAGAGCGCGCCAACCCACATATTCCCATTCCAAAGCGAGGCTAACTGAGTGATTACAATACACAGCGGGAACATTTGTAACTTTGGCCCAGACGCCGTCGGTATTTTATTGCATTTTTATCTGTCTCTCCTTTGCCCCCTCTCTACACACCACTCTACATGTAAAAGCTGACTTTTTTGTATTTTGTTTTTGGCATGGCTGCTGTTCAGGCCTTTGTTTGATTGCATTTTCTAGGCCGCATATTTTTGAATTTTTTTGGTATAAATTTAAAATTTTAAGAAAATATGTAACAATATTAAATATTGTGAAATGGAAATTTTGAATCAGTTTTCTTTTCATTTCCACCAAATCAACATGGTCCCGCTAAGCTCACTTAAAAAATATTCAAATTGAAAACATATTGAAATTCATTTAATTAAAAAAGTTAATCCTTTTCACCAATCACCATTCACATTCCGGCAACGACAATCATTTGTTATTTGATATGCACATCAGCTTGGAAGCACGACGATTGTCCGTTTTGGCATAGCATTTTTACGAGAGACACAAAGAGACCGTGGACAAAATCAAACTCTCACTTCAGACCAACCGTTTGGAACTCATGACGTTGATGTTGATGAGGTGTTGATGGAACTGTGGCAATTGAAATAAATAAAAGCAAGGCACCGTTTGGTAGGTGACAAGTATAATTTTTTAAAATTAAGCTAAAAAGCCAATAAGGGTGGTGACAAGTTGAGCAATCGATGAACAAGAATTGATGATGATAGAGGGACGAAAATCGGAAAGGAGAACAAAAAAGAAAGAAGAGTAGGAAAGAATATGGAAATAAAAATTAAGAGTAATACAATAGAAATGAGAAAGAAATCGGCTAAGCCCGACTGTAATATACTCTGTACCCTGCAGTAGCAGCGCTGCGGAAGCGAACTTTTTTTTTGATCATAACTAGCGCCACTACTCTGACCATGTCAAAACTGTCAAGTAGATGGCGCCACTACTGTTACCACTGGAACTGACATTTGGTCATAACTTGAGTACAGTTCATCCCATCTTTATCACTTCCTCGGCAAATCGATAAGTAATCTTGATTACTAAATATCTCTAAAAGGTACGAACCGTCTATCTACAAAACTTTGGGAGATAAGACGTTTTTTCCAAATTGAAGAGGCCGCTGGGGGCGTGGCAAAAATTGAAAATAAACTTGATCTGCCTGCAAGTTCAATCTCTATCTCTTACTATCTCTGAGATCTGAGCGTTCAAAAAGCCGCACAGACAGACAGACGGACATGGCTATATCGACTCGGCTATTGATGCTGATTAAGAATATATATACTTTATAGGGTCCGAAAGGATTCCATCTCCCTGTTATATACTTTGTACCTTTGGCACAGATTATTGCTTCGCGAAAAAGAAGACTTCAGTCATAAATTGCTGCCGAAGATCATGGACGAGGACACGACAATACACAAGACTGCGCTTCGCATGACTCACTCCAATTTCGATTGCTTCTAAATATGTTAAAGACATATATTCAGAAGCAGGACACTGAGATGCGAAACTGAATTGGACCTGCAGAAAGGCTACAAGTCACATTACATTATTTGGCTACAGGTGAATGTCAAATGTCACTGCAATTGCCTTTTCGAGTCCACCAGTCGACCATTTCCAAAATTTTACAGTAGACAATCCCTATTATTTATTCCGTGATGAACAAGAAGTACCTGGCATTTCCATCTACAAGCACGGAATGGGAAAAGATTTCCAAATGTGACTGTTTTAGCGACCTTAAGATTTCAATCATAGGACTTTTTAGCGGGCTCAGGATTTTTATGAATCATGGGCACTTCCAAACTGCATTGGTTCTATCGATTGTGTGGTTGTCTAAAGCCAGATCTATCTATTTCAATAACAAATAATTTTTTCTGATTTTAAATATGCAATTGAAGCTAACCAAGTGCAATTCCTGCTCCTTGCAAATTGCCGAAATCATCTGTTGTGCTTCCGTATGTATTCATAGGAGATGACGCATTTGCTCTCACGGAAAACATGATGAAACCTTTTACACCAAAAAAAAAAAACAAAATATTAAGTCAACAACAATGTAGTTAAATATTTTTACGAAATCGGAGGGTGGTGCAGAAAGCGGTTGGAAAATTGGCTATTCGCTTAAAAGTTTTGTTTGAACCAACAAGTAGGACTCCAAAAGATTTGGAACAAGACCATTTTTTTAAGGCAGGGCAACACAGAAACGCATTCGATGGCGGACAAACTAAGATAATCACTTGGGTGATTCCACAAATACACCGCGAAGTGGACGCTCTCAAGAATGAAACTGCAAATTTCCTCGCTAAACACAGCTTCTGCCATTTTCAAACTGTTTAAGACCTCGTAAAAGTGTGACCTTTTGTACATACGATAGAAATCCTGAACTAAAAACATATTTAGCTGTGCCGTTCACACGCTTTTAATTATTGCAGGGATTAATGTTGTGTCATACGGGCTTTAGAAAATTACTTTCTTTACAAGAATAAACTCCAGTTCTCTGTAAGGCTTCAGTTTATAAATCTTATGCTATTTAGTCTCAGGAAAAATGGAAACAAAATTGATCTCAGCCAATGCTTAGTTGCTATAACTTGACTGTAGGATTTTGTTTAAATACCATAAATAAACAAAGAACATTTGGGATTTTTGCATGAGAGCTTTTACTATAATGGCGGCACCGCCAATCATGTGGTCAATGTTGCAGCGTGTGTTTCGTCTTCGAGGTCCCAGACCCGGGGGGACTAATAAGTAATTACGATATCACGAATCAATTACACTTTCGAAAAGTTGCCATGGAAGTGAAATTGAGAGCATGCCTGTTTATCTAAGGTTGATACTTTCTCGTCTCTGTTGACTCTCGACACTGTTTCGTCTGGATATCCAGACTATAATCTGAATTTTGTTTCATTTTTTACTCAGTGTAGAATTTAAAGAGCATTCTAATTTAAATTTTCTTAAAGCATATCAAAATTTAACACACTCAATTCCACTTTTGCCGCTGACTTTGCATTCAATTAAGTCTCTTGCACTTTGTAGATTCACTTTCGTTTTCGCTGCTCCATCTCTTTTACTACCCGCCCCCTCGCCAAGCTACATAAAACTTTTGTTTTAAATTATATGTATATATATTTTCTGCAACCGAAAAATCGCAAGTAAACGCCTTTACACAAGTTGAATTTAAGTTGAAAACTTTTCTAATTAAAATTAAATAGAAACTTCGCCTTCACTGAAGTTTTGATTATTATTTGGATTTGTTATTCCATATAATACCAAAGGACTTGCCGTCTTTTTTCTTCTAGTCAAAACTGTGCCGGAGGTCAGGCGATGAATATGAAATCAAAAATAAGAAAGAAAAGAAAGAACTGGAACAAAGAAAGTTGACCATAAAACTTCGAACTGAAGAAAAAGTAAGTGGGTGACATGGCTGATGCGACGCGCCTGCGGCCGCTGCAGATGTGAAGGTCAGATCATAAGGATAGTTTGATAAAAAAAAAAGTTGTCTAGTTTGAGAAAACTGCATGGCAAGGAAAAGTTAATGAAAACCTTTAAAAAGCGAGCAAGGGTGTCAAAAGAGCAGGTCATTAGCAAAGCGAGTTTAGTTTACTTTTTGGTGTGAACTGTCTTGTGAAACGAGAGGTAAATAGTTTTAGTTGTGGTGTATGGTAAAATTGAAATAGATACTAAATTGTTTATAAACATTTTCAAGTTGAATAAATACAGTAAATATTGTTTAAAATTTGTTGCTTATAATCGAGGGGAAATGTTTAATTTAATACAAAATAGCACAAAGACGTAAAAAGTGTTCTAGTTTTGGATGTGAGTATAAGCGAAGTCTACTGATGATAGAAGCGTGAAGCTCTTTTGATGACAGAAGCGGGCGATTCTTCCAAAAAGCTGTATAGACAACATGCTTTTTTCCCTCCTAACGACCTGGACCAAAGAGCACACCAGTGGTCACAGTATACTCACTACCAAACTATCCCAAAATCCTAGGCATTACCTTTGAATCCATGTTTACTTTCTCCAAATATTCGGAAGAGGTAATAAAAAAGGTCAGGAGAGGTAACTACGTATTAAAAGCTATTGCAGGAAGCAAATGGGGGAAGAGGAAGGAGAGGGGGAGAAGGCCATAGGTAGATCTATGCTGAATTATGCAGCCCCGATTTGGTCTCCGTCGTCAAGTGACACCCAATAGCGAAACCTCCAGCTAGCACAAAACGCTGAGAGTATGCCACGGGCTGTCACATTATGACCCATCCAGACCATCTCCACCACAACCAACTCCTTACACACCAGTACATCATTTAATGCCACTGCGAGGCCCACCCAAACTATGACTGCATCAAGGGTAGCATGTCCAGAACACCAAAAGTAGTGCGCTTCGGCCTGAGGACGGAACTCCCTAAAGTTCAACAGCTCTTGGGAAAGAAGGCACACACAGACCTGGTTGCCCATACTATACAAGCCTACCAAGATAACGTTGTTCTAGGAGGCAGGCGACCACCCATAGATCCTGCCGAGAAGACACGCCAGAGCGACACTGGCCTAACTTCGCTCGGGAATAAGTAGGCACCTCAAAAGCTACTTAGCCCGCATCAACCCTTAGGCCGTCGACGCGTGCAATAAATGTGGTCTCAGTCCCCATAATACCAGACACCTCTTTGAGTGTCCCCTAAATCCTTCTGATCTCACGCCAATAGATTTGTGGTCCCACCCAGTAGAGGTAGGCTTCCTTCCTCGACTTGGGCATGGAATAGTTTCTCTACATCACACTAACATTTATCCTTTTTACTTTTATAACAATACCGAACTAGTGCTAATGGTTGAGAGGATGGTCACACTGGATGGATGATGCGAGCATAGAAGGAGGCGTTAGCGGATTGTGGAGTAGGAAGAGATGGACGCTAACCGAGACGGACGTGTGTATATAAATGGACAGAGACCGTACTGATAATGTAAATAGTAATTGTGTAAATAATGTGTACATAATAACCAGAAAACCCCGAAGAGTTTCTGGTTTACACTATTATAATTCTAAAAAAGAACTAGATTTCTAAATATCAAGAACTCAAAATATTTGTGTTTTTTTCTTCTGCGCTCTCTCATTTCTATTTTTAAGCTGTCTAATGAATGTTAATTTGCATTTAATTTAATAACACAAAAAACGAGAACGAGCCTTTGCTCTCATAAATGTGTTGACTTGACTTCCGCTCAAGCTTAAGACACTTTGCCAAGTTAATTTCCTTTCCAGCTACGCAGTTGCCTTGCATAAATTTCCATTTGCCAGCTGTGAGGCTGGGAAAGAGGAATTTGCGCCTACAATTTACATAATTTATTAACGAGAGTTTGAGCGTCAACTTCCGTTGAGCTAACTGAAGGCCTCTGCCACCGGTCTCGACCACCGAACAGGACCCCAAACAGGGTGAGGCAGGTCTCATGCATAATTAAACACGTAATTAAGCATTATTATCAACGTCTGATTTCAGTTAGAGCGCCCAGGCCAGTTACCTAATGAGTTTGAGAAAGATTTCTCTGGGCAGAAAGTTGTGCCCTGTTCGCTGTTTATTTTCTTGTCTTATTCGGGGCAATCAGACAAAGCCGCACGCATTTGATTGGTATCCAACAAGTTTGCTAATGAACATTAATTAATTAAGTGACCGTCTCGAGGGGCCGAACGTGTCTCAGGTGAAAGTTTCCGCTTTTTGGACAAATTAACATGGCAATTATGTCCACAATGTCAAGTGTTTTGGTACGTGTAAGTAGAAGGGGTTTATGCATAATTACGCCCACAAATTGAATGCCTCGAAAAATAATTGCAGAAATAAGCTCCACATTATGCTTATGACTCTCAATTAAATTTATGATAATTTCTCCATTATTATGAAAATGATTTTTAGTCGGATATTTTCTCGTAAATGTTTTGTTTGGCCATTATGGCTGTGAGTGGCAACTAATTTGCGTATGATAAAACCCATTTGGCTGGCCATTAATTAGAGGCCACTGCTTAAAACTAATGTTAACAGGGCCAATAAATGCGACACTGTGGAAAATAATCATTATTTAGTTTTTGGCCAATTTATCATTTATGTTTATGGTTTTACCACATGGATATATTTACCAGTTGGAATCTGCTCTTTTGCAGTTTTTTTAAGCAATTATTTTTGCAGAATTTCACAGCTTCTAGTTTGCGCCTGTGGAGCGCATCAAAGTTAATTTGATATTGTCGGCATTGCGGGGCACCTTCATTTGCATTCTTTTTCATCCTTGTCTGACAGTGGGCTCATAATTTTAACAATTAGCTGGAGTGAAGCTGTGAAAATGTTAGTTTCCAGCAATTTGTGTGGAAATAAATTTACAAATTGGGACTATTTTAGATGTTTTGCAATGGACGCCTAAACTTAACGAGCGATTCTTAGGTTTCCTATTTATACAGTGTGTTTTTTGCTAAGAGTGGAGTTTCTATTGAATATCGTTCGAACTCGGATTTGACTAGATAAACACAAAAATCCAGACAAGGTCAATGCATAGAAATTCCACTAAAACCAAGAAATAAAATTTATTTTTGATGCATAAATATTCAATACTAAATCTCATACTTCGATCTTTTAAGGAAGGGGTGGTACTAAAATCATGGCTGCCTTTAGAACAGCGATGTCTATGCCTGGCCCATAACCAGATTTTCAGTCGCTGACCAGCGATCGATGAAGTAGGTCAGAGTTTTATTTAACATCGCTTTATTTTCTGGTCTGTCAGTCTGGAACTACTTCTTTATGCTATTGGCTTCTTTTAGCCATGCATTTCAGTACTAAACTCAGGCCTGAGATTCATGGGTTGTACTGAAATTAGTCATGAAACGGATCAATTCCTACTTCTCAGGTCTGAATTCAGTACTAAACATGTAGATTCATCAATGGGTACACTCTAAAAACTACTCACCCTAAAAAGTGCCATTTTCGCCCTAATTTTTAGACTCGCCTTATTTAAGTCACCGAAGCAGCACTTTTTGTTTTTCATTTTTATATTCTTTTAGTTTTCTACTTTCTTAAAATTAGGGTTTATTTTCTCAGTTTTAGGGCAAAATACCCTACATTTGTAACAAATATTTTCTAAAATCAAAGGCTAAATTACCCTAAAAATAAGAAAAGGCAATAAAGCAAAGTAACCCTAAAATTTAGAAAAAAAAATATATTTTTCTAAATTTTAGAAGGTTTTTTCTAAAAAATTCATTTTTACGGCAACTTTTCTAAAATGCAGAAAATTTTTTCTAAATTTTTAATCGATTTCGATTTTAGGGCGATTTTCTTAAATATAGAAAAATAATTTTCTGAGTGTACCTGCCATTGTTGCTCGTCTTCTTTGAATTGTCAGAATTTTTAATACTAGGAAGTTTTTATCTTAGGCGTCAGACAAGAGTAGAAGTAGATCTAAGATCAGAAAAGATCTAGGATCAGAAAAAGATTGATTTACTCTGACTTTTTTTTAAGTCCTAAGATTACATTTATCTCGGGGTAATCTTAAAAAAGATGAAATTAAGCAAAAAAAAATTCGAGCACAATTTAATCCCAAGCCAGGGTCATTTTACGCAGGTTCGAGATTAATTTGAGCTCGATATGTAATATTGATATGATCTCAGGAATATCACTTCCTTTATTAAAAGATTGAATTGTGTAAGTCGATATTGAAATTTCAAATTCATGCCGGGCGTACTCTCAAATTAAATAGATAGAAATTGATTTATGTGCAAAAATTATTTGATTTCTACTCTTTTGTAAAAGGTATCTGCATTAGGGCGGGTCAATTTTTTTATGCGATAAGCGTATAGCAGATTCGGAATCTGCGATGAATTCTAAGAAAATTTCACTAAAAAACCACATGTCTAAAATGAATTCCTAGCCCCCGCTGCGAAGCATGAAAATTTAAGGTTGCAGTATATTTTAGTATATTGAGGTTTGTACGGTTTTTTTAAAAAAAAAAAGAATACATTTTGTAAAGATATTATATTTTATTCTGATTCATTTTTTTATAATATAATTTACAAATATTTTTGTTTTTAAATTAAATAACAAATTTTTTTTTAATTAAATTTTTTTAATAAAAATATCGAAAACACGACATACACTGATGAAGTGGAAACAAAAAGTCTATAACTTTTTGACAATAAAAGATATAGGTTTGCAATTTGAAACATATATTCAATATAATTTGGAAATTTAAGGTATTCAAAAAAAAGTGGGCGTGGCACGAAAGAAGGCGTAAAATACATTAGATGCCGTTTTTCTTTATATCTAAAAATTTACCAAATTAATGAAAAGAATGTTAAGTCACAATACAAAACGCTTATGTAATTGTTTAATTTTCACTAATTTCATACATTTATTCAACCTAATATTAAATATAAATAAAGTCCATTTTTAAAGTCTTGCTTCGACTCGATTTGTGGATATTTTAAACGACTTTCTAAAGTTACTGACATAACGTCATCTACATTGAGCGGCATTACGCGTCGTGCGACATTTGCACACATCGTTCGGTTCCCAGAATGTGGGATGGAATTTCTGGATCTGCCAGTGGTATTTCCTCAGAATTTGAATACTCCAATAAGTGTTCATGTGGAATGTTAAAAGTTAACGGAGGTTCAAATAAGATGTCGTCGTTATCTCAAATAAATTCATATAATCTGTGCAGTCGAAATTAATTATATTCTTTTTATAAGACCGGAGCTTATAATTTTTCGTATCTTGTAATTTTTCGCGATGGTAAATAATTTTCTTAATAGCATTTTCTAGAACAGATTTTCTTTCATCGAAAAGCATTGCTAACAAAATATTTTCTGTGTGGGCAAAAAGTGAATTGTTTTGTATTGCTTTGTTCACAATTTCTTGAAGATTTTTCGGCAAGAACAGTGCTGACCGAATAAAATTAAATAAAAGTTTACTGCCGTATACCACAGAGTTATAAAATTTGACATTAAAATACATGGGTATGTAAACTTTCATAATGAAATTAGTCAAAATTTTTAAATTGTTTGATGGTAAACTACTAGCGACATAAAGGCGTAAAATTCTGCTTGCTTTTGTCAACTAGCGCGAATGAACAATTTTTCCCGGTTTCATGTTGGCGACATCCTCTGAACACGAACCTTCCGATACAGCTTTGGCTATTCTATATAGATAAAATCGTCAGTGGAAAGATTTTTTTCATCTTTACTTTCAATAGTTGGAGGCATATTCCCAAATGAAATGGGTTCAAAATGAGGTATGAAGTTGTATTAAAATTTGGTGCTTACCGGAAGTTGTTCACATGTCTCAAGTAACTTCGCCAAAGTGCCACAAGCAGTGGATGGTCCACTTGTCTTAGAATTTTCTAAGGCATTGTACAAATGGCGTAGTGGAAGTTCGTTGAAATGTAGCAAACAAACAAACCAATGTAATGGTTTACTTAAGGAAACTTCAAACTTTCGAATTATTCCATTTTCAATTCCAGTATTGGTAGGTTCTCCATCACAGCAAATTCCTATTAAGCCTGCTAGACTTAATTTTTTTTCCTCGAAGAATTCGCAAAGCTTTTTTTGCTTAGTATTGGAGTCTTCAGCGTCAACTTTTATGTGACCCAATAACTTGCTTTGCGGTTCCTTAAGAATCATAATATGCGACTCCTTTTGAACCCTCGGGTGGTATTTTCCATCAATTTCTCTTCGGGTCAAAGCATCATTTTTTCTTCCATCGAATGAAAAAGCTTGTAAGGCTAAATCATTTTTCTTCATGCGACGAACATATTCTTTGAATTTTATTTTTTCTCGACCCACTTTGGATTTATCCATAATAATTTCTTCGACATTTTCATCGGTAAACCCAATGTCTTTAAAAAGAGCTTTAGAAAGTCGTGTAAAATATCCACAAATCGAGTCGAAGCATGACTTTAAAAATTGACTTTATTTATATTTAATATTAGGTTGATTATTAGTATTAGTGAAATTAAACAATTACATAAGCGTTTTGTATTGTGACTTAACATTCTTTTCATTAATTTGGTAAATTTTTAGATATAAAGAAAAACGGCATCTAATGTATTTTACGCCTTCTTTCGTGCCACGCCCACTTTTTTTTGAATACCTTAAATTTCCAAATTATATTGAATATATGTTTCAAATTGCAAACCTATATCTTTTATTGTCAAAAAGTTATAGACTTTTGGTTTCCACTTCATCAGTGTATGGCGTGTTTTCGATATTTTTATTAAAAAAATGTAATTAAAAAAAAATTTGTTATTTAATTTAAAAACAAAAATATTTGTAAATTATATTATAAAAAAATGAATCAGAATAAACTATAATATCTTTACAAAATGAATTATTTTTTTTTAAAAAAACCGTACAAACCTCAATATACTAAAATATACCGCAACCTTACATTTTCATGCTTCGCAGCGGGGGCTAGGAATTCATTTTAGACATGGGGTTTTTTCGTGAAATTTTCTTAGAATTCATCGCAGATTCCGAATCTGCTATACGCTTACCACGTTTTTTTCGCTCCATACAAATTGACCCGCCCTAATCTGCATACATGAATAGTTCAACGATAAATTAAGGGGAAGTTGAACATTTTATAGCCTTCGCAGGACCATCAAAACTCAAAATATCTTATTTGGATTTCCGGTAAATTCTTTATCAAATACACTGAACTTTTTGAGCCATGTTTTGCAAAGAACTTCACATGTTGAAATTCGTATGGCGAAAGAACGCCCTAATGTGCATTAGACTCCATTCTTTGTATGGAAAATGTAAGGTCATACGGGCGCCCCTGGATTCGTAAGTTTATGGTGTATATTAAACATGAAAAGAAATAAGTTGAAAAAGTTGAGTTTTAATGGGCGCGACTAGGCTAAAAAAAGGTTTTGATATTACTCATACGCAGTGTTGCCTGTGATCTTTATATATTTTTGTAATTAGCGTTGATTTCAAACCAAATGTTTTCGTACTTAGAAAAGGTCTGATTTAAGCTAAAATAAAATGAAAATAAAATGATATACAGCCTTGTTCTCAATTCTACTTCCACAAAAGTTTTTCGAAAAGTGAATTAATTCGTGTTCTGGCAAAAGAAAAACGAAAGACTTTTGTGGATTCAAGCGCTTTGCCTTTGGGCTAGTGAAATTAAAAGTAAATTGCAAATTTGTCACTAAAAAATATAAACTATCCACAAAATGTGTGGCCGGGTGTGACGTACCAGTTGTAAGTGTGGCTGCTGTTGCGGGAGGTTGTGTGGGTTCGATCCCGCCTCGGACCATCTAATAGAAAAAGTTTTTTCTTTCTTTAGAAAAAAGCTTTTACACACCCGGTCACCTTCACCAGCTACTGGCGCCAGCTGTGAAGTATTCGGATTCGGCATTAAACTGTAGGTCCCTTTCTCTTGAGCGAAAAATTGTAAGCACACACGCCAAGAGATTGAGAGATTGGAGGTGCTGTTTGAGCCAATTTTACATTATACATTTTTACCCACAAAATGAAAAAAAAAATCATAGTTCTTTGGTTTTCTCAAGATGTTTTAGTATCCTTAAATATTACAGATGGCCTTTACTTTATTTTATATAATAAATTTTACGAACACTTTCGATTTCTTAGAGCTAGCAAAAACGAAAAGTAAAAAGTGAAAAATTCGTGTTCTGAATTCCACATTTCGAAAGCTCCGACCAGTTCGATAGGCATTTCTCAATCCACAGTCGTCCATCGTCAAAGGGCCGTCCGTCAATTAAAAAGTGATAATTTCGCACAAAATCGAATTGATTTCGCTTGTGACCAATAATTTGAATGTGGTGGCAACTCGGAAGATACAATTTGACCAAATTGTATTTAAAACTAAATTAATATTTTACTTTGTTAAATTGTTGTTGCTACAAATGTTTGCAATTTTGAGCTGTCAATTATCATAATGAGCGGCATTCATTTGTACCTATTTTTGAAGTAATTAAAATTGAAACGAAAATGCTTATATCCAATAATCCAATACTATTTCACAGCTGTCAATCGATAAGCGGCAGTGGAACCACAAGTTAAAAAAAGTAATTCCGCAGCAATTTCACGTGGAATTATGAACACGATATCGAAAAAGTTTCGGAATTGTTGAGGAAGTACTTTTCAAAAGTAAGTGGAATTTAGAACAAGGCTGATATCCACACAATTCCCGTTGCTTATTTTGTAAACAAGGTTGGACGAATAAACCAACTCTTATGACATTGATTTGAAACATGTTTCATAATGCTCAAGAAACCTTCGAGAATTGAGCACACATTTTAAAAAATCGATTCAAGAAAGACCAAGAGATAAACCAGAAATATTTTCAGAACTTCGCTGAGGACTAACATGGGGCGCTGATCAAAGCGGTCGAACAACAATATAAATGACCAATTAAAAGCATTTAGCTGGCACCTACCCCACCTGTGTGGGAGAACCCTTTACGGTATCCATGGAGAATCTTTGATATGGCTGGTATGCCAGACCGCCCAGTCATCTCCGCAGTCTACACAGACCATTATAGTGGTAGCTCTGACTATGATTACGACAATGCTTGTGTTGCAGCAGCCTAAAAAAGGACTCCTTCTTCTTCCTGCAGCGCTAAACAAAATACGCTGCTGATTGAAACCATGGCGATGCCTCTGCCTATGAATTGCATTCCAAATAGTGCCTTTTATTTTCTATTGTAAAAACTGTTATAATTTTCAAACAATTAAGAAACAAATTAGGTATAGGTAGTTCAAAAGGAGATCTTTATTTCTAATTCGGAATCGGAACTCTGAAGCCAATATCCCCATTTTTAATTCTTCTTCCCCTTGTGCTTCTTGCTCCTTAGCCGTAGCATAGGCGGGGGCAATATCAACGTATCGCGTAAAGATAATTCAACCCACTTTATAAAAGTTTTTTTACGCAAGTGCTTTCGCACTTACTTTTAGTGTTAACCTTCGGGTCCCCATGTTAAATAAACGCAGCATATTTGACTTGTCATAACCGGGACTTGAAGGGCCAACCAATAATGCATGGAAATCAGTTTTCCGTTTTTGTTCAAAATTGGGAATAATTTTCACAAAATCAAAATTGAAATATTTAGACAAATTTTAAAAATGGACAACCCGGCGATAGTAGTACAGTTTTCATTGTTGAAATTTTGCTGTAGCTTACGAGGCGTATGTGTAATTTGTAGTTCAAACTTTGTGGCCTTGTTTTGGTTTTGATTTTCATCTGCTTTGTTAGGTACATTTCATTTACACATTGCATTTGATTGTTAAATCTACATAAATTATTTCTAACATACCGTAATTTCAATAAAAAGAATTGAACACTGAGAAAAAGGCATTACGAAGAAAAAAAATGAAAGTTTATGCACAAAACAAATTAGCCATTATTAGATGATAAGAAATAGCTAAAAAAAAAAAAACCATTTTGCACATATGTATATCAATTTTATGTATGTGGGGTTTGGTGACCTGTTTTTGATTTTAGTCAATGCTACAACTGGCTAGCTCAAGGTCTTTTTTGGTTGATTATAAGCCTTTTTGTAACCAACACAAACCAACAGATATTAATTAACAACATTTTGGAATAGCATTTTTGAATTCAATTTTACTGAAGTATTTGATTACATATGTCAGCGACTTGGCGCATTTCATTTCAGTTTGGCGCGAAAAAGAGCATTTGAAAAAATTCAAGATTCCAATAGTTTTCTTTTGTTCAATAGTTTGATTTTAATAGCCCTCTCTTAATTATGCCACTTCATTTATATGCCACCCATCATCTTGCTAATTAATTCTCAGAGACCATTCATAAAAGCACTTAACACCCGCTCAGACGGAGTAAAACCCATCCGCACCATAAAGGTCGCTTAATAAAATAGCCGGCTAACTGGGACAGCTCACTTCTGCCAGCAATATCCAGGCTATCTACTGGAAAATTCTTTGCCATATTCGCACACACACACACACACATACAACCTCCCACTCCTCTCAGAATTTAGCAGTCTGGTTGCCTGCCACTCTCATCCATATCACTGACATGTGTTGCGCTCTTTCTAATTTAATTAAAAACAACTTAAAGCAGTCCCTAGTTGTCTCGGCATGCAACATGCAGCCTCCGTCTGCTCAGCCCCGCCCCCTTGGCCAATTTGTTACGCTTTTAATTTGTTAATTCATTTGCTAGGCTGCAGTAGGAGGCGGAGGAGGAGATGGGTCTGGGAATTTTATTTGCTGGAAACATTTTTACGCTCAGCGTTTTGTGGCTGTGGGCTGCAACAAGTGCAACAAGCCGACGTCGACCTGCCACACATGGATGGGCACACACTCGCACGGGCATAGAACACATATTTGCCCACGCTTATCCACTGTTTGATTTCGTTTGTTTTAACTGCTTTCACTTTTCTATTTACTCGTTTTTCCCCTGGCGTCTGAAATGAAAAATGGCAAAACGTTGTTTATTTGCTAAGCTAACAGCAGGCAGCACACCTGTGAGTGTATGTGTGTGCCTTTACAATTTTACGATTTACCTTTAGGCTGTAACTTAATAAAGTTGCAACAAATTCGTATGCCAACTTCATACATTTTTTATAACATTTGTGTTTTTTTGTTCGTCTTGATGTATTAAACTCGCGAAAGGGCGTGTCAGGACCATATAATCGGCTGGTGTAATAAGATAAAACCAGGTTGGGCTATCGCTGTGTGTGTGTTTGGCTCATAAATTGCTTCAAAGAACCTCAGCACAATTTGTTAGCTTTGACTGCATTTCCTTTGCGTTTACCTTATTGATTTCCTACAGAAAACGGTTTGATTAGCTATGGTATGAAGTTAACTTTATTTTAAAGAATCTTAACTGAGCTGTATTTACACTTATCTGATATCTCATAAGAAAAGTTCAAAAAATGTTTTGAATATATGAGATGTTACCAATCGAAGTTTCTTATGAGTTTTTTGACAGCCTCAAACTCACAATGAACTGAGGTATTTTTTAACCATATCATATGAGATATCAGACAAGTGTATATACTGCTCAACTACTTTAAATTTGAATCTTAACTCATACGGACATGCGAAGAGAATGCACATAGTTCCCAAAGGTTTTACGATGTACACCATAGTGGAAATATACACAAGAATGGCCATATCCAAGATCCATTTTTTCATCCTTTTTTTTCCAAGATCAAAGAAAAAGGTAATTTTTTTCTGCTCTTGATAAAAACCATTTAATTGCGTTCAAGTAGATTGGTTTAGATCACTTTTTGAATAGGAAATCTCGTAAATGGTTTGCATTGTTTGGGCCAACTTTTCGACCGGAACGGCGACTATTTCTTGTTTTCAGGTCTTCCAGGGACCTTGACTTGTTGATGTAAACCTTTGATTTCAACAGCCCCACAAAAATAAGTCGGGAGGCGTCAAATCTGGTGAACGCAGCGGCCAGTCAAAATCACAATTTTTTGACATCAAACAATGCCCTTAAAAAATAGATTGTAGCGCGGCTTGTGTGTGTGGTGTAGCGCCATCATGTTGAAACCAGTAGTGCACCATACGCTTTCGACGCACAATTGGCATCAACAAATGGGTTATCATATCGCGATAACGCTCCTGATTGACGGTAATCGTTTGGCCACCTTCATCCTCGAAAAAGTACGTCCCAATAACCATTTCAGCACAAACGCCGCACCAAACAGCAACTTTTTTATAGCGAAGAAATTACCTCTTGAATCTCTTGAAAGTTTTCAGTAGCCTAAATACTTAAATTTTGTTTGTTTACCGTTCCGTTCAACGTGAAATGAGCTTCATCGGTCATGATGTTGAGTTTTCACAATTGACTTGTTTTGTTAAATGTAAATTTCAACAATCTGAGAGCGTTCGCGTGGCGTGTACTGTCTAATGGTAAAAATCTATTTGGACTGACGCTTCAAACGCGCTATGTAATTAGTCGCTCTGGCATCGCTGTCAAAATTTATAGTGTTGCCTGATGGGTCCTTCTAATATGGCCATAAAACTAGCCGGTTAGTATTGTTTCTTTATGAATACTTTTTCATCTAAATTCATCAAACTGTGACAATAGTGTCATAAATAATTTCCATAGGCAAGATCGACTACAACGGACACTACCAATGGCTTTTCATCGGATGTCTTTCAGGAATCTCTTGAGCGTTCAACTCTATGCTTTCAACTCTATTATGCCAGAAGGTTATTGAGAAGCAGTGGTTAAATTGCTTATATATAATAGCAAAAGTAGTAAAATTCTGAATAGCTCAGCACTAAGTTTTTTTCAAATTTAAAAAAGCTGCTGTTGTTGAGACTTCTGATTTGAAAATCTCAGTAGTCAATGTCGAAATCCAACAAACGAAATTCATAACGCAAGAAATCAGATCAGAAGTCGTTGCTTTGAAAGTTTTTCATTTGATTGACTGCGACTTTTCGAATTATTGTAAGTCGAGGCAACTTGACTACTTGGACTGTTGACACTCAATGCTTTCAAAGTTTTTCATTTGATTGACTGCGACTTATCCGAATATTGTAAGGGCCAAATTTCATATCTTCTAGGTAGCTGCTTTGTCTAAAAAAATTACAAATTACTCTGTTAGGTGAAAATACGGAATTATCTAGCTGATTTATTAACAAAGATATTTATTAAGACATCGTTGCCGAAGAATGATTAAATCTCGAAAAGGCCAAAAAGAGTCAAAAATAATTAAAATCAAACCAAATTATCCCAGATACAATGCATGAACACAATTCTTAGTTAAAGGTTGTCCATGGTCAAAGAACCGCTAAATACTTCAGAAATTAGTTTTTCCCAGACAAAAAATTTATCTTCATAGCTGTTTGACTGTGATATTACTAATCCGCTATAATATACCACGGATGATCAATGATGCGTGTTCAAAGTTGAACATGAGGTTACAACCACGGATCTCAAGTAGCGTTTAGGAACATATTATTGCTTTTAAGAAAAACCTATAAACATGAATAGCAGATTAAAAATCTACCTTAGAGAGAGACCTTTACTAAACAATTATTAAATAGCGCAAAGGCCGAGGAAAATCAGAAATAGTACAAATCCAACCAAATCACCCCAAAGGCAATGCAAAATACTTCTAATTTAGAAGTAATTTAAATAATTGACATGGATTTTACCTTAAAAAAGTCCTTAAGATATTGGAAAACTAAATGTCTCTGTTAATTACATTCTAAAATTAAGTGTTTCGCATTGTTAACTTTTTACATTTAATCATATAACTTTTTAGAGGGCTCTAGGTCAATAAATAATGATTTTGTTCATAACATTTCTAAATCACGACACTCACAACACCACAGAGAAGGTTGGTTGACCGTAAAGCTATTTCATGAATTTCCACAATTCAATCATCAGCGATCTTTGCCTATCTTCAATAAGCTGGCAGAGGCTACCTCATGACAGAATTGGCAGGCTTGTAACAAAATCTGACAAAAACAGGAATCTCCAAGTCACAGAAGCATTGTGTGTGTGCATGTCTTATATTGATTTTAATTTTACTGTAGTCTTTGAGATTTTGAAGGTAGCCTCCAAAAGTGTAAGTCTATCGATAAGTATTTAGACGATGGTCACACTGGATGGAGGACAGCGCAGTAGCAGAAGGCGTTAGTAGATTAGTGACAGACAGACAGACAGACGAGCATTTGGAAGATCATTAGGTGATTACTCACCGTACCGAGTCTTTTTCGAGCCCATTTGATGACTATGGGACTCGAAACTCGAAAAGGACTCATGCATTTGTTCAAAATGTGATTCATCAAAAACGACTCGAAAAAGACTTGCAAATGATTCGAAAATTATCCGAAACTGATCAGAAAAACGGGTTAAAAACTACGCTTCGTGAAGAGTCGCGGCTAGGCTACCATTTTTTCCCGACAAAAGTTTCATTTATGATCAAAAAACGAGCGCATTTATGACTATTTTAATCAGACGGAGGACTCGAAAAAGACTCGAATGTGATCAGAATTTTCATAAAATGCTTGCTGGAAGGTGGACGCTGACCGAGACGGAAGTGTGTATATAAATGGACAGATACTGTATTGATAATGTAAAGAGTAATTGTGTAAATAAAGACCGGAAAACCGCGAAGAGGCAGTGGTTTACATAACATTAAAATGTTAGCATTGAAATGAAATTAACAACTCTGATCATAATATCGATTCATTTCAAATAAGTTCTTAGGTTTGCTTATTCTTGCATTCTACTAACTAATTTGTAAAACCAACCTTTTTAAATTTTTAATCTGATTGCAATTCGATTAGTAAAATATAAGACTTTTGATTCACAACATTTTATTTGACTTGTATATATAATTAGCTCAAAATTAGGCAAATGTTTTCACAAAATCTGTAAAATTTTATATCGATTTGTTTTTGAATTTCTCTTGAGTATAAAGAGTTACAGTAAATATTTGTTAAGCTTTTTACAATAATAACATATCGATATTTTCTGGACTCATATCAAATATCGGTTTTTAAAATATAATTAAACTATTTTCGATTTCCCAGGAAATTACACTTCTACGAATGCTTCTTCATGGTTATAAGCCGACCATTTATAGAGTCTTGAAATGATTTTCCTAACTTTTTAAAGAGCATTCACTTGTCCCTTTTTTGGTTTTCTTCATTCCTCCCTATTTTTTGTGCCTGTATTAAATTAAATTTAGTTGCTTGCATATGCCAAGACGATAGACGTCATGTGGTATGCAACATAATTTTTTATTTACTCACAGCAGGACTTTAATAAGTAAAAAGAAAATCAACAAGAGCTGAAATTTAAGCAGGTTACAATGAGGAACTCTCAGAGATGCATTTTCAACTGGAAATGCCACAAATACCAAGCTCAACAAATCAGAATGGAATATACAGAGAGAGGGAGGAGGAGAGGTATGGCATTGGCATGGGCAGCCATGTGCACAAAATCCATGAACAATTGACTCACTGCAGACAATTTCTCAGATGGTCAAGCGGACAAAGTTTTATGTTTTATGCAGGGACGTCAACTTGTTCTCTTTATTTTTCCGACTATTGTTGTGGGTTCTGCTGCTGGTTAAAGCGGGATTTTAGTTGGCCGACAACAAACATTTTATAGATTTTCTAAAGGATTTTTAAATGTAAAATCAGACGAAGAGTGTAGAAAAGTGAAAAGAAGAATTTAATCAAGTTGGGCTAGTTTTCTTTTTTTACCCGGGTAATTCTAAAGTGCTCAGATTGACTGACTTATTAAATAGTTTATTCAATTATGACAATTATTTTTTCGTATACTACTTTTATGATTAATGCCCTTCAAAGTATACTAACTTTATTTCCTTAAATAATAATCTGCTTCAACGTGGACATTGATAGTCAGCTATGATAATTCACACTGTAAATTCACCCAGGCCCTAATAAAGGTACACAAAAAAAAAATTGATTCTTGGCCCACCGTGCATTGCAGCGTGTAAATTATGCTTATTAAAAATATACATAACAATATTTACCACATAAACACACTCACACAGACGGCCTTGTACATTAAGCCGCATTTACGCCACACTTTTAATTAGTCAACGCCAAAAGGGGGAATGACCAAATGCGTTGACACAGCCGATTATGTAAATAAAGTCGAGAAGGAGCATCGAGGTATCGTGGAAGCAAGGGAATGACTTAACACATACTACAGCGTCATTCGGAATGTTATTTAATTGTTCATTGATGTTTATCGTGGCGTGTAAATTTGCCAACTCATTGGACAACCTTCTCTCCATCCTGTTCCCTGCATGAAATTTCAACTGTCAAGCGGGTTTTATTGCATTGATATGTGTAAGGCCGTGTGTGTGAGTGCAATTCATTGGTTTAAGTGCATTTATTTAATTGCACAACATTTGCGCTGCATTTAATACGCATTAATGAGACATGACATTTTAATTGGATTAATTGAGTTTATTAAGTGCCGCTCTAGAAATGATTGAGAGGCTTGGTCAGGCAGCTATAAAAAGGGCAAAGGAAGGGAATGAAAGACTTCAAAAGAATTTGTAATGATGAATTAGGAATGCTATTTGAATGAAAGGCAAAATGGCACAAAATGAAAGTGGAATGCATACTAGAGTTCAATAAAAAACTGCCAAAGAGTCTTTTTTTATATTGCTCGGAAGCACCATTTAAGTGTTACGAAAGCGGTAAAGTGCTACTTAATCTTGATAGCTATGCTATTGTAATTTAGGTGATAGTTTGGAAATAAATATTCTGTAACTGACCACCAGATTGTGGTAAAGTTCGAGGTGCTTGATTTTATTATGTGGTGTCCTAGTCCATTTAATAAAGTGCTGTAAGCAGAGGGATAAATGTTGAAACTTTTGGCGGAAAAATTAAATTTAAATCCTAGAATTCTGTATTTATTTATTCTGCTTAGGCCCTTAGGTTATAAAAAGATGTGTGAAACAGGCCAAAAGCTAATGTTTTTTTTTTGGAAAAAACGCTTGAATATTCATCATAAAAATGTTTGCATTCGGGAAGAATTCAAAATCAAAGTGTGACACATTTCATTTTTAAAAGGATCATCCATTTTCGGAATGGCAAAACCGCCCCATGACCATGAATTATACATAAATGCTCATCAGCATCATGAATGAATATACAGTAATCTTTCTATACAAGCAAATAGTCAGAACCAATTTTTTTAAAAGAGTTTCTTATAAAGAAAAAGTTGCTTATATAGAAAAATGGAGTGTAAATTATAAGATAAATCAGTTTTGTGAATTATAGATACATAAGCTGTCTTTTAAGAACTGATTTTTTTCTGATTCGTGGCAAAAACAAGATCTCATTGCTTGTAAGGTTATTTTCCCCTGCCTATTCTACCGCGTCGGTGCAGAAATCTATCACATTATCGATGCTGATTTTGGTCTCTACTTCCATATGACCCACTTTGTTCGCGATGCTCTCGTCATTTGCTATTTCATCCTCTAATTCAAAAAGAATGCTTCCCTCGTAGCTACCAGTCGCCCATTCCATTATCTCGTTCCCTACCCTTCTTCTCCATTTTTACGGAAGAATGAAAATTAAAGCCCTGGTTGCTTGTACAGAAATTTAGGAATTAAAAAAATTGCTAATGCAGAGGTTGCTACAATAGAATGTTGCTTATGTAAAGGTTGTAAAGAATGCTTACTGTATCCCCAAACAGTCATATTGGTTACGGAGGATATGGATTGTTAGAAATATTTTCTTTTTCTTAACGCTTCACATTTCGTGGACCACAGAATAACTTTTGTTAGCCAATACTTTGACATTTACCTCACAGAATTCCATTCATGTACACCCAACAAAAATTTGTTTCATTATTAAAAGTTGGATGCGCGTTGTCTCAAACTGAAACTAAAGCCAGTATCAGTTTTTTTTGGTATCAATATAATACAATAAATTGTCAAATTGATATTTTGTGTATTAAATTGATGTTGAGCTTTCTAATTTGATACGAAAAAGTATTAATTTGAATTTAAACATTTTCAATGTCAACAAATATTATGCTGCCTTCACACTGTTTGATACATAAGACATGAGAGAAAAAAAATGGTGGAAAACTAGCTACTTTGATCGGACACTCCCCCAAGACGATGATTTGAAGGCAACGTTAGTTTTAGGTACTTGATGTCGTTGCTTGCACACACTTACACATAACATTTAATTTCATGTACAAGTGTATTTTTAAGAGAGCACATTTACTATGCCAGAAACAAGGCTGCTGTGACTGTTTACTCAACTCATAACTTACAGTTTAGGCAAATTTAATAAGAATAACAAATGAAATTGATAAAATATAGTATCAAAATGATACTAAAAAAATTAAACAAAAAAGTGTCAACCTGATGCAAGGTAGTACAAATTTGATATCCTCGAAATATCCTTTTAATACCAGGGATGCAAACCGGTTCTAATCCGAACCAAACCAAACCGTAACTGAACCGC
Source organism: Lordiphosa magnipectinata (assembly GCA_037044535.1). NCBI lineage: Eukaryota > Metazoa > Arthropoda > Insecta > Diptera > Drosophilidae > Lordiphosa > Lordiphosa magnipectinata. The sequence continues at coordinate 569,052 of JBAMBO010004117.1, forward strand.
GATTTCAGCTGATAAACCGAACCGGCGTCCTTTTGAAAACGTCAACCCGAACCGAAAACCATAAAGATAAAACTTTTCGGTTCAATTCATTGACGAGTCGCTTTTAGCGCTTACCTACGGACAATGATACTATCCGAATTTGGGTTAAATTAAGTTTTTCTAATGGACCTTCTACAAGGGAGACTACTTACAGACCGAATTAATCCTTAGCGATGCCGGATCAATGTAGCTCTTAAGGATGACTTGTCCACCGTTCTAAGACATGTGATTCCGTACATCTCCAGCTCCCTTTGTTCACCGACCGCATAATATACCTGTCATCAGACTACATTTCTTCCTTGAAAATTTAGCAATTAACTTGTGTGTGTATCCCATTTCCTCTATAAGACGATATTCTCCATATTCTGTACGATATTTAGCGTTTGTAAGCAGCACTTACATAAGGATTTTCAAGATGATCAAATGTTTTCTAGGAATTCAATTTTCAAAGTGTTAAAAATCATAATATTCCGAACTTGAAAACGGTAACGGGCCTTCATAAAGTATATAATAAATTCAGGGTGAACCACTCAACCGAACCGAAACATCGTTTTAGTTAGCTACAAAAACCATGTAATGAACCGAACCGGCGTTTCAAAAACTGTGTAAACCACTGAACCAAACCAGTCCTTATTTTCGAGCGGTTTGCATCCTTGTTTAATACTTTCGAAAATATCATTTTGATACTTGGAATATTAAAGAGAATTTGATACTCAAGAGTTTTATATTGATGACTAAATGGTATCACTTTGATCATTATTTTGTTCTTTTGGGTGTAGGTCACAAGTTTATTTTGGTTCTCCAAAACTACCCTTGATTTAGTATAGTGAATACATTGACTACGCTGCCTGAAGAAAGCACGCGAAAAACGCAAAAGACCGCAAAGAACACAACCCATCTAACTGAACTACATTGTTCAGAAAAAGCGTTGAGAATATTCTCAGAATTTATTCTCAGAGTGCGTGCTCTGAGAATGAGCATGGTCCTGCCAATTCATTTTTTTTTAACAGCCGATAAATTTTGTTAGCGGTTTAGAGAAGTATGAAACTTCTTTGCAAATTCTCAGAGGTACCTAAGAGAATTGAGAAGACTAAAAACAATACAAAAATCATTTGAAGAATTTTGCAGAGTATAACCAAGTCAAAGCGGTAGAGTAGCAACCCAAATTAAAAGGCATTTGAATGCTAGCCTATAATGGACCACCGAACCTCAACCTAAGTAGCCTTCACAGCCCATTATAGTAGTTGCTCTTCAGGCTGCCACAGCCACTGACGGCTGACCATGGTATTTTAGTACGTCAGCAAGCTGAAATAAACAAACATGCTGCCAACTGAATTCTGGAGATCAAACCACTGCTTGTTGTCCACACTTGCATGCACGGAGCGTGGTTATTTGTCAAGATCAGTTCATCTTTCATTCGCATGTGTGCGCGCGCGCCCTTGCTCCCAGCGCTCCGTCACTCCTGTTGTAGCAAATTCCTCTTTACACCAGCCACCTTTAAATTCTCCTCTTATACGTTCGTTGAGTATGCTTCACCTCCAGTCTGTGGATGATTACGATTGAATAAATGATAAATACGCTTGCGAATGACTTCCTCTGTTTTCCAGAAACTTTACATTTTATACAGTTGGCTTAGGCTTCATGCAACACAAAACATAACCTTGCTTTGCGCGAATCTTCTTACTTATTGCTTACAGATGTGTCCTTTTAGGGTTGTAAAGCCTCGTTCATTTTTGTAAGCCCCACGCAATTAAGTCCCACACGCATTCCTTGCAGGTACCTGGACGCAAGTGCATTGTTTAAACTATCTTGGAACAACTTAAAGTTTTCACAAAATCAATTCTTTACCCTAAACGATATATGTAAATGAAAAAAGGTTTTCAGTTTAAATATAAAACAATTTATAAAATAACAATATTAAGAAAGATTTTGTGTATTAAGATACCATTAAAATTGCAGAGCAAATAAACAGCTAAAAGTGGTATTAATATATTACCATGTTCGCTCTTGTCCTGGCCATAACTCAAATAAAAACAACAACAGACCATGCCCACCCGCACTTCAGTTAATAAAATATAAATAAGCATAAATCACGCACACGAGCAAAACATGAACATGATTAACAAGGTCATTTAACGGCACTTGTTCTGCCTACCACCCATTCCCACTCCGACAAAAAGTAGGCGTGTTCGAGCTAACGTACGTTATTAGCCCCTGACCAAAAAAAAGGCTTATCCACAAGGCAATGTCCTCTACTATACTTTCCTATATATACATATATACATTCGATTATTGTGTTAAATGCTGCAACGCCCCGGGTTTGGGATAACGAAAAGGAAAAGATAGACTGTGTGCGTATGTGTGTGTGTCTGTGTTAGATATATATTACTCTGGGGAGACATTTGATAATAACTTGCGGCCAATGTTGTTTGACTATAATCAGCATAAGTTAGCCCAGTTTGGTTGGCTACGCCTCTGTCCATGGGCCAAAACCATTTTACCATCTATCTACGAGTGCAGACAGGCAACATATTTTTGGGCTGACACAGCGGACATTAATCATTTGTATTGGTTTCCCCACTTTTTGTTGTTTTTGCCTTTATTTTGGGTAAACAAGTCAATTTCTGAATGGTAATAGTTGAGGTACAGGGAAATAAAATTAAAAGAATGAGGAAAATCTTAACTAAAGTAGACAAGAGATTAGAAAAACTCTTTGTTTTTTCTTCTTATGAAATACTGACAAGTTGGCAGAGGTTCAGCCGCTGCAAAGGGAATTGTGGGTGAGCAAGGAAAAGTTGTCGATGCGCTGGGCAAAAAACGAGTGCGCTCTCTCTGCTATAAAGTATGGGGTATACAAATAGATAGGGTAGGGATTTTTTGTTTAAGTTAAAGGATGTTAAAACCGAATCGATTAAGGTTTACTTTATTTTTTAACTATTACGTAGCTGATATCCATTACCCTAATGAAACCTTAATCAATATATAGCCATCGGATTTTTGTTTCAGTTTTAATCTCTGTAATTTATACTTTATTCACATTACTGGCCTTTGGTAGTTAGACGTCCCGTCCAGTCCCGAACTTATCCAATCCACCACGATTCCTTATCAACACTTTAACGGGTTACCTGCCTCGAATGCGATTTAAATTTGAAACTCTATTCCATCCAACGATCAATAACGAACTTACATTTTTAAGTCTAATTCCCATCCCGACTTCAAATTCTTAACTTTTCGTTTCGGATCCCCCGAGGTTTCCATCACACTCCGAAACTTTTCAACGCATCCGGCCTTTGTGTCAATTTGTCAAAATTGTCCGATTCAAAACGCTATTGCGGCTTTGCTAATTAACGAATGTGAATACTATTTTGGCACAATGAGGTGTGTTTCTATTCCTATTTGTTTTGTTATAGCAAAAGTTACAAAAGCATCCCTCGCGTGTCAATTTGAAACATTTGAGAAAAACACCCAGTTTGTATTTGGTTATCTGAAATCAGAAGCTCTCCGCGAATTGGATTTGCATCGCGTAAAAAGAATAATTGGTGTTATCAAATGTGGATGCTGTGGATGTCTACATAAGTCGTAACCGTAACTGTGCACCGGAAGTGAAGCAAGCAGAACGCGTTGAATTGCGGTTCACCGAGGAGTAGAACGGGAAAATGTAACAATCGACAAATTTTTTACATCTCACTCCCTGGCAGTGCAAATGAAGCAGCGACATATGACCATTCTGCTGCTGGATTTGAAGAACCAACTGCTCTACCATTCACTATTTGTTTCCAACCACAGTCTGGACCTAACATTGGTTTCCTACGTCACGAATATACAATATACATACAATACAATAATGTCACAAATAAACAATTAGAGGAAACAAAAATACAAATAATACATTTTTATAATGCAGCGTCGACATAATGGATGTGATGGTAGGCACTTATCTGCGCAAGCGCAAAGTCAACCGATGGCCCGTTACTGTGTTTCACTTACTATTTCAGTCAGTTATCAACAAAACAGAGCTGAATATATTCAACTCACAACGCAATCGCATCGAGCGGCGTTATGTGATCCAACGTGTATGTTCATATTTATTCATCGAACAGAACTCAGTGCTGAATATATTCAGCTCATATCGGCAGTCGCATCGACCGGTTCAGCTAGAGTTTTTTGATGGGACGTTTTTGTGTTCGATCGAACAAAACTCAGCGTTGACCGGCCACCGCGTTGAGCGAGAGGTTTCACTGTTTCCATCTCTCTCTCTTGTTCATAGCTGTCAGCAGCGCCGTCACTGCCTATGCGTCTTTGCAAGAGTTTATTCTTACGAGGTGATTTTCGCTCACTCTAATCAATCGTCGTTGAGCCAAACGAACAATCAGCCGAACTGATTGGAATGAAGTCGAACATGATTATAATCAGAGTGCCAACAATTGGTTCAAATAAAACTCTGCTGCGAACATGTTGAGTATGCAAGTTTGATGAATAGAGCGCGAAGCCTGTTTATTCAGGTGTTGAATAATGTGTGAGCGTTTTGCAATCGAACGAAGCCGTTCTCTGCTGGGCATCGCTTCACTTAATCCGAAAAATCCGAGGCGCTTAAAATATTTTCTTGTTCAAATTAATTTCATTTATCATTGTAAGAGCGAAGCTCTTTTACGGACGTTGGACTGGGTGACTAAAACTAGAAGGAAGAGGGGGGTGAAGTGGGTGGGAAGTGGGAAGAGTGGCTGCAATGAAGTCAATCTGTGAATTCAGTGCTATAAATTGTTTGTTTGACAGTGACTTGACAGTGACTTGACAGTGACTTGACAGTGACTTGACCGTGACTTGACAGTGACTTGACATTGACTTGATAGTGACTTGACAGGAACAGTGGAAGAGGGTAGGTGAAAGAGATGGGGGGAGAGGGGGTGGAGAAAAAGAGGCAAAGGAAATTTAAATTAAGTATTGTAGAGTGGCTGCCTTGTTTGCTTAAATCTGCTTGAGACCTTAAAGAAATTAATTTTCCTTTAAAAAAATTCAGTTAGACGATGAACCACAATCCTTACCATTCTACAACAAAAGATGGTCCAACAACTAATGTCGGTTTTAACCATATATTTCTTTTCACAGTCAAAAATATATTTCTTATATTTCAGAAATCTTATTCCAAAATTTGTTGAAAATTTGTTAAATTTTTTGCTATTTCAAGATTGATCCAAAAAGTTCCTTTTTGCAAGTACTTAAATTTACAATCGGATTTATCATCGTAAAGAGTTTCGCTCGTACCGGGTGTCCCATGACACACACTCGTTTTAATCAAATACAAATAATTTTTTAGTTTTTTGGCTCATATGTCAACTTAACTTATTCACTTTGATATGGCAATTAAATGGCTCGAAATCCGACATATATTATGTGGATCCTGAATTATTGCGTAGTACCGTGCCTAGGGTTTTTAAACATTTTCCGTGCCGCACCGTTTAAATTCTATTCCGTACTTTTACCAACTTCTCCCCTAATTCCGCCAGCATTCTTTGTTAGAAAGGGAGCGATACGCAGTCAGGTCATGCGTTATCAAATGCAATAGATATTAATACGAAGTCGTCATATCTGGACATTTCGATGAGTGTGGCCGAGCGTTTTCGTGAATCACAATCGCTTTTAATATTTCCCCATAATTGTTACGACATTTTTTACTATTTCATAACGGTATGAAAAATTTTGAGATTTTTGGGGGAAAAAACATATACATATATCAGAAATGTACCAGTTCCACAAAAAATTTGTGATTTAAAACCGGTTTTTGTACTTGACAAGAACTTTTGTGAAAGTGGAATTGAGAACATGGCTGTATATTAAAATTTGTTATTTTGTAAATTATTTCCAAACATTTACATTTCTACAGTTAATTTTCCAAATTGCACTTTAATAACCATTTTTATGAATCGCCTCTTCAGCCGACATCTTCATCTTCCTCAGAGCAACTTCACTTCCTTGGCACAAAATTATAGCATACTTTACAGCGTCAAGAGGCAAGCCAAGAAGTTTGTTGGTCTACGGTTTGTCTGCCTGGGCTTGTTTATGCTTTTGCGGGCAATTCTGTGGCCAAACTCATCGTCGTCATCTCCTCCCACTACCCTCCGGTTCTGACTATTTTGCGGTAGCTTTTGCCTGTCAAATTATTGCATTACAAAATTGTCAATTTCCAAGCAAATTTTCCATTGTCACCTCGAAGCATTTTGCTGCTGCTATGAAATTGTTTAGTTGCCGCAAGTTTTTTAATTAGCTTGCTGCACATTTTCTTGACATTTCCACTTTGCCAGCGGAGTTATTGTCATCGTGTTGTGGGCATCGTCAGGCTGTTCTTTCGCTGTCGCTCGTTGCCCTTGCTGAAGTGCTAATTGCATTTTGAAGTTTGTGGTCTTTTTTTTTTGTCTGCCATCATAAATGCAATTAGTGAAAAGTTTTTCCAATGCCTGTGTTTTTGCTTTTTAAAGAAGAAATCTTTTAATTGAATTAAATTTGTTATCAAGTCTTAAGCCTTCATTGTTGTCCCAGACAAAATAAACAATACAGGACGTAGACACATGTAAGCATACTCAAGCACACACATTTACGGGGAATACAAATATTTGTAAAACGTGTACATCATTCTGTTGACAAGGTCGTTTACAATATAAATTCACTAAACTAAATGTTTTTATTGGATTTAACTTGTTTATGCCAACAACAAGGCCAAGAGAAGGTTAACTGTCGGTGTGTCTGTGTGTGTGCTTGCCAAAGCTCTTTGTTTGTGGGAAGCACACACAATACATTATATTTATAGGTTAGTTATAGTTACACTATCAACCTAATTGTTGGTAAAAACAATTAATTGAAACAATAGCAAATTTAATTGTTTTATTTGGATTTAATTTGTTATGTTTTTAAGAGGGAATAATGGACGAGAGAATATGAAAAATATTTAAAAATAAAATTTATTTTTGTGTTTTGCCACAATAATTTCCTATAATTTTAGAAGTCAACCTATTCACTTTTAAATATATATAACACTATCGTTTTGACATTACCTTATTCTTACTATTCGCCCTCACCCTGCTTTACTGAATTCTCAACTAATGCCTCAATGAAGAACCAATCCAACACCTACAAAAAATATCTTCAACTTTTCCCACCAAATCCATTGAGCCATACATTCACCTCTCTATTCAGACTCAATAGAGTTCAACCACAAGTTTATTTGCTCATTCAGCTCAATCACAGATCAAATAGCCGAGAAAAAGTGCAGAATACCTGGCAAACAATTTGAACTATGCTCAACCTTTAAACTGCAAACAAAAGCGAAGGCGTGGTGTCGAGAAGGAGTCAGACAATTGCCCCAAGGAGTCCCAAGTCAAGCAGGCAGTATAAATTGCTCCAAAACGAAGTAGAAGTAGAAAGAACAAGTTGGATTGGCTCGTCTATTGTTTTACTTGCAAACAATTTGGTCGAGCGGAGATTTGGCTCAAAAGAAAAATGCATATGCATAACTTTGGCTAAGCTAAAGCAATTTCTGGATGAGCATTTGATTTCCCCAATGCATTTATTTATTCACACGCTTTGGGCTTAGGCAGCTGTAAAATACTTAACCTCCAGAAGTTGTAGACAAAAACGTGATTAAAACAACTGTCAAAAAGATTGACAGCAAGCAAAGTATGGCAATAGTTCGAATGACAGCTAACATGTGGCCAGGACATGCATAGATTACCAAATAAATAACATAAATTTCATTTATTTGTATATTTTTAGTCGTTGCCTGGCACAGTGATAACGTGACGATGTCGAGCTATTCGAATAACTAACTAAAAATAAGGGGAGACGAATTTGGCAATTTAAGTTACACAACTGAATGTTCCAGCGAGTCAATAAACGTTCGTTAAGAAGCAAATATATGAATTTTCTTTAAATAATCAATACAAGTTTGGAAACTTAATCAAAAACTAGCCATTTGAGTACAAAAAACAGATGCACTACATATTTTCCAAATGGCTTAAGTCTGCATCAGCGGACCTGATATCGACAGATTACAGACAAAAATACCCATTAAAGTAACAATTTTTTCTATCTAGTCGATTTAGATTTGTTCGTAAAAAACTACTCACAGTTGCCTTTTTGTCGCTCGGATAACTGAGCTTTTGAAGATTCTCGAAAGTTCGAAGCAATCACGTGGATTTTAAGTTGGTCATCCAAAAACATTTGGAAACCTGTTAAAAGAAGGAAAACACGCTTGAACTGCTCGAGAAGAACGTAAAGTCCTTAGAATTGCTTCCAATTCCGCATAGTCGGCTGCTAAAATGAAGGCGTTCGACGGAGTAAACGCAATCCTTTCATCTGGGAAATTTCATATGCAAACATCTAAAAATTAAAAAAAACCACCGCCAAATGCCATTTACAAGAAAAAAACTCTCCAATTTGGAAGAGAATATATAATGCGGACTGTTCAATCTGACACTCAACATAACGACTGACGATCAGTCGTCTTTACTGATGAAAAACGTTTTAAATTAGACTGCCCTATTCGATACCAAGACTATTTTCATGATTTGCGAAAGAACGAAGTTTATTTAAGTCATATTATGGGGAGCGATAACGTTTTATGGAACGATTGACTTAATTTTCACTTCAGTACTGGAATCTGTTTCCCAAAATTAAGTGAGCTATTCGGACCAATTCCATTAATTTTCCAACAGGATAATGCTTCTATTCATAACGCTCGAGTCGTTAAATCGTTCATTTTGAGCCAAAACGTTAATGTTATGAATGGGACACCATACTCTCCAGACCTAAACATATTTTAAAAAGTATGGGGATGGCTTACACACAAAATATATGAAGGAGGAAGACAAACGAAGATAAGGAATCGCTAACTTCAACAATTGAACTAGCTTGGAGCGATATTTTGTTGAACTACATAAACACCCTGTACTGCTCTATGAATGACCGGATTTTTATAAGTAAACAAGGAGGGCCATTATTAATATTAAATGATTTTAACCAGATTTGCAAAATTTTTTTGAAATAGGATGATTACATCTTATGGCTGCCATAGTACCGATCGGTCGGAAAATGGGAATTAGAAAAACTTGTTTGTTTTTAGTGTTCAGGTCAATTGTTAGGTCCGTCAACTTGGCCTTTATTAATATTAAATACTTTCAAACAGATTCGCAAAATTTGGTCGAAATCGGATGACACAAGGTCGGAAGTGAGAAAAAAATGTTTGATTCAAGGCTGCAAACCTTTCAAATTCTGCAGAAGGTTCGATCCGGGGGTTCGAACCCATTGTATAGTCCAAGGTTCGGGTCGCGGACCGGTTCGTGGAACCCCTGAACCCAAGGTTTTGATTCGAACCTTAGTTCGCTTGAACCAAAAAGAATAGTTTGACTTTCGATTTATTAATTCTACGTTGATAATGAAATTAATATACCTCTCTATTCATATACTAAATCGTAATATTCAATACTTAAGTTATTTTATTTATTATTTTTATTTTTATCCATTTGCTGAAATTAACCATTTTTTGGAACTGCCTAGTTTAAGCATTATATGTTCATCTGTACTAGCTCTTAAACAAGAAAGAACAAACTTAAGTGTGGAAAATGCTCGTTCAACTGATACCTTATTTGCTATTGTAAAGCATAGGCAATATTTTTTAAGTCTTCTTTTTTATGACCTTTCCAAAATTTTAAACCAGGGTTCCCCAAGCAGAGAGCGCTAAAATATGACTGTGTCTCTCTCTAACACACAGTGATGCATGACTTCGGCAAGCATTCGGTGTGAATTGGCGAGTATGTTCGTGCCCCAGGGGCTATCGCTGGGGAACTCTGTTTTAAAACATTCGTCGCTCTACGTACTGTATGTCCTCTTTAACAATTTCCAAAGAAATCTATAACATCATTCACAGCTTTTATATTTGATGTTTGTTTATTGCATTCATAAGCTTCTCTTCTTCACAACTGTTGCAACTGTTTTTTGTCAGCCAAATATGAAATCTTGGGTCTGAAAATACTGCAGCCAATTCTGGTACTCAACTCATAGTAGAAGAATGTTTGTCGGGGCACTTTGATAGTAATAAACAATGATTTGCTGACGATTTTAGAACAATTGATCGGCGTAAAAACCAAGCCTAATATAAATGACTTGGTAGTAACTGTGATCTATACCGTCCGTTCAAAGCCAAGTTGATTCATCATATAGTCAAACGGTTTCTTTCCGTATAATCTATCATCATTCGCCTGGTTCATGGTCCGGTTCACGAACCCAAAAAAACCCGAACCGAACCGGTTCTCAGGGGTTCGGTTCCGGACCGGTTTGCAGCCTTGGTTTGATTTGATAATAAACCATCATTTGCAAAAGTATAAAAACTTCGGCACAGACGAAGTTAGCTTGGGCTTCTCGTTTTTTAATTAAGATTCGCACTTCTACGAGGAAAATAAGGAATCAATGCCTCAACATTATTTTGGAGCTAAGAAATTGTGGGTTGAATGAGTTGTTTTTTTATACCCTTGCAAAGGGTATTATAATTTTGCCCAGAAGTTTGCAACGCATAGAAATATTCATTTCCGACCCCATAAACTATATATATTCTTGATCAGGGCGACGAGCTGAGTCGATTGAGCTTTGTCCGTCCGTCTGTCTGTCCGTCTGTCTTTCTGTCCGTCTGTCTGTCTGTCCGTCTGTCTGTCTGTCCGTCTGTTTCTACGCAAACTAGTCTCTCAGTTTTAAAGCTATCGAGCTGAAATTTTGCACAGAGTCTTCTTTTTACTGCACGCTGCTAATATGTCGGAACTGACCGGATCGGAAGATTATATCTTATAGCTGCCATATTAACCATCGGTCAAAAAATGGGTCTTACTGAGAAAAACATTTTTGTTTTCAATGCTAGCGTCATAAAATTCGGCCATAATAAATATTCTATGTTTTCAAACAGATTTGCAAATTTTGGTCAAAATCGGATGACTATACAATATAGCTGCCATAGGACCGATCGGTCGGAAAATGGGTCTTAGTGAAAAAAACTTTTTTGTTTTCAAGTAAATCGTTCTTAAAGTCGGTGATTCTTAATATTAAACGCTTTCAAACTAATTTGAAAAAGTTTATCGACATCGGGTGACTATATCTTATGGTTGCCATAGGACCGATCGGTCGGAAAATGTGTCTTAGTGAGAAAAACTTTTCTGTTTTAAATTTTATCTTTCTTCAACTCCGCGATTGTTAATTTGATATGTTTTCAAAAAGATTCGCGAAATTTGGTCGAAATCAGATGTTTATCTGTCGGAAAATGGGTTTTAGTTAAATTTTTTTTAGATTTTTATATAAGCGTTCTTAAACTCTGACATTTCAAAAACAGCATTTGCAAGGGTATGAAAACTTCGGCACAGACGAAGTTAGCTTGGCCTTCTCGTTTTTTTCTATTTTAAAAACTATTATAATCCATCGATATCAATTTCGCTACTGAATAGGGGTAGTAATTTCCATAAGTTGAAAAGTAATCTACAATTCTTAATCTGTTTTTAATTTGATTTAAATTAATTAAATTTTTTTTTTTAGTTCGGTGACTTGCCCCCAGTTGGATAAAAGTTTGTTACTTTTTGCAATTCAGTAGAAAAATAATCATTAAATATTGAAAATATTCCCGTGTTGTTTGTGTGTTTTGATTTGCTTTAGTTCTTAGTTGTTTATTGCACGATATTCAGCCAAACGCTTCTTTGTGTTTCGTTTCGCTTAAATTACTAGGAATCGAAATTCGTGTTGGATTTCCTTTCGTTTTTGAAACTGCTTTTAATATTTTTTTTCCGTTTTGGTTAATAGGCTTTTGATAGCCGGTATAATTAGACAAAAAAGCAGTAATATAATAAAGCTACAACAACAACGAGCACTGCATTTCTACAATTACGGCACACTGGCGTATGCACATTTCATAAAATTGCCTTCTCTAGTTTAGAGCTTAAATTCTGAAGCGAATACTTAACTTTGACTTTAACTTTTCAATATCGACTAAGTGAGTGGCCAAATGTGATTGAACACAGCTGCGAAAAAGAAAGAATGTTTATATTTTTATATTCTTTTTTTTTTGTGGAGAAAGTTTCTTTTGTGTGCTGCACACCTAGACGACCTGATTTTGATTAAGGTGTCTTTAAGCACTTAACTTGATTCTGCGTCTGGGCATAATACAAAGCTTGAGGTTAAATATAAAAATTTCAATTTTGCCAGTGCAAAATGTAAAAATAGAGGAAAGCTAACTTCGGCTCGACCGAAGTTTATATACCCTTGGTGCTTGTATAATTTATATAAATTATTGTTTTAAATGATTTTACTCGAACATTCTTAGCTGAGTTATTTTCCAAACTCAGCAATAGATGGCGCCACTATGTGGTTTAATAGGTGTAACTAACTTTATTGAATATTATTGAATTGCTAACCATTATTGTTTAGTTGTACATTGCGATGCGCTGACATGCGCCAGACACTGCTCGTTAGGGAAGGTGTTATCACGTGGATTAGTGGGACCAGAGCTGCCACAGTACTCCATCTGAAATGACCATGTTGGAATGAATGATTCTAAAAACTTGTGGTATATATAGGATGAATGTCCGGGGGTGAGCATCTATAGGATTTGTACAGTTCCCAATGTGGAGCAAAGCTTGAATATACTTCTCTTTGTGATGTTTGTGTCGTAGTTAAATCGCCGATCTGTTTCCGATGAGTGTTGAAACTTATAACTCCGTAGTACTAAGCATGTGTTGCAGAGTCAATAGTACTGGGCAGTATACCCCGAATAGAGACTTTCGTTTTCCACGCGTTGTGGACTTCGTTTGCCAATCGTTGTGGACTTTGATTGAGGTCTAGAACTCGTAGGTAGACTCACGCTGGCATCAATTGGCAAACAAGGAGCGTCTCGAGTTGTAGCAGGTATGGGGATCGTTGTGCATGAACATGGGCGAAGATGAATGATGCGACGAAGTTCCATATTCAGCTGCGCGACGTAGCTTCATAAGTGTATAGATCGTTTGGCAGGCTGCGTACCTTGAAAGATCTGAAAAAATGGTAGGATGCTTAACCAACGTGAGATCGGTTACGTTTAGTTGCTGAGCCGGCTGCGTGCAATGTGAAATCGACGGAATTAGTGACTGATTGACCAATATTGCGACTGTGGACATGCAGGCTTTGTGAGGAATGTTTTTCACACACACACGCTGACCACATCTACAGAATACACTTAAACGCATTTGCCGCATTCGCATTCGTTTTGTGTATCAAAAGTAGTTCAAACAATATTTCCCATCCATTTGTTTACTTCATTGAGCAGCCATAACATTATTTTCTTTTCATCTGAAAATGCCGCATAATTTACAAAGAAAAAAAAAAGAGACCTCATTTGGCCACAGAAGCATCCATAAATCTCAGGCCGTGGCTATAGAAAATACTCGACGCTTAAAAAGCGTTTAATAAGCCTGGCCACAACACATGACAAATGTCGAACGGAAGATACTGCATTGTGGAGTAACCAACAAGGAGCCAAGGAGCAGCTGCATTGGCCATAAATTTTAACTTTGGCTGGGCTATTCAAACGTTGACATGGCACAGATATTTTGTCGCATAATTTTCGATAAATTGTGAAAAGGAGAAACAAGAAGAAAAAAAAGATGGGGAATGGACCAGTTTAGGTAAATTAATTTAGTTTGTAGTTTTTGGATTAACCCTACATTCCCCCCAAGTTCTTTCACACATTGAAAAGCTTTGGCAAAACAAATTTGAAATTTATGAGGCCAGCTCACTTAACTTAGCACAGGGGTCCTGAAAAGCTGTTTATGTGCTTGGAACGTGTTTGCCTGTCAGGAACGACACTAACATTTACACGCAGCTTGTCCATTTGTAACCCCCAACCCACTCCCACTCATGTGTGACTGGAATGTAACCCAAATTAAGTTGTGTTGCCTGTGGTAAATTGTCATTTTGTTGCCAACCGACAAATTATTGTGTGCGAGTCCTTTTACGCTTAAGTCCCTTTAAAGTCCTGCATTTGGTCTGATAACAAACAACTGTAATTAGGATTTTTACCCTGAAATAATACAAGTCTATTCTCTGCATAATTAAACAACAAATTAAGCATTATCAACCCGGAAGCAGAACCACAAACCCAACCAAAAAGGACACACCGTGAATTATTAATAACAATTAATAGGCAACAAGTGAGTGGGTCATATGAATTGGAAATGGATCCGCAACCCGCATCCTTGTTGCCACAACGACCTTCCGGGACATTTCATCATCCTAATGGGTAGGGAGGGGAGCAAATCTGTGACAATGTACGCGCCGAACTCTGACAGCGACACTCAAATTAGATGGCCCCCGAGCGTGGCGTGAGGTCTTGTCCGGGCTTAGCCGCCGCTTGCTGTGGGCCATCTTGATTATTGCGGTGTGAGTTGTCAATGGCACTTAGACAGACACATTAGTATAAGCAGGAGAGTGACACAAGGGGAAGCTTAGCTCATTGAGCAACTTTATCCAGGGCCTCAGGTTTGGCTTCGAAGTGCTGCTTGTTATCTTTGTGTTTGCTTTTGTGTGGTCAGTGATTGAGAGTGCTAAACTATCACAGAACAAGAGCAGCAGTTAATAGTTTACTTGGCGAGGGTTAATGGACAAGTTTGCGACAAAATTAGGAAGTAAACAGAAAATGAGAAACCTGGAAGATGGATGGGTTTTATTTTGTAACATTATGATAAATTTGTATAAACAAAATCGAGTTCCTATATATTCGAATATGAAAGCTTGAAACGAATTCCGCATATCGATTTTGGATACATATCTCCTTGGGGACACTGCTTTTTATTTTGTTTATTTTCACCAGGGTAAAACATGTTCAACCATGTTAGTCCATGGTTTCGCGTGCCGTGTGGCATGTGGCACTGTCTGGTTGAAACCACAAGTCAACCAAGTCCAATTCTTTCACTTTGGGCATAAAAAAGTCGGTAATCATCGCACGGTACTTTGGTCCATTGACTGTAACATTGCGATTTAAGTCACTTTAATTATTTAATGTAAAACCCAGATTAGGCTTTGTTTCGGTTTATTGGAGATGGTGTCTTGCCGACTGTTTCTGGTTTGCATGTAAGAATTAGTATACGTATCACAGAACGTAAAAGAGTTAAGTGTGTGTGTGTGTGAGTTAAAGATGTAAGTACAAAAGTAGTCGATAGTTGTTAGTGATGTGAGAACTAGTGGGATGAACTGGATCTGAGTTTATGGCACTTTGTTATATGGCAGCTTTACGACATATTCATCCGATTTTGATTAAACTCGCCAAAACTGTGCTGAAGGAGATAATTTTCTTAACTGGAAGATCAAACACTTAAAGACGCTACCATTGACAAACCAAAAAGTTTTTCTTACTGAAAGCACTTTTCTGACCTATGACAGCTACATATATGCTATAGCCATCCGATTTGAGCAAAACTTGGGGGCGATATAATTGAAAACCAAAGCTCCCAAAAACTGTTCCCTATTCACAGGCTGTCAGAATAAAAACAGTCACTCTCATACTACGTTTATACACACCAAATTTATCATGATTAATGCCCTTCAAAGTATGCAACTTTATTTTCTTTTATAATTATCTATTAGAACGCAGACATTGATAGTCAGTTATGACAGCATCATACATAATCCACACTGTATACTTTTCCAGATTACCGTACTAGTTATGGGTATACAATATAATTTGTGTTAAGCCAAATATAAAATAAATATAATTCTGAATTATTCATATTTTAAAGGGAACTAAGCACAATACATTTTGTGTGTATGAACGTAGTATCAGACACGATGAAAAGGTGAAACGAAATGACATCTCACCTCTGACTTCTTTCAATGTGCTCTTTGCTCTATCAATGAGAGATTTTTGCTTGCTTGCGGTTGTGGCCTTGCAGTGTGTTTGTCGAGTGCCAGAGGGGGCCCGACCGGTGTGTGCTGTTTGTGTGCTCGGGGTATAAAGTGCAAAGGTCGTCAATTACGAGTCGACAAATAAATATTAAAGAGCTAGTTGCCTTTGCATACGAGGCAAATGAAGAGACAATAACTGCGTCTATCCTAAAAATTCTAACCACTGACGTCAGGCCATTTTTACTATTAGACTGCGAAGGGTTAAAAACTTAAAACCAACTTAAAAAGCCCTGCAAATGACTCCAATAACCTCGAGAAATAAAATGGATGATGTCCGAGTGAATGAAATGTCCATTAAAGAGGACATAGAGATTATGGTTAAACGCAAGCTCATATAGCTAAAAAAAAAATGATGTGGTGACCAGATCAGTCCAAGGAATAAATTTGCAAATAATTAACTCTACGTTGTTAAGGACTGAGATTGTCGTGAAGACGCTTGGGATGATCCAGGTGGTTGAGAAAAAACCATAGTTTGCGAGCTCTGTTGAAAATAAAAAAGTTTTTCTTACTAAGACTATTAATCGGACATTGTTATTCTGTCATCTATACTATATAGTTGTCCGATTTTCATCAAACTTGGTGAAATTATAAAAAAACAGAGAAAACTAATAAATACGAAGTTTGGGAATGTTTTTTCTGTAGAACTAGTATTTCGACCGATCTATAGTCATCCGATGCGGCCGGCTACGACAAATGTGCAGCGTACTTATACTAAAAGACTTCGTGCAAAGGTTGGTCAATATAGCTTTAAAACTGAGGAAAGAGAAGGACATCAGGAATATATTTACTTTTTGTGGTCGGAGATGCTTCCTTCTATGCATTTCAAACATACCTCTGCAAAGGTATGAAAAGAACCACACAGAAATGAGAAAGTGGTAGATGTGTACCATGTGATTGAATTGCATTCCTAATTTATATAGGTTGCTTTGATTCTCAACGCTTTATTGATTTCGAATGCCTCTACTACAGTTTTTGAGATGTTTTCAACTTGTAAAAATCAAATAGTTTTAGAACTTAAGTAACAATTCATCGAGCTACCCACTTATACTACACCCAAAATCTCGCATAGGCAACTCTCTCCTGTGCCACATAATCACAGCAATTAGCAATTACCTATTCCTTTCCGCACCACACCTCACCCCTTTAAGTTCACACCTGCCCAGGCACTTATCCCTTTTAATTAGACGCCGCCAAAAGGCAAATTTCAAGCCCAAGCAGGCACCCAAGTGGTTGAATACTTCTCTCGGTTTTCACTTTTATCTCTGTGTGTGTGTGTCTGTCTCTCGGTCTGTTTGCTTTCATTTTTTTTGGCAGCTGCTTTTGCTTTTTGCCCATTTCTAATTTTCATTTTAATTATTACGAGTATTATTCCGAAAATCAAGCAAGCGGCAAACTTTGGCAATTCACCGACCCCCCGCAGTCACCACCAACACTCAATAGTAGTGGGTGGCTGGTGGGTTAATGGCAGCTGTTGCCGTATTTTATGCCGCCACCTGACACCGTCTCCTGGGTAAGCGCTGTGTGAGTTTGTCTGAGTGTGTGTGTTATCATATTTCACGCCTATTAGCGTTTTAATTTAATTAACATTTATGACGACAATTTGCATTAGCCACGGTGGAAATGTGCAAGATTGTGAGTGGAAAATGTTAAGGGCTTTGCAAACATTATTTAAGTTCAACTTCAATTTGGCTTTAAGAACTTCGAATGCAACTTCATTTGCCAGTCTTTCGACGGAGAAAGAAATTCAAACAAAGTGATATTAGTAACTGATGCCGGAAATAATTTCACGTAACTATTTGCACGTAATGCAACCCAGACAGACACACACACACACACACAAAGGCTGACTGTCAGTCGCTGAAGGTGTAGGGTGGGGTACAGACCACGCCCTTTTGGTTAGATTTATAGGAAGCCCTTTAGCCCCGACCAAACATGGGCAAAGGCAATTTGAGTGGGAAATTACATCCGCCTTTGTGACTGGAATTACATGCCTGGTCATGTAGCCCCGTACACATAGACTTTAAACTTATCCATTGCACCCAAACTTTAAGCTTGAACTCTACTTTTGGGTGCCACTGTTGTGGCTTGTTGAAATATTTTACTTTACTAAATTAACACAAAGGTGCCGCTCTCAACGCAAAATTAAACTATAAATCTATAAAATAATACTTCATTGAAAAAAAAATTGATTTATATCGTTAGGATATTCTTAGTATTATCTGTATCAGTATTATTTATCGCTTCGCCAAAGGAATGGTGAAGATCGGACGAAGGATAATCGAGTTATAGGAAAAACCAAACAATTATGCTGGGTAGCACCGGCACTTCACACACTTAACAACAACAAGCCAGCCCGGATATGAGTACCAACTCTGTCATTCCGCAAGCCACGCACTCATTGTTGCTTTGCGCAAAGGAATAGCTCGCGCGCATACTTTCTACACGCCCATAAGCCTGCATAAGGCGACAAAAATTTCATATGCGTGCTCTACTCTCTTTCTTTCCTGCGACAACAACTTCATATATGACTCTCTTCCCTCTCTCCTATGTCTTTGGCAAATTAAAAAGCAACAACAATGCAACGACCACACACACACACACAAACAAAAATCGGGTTTCTCTTTCTATTTCTTGTTGTTGTTATTGCTTGAGGTATATTTTGTACATTTGTTTTGGTATTCACGCGCCCGTAAGCTCATTCTGGGCACCCCTGAACTATGCACTTTAAAAACTCACAAAAATATATAAGCGACAAGTAAACCCAAGTTTTGCTCTTTTGATGCCAGATGGGTGGTGGGCAAGAACAGCAAGCGAAAGGGCAGAATCCTTCGCTACTAACCTGTTTGAACGATTCAAGCCCCTGAACACAGCGAAAGCATGCAAAATACAACGCATCAAGGAGTACTTGGAAGTACCTTTGCAACTTGAGCTCACGACTGGAAGTCTCAGAAATCGTCAAAGGCCTGAAAAACTCCAAAGCTCCTGATGAGGATTTGCTTGCTAACAGGACTTTAAGGATTCTGTTAACCAAGGCGCTGCTTTTTATGGTGCTGTTATATAACGCCATACTGAGAATTGCTAATTTTTAAGAGCCATTGAAAAAAACTCAGATCATCATGATCGACAAGCCTGGAAAGTCCCAAGCTAGCCCAGGCTCTTACAGACCGATAAGCCTGCTCCCCTAACTGTACAACATTTTTCAAAGGTGCATGCTGCTTGGCATTTTGGCAAATACTTCATATGTGAAGTAAAATTCGTAATGTTTTTTTCAGTTTCATCAATTTTGCGAACTGCTGAGGTCATTTTTATTAATTTTTTCGGGTATCCACTTAGTAGATGCAGAATCATTGCGCCTGTTGTGGTCCCAAACCTCAAGCAGAGTTGTATGGCAAAACTCATATGGCAAAACGATACAATTTTTCGAAAAGGTGCAAAAACGGCCAAAAGTCATTAATTACACATTAATCTATACAATTTTATGAACACCTTGTCGTTTTTAGTTGCTTGCACCAGTATGCTGAAAAAAAGTTATACTCCACGAGAAACGATTATACTTGTTAGATTTTCGCTATAAAAATACATCCACAACAATTGGACAGACACAACAAAAAACACGAAACCAGCAAGTGAAAAGTCTATCAATATCTGCCACCGATTTTCAATAAGTCAGGACTGCTCTTAAACAGTTGACTGCGCGCCAAAATTAAACCGACGGTTAAAAGTTTTTTTGAATACAGATTTTTGTTATATTGTTAATGTACAACTATAAAATCAATTCGTTTTGAGTTATAAAACCATGAAAAATCTGATTTAATGCCACATTTTTGTACATTCTGACCACTGTGCATGGGTGGAAGATTCCCATGGTGTATCGAACCGAAAAACTTCTATCAAAAGCTGTAAAAAATTGTAAATATCGACTGAGTGGCCTCGGATTTTGTTTCTGTTTTAGCCCTGTGGTTCGATAAATTCGGTTGCGCTACCTTGTACCTCATGATATTCAATCGAAAAAGTTAACTCAATATTAACTTGGGAAATCAAAGCCATAGGAACAACATTACGTGGTACAAGGTATTTTGTAGTCGGGGCACTCTACTTGTTTTTCTCTATGTTGGAAAAATAAAGTAGAAGTTTATTCTCAAGATCTATCACAATCGTTACTTTCAGCCAGCTTTGGCCAGTTAGTATATGAAAATCTAATAGAAACTATATCGGTCTTAAATATGGCCTTGCCTTTTATTACTATATTTGTTATTAAAATTTAAACAATTTACAGCTTTAATAGCTTAACTTTTTACTTAGTCAACGCCGCTGGTCAGGAAGCAAGGCTCCTTCCTTGCGTTACCTGTGTTATTTTTATTATTCCATTCTCACTCCTCTTTTCTTTTCTTGGTTTTACAACAAAAGCGGCAGCAAATGAAGAGGCCGGTGCCATTGTACCAATCCACAGTGCAATTGCAATGCCGACGCTCGTACATTTTTGCCTTGAACTGCAGGCAAGCATGAAAATTTAATGAGCGGCATTTTGCCGCTTTGAAGTTGAAGTTTAAAAAAAATAAAAGGGAAAAAGCCAGTTTAAACTGTTTAAGTTTTAATCGAGTTATTGGCGTATGTAGGATGAGAAATGCAATCAAGTGCTGTTTATTTACATATATAAAAATTGTATTGCTTAATTATTCAGCCTGAAATTTGCAAACAAATTTATCAATTTCTATTTCCATTTCAATTTCCTATTTGCGGTTTTATGTGCGTATTTGGTTATGGTCAAAATTGTTAGACATATTATTACACAATTGTTTTCGCCCCTGCTTAGGTTTTGAGTTTTGGTTCGTTTCTGGTTGGATTTGGTTTACTTTGCTGGGTAAACAATTATTGCCATTTGTTGTAATAATTATTGTAATTTGGCTTTCGATTTGAACAGTACTATAAATAGTTGTTTGTTTGCATAAGAAATTACTAGAGCTTACGCAATTTGCGGTAATTATTTTCGACCAAGTTTTGCAGGCAATTTGGAAATGGAAATGTTGGAAATGACGCTTGAATGACGCTAAAATAAATATAAATATCATATGTTTAGTCAAATTGTTGATGAGCAGCATGTTGGCACTAAGTATTTGAACTTATAGCTCAGGGAAATAAGTATATGTGCAATACACTTTGTGCCTACATGTTTTCATTTTTCTCTTGCTCAATAGTGGTTTTGGGTATGCAAAAGTCTATTAAATTGTCCAAAAGTTGAAACTAAAATCAAAATTAATAAAATTAACAACCTAAAAAAAGGACACACAGAAAAAAATAAGATCAGGTATTTCAATATCATATCAGTAATATCAATATTTGCATATCAAAGTGAAACTATTTAATATCAATATGAACCTGTAATACCACATTGATACTAAAAATATTATATTGAAATGTGAAATGATCAAAGTGATGTGAAAAATGACCTAGTGATATGATTTCAGATCAAAGTAGACATCGAAATTCTGAAAGTAGAAAGAGACACACAGAGTTTCTCAAATCAAAGAGAGACAGTAATAGTCAATCTCGAAAAAAGCAAAAACAATGCTCATTGCTGCCGCAAGCGCGAAAACGAGTGCCGGTCGTTTTTTCTTCGTGAACGTTTCGAAGTTGGCGTCGGGTTTGCAGCGAACTTCTAGCTTTTTCTTGCGAATTTCGTCATTCGATCTGTGCTGGCGCTTATGAAAGGTAAGTAAAAATAAGTACGGTGCCTAAAAAAAATGAAAACGGTAAAAGTGAATAAAATGTGAATTGCATGTGTGTGTTTTGTTGTACTGTTGTTGTACTTGCAAATTAATAAATTATAAAAAGGCTATTGCCTTTATTCAGTCGCTAATAGTATGTACGATTATTTTACACACTCATACATTCCTTTAACTCTCTACGCAGTAGAAGTGCGTGTTTAAATATGTACATATGTATGTATACATGTTATGTGTCCGCGATGCGTTTTTTTGTTCTGCCCTTGAACATCAAACTGTACAGAAGCACACATACATGCATATGCAAACATGCGTACATACAAATGTACATGCAAAATATGCATATATGTATGTATATGTGTGCTGTTTGACCTTCAAGGGCAGAACAAAAAAGCGCATGCTCAGCCTTTGCTTTCGGCAGATTTCGCACACATGCACAAAAAAACTTATGCGTGTTTAAGTATATTAATTTTGTACAATTTTCAGATTGAAATGGAAGACATCCAACTCTATGAGCTGATACAAAAACTAAACATTGAAAAATTCGTGTACGAAAAGTTAATTGGTAAGTTTTGTTTTGAAATAATTATTCTTCTCAATATATTAATTTTACAATTTTTCTAGAGTGTGGATTTAACTTCGACCGCCGTAATTACATTTCTTCCAGCGACAAAGAGCAGATTTTTCCAGGAAGATAATTGTCAGAATAATTGTATAATGTATTATAAAAATATTGCTTTGATATTATAAAAATAAAGCATTGGTACTACAATAATACCCTCTTGATATTTTAAAAATATTTCTTTGATACTAAAACAATGTCCTACAGGTATTTTGAAAATATAGCTTTGCTACTATAATAATATATCATTGATATTAACCAATATCAAATTGTTGATCTGAAAAATATCACGTTGATGCGTTCGAAATGTCAAAGTGATGTATTCGAACATATCATCTGGGTATTTTTCAGATGAAGGCCGATTTGAAACTACAAAATATCAGATTGATACTAAATATCGCGATCTTTTTTTCTGTGCATATACTTATTTCCTATGAACATTTTGTTATGATTTTTTTTATAAGCTAACAATAATTGAAGTTATTTCTACATAGTTTCTATCTTGTAGTTATAAGATATATAAATGAAAATTAAACTGGATCTAATTGGTTTTGTTAAACTTTCATTTAATATCACAAACGTCAATGCACATATACTTATTTCCCTAAGGTATACATACAAACAATAAATAGATATGTGTGCATACATTAAGGTCCAGTATTAATATTCTAATAACTGCTCCAATAATTTCTCTATTCATTTCTGTATTTATTCCACAATTCATTCCTCTATTCATTGCTTCATTGCTCAAAACAATTCCAAGATCACACAGACAATCGTCACTCTGACACTTTTATTTAAATTTTTGGATCGCAAATCCACATCTTAATAAATCCTTTATTTGGCTGTAACATATAATAATTATTTTGGTTTTACTCACATCTTTTATGGATATTATTAAAAATAAATAGCGGAAAGCTAACTTCGGCTCGACTGAAGCTTGTAAAATTTGTATAAATTAGTGTTTTAAAAGATTTTCGTCGAACATTCTTAGCTGAGTTAATTCTCAAACTCAGCCACTACTTTGACCATTTGCTTGCCTGTTTGTTACTAAACTTGACTAAACTTTCCTCAATTGTGTGGAAATCGATAGTATTCAAGCTGGAAAGCCGTCTTTAAGCTACCTTTGAAAACAAAAAAGTTTTTCTAACTAAAACTACTTCGTCGACCGATAGTTCCTATGGCAGCTATATGCTATAGTCATCCGATTTGGATCAAACTTGGCAGAATTATGTGGTAGCATATAATATTGTTCAGTAACAGGTTTGGTAGCGATAGCATTGAAAACAAAAAATATTTTCCTACTAAAACTTTTTTCAGAACTATATTTGTATGGCAGCTATACTTTATAGTTGACCGATTTTCATAAAACTTAGTGGAATTATGTAAAAGCATAGAAAACTTATAAATAATGCGGTTTTAGGACTTTCGCGTTGAACACAAAAAAGTTTTTTTAACTAAAACTACTTTTTCGACCGATAGTTCCTATGGCACCTATATGCTATAGTCACCCGATCCGGCCGGTTCCGGCAAATGTGCTGCGTATTTGTACCAAAGAAATTCGTGCAAAGTTTGATTAACATAGCTTTAAAACTGACGGAGGAGATAGCACAGAAACAGATGGACAGACCGACATGGCTAAAGCATGACTCAGCTCGTCAAGCTGATCAACACACAAGAAAGCAACAATTTTTACAGGTGGTAATTTGTACTTTCTGTTTTTATAACTTGCGTGCTCAGAGTATTGTGTCAGCTATTCATCGAACCTTGGGATAAGCCACCTATTTTTTTATATACTTGAAAAGTGTATTATAATTTTGCCAAGAGTTTGCAGCGCAAACACACAAAAAAAAACGTTGGTAAATGCAACATTTTGAACATTTTTGCCTGAATTAAACAACACCGTTGAGGAGGACATCAATCTCATTCATTATAATTCGCTGTACATCGAGGAAACAAAGTTCCAGAATTTTCGGGTTTACTTACCTTACCCTGCCGGGGACTGAGACGTGCCATAAAGTAAACATTCACCAACTGTCGATATTTGCTGATACTGATACTGATGGCGACTGTTTGATTTTTAATTAGCTTTCCGAGGAGATATTGGGTTTGATCTCTTGCTCACACTCATTGCAACAATTTCATTATCTATCTTCTAGAAAGGCACTTGAAAGTAAGTGCAGACATATACGGATTCCTATTCAGTTAGGGAAAGCTACACAAAGGACTCAAGAATAGCTAGTTAAGAGCCGACGCTAACTCTGTTACTCCTTACACCTGAGGACTCATCACTTGAACATCCACATCACTAGCATTATTGTCAACAGACATTTTTTGAATTATGTGAGTAAATGTTTAGACAGGATTTGTGTGCGGCATATTTGATGAGTTGCCAGTGAATTAGCATGGCAATTGGGAAAACTGTTATTGAATGGTTCAACCAATTGCCAGACTTCAATAGGAAAATCCAAGTTGCAAATTGAATGATAAGGCTTACAAGATGTCACCACAGGCTGCATTTGCAAATATGTAAACCAAGTTATTTGTAATAGTTAATTAAAATATAAAGTTTCTAATGTTTGGTTAGCAAATTTATATGAGTTTAAATATATATACATTTAAAGTAAAACATATTTGAATCTTCAATACTTAATAAAAACTTTGAATTAACTATACAGCCTTTGATTTGAGTTTATCTTAAGTTTTCCAGAATCTTAATTATATTGTTGGTTTCATTTAAACTTAATAATGACAGTTTCATGTGGTCATTGTGGCTTTTTTGTATGTATAAGAAATCAAAAACAATTTTATACGAATTTACGGTTGTTTTTTCCCAGCTTTGCGCTGCTGATTGATCACAAATTTAAGTTCTTCAATCATTTCGCTGTGAAATAAGCAAAGAAATTAACCTGTTCATCAGTTTAGAGCATATATTTGCATACCTGGCCTCATATTCGGCCTGTTCCAAGGCTCTGGTATCATTTACAATTGACTTGTACTCGGCATCATATGCCTCCTGCTTGGCTTTAAATTCTAAAGCCAAATTATTGGTGGCGATGCCCATCTCATGAATTTCAGCGTCCTGCTTCTTGATCAACTCGCCCAGTTCGCAATCGCTCTAAAATACAACAGAAAATATGTATGTGTTACAATGGTTGGCCGTTGATCCGTTGCTCTTCCTCCTACTCACCAATGTGGTAAACTCATCATAACCATTTTGTGGCTTCTGCAGCTGCTTTTGACTGAGAGCTTGCTTGCAATAATCTTCGTAGGCATGACCGATCTGCTCATCCTGATCGAATAATTCTTGCACACTTTGTATTAACTCCGGTGGCTTAAGAGTGAGATCCTTCAAAATGGAGGCCAG
The DNA here is from genome assembly GCA_037044535.1 of Lordiphosa magnipectinata. Classification (NCBI taxonomy): domain Eukaryota; kingdom Metazoa; phylum Arthropoda; class Insecta; order Diptera; family Drosophilidae; genus Lordiphosa; species Lordiphosa magnipectinata. The sequence continues at coordinate 594,757 of JBAMBO010004117.1, forward strand.
ATCATGGGTGTCAGTCAACGATGACATGTTCAAGTTGCACAACATTTTGAATTTTTCCTCCGTGAGGGATTTGTGCTCGGTGTACAAATCACTGCAGACTTTGGAAAGGCACATTAAGGTAAGTGACTTCATACATACATAGGATGTCAATATGGCCGAAGAACGCGGAGCCCCTCAATACGGTTCCACTTACCAATTCGCTCAGGGCACGCTGCACAAAGGACTCAAGTATGGCCATGGAAGAGGAAGAGACTACGCTAACGCCTACTTTGCTACTCCCAACACCTGAGGTTGTTGGGACAGACTGAAGTTCTGCCACCATCATCTGGTCATCCGCATCTCTGGCATTATCGTCAACAGACATTTTTTTTAATTAATTGAGTAAGTATTTGGACAGAACTTTGCAATTGTTGTCAAGATTTTTCGATCTAAGCGTTACAATTAGTGTGACCGAAGGCGGCTAGCTGCAAAATTCTCAAAGAATCAGCATTTTCGATAGGAGGGCAGTTTGCTGTGGCGCGACGCAAGCGTTGCCAATTTAGCTATTTTCCCACCAGATTTAACTCTTTGGTAAGCTTAAAATTCGGGAATTCCTGCGGTAGGTGTTTCCCTTAAGGTAAGTAGCCCCGAAAATTCTGAAATAATTTTTTCTTGATGGACCGCGAATAATAACGAATTTACGTATAAAAATTAATTAAAGTTTGCATTTTCACCCATTCAAATATATGCTCGATCACATATGCTTTCCGAATTCTGTTGGTTTTTGCAAATAAATATATTGCAAATATTCTTTATTTGAGTACTTATATGTACTCAACTCATATTGAATACGTTATGATCAGTAGGCCTTTTCCTCTTATGCCCCAGATGTGGTTTTTTTAAGTGGTGGCCCCAAAAGACGGGCTAAGTCCACTGTTGTCTTCCTCGTGAACATCCTCGTATAAATGAATATTTTATTTAAAGGACAAAATATTAACATTCCCCGCTTTGGACGGAGAATGAAACACTATTCTGGTTACCAGGTCAAATTTCATTTTCATAAGACGTATCCCTAGCATCGTCAATGAATCCACGAGATATTCTTTGTTATTGGAAGGATGCATAATCCCATGAATGGGAATGTAATTAATGAAGACTAACAAATCTCCGAGGTAAGCATCGAATATATTTTTAATTTTGTTTTTTACAATAAAAAATCAAGCAATCTTAACCAAACTGTTGAATATTTGAACATAATGAACAATATAAACAAGACAACTCAATTATAAATAAGTCGAAGTTGTGCCTCTTTAGTTAAACATGTGCGATAGGTGATCGAGCATATATTTGTATGAGACTTTGATATATAAATAAAAAACAACCATGGTCGAATGCCAATTACTTTCTGCAAGTTAATTCATTATAATTCGCTGTACATCGGGGAAACAAAGTTTCAGAATTTTCGTGTGTACTTACCTTACCCTGCCGGGGACTGAGACATGCCATAAAGTACACATTTACCAACTGTCGATATTTTGTGGGAAAAATAGCTAAATTGGCAGCACTGATGGCGACTGTTTGATTTTTAGTCAGCTTTCCGAGGAGATAGCTTAACAATAGAATGACGAATAAACTCAGATTGACAACAGAAATTTACTAGTAATTAAAATAAATATTTAGAGGCTGCTTTGCAATTGTTTGCAAGTCAAGTGTTACAATTAGTGTGACCGAAGGTGTCAAGCGCCAAAGAACCGCAATCCGTTAACGAAATAGTTGTTGTCTCGCTCTGCGGTAGAACCAATACCAAAGTCTGCATCATGTCGAACGACACAGATCACGTACAGGAGTACAAGGATTCGGTGATAGCCAAGGCAGAGATATTGATTACACAACAATTCCCGGAAAAGATTATCCAGTTGAATGAGCTGCTCGCCACGCCCATGTTCAATGAGCGTAACTTTGTTGAAGTGCTGATGAAGGACGACGATGGCGAGTGTCCCCCCACAAAGCGCTCCCGCCAAGAAGTTATAGTGTCTGGAACACCGGTGCTAGCCTTACCCCAGGGCATAGTACCCTGCAACAAGCCGCTCTGGGAAATGATCAAGGTGGTTAAGCCCATCATACGTAAACTGGTCGAAGACTGCAATCTGCTGAAGATGTGGATTTCCTTTATAACACCCAAAGTCGAGGATGGCAACAATTCCAACGGTTGCATCCTGGAGATGGCACTGGCCGCATTCCAAATTGTGAAATCGGAGGCGGCTGCCATTTTTGACCAATTTTCATACCATTTGCGGGCACGCGCCAAGGTCGTTTCCAAGGCGGCCAAATATCCGCACATTGACGACTACCGCCGTGCGATCATTGAGCTGGACGAGAAGCAGTATCTCCACCTGTGGCTGGTGGTCAGCGAGGTGCGCAATCGTTACTCATCGATACACGACATTGTCATTAAGAATTTGGATAAGCTGAAGAAGCCAAGCTCCTCCAAAACCGAGACCAACTATGGATAAATCCAATATTACCTTCCAAGTGAACAGGAGAATATGAATATCTCCCCGGAGGAATTTGTTTGAAATTTTCAACTAATTTTCATTCATCTTAGCATAAGGCAGTTATCATTACAACTTTGCACACAAAACTCAACCATAACAAATAAAGAATGCTGCTGTATACATGATTCCAACTAAACTTAAAAGCAATATTTTATTTTCGTTCTCTTAACTCTTGAGCAATTGTAGTTTCATTGTTTCATATTCATTTTTAAGGAAGCTTAAAGTTACAGATCCAGGTACAAAAAACCAAAGGAATGTTGAAACTTAGGTTTGATTTTGGGCTGCTTCTTCGTTCATTTCGCTGTGGAAGAAACCAAGAATTAAATATTTTCATCAGCTTATAGGCCATTGACATACCTGTCCACAAATTCGACCTGTTCCAAAGTTGCTATGATACCATTCACAATTGAATTGAGTCCTGCACCAAATGCCTCCTTATTCACTTGATTCTCATAAAATTCAGCTGCCCGCTTCTGGACCAACTGGAACACCGCTTTAAAATTGTCTCCATAATTAGCTTTTAGCTGCTTCACCAGAGCAAACAATTCCAGTACTTGATCGCATAATTGCTCTGACTTGGAACGAAGATTCGTTAATTTGGAGACCAGATCATGGTTGTCAGCCAACAGATTGAATATTTCATACATGAGCAGTTTTAAATTGTTGTAATAAGTTTTAATTGTTGTAAGAAACTACACATTTTTTTTTTGCCAAGATGGCGGCCATTTGCCACTTACCGTCTCAATCATGGCCAGGGAAGAGTCGTCTGCTACCATCATCTGTTTAAGCAAGTTCAACGCTAAATCTTCAATGGAGTTGCCGAGAATGTCTACGTAAAGTCCTGTCAATTCAGTTTTCGAGTTTACAGACATTTTAAAGTGATTTTAATAAAAATTGCAATTGTCAAGTCTACTCGTTCCAAGCTCTATAATTAGTGTGACCGAAGGTGGTTAACCAACTAGTGCACAGTGGGACAGCAAAAGACTTTTTCAGGCTTTTTTAAGACTTTTTCTTCAAAAGTATCGGACAACGAAATAAGATTAGCGACTTCCATTAATGTCTAAAGTATTAAGAAATGACGACCTTAGGCTGGACTTGCCGTTCAAAATAAAGATGAAAGTGTTTTTGTTTTAGTCCGTTTCTTCAATAACACTTTTACCTGCAATCTTATGTAAATAAAATTAAACGAATACACCATTTCGTACCTAAAATAACACAAATTATTATTCCAAAAATACCAGGAACCAGAAACACAGCCTTCGTATAGCACGCATCTGCTAAAAATGATAAAAAAAAAAGCCTTAAACATTAGTCTCAAGTTGAGACTCTCAACAATACTTGACTTTGGGTACCTTGACTGGAGAACAACGTTCATGAAACCTTCAAAACTGTACATATGCGACCTCGGGGGTTAATTGGCTACAGTTTAATACTGAACTTACACTGCGGTCGTACGACTTTTTCTGGGGCTAGTTTCAGTGTTAAATTTGGAACATTTGTCTACAAAATGGAAAATAACATTCTTTACGGGATTACGGAGATGCAGATGGTAGTGGAAACTTGGCTAGTGAGGATGAAATAGTTTTTGAAAAATTTCCTTAATTGCCATTTAAAGGGAAAGGGATCAATGGCAATCGCCATCTAATCAGGACCATAATGCGTGAATTCCACAGCACCGTTGAGGAGAACAATTCAACTCACAGCACCCCACTGGCGAATCAACATTTCGCACAATATTGTAATCTATTGGTTGGAACAAGCACCCTATGATCAATCGCAACAAAGATGTGCGTAGAGACATACCCATCACCTTACATTTACGGCTCTCGCTCTTGGATCGACTCCTCTTCGGACGAGGTGACCGTCCCAAATTCAAAGTCAACTGCCATAATTTTGTATGGCCCGATGACCAGTCTTAGGCAAAAAATACCAAAAAAAAGGTCGTACGACCGCACCTTTCGAAATGCCGCGATTCTTTCCCACCATGAATAAGTATCTCGACGCTAGCCACCTTCGGTCACACTAATTGTAACGCTTGGAGCGAGTGGACTTTACAACTCCAATATTTAACAATATAATTAAAAAAATGAATGCAAAATCGCCAACTGAATTGACAGGACTTTTTGTAGACATTATTAGCAAGTCCATTGAAGACTTAAGGTTTACTTTGCTTAAACAGATGATGGTAGCAGACGCCTCTTCCCTGGCCATAATTGAGTCTTTGGTAAGTGGCAAATGGCCGCCATCTTGGCAAAAAAAAAAAATGTATAATTTCTTTCATATAATTTTTTCCCGGAAGTGTAATTACAACAAGTTTAAGATCATGGTTGCCAGCCTCAGCCAACAGAATGAGGATTTCATTCATGACGATCTTAAACTTGTTGTAATTACACTTCCGGAAAAATTATATGAAAGAAATTATACATTTTTTTTTTTGCCAAGATGGCGTCCATTTGCCACTTACCAAAGACTCAATTATGGCCAGGGAAGAGGCGTCTGCTACCATCATCTGTTTAAGCAAGGTAAACCTTAAGTCTTCAATGGACTTGCTAATAATGTCTACAAAAAGTCCTGTCAATTCAGTTGGCGATTTTGCATTCATTTTTTTTAATTATATTATTCAATATTGGAGTTGTAAAGTCCACTCGCTCCAAGCGTTACAATTAGTGTGACCGAAGGTGGCTAGCGTCGAGATACTTATTCATGGTGGGAAAGAATCGCGGCATTTCGAAAGGTGCGGTCGTACGACCTTTTTTTTGGTATTTTTTGCCTAAGACTGGTCGTCCGGCCATACAAAATTATGGCAATTGACTTTGAATTTGGGACGGTCACCTCGTCCGAAGAGGAGTCGATCCAAGAGCGAGAGCCGTAAATGTAAGGTGATGGGTATGTCTCTATGCACATCTTTGTTGCGATTGATCATAGGGTGCTTGTTCCAACCAATAGATTACAATATTGTGCGAAATGTTGATTCGCCAGTGGGGTGCTGTGAGTTGAATTGTTCTCCTCAACGGTGCTGTGG